>JAOYRR010000076.1:656476-1312953 GCA_038994665.1 Podotricha telesiphe
CCGGGCTCCCTTTACCGCACCCAGTCTGCTACAATTTGCCAAATTCAAAATATAAACATGCTATGAATCTAAAACTGCAGATAAATGTATCGCCAATTTATTTAAAAATGAAACTAAAAATAATATATAAAATAATTATCTCGTTATCAGTCATCTCGGAAAGAACATCAAGCTTATGTTATGAAAATAGTGATTACCTTATATAAATAGATTCATACCATAGTGGCGCAGTGGCGCGTCTGACTTTATGTGATGGTTGTAGGTTCGATACCCACTCGGGGGAACGTGTATATTTTTAAATGATTTTCATTGCTCCGGTTTAGTGGCAAGACAAAGCACGGCTTTGAGTTCTGCCACTCAACACGCAGTGTCGCAGTAAGTGAAAAAGTGAAAGTGGACAACGGAGTGTCGTGACACTGTGTTCTCTTTGCCTCCGAAGAATGAGTGTACAGCTGAAAGTGAATACGAAACAGGTGAAGCTACTAAAAGTGTGTGTGTAGATGGGAGCAGTATGTGGCATTAAGCAAGAACATAACATTTTTTAGAATTTATTTTTAATATTAAAATACAAGTAATCTTTAGCGAATAGAATATAGTGATAAATGTGTCCATTTACAATCTTCTATTATTTAACATTACACTGTAACGTCGCGTCGTCGTACCTCTATAACTTTTAATTAAATTTATAGTTTTGAAACAGACACATTACCACTGCACTAAGATACAGTCAAGTCTCTATAATAACTTAAATTATCTTGAATTATCTATTTTTTTAATTATAACATTTGGTTAAAAATTATGTTCTCTAAATGTCTATGTAGATAGATTAGGTATATAGATACCCAACTATAAATTTCTTCTGATTTAAAAATATCAAAATAAGCTGAGATGTTATGATGTAAACAAATATGAGCCTAATAACTTGATAACGACAATTTAGTATGAATATATCATAATAGTTATTCAAACACATTGGCACTTAGATATAGACTTTAAATTTGTAGTAAATGTGTTTTTAATATTTTTTTAGGAGAATTTAGTTTATTACATAAACATTCACTTGTTACTGTTAATAAACATTCACATTATATAAGTAATTTATCTCACAATACATTTTTAAATATTTTTAATTATTATCAAATAAAAAATATTACATATTTTAATAATAAGCTAATTTGCGCCTAAAACATATCCACTTCCGTATATAATTGAAATGTTGTTGTAAATATCAAATGTAAAGTGAAAAAATATAATTGAGTATATATAAATATTTATAAGGAGAAAGTACAGTTAACGATTGTTTACAAAAAGTGAACTTCATTACAATCATCACTGCCCTTAAGTGGCGTTGTGGCAAAGCATATTATACGTAGCACATGCACGTAGTACGTAGGTTAACCTATAACCATCAAAGGCACTTTCAGACTCTCGACTACGCTGCAATGGCCTCATTTACTTGGTTTCTCAAAGAATATTTACATACGTACCTGCAAAAAGAGCGCTACAACAAAGTGGTGTCGGTATGCATACATTAAACACTTGCGGCTTACCCTCCATTACACTCAATAACAAGCGTCGACTGAGTTTCTAGCGATATGCAATGCTCTATCGGCTTGATCAAAGCATCATCGCCGGCTAATTACCATCTACAAGAAAATATCTGGAATGAAGAAATGCTGCATAATCGTATAAAAGTATTTGGCAAAAAATTAAAGTCTTTCAAAACATCTAAGGCGGTAGCGAAAGAAGTCAATAATTTTATAAATTTGCACGATTTATTTTAAATACACAAAGTATTGAGTGTCTCGTTAGAGATACTTAATCTATTATTATCTTTATAAATTTACTCTTTTTTGGAGCTGACGTCGGATGAAATCTGGTGGAAAGACACTCCGTTCAGCTTTCTACTCGAAATCGAGAATCGAATGCGAGTGTTGTGTTTCAAAAATCGACGCCGCGCTTTGTATAACCAGAGTAATAAAATATAAGTAATTCAAATTCCTCCTAGTGGGAATCGAACCCACAACCAATCACGTTTGCATTCATTTCTATCTCACATGTAATTTATTATTGTAGGTAGTACACACCTACATATTTTAACGTAATCTAATGAAGGAAAAATCATTTTGTTCTTAATTTCTGCCAGAAATTTAACCGAGGTTACGTTGAAATTCGTTTCATTCGTCCTTACAAGCATCACGTGTCGTCGCAGTACGTACGTTTAATACCGTACAACAAATAACAAATATATATTAATAGGCTTTTACCATTACCTTCGGCTATTCAAAAGTACTTTTTCATAATAAACACTTAATTAAGTAGCAAAATAACTAAATTATTCAATAAAGTAAATGCTGGATTATTAAGACGCTATATCAATACCTATCAATTATCGAGTCAGAGCAACTGGCGTACACCTTTTTTGTATGTGCATACAACAAAATGTGTGTAAAGGTCAAGAATTTGCGTTATCACCTGTAAAATAAAGTTTAAAGCACTCCATTTTTTGCTATATTTAAAAAAATAAGTGGCAGTGAAAGTTCAACAAACTTAAACTAATGAAGGGAAAGTTTAAACTTTTCACACTTTTTTTATAATAATATAATATGTAAAGTTATTTAAAATAATTCCATTGCAAATATTGTAACGGTTCTGAATAATTCTAGTCGGTATTTTCTTTGATGAGTGTACAAAGAGCGCGCGCTGGCGCCTCGTTTATGCTAATTTAGACAATTAAGAGCGGCATGTTTATGTGGATTAATTGTAAGCTATAAAGCCGTCAAGGACACCATATAAATCATACTCGCATCGAGTGGAACAATTAAAATTGGTTTAAATTGGTGTTTAAAACTCAACCATGCTTCGAGACGTTGATTCAAATAAAATCGGTACAATATAAATAGCTATACTATCTAATATTAATGTAGCGTTTATTGTCAATTGTTAACATGTTTGAAAAAATATATAATGTATTAAGATATTAATAAATACTTTATTTACCTAAGACTTAGATGTACCTAACCTAAGATGATCACTTTCATCAAAATTATTTTTGATTTATTTAAAATTGCTTGAAAGATGTTGTGCAATCTCGCTAACATCTAGCATTGACGAGGATGGACAGCGACATGTGTCTCATCTCCAGCAGATATTGCGTATTAAATAAAGGGGAAGGGGAGGTACTTCGCATAGAAATCAAAATATTATTCATTAATGAGCACTACGTGTTTTGCCGCATAGTACGGTAATCTAAAACAACCTAGTCTCAAGACACTCCGTTCTCCACGTTCTGCCTGTAATCAAGACACTGCGTGCCAAGCGGCAGAACTCAACACAGCCCCTTTTCTTACTAGAGCGAAGAAGTAATAAAATAATTTTAATAATTTAATTCGCCAGAGTACACATCGAACCTACAACTAATCATGTTTCCAGTCAGATGCGCCCCATTGCGACACGACGGCCTCGTCTTCTACTAAATCGCCTACAAATATACTGTGTATTCCTACATTGTATTTACATAACTTTTTTTCGATATTTTATCGACTATTCATTAAAATGTCACACTTACAATATATTTCAATAATTTATTTGTATAGGACAACTTACAAAACTTACATTGATACAAAAAATAATTAACTTAAGTAAAATATGATAAATAGACAGATACAGGTGTTACTAATAAAAGCGTGTATAAAAAATAGAAGGCTAATTTTTTAATTGTTATTACCTATACACAATAAACAACCCTCATGATATGCAACGGCAAGAAAAAACGCATATAAAGTAGAAATTCTATTCAAATGCACTTTTTTAGTGACTCGTCAGTCACTAACTAGTTTGCCGGCGAAATGCAAAGTGTTTTATTGCATTCCACTCTGATACCGTTAAATTTAAATGTAAATGCTTACGCGGCGGACTTGTGTGTACGTGATTGTGTGTGTGTGTGTGTGTGTGTGCTATGCGCATGCGCGTTGTCTCCGACTGATGGATGACAGGTGACGTCGGCGCCGCAAAGAGCCAGGGGCTCGTAACTTTGTAGAAAGTGATCAATAAATATAGGTACTGGACTAGAAGTATTTAAATCAAATAATCATAGAATTTTAATACCATTTGAAAACGAAGTTTCGTGAAACAAAAACTAAGAATTTATTTCTTTCCCTTTTTATTTATGACGTTATTTATATATTATTTTACTATACATATTCATTGAATGTCTCTTTTTTCTATAGCATTTTACAAAGACAGCGTCAAGAGAAAACCGAAAAACTAAAAGCGATTTCTCTCTACGAATAAATAAAATAAAGCCTAGTGTAATTTAGGTAGATTAATTTAAAAAATTATGCACATAATACTATTTCATATATAGTATGTCCAATACAAAAGATTGCTAACCCCTACAAATCCTCAGCTCATTAGACATTCGCATGTCCGAGCCGGCTTGGAATCTGCGACCGAAACAAAGCGCGCCGCCGCACCGCACCTAAATACTACTAATATTAGATGTACATGTAAAAATGTATATACAGTAATGGATATCCGACAGAACAATTTAAGTATGTATGTCTCAAATTCGGGTGGACTAGTAGTGTCTTAACACTAGATTCTCTCTGACTACCCCGCTGCGGGAAAAAGCGTGAAGCTGCATGTAAAATTTAGTTTATTCGTATGGATCGATAATAGATAGAGGGTCAATAGTGAGAACAGTGTGTCTTGACACTTATTTCTCTGGGGTTCTCTGAGCCAAACCTTCTATGTGGCGAGAGCCATGATTACATTATATAATCTTAAAAAAAAACGACTTATATGGCAAACTGATCGATTCAATATTTAATATTTTCAGGAAAAGAACACTTCATCATTACTTAAATATTTCAATAGCACTTGTGACTTAAGTACCTCATATTACTTACACCTATTTGAATGTTTAAAAGCACGTACACCATATTGTTCTTTAATAAGCTCTCTAAAACAGAAAAAGGTATATAAATTCAATAACTGCCCTTATTGCTGATACATTAAAGCTCACGTTCATATAAAGCGTTTAATTTCTACAACTTTGAGAAGCTCCGATGAGCTCTTCGTAAATAAAGAACGAGTGAAAGTCGATAATGAAATAAAAGGAAGGATATTTTTAACGGCCACGTGCAATGAAGCATATCGAGAGAGTCCGCTCATTTTATTTAGTATTAGGTATGTATACGAGAACAAAACATCTTATATAAATTAAATTGAATAGTTGTACTTGTAGATGCAATATGCTATTTAAGAGGGCGCGCATAAAACTGCAGGACGTAAAGTGTCGTAGGTATAATAAGTCGGTGGACGTCACCGGTATTAGACTTGCTTTTACGATGCAATTATATAATGTTAGACGGTGTACACATGACTTTTATAATTACGAATTTCCTATTATACTAAAGCTTCATTTTCTTTTTGTTTCCAATGGGCAACAAAACGCCAAGACTTGTCTAAACAGTTTGGAAATCTCTATTTATGACGTAACAAATCGACGAAAAACGCGGAAAGTGATTCTTTGTTACAAGGTTAGCATTTTAAAAAACTTTCTAATGAAGCCGTATCTACAAAAATTTTGTGCTAAATGAACGAATATAAATTTGACACGTCCAGATATTTTTGAATATAAGTCGATTTGTTAGTCAGCCCTGCAAAGGTAGGTAGGCTCAAATGTTTTAGAGTTCAATATAATATATAATACATTTTTTAAAAGATAAAGTAGCAGAATTCAATTTTTTACAGGCATATATATATTACAAATGGTATTTGTAAGTGATTGGTACAAATTTAGTAAAACAAAGACAACAATCTCTATTTATAAGTTTAAGTTTATTTTTTATAAACAAAACACGCACAAAATTCATCTAAATATTAATTAAAAGCTAAATTAAATTTAATTATATAGGAAATTAAATGTCAAAGTCCGTCAAGCACGCAGTGTCTGACCCAGGGGGAAAGAGGAGAACTAAGTAACTAACCACTACATTATTCCCATTCATCCAGTAATTTTAAGGGTGTGTAATGATACAAAATATTTGAGCATAATATATTCATGAACATAGCACCGCAGTAGGTATTCGAAGACCACAGTACATACATAAAACATTCCTCGGGTAAGCCAGCGTTGATAAAAGTCGCATCATATATTTGGGCGCCTCTCAAAATCCCCTGACGACGTCTAAAGCATTTCCTTCTTTATACGCGGAATAATAATAAGTCCAAAACTACTTGAATAATATTTACCGTCTCTAGGTATGACAATACCTTCGTGTTACTATTGGCATGTAAAAATCTAAATGTAATGCAGGTACATGAATTACAAAATGTTTGATGAATTCATTTTAAATAGATCTCATTTCATATTTGTGATCTTTTCATTAATTATTTATATTTAAATACACATTTCACACAATGGTGCTGCAGGTTCGACAGTTTTGACAGTGAAAACCTAGCGTGTCAATTTTGCCTAAAGGGGCCTTTAGGAATATTATGTTTTGGATGGCGGCAACCAACGCTGTTTTTCACTAACCAAACTGGGAATCCACCTATTTCATTATTATAAATATTGCAAATGCGATTACATGGCGTTAATACATACTTGAGTTATGTACCTACTTATTATTTGTAAAACATATCATGATGGCATCAGTCTCACCGAGTAGGTACTGCCATGTATTATATTTGTAAGTCAACTTCAAGAATAACAAGGGAGCAGAAAAAACGCGCTAAAGTTGGATAAAAAATACACGCTCTGAGTATCTCCAGCAAAAACACCGCGATGTTTATTGTATGAGTCGCTGAAACTCGAGCGGCCGCTTAATGGATTGCGCCAAGGATTGACTTTAGCCTATAACAAGCCAAATATGGATACATACAATACTATGTAGTTACATTAACAATGTTAATAACAATAGGGCTGATGTGTCAGCCGTTTTATATACTGAATTGTCATTCCCATTTTATCCCATTTTATATATGTCATTCCCAACAAGTATCCTAGATGAGCGACTCAATTTGTTAAAAACTTTTTGTGAATAAATTTATTTTTATTTATTTTTTATTTTTACTGAATCCTACGATATGTATGGACAATAATCAAAGTCACGTAGATAATGTAATGCATAAATATTTCTAAACCAGATATAACTTTAGAGTTAAATTGTACTCAGTATGTTAAGCAGGAGCGAGTGACAACAGCGAAATGTCACAATAATCTACTAAAATTGAACTAACATCAGTCTAATATAAATCTTAGTGAAGTATTTCGAATATCATTATTAGTAGGCGGTATTAGTAATATTTTGCATATAGAGAGAGGTCAGCCAGTGAAGGTGAAAGTGAATGCGCATTTCAAAGGGCTTAAAACACACTTCGGTTGCAAGTCTAGGTACTACTCTCTCAAGCTTCTCTCTCTAGCTTGAAGTCAGTCAGTCAGTCACAGTTTCATTTTCAAATATGCTTTGATAGATTCTTTAAAAACATCTAACAAAAATAAAAAAAAACAAGCTAGAAATACATAAACTTTGTAAATCTAAGATAAGTGCACGTATGTGTGTACACCCGTACGTACAACAAAATATGAAGTCAAGCAGAAAACCGATAGACAGCCGGTGCAAGTCATCGCTGAAATATAAATCACGGAGGCTTCAGGGGAACATTCCATAAAACGGTTTTATGATAATGGAATCGATTAATTGTTCTGATGCCGAATCACGGCCTTTTCACTTGCTGACTCCGGCTTGGCAGTTAAAAAATAAAATGGGAGGAGACGAAAGCACTTTTTGGTTACTTATAATATTATTTATACCTATAAGGTATTGCGATAGTCACAAAGAGAGGTGGACTTGAGCAATGCCTAGTGTAGTACTAATCATCTATTTAGAACTTGATGATTGTACAGACGACCTCCTCCTGTATTTTTGACGGCTTGAGCATTAACATGACATGAAAAGCACGCGTAATTTCAAGCGGTTTTCTGTCATGAATTAAAAAAAATAAACAATTTCAGTATATATTTAATTAAAAGGTACAAAAACCTTTAAATATCTAATAATATTTGTGTTTCTTATTTGTGGTTTCAGCTCCTACGTTAATTAATACAAAGCGAAATCAGGCGAAAGTTGAACGACTTCTATATTACTTAATTTGGATATAAACATTATTCCACGTGCGATACGGATTTCTAAATTACTGGGCGACATATCCTAATAAATAGATAATAGATCAAGAGTTAGGTCAGTTTAAGTGACAATATCATTAGCGAACCGGAACGCCTTGATGGCCATATCTAGTAAAGACAAAAGAGCCATCGATCACTACGCACTACAACCCCTTCGCCTCGTCTGCTTACAACCTGTCAACTGCGCTATCTATCATTTATACATTCACTTAGTAAACAAAATGTATTCTCATACTAATATTAAAGATTGAGCTGTTAAATATACTACGTTAAAAGCATTGAAGGAACTGATTTTATTAGATTAATATAATAGAATTTTATTAGACTAATATACAAACCTATCGTCCGCCTTTTTTTAATTTATAGACAACATGGGAAGGAAACCCTAACGCAAAACTACGACAGAACCGGGGAAGCTACGAAGCAAAGTATTAAAGTTATAAAACTCAAATAAAATGTGTGAGTAAAACAAAGAAATAATATCACCCCATTTTAATTAGTCCAAAGAGAAAGGCTTGCAACAAAACGCGAATATGTGACAATTTCTTTAACTAAACCAATTTATCCACAAAATGGCGAATTATTACAGCATTTTCCGCTTATTACTAGGTAGAATGATTACGAAGCGATGTAGATGCAGCCGTGAAAGCACTATAAAGATTTACGCGACACGCCCTGGGTATTCCGCGATTTCATAACACTTACCGAAGATAATCTACGATTTATAATGTATCTCTTTTATTACCATAGGGCGAGGTGAGGGATGGTGGATGAACGTGTATCTAATGTGTTTTTTTTTCAAAATAGCTTTAATGGTTTTATAAAGCTTATTATCTTATATGAATATAGAAATAAAATAATACACTAGGATCGAATCGAGACAAAGTTAGTTGAATACATCAAGTACTCTTGACGACTTGGTCAATGCTATTTATTGCAGCAAGATTCAGCTTAAGACGGCAAATTCAGGTTTGCCGTGATAAAATATTACTTAACTTGTAATAATAACATCTTAAGTATTTTACACATTATATTTTAAATTCCTCGCATTGAATGGACAATAGATAGCGCAAGAATCGATACGCTCACTCGGACATCGTAAACAGTTTATTACGATTTGGGCACCGTGTCGCGCTCGCGCTGATCTGTACGATGCAATATAAAAAAAAACACACTTAGGTCCTGTCATTAAATTACTCATTAAAGCATCGCTATAAAATCGATAATTATAACTGCATGGGAACATTTTAAGATACATATTTATTCCGACCTCACATTGCAACCTTAGTAATCCTGTATTATAGAATCGTCTTTGACCTATCTATGCATGTATGTAGGTATCGATAAAAACCCACATTTGTCGATAAAATATAGAGACGCGTGTAGTTGGAGGCATTCGGAGTAATGACCGTCTCGTTACAAACACTTTATGAGCCCCAGAATGTAGTCGTAATAGTCATAGTACCTAATAGTAAAATGATAGATAAAAAAATGTTTACTTCACTACTATCATATTGATGATAATACTCGAATTTGTCTCGTGACTTCGACTGCATCGGCCGTTCGATCCTAATTCATGCATATGATAATTAATTAATAACAGATGGCAGCTGTGATGTGAATGTGTACTGTTTAGGTACTACTTAAAAATATAACTTGAGGCACATTATTGTTGTCCAGTTTAGGTACTATTTCAAGATATTAGTTTTTTTACTCTGTTTAGACAACACACTACACACGATGCCTCTGATTTTAGTGTGTAATTCACACACTTAGTACAAAACAACAAAAATATATAATAATAAGCGTATAAATTTTTTTATACGTTTTCTAAAAATGTATTTCAACTATAAAGCAGCTTTATCACATATCGCGTCAAAAACTTTGAATGATTAAAAGTTCTTTGCTTTAAAATACAATGTGCCTATTTAAAGATAACGTTTCAAAATTTCTGGATTGCACATAGAGTTCCGTTACTTGACACCGATAATATTTCAAGGCCGACTGCCGTTTACCTTATCATGACGACGCGCGACGTGTGTGGACTTTTATTCGTTTCTCATTTTTTGCCTCTAAATACTTTATTGTATCGGCAATCCATAAAATTATGTTAACGTAATTGACATTTCCGCCGTTTTTGTTGAAGCTACGTAAATATATTATATTATATTCACTGACCACCTGTCGCCGGGCGTTTGAGCGCGCACTGTGGGGCAAGCCGCTGGCACAATACACGCGCATAAACACTCCCGGGGATTATATCTTAAATCACCGTCCACCCCTGTATTTTATTTTTTGTGAAACAACTTAATTTACAACAATCATATTCAGGATACTATTATAAATATGCTATAATAACTGAAAAATTTAAAATTTACTCTAATATTCGGAAACGATTTTTACCTATGACTTTAAAATTTGTATAATGGCATCCTGACTCATTCAATACCTGTAAATACAATAAATGATTTATCATTTTTAAGTAAATAAGTGTTTAAAGAATCAAAAAAAAAAAAAAAACTTTAGCATTTTAGTTGCCTAAGTAAGTACTTGTACTTTTCAGCAAAATCTACAGTATAAATTGGGTATAGATTTGACATTTAAATTGTTGAAAATATTATGTCTTTTTTGCATGTAAAAATAAGAGAAAAAAGTATCACGAATACAGCGTAGACGACCATGGGTACTTATAAATAACATTTATTAAAATTAATCATGTGGATTACCGAAAAAATATATCAACATGATTTGAAATTTAACACTGTGTAAGTAGCACATAAGTACATTATTAGTTTATTGTTAAATGCAATAAACTTCGCAACACACAAGGGTCAAACTTCAGAGGGATAAGTAAAAATTTAAATCCAGAGAACTGACCCAGCTCGAATAGCTGATTCACAACAAAGTCCAATTTTAAAATAACTTTAACTAAGAAAATAATCTCTATACTCTCTGAATAGAATACATTCCCGTACAATAATGTTCAGCAAATGTAGAAACAATTGTTGCTTTGGCCATTCTAAGGGCTTTGTGTCGCTCTCTTCCAGTATCTAATGGTCATTGCAAAATTTCAATTGTTAGTCTAATAAAGGCCCCTTTAATTTTTTCCATTCCGGATTAAAGCATCGTGGGAGTGAGCCGGACATTTTGCGCAATATTGTGCACGCTTTCAAATGAACTCAAAATTTCTACTTAAACACGAATGATTTATTCTCTTTAAGCACGTATGATATGTGTGCAGAGTTAGTGCATTTTATTAACTTTGCATCGTAATAAATGTCTGTTGGTTGGAACATATTTTAACACAATGTATTCTTACTAATGGACATTTAACATTAACAATTTAATATTTAAATTGTAGAATAAGGACTAATATGTACTTTCCATTTATATATATTCATAATATCACAAGTGCGCGTATGCAGTCAGGTTTTCCTCCTGCCTAGCTAAGGGTTTACATCTGTATGTACGCTTAACACAAACAAGAAGCTATTCAGCAACGCGATCCCTTATTTCCAATGGCTCAAATCGTAGCGCACCTCCGCAAATCGTAAGCCTCTTAGAAAACATTTCCAATTTAAAAAGAATTTCACCTTTTATCCTTGAAGGAGGGCACGCGTAAAAAATAAAAGGAAAAACTGTGACACGCGTCGGAGGCGTATTTGCGAGTACGTATAGAGTATAGATAACAGGGTTTTTCGGGTCCCTACACTCGATTCTTTACAGGTCGCTTCTTCCATCGAGAAAGCATCTATTGAAACTCCACTCAGACCGTGTTAGCTGCCTATTTAGTATAAAAAGGGTCGAATTTCCCCGCGATCCTTTTTTTATCCCGAGGTGGGGTGGGCCCACCTATACCGGACTCGGAATACCAGATCTAACGCTACGTAACGGTCACCGCTCGGACTCCGCGTCGCGCGGCCTTCACTCCCATGAATGCGTTATTAAATTTACTGGCCCTTGTTTCTGTTAAACTTATACCGATAAAATCTATAACAACACAACATTGAATCTTGGTCATTTTATTTATATGGAATAGATACTCTATTTGGAACATTTCTCATTAAGTTAAAATGTACCGTATATGGTTTATACGCAACGTACGCTATTTTTTTTGTTATTTTCTTCAATTTCGTACTTTGTTTTCACTAAATTGCAATTGTTTAAATTTATTTTTTATAAAACAAATATTCTCATACATTTATGAGATTTATGAGTATCCACTTGCCGGCCCCAGTAGGTGAAGTAGTAGGTAGTAACATCAGTTCAAATATTTAAAGGGCGGCGGAGTTTGATCGGCGGGCGGCGCGGCGCGGCCGCGAGTGCCGCAATTGGATCACACGAGCGGTTACGGACCCGAAGCTATTTCACTGAAATTAGTTTATCCAAGAAAATTTGATTTCGACGGCCTTAAGTAAACTTAAATTTGTATCGTTAATCGCGATAGCTTCCAGCGATTTCGTTAAAGCTTTATTGTTATTGTATATTGATGATAAGTCCACTTTGAATTGAAACTTGTTATATAAAACGTACGTAAAATTGTATTCATGAAATGAATACGATTGTAAATGTATACTTCGCGCTTTTTCCGCATAGCATGATAGGCATTAGGTTCTTTCTGATAACCCATCAGAAAGAACCTAATGCCTAGACACTACGTTGTCTACTACTGAATTTGAGACATTGCGTGTTGGGTGGCGGAAGTCAACGGCGCGCTTAGTGTCGTGCCAAAGAGAAGAAATAAAAATAAATTTAATTATAATAATTCCCCCCGAGTGGGAATCGAACCCACAAATAATTGCGTTTGCGATCAGATGCTGTCCTACTGCGCCACGCTTGTACATACTATGCGCACACTGCTGTCTAACATTACTGCCTTCATAATATTAATTTGACCGAGTGACTGACGCATTTTATACTCGTATATAATAATAGAAATTACTTTTTTTAACTAAATAAAAGTTAACTTTTGAATTTCATCTGCTTTAAAACATTACATTAATTGTTTGTTGATAAGTTACACATAAAAAAACGCTCTAAGAAATATTTACCGCACCATCACAGAAAAGCTGGAAAATAAGAATTGGGAAACAGAGCAATTCGCATAAGAAGACAGCGGCGGCGCACATCGCCTGGGGATCGGTTAACCCATGTTACAGGACGCGCCACTCCCCGAGGACTTCGACTTTCCACAAAGAAAATAGCAATCAAAATTTGATTTACCGCCACCCGCGGCCATACATCACATCTCTCTAATCCGCGAACAGAAAAGGCCTAAAATCTAAGGGGATCCACGTCGAGGTCGAATTGAAAATCCCACTGACACGAACTGCCTTAAATATTTATGAGAACGTTAAAATATCACTAGTTCCTGAGAAAAGCAATACTCGAAGTGGAGGAGTTCGCAAAAAGTCCTGCGGCGAACACTTTATTGAATATCATTTGGAATGAAGCAAAATTGGCTTACGATTACATTTTTCCATAATTCATTTTATGCTACTAACTGTAATATAATGGTGCATATTGAATTACATAGAGAAATTGTAATTTATTGCATAATTTTATAAAATTATGGGCACCGTTACAACCTGAACCTTGAACTACTGAACTCCGTTGATTGTTAAAAACTTACAATATTAGCATTTCATGTTTATAAACAAATATTGCATGTTTGTTGAAATTTTTGAATGTCTCTAGGATATCTCACATTGATCTAGACGGCGATGTTCGTAAAATATGGTGCACATAGTTAGGTCGGCAAGCGGTAAGCCCCTCAGCTCCGCGGCCTCACAACTCAGTATTCAGTGGCATATAAAACCAAATTGGACTTTTTGATCAGCCACCAAATATTCTATGCGCCGCCCGACGATAGCTTATACATAAAGAATGAATTCCGGCCTTCACTCGATATGTTATGTTTAAATAAATAATCTTATTCAGTGATACCAATGAAATACTTATATGATCAGTTATTCATAGTACCTAAAACCTATATGTAAATTACAGATATCGTTATTATATATGCGTATATTTAGTAGTATGTAAATACTTACTTCATTTTAGATTGTAAGTAATATTCTTTTTTTATATTCTGAGAAATGTTAGTAACAAGTCAACTTATAATGTGACTTCCCCAAAGTGGGATTTGAATTCGTAACCATGGCCTTCAGACAAATATATGCCAACTGCACGAACCCAATTGATACACGATTGTATGAACACAATGTTATTTTGTAAACCTTCGAAAGTTTACTGGAATGATTGATTATATAAAAAATGAATCAAAATGGGCAGAAAACCTTACTCCAATACTATGCGAAATTTACGAATTACAAATGAAAGATTAACTTGGATCAGAATATTATTAGTTTGATATATTAATATCAAAGTAAAAAATTAATGCAAAATATAAATAAAAATAAATCCGGCTAATTTCACATTAAACCCCTAAAGAATAAAACTGTAGCTACTTATGGACTACGCCGACACGGTAATAAAATAAAATTATTAGCGAGAAACAAAACTAGCATCCCCAGATCCGGAGTTTGCATTGAGATCGATCGGAGGGTAACGGAGGGTAGATGAGGAATGTCGCGTTAGGGAGTTTGCATGGGGTCACCTAAGCCGTTTCCGATAAGGCCCCCGGCACTCTCGGACTTTCGGCATTTTGGTATACGCTTATCTCCCGCACTCGCCTGCAACGTGCGTGAGTTGAATAATGCACTCACTCCCCAAATTGAAATCATTTTTCTATAATTTCACAACAATGATGGCTTGCTACACGCAATATAAGATGAATTTATTGGATTCTTTTAAAAATTATTGATGCATACAATATACGATCGTATAGCATAGGTACAGCATCAAAATAAAATTTCTCGTGGGTACTCCTTTAAATGCTGTTTAAAACCATAATAGGTATGAAAAATGTATTTATCATACTCATACTTTGGACAATGTATAAATTTACAACAAATATTTAAAACCCCGTTCTAATTATAGTAATTTATCTAAAGAAGTGGTCAAATCATATTAAAATATAAATTCTCGAGAACCGAGTTATAAACATAATTTCATGTTTAGTGAATCTTTTTAAGGAATTTCAGTAACTTTCTAAGCCTAATTAGAATAAAACACTAAAAAATATTACTTAAAAAGGACTAATCAAATTACTTTGAAACAAGTATCTAAATAATATAACGTCAAGAAAAACACCTGAAGCAAAGTCAAGAAAAACACCTGAAGCGAAGTTCTAGAGCGAGACTGAAGTAGCGATTACGCTATTCACAAAAAGCTCACGACGGTAGATTGAGATCTCGGCATCAGCCACTCCACGTCTCCCGACATGATAAATAACAGTTTCCCCACTTTTTACGCCGAGGGTGTCACGCAAAAAAATGAATAAGAAAATTTACCTAATGGCCGCGATTCTTTATACTCTATCTCCATTGTCAGAGGACAATGCTGTAATGGAGGGATAACGTGAGTGAACTGCGTCGACCGTTTTATTTTATTTGCTTTTTTGCACGAAACTAAGAATATAAGCTTGAGAACTTGAGATTTGTTTGAGAGAGAATTTTAATATTGTATGGTTAATATTTCTTTTTTGTATCTTTAAGCTTTTATTGATTATCATATTAATTAATAATTAAATGTAACTTAATAATACAAACTTGATTTTGTATAATGCATACATATGATGGAAATTTTAAATAAATGCAAAAATTAACACAAATAAAGAGCTAGTAGTAAATTCTGTTCCCTTTATATTTATTTTCCCTGTAAACTCGCTTAATTATTTTCATAATAATTATTTTTGTTATTATACAGATTTTGTTAAATAAAATATATGTCATATGTAATTATTAAAACATTTTTTTTTGAGGAAACAAATTTAAATATAGTTTATAGTTTTTATATTTTACAAATTTCATTTAAATTTGATTCCTTTATATTTTACAAACTTTAATTTTTCCTGAACTTTATGTTAACTAAAGTATAAATAAAAGTATAAGAATAATTCTAATAAGAGTTTTACTGTGTTTTTACAATATGCACTTGGAGAATAATAATCAATTATTTAAATTAAAATAATATTTAAATTTAATAATTTCTCTTATATTTGGTATGCTTATATTTGGTATGCTTATTTTCAGTATAAGATATAATGATATTTAAAAACCTTACCAATATACTTAAGAAATCCAAATAAACACATATATCACTATTGCATAATATGTACAATTTGTATACAATTTTTTTATTACAAGTAACACCGTGATTGTATGATGAAGTTATATCCAATATAAAACAAGTTTCCATTATCAAGTTCAAAAGGGTACTGAATGGTAACTCGAGATGTACCGGAGCACCCACCGAGTTGAGGATAAACTATTCTTCGGACGAATAAAATCTACATTTTCTCAACCCTTCTCTCTCATTGGTTAAAAAAAACCCAAACCCCTATGCGCGTGTGCTAAAAAATGAAAGGGTTGAAATGCTTTACCCTTTTTTAAATCACCCTTCATTTTTTATCTCTTTCTGTAACATAAGCACCCTTTTATCCTTGCTAATAATAAAAAAAATATCATACAAGAAAGTTATGTATAAATAATGAAATAAATATCATGGATATTTGTGTACATATTAATACAAAAACACCTTAATAAATATTGTTAGCTTAACTTTTATACTAATCAAATTACAAGCCATTTGTTCATATAAAAGCAAGTATAGTAAATTTATTTCAGTACCTTGATTTAATATGTTCTTATTATTTTAATATTACATATAAAAATACATTTATTTTACCTAAAGCATACGTTTTTTAAATTTTACAAAATACAAATAATTGCGGTAAAACATCTCCCATATTTTATAAAGCTGACATTTGACAATAACATTCCATTACACGTAAAAAATAAATAAAACTTCATTATAATTTGTAAAGGTATTATTAAAATAATTATCGTTTATACCATTAAAATTAAATATGAACTATTTCATGATTTAGATCATAAATTCAAAGTAATATTACAAATAATTTAACACTAAGTTTTAAGTATGATATTTAATAATACGTCAAATCAAACCACTATTTTAGCGTATTTATATACTTAATGTTTAGTATAGATACTAGAAAATTAAATACATTATCTTTTATTAAAATTGTTTATGAGTCATTAATAAATCTAACATCAATTTTATAAATTCTGTGCGTCATGTTTGACAATACTAAATGACAATGACAGAATAAAAACTAACATTACAGTTTCATACTACCACAGCACTTTGGTATCGTAAATTTGAAGGAATAGTTATAACTTGTAAAAATTAACTAAATTGTTGTATGAATTAAAGTCAATAAGGATGACTCTTTACCATTTTGGAAATTGTTTAGCTTTAGTGTACGCACCATACTATATGGCATATAAATTCTCGGGAATGTAAGCTTTATAATCTTAATCAAATTAGGTTAAGTTTTAACAATACGAAGACAATTAACATATCCTTTTTTTCAGATCTGAATATGCAACGTTCTCCAAATGCGTTTACGCCGGTGGCTTATATATTTTTACGCAACTTTGTAAAATGTTGTTGCTAGCAACTTTCTTCCCTGATTCAGATAATATTCATGAAGGTGGGGAATATGATATATTTTTGGTGAGTAGTTACAACTTATTAATTTAATGAAGGTTCAACAATCATTACTTGTAAAAAAAGTATCTAAGAGATATAATTTAGCTTCCATAATATGGAAGGTAAGAGATCTGAGTAATACAAAAAAATATATTACTTGTATAAATTTATATTTATACACTTTATAGTAATATTTTAAGAGGATACTGTGATGTAATATTTTTTTTTTTATTTGTAGGAGATTCTTAAAGCCACAGTAGATCTTGCTGACCTCCTTGGTTTATACTTTGCTTTGAATTCAATACCTGGGAAAGGTCATGCAAAGATTTTAAATGCTGCAATAGGCTGGGCTAGTGCTGAGGTAAACTAGAATAATTATATTTCATTAATTCATTAAATATTATTTTAAATCATTATCAAATCATCATTAAAAAAAGTATACCCACTTTCTTCAGTAATATTTTACTGTAATTAATTTAAACATACAATTTACTTTGATTAATTTTAAATCTTCTAAGATTCACAGGAGAGATTCCATAATAAAGCCCTGTTTATTTTTAAAAATTGAACCTATTCTCATGTAATGTATAATATTAAATAAGGAAAACAGTATTTTGATTACTTAATACTTATTAATGTTAACAGGTAATAGTTACCCGAAGCATTCTCTTATGGGTTGGAGCTAGGGGATCAGAGTTTGACTGGCGCTATGTTCGGTCATGTGCTGAATCCAATGTAGCACTACTTCAGCATGCCTCAACTGCAGCTTTAGTATGGCTTTGGACTAGAAGCGACTTGCCAAAAAAATATTTTCCAATTGTAGTTACACTATTGGCTTTGACACCTTATAGAAATTTGGTTGAAGAAGCAATAGGTGTAGTTTTCTCACTCAGTGCATGGGCTTTGTTGGGCATCAAAACACTCCATGCATCAGTAATTGGACTAAGTGCTCTAGCTATATATGCAGTATTAGCTCAACAAATTGGAATATAGTTTTTTCCATATTGTTAATTTTTCTATATTAATTGTAATAAATATTAGTATGATTTTGTTGAATGAACTTAATTATGTTTTTATTTATAAATTAGTAAATAATTTATTAGATCTAAATGGTTTTATTTTCATCTTATCAAGTATGCATAAATCAATATGCTAGTGAATTTAAGTCTACTCTTGTTCTCTTTACCCATGGTCTATGAGTATAGCCAGCCAGCCATTGCAAATATTTATCCTAATTACAATTGTATTCATTTATTTTTAATGTATGTTTATAAACTTGTAAGCTTTTGTATCTTGACTTGAATTTGACCAAATAATACCCTATTATATCTGTTTTTCATTGTAAAATCCGGCCATTTATTAAAAGTTATATCTGTGCAGTATTAATACTGGTCAGTTATAATATATAAAAACATGTTATATAACATGTCTGACATTTTAGCATATTGTCAAGCGTATGCAAAATTAAAAGTTAAAGCCTAATAATGAAAAGTCGTTGTTTTATTCTCTATACTGTGACAGGTTAAACAGAAACGTACATTTTTTAATCTGTGTGTAAGCTTATGACAGTATTTAGCTTGTTTGATATAAGATATATTATTAATCTGTGACAATTTCAGCTTAGATTCATTGTATAATTTATGCATATTTCGTTTGCGATTGTGCTTATTACAATAATACATGGTGTTTTCAAGTACTTTCTTTAATATTTTATTATATAGTTTTTAGTAGCGGCCAAAACCATTTATATGTATGTGAAGTACGCGTAGAGCTAACACAGTGCCGTATTATTTACATCAGTGACGTTGACGTTATAGAAAAATGTTTTCATTAAAATTAACATTTACTTTTTCGCATCGATAACCCTCTGACCGCTCGTTTACATAAATTCTGAAATTCACGTATTGAATTTTTGTCAGTGTGAATAAAATTGTTATGTCGTGATGTGATTATTATGATGTGGACTCTGTTTTTTATTTTGCTCTCATGTTATTTAACAAAGGGGGACTATGATGCTAGGTGTAGTGAGAATTCTAAAACTGGTTTGACTTTTGAGCCTTCCAGTGATGGTGTCGAAGGACGTTATAAGGTTGAGTGGTGCACTACAGCGGATAGCAATGTAACAGCTTGGGAGCTAATATTGCGATATGATGATCGTGCCCGGGATCGTTGTCTTCGATATCAATTAGGTCCACAAGGATCAGTACACTCACGCTTCCAACAACCAGTCAGCCTTAATATATCTTGCGCTAATGTTAGTATTCATTTATCTTTCATAATGATCATGCAGCCCTACTAGTTCCTTTATATTTTATATATGTACAACTGTACAAGTTATGGTTACCTAAAAAGTATACAATCAATGTTTCTCTTACCTATTGTAAAATTTTTGTATATTGTTGGAAATTTCTTCCTAAATTATATTTTATATAAAAACAATATAAGTTGATCTTTTTTGAAATTTAAAACTTAAAACAGTACTAAATTTAATAAATAATATTTTTTTGTGAATTTTTTATAGTATTCATTGTATACCAAATATTTGGAAAAGGTCTTACTACCAAGTCCAACTAATAGATATTTTAATAGACCTAATTATTCTATTGCTTTTCCTCATATTTTGAACTTGAGACCATTATTATCTTTTTATACACTCGTGTGAGTGTACAAACAGTAGTATAATTAATTTAATATTATTCAAAAAGAAAGAAACACATTTTAAGACTAGTGACTAAATTAAAAATATGCTATTTATGGGAATTATTATAGCATTTAACTTTATCTTCTCTTTATCTCGATCAGTCTCTTACCATACATGCAACAGTTGTGGGTCCCCTAAATTGAACTATATTATATTTCAACTGTTTTTTTATTAAATTAAGTAACTTTTTATTTAAAACTACAGAGTAAAGTAGTGTCTTAACTCAAGTTATATGCAGAAGGTGTGTTAAGCTAATAAAAAACTTGTAGCTAAGAGTTTTATTGTAACAATAATTTTTATAATTACTTATTAAAATGAAATAGTGTTGTGTTGTGTATTACCATAACATTAATAAAAATGTTATTTAAAATTTTCAGGTATGCTTTACAACAAACTTAGATCTCATATTCAATGGTACATGCTACCATGTCAAAACATTGCTCCGTCGCAAGACCACCAGTTCTAATCCATATGAGTCCCTGCATTATGTTAGTAACCCTTACAATAAAGAACATTTTACGGAGAGCAAAGCCATGGTTTCTTCGGACAGTGATGGGTAAGTAGCATTAATACTGGCCAAAATACCACAACACTTTACCATCATATCCAGGAAGAGGTCTTTATCCTGCCTGTGCGTTTTGTTATTGGTTTATTTAAAGTTAAATAAATGCTATTTAATCATTTGAGGAAAGGTCACTTCAAAATCTAGTTATCATAACGCAGCACTCTCAGGTCACTTTGAGATCAATTTAAGACTTGTGATAAAACTTCATGACAATTCTTTTCCTTAATTTTTTTTCATAATTAAGTATTGTTTATCAATCACAGATTTAATGTCTATTTGTATATATTTTCATTTTTATTAAATATCCTCTGACAATAGACACGTGAACCCTTCCTTCTTTATTTATTTTATTACCATCTTGATATTAATATAAACTGTTATGACTTTTGCCAAACTCAAGACTTAAACTGCATTTAATGTCAAATAGTACAAAAGACCTTTAATGAAATGCTTATTGTCTTATCTGAGTGGAGAGTGCTATTATATATATACTTTTAATAATATTTTTCAGTGAGGATTTAGTGGTGCATTGGTACCTGGGCTATGTGCCTGCCACCGATTACTCTATGGACCTTTGTACTACAGACTATACGGTGAGTAACATTTTCCCTTTTACTATGTTGTTATGTATGCTGCTTCGTTATTTCGGCGTCGTTTTTGTAAAACAATGGTATACTCCAGGATTTCCTGGAAAAATCTAAAAAAACGGGAATAAAAGTAGCCTAAGTTCTTCCCAACATCCTCAAGTATCTCTATATAAAATATAATCAAAATCGGTTTAGCGGTTAGGCCGTGGATGACGTCACAGACACTTTCGCATTTATAATATTATTAATCTAAATATAATAATTTAATTATTTTTGTTATTATGTTAAGAGGTCATCGTGGCCCAGTGGAACAGTCTGACTGCAAACGCAATAGGTTGTGAGTTCGATTCTCACTCGGTGGAATGATCATAATTTAATTATTTTTATTTCTCCGCTTTGGTTAACAATATTAAGCGCGGTGTTGAAATCCGCCATTCAACACACTATGTTTCGAATTCGGACGGAAAGTGGAGAACGGAGTGTCTTGTCTGGACACTTAAGTTTTTTCTAAATAATCTGCCATGCGGAAAAGAATCGTGAAGCTAAGTTAATTTATTAATTATCACTATAATAGTATAGATACAGATTGTATATATTTTTGTGAACTTAGATACACAAAGAAAAATATTACGTGATCAAATTGAAACGTATCTGGATTTGAACCCGTTCCATATATACTGATCTTTTACGAATAGTGTAAGAATTTTAACGTGGCCTTGTGGCTTTGTGGGTCGGGATTGATACGTACATATATGACGTATTCAATTAGTTAGAACGCTTAGATGGATTCCTCGGAATACAAAATCATATTATAGTCGTTTTATAAGTGCGAATAACACAAAATATTGTAAAGTAAGCTCGTGATTGTTTAAATTTCCTATATATAATATTCCTATATTTTGAAACGATTTAAAATTTTCATAATGTTAATTGTCTGTTTAAATGTAACAAGTGCTGAAATGTATTTTATGTTATTGACACGTGTTAGAACTGAACGTGGTAAAGTTCTTATTAATTTACAAGATATAATGTTCAAGTATTATTTAGTATTTTGACGCAAACACTCGCTTAAAAAACTTGTTTATTGATTAGACATTTATTATGGTGTTCCAGTACTCGGTACACCCCTGATTGAAATATGGTGGAACTAACATGTTTAATACGTGTTTTAGTTTCTTCAGTCTGATTAGATATAGTGCGGAGTTGGGTTACGATTGCAGGATTTGCTGTATTCTGCCTATGTTGCGATACGCGGGTTTTTAGAAATGCATCTTGACACCATCGTAGGCGCAGTAGAAAGGCGTCTGATTGTAAACGCGGTTGGTTGTGATCGATTCTCATACGGGGGAATTATTATATACTATATATATATATATATATATATATATACATATACTATACTATACTATATATATAATTTTATTTTCTCCGCTCTGGTAACGTATAATCGTGTTCCGCCATTCAAAACACAATATCTCGAATTCAGCAGGATAATGGAGAACGGAATGTCTAGATGCATGTTTTTTTTTTCTGGCTTGCTTTGCGGGGAAAAGCGTAAAGCTGCTTGTAAACCTGGTTATATTATATTACAAATCCCAGCTCGTCCCACTCGTTTTATATTTGAACGCAAAACTGACGCACGTCTATACTCTGTAATATGCTATCTCTTCATATATGTTAAGTAGATATAGTTAATATTTACAAGTCCCGCATTTGCACACATTCTTTTCCCTCAACCGTATCGATAATCATGATCCATAACATAATGTATATTTGCTTATTATTTTGAGTACTTAGTGTCGACTTAATCAATAATTTCTTTGTTTTTGACATTGAGTGTTTGATGGTGGAACTCGACGCGGAAGTTTAAAATTTATTGACGAAAAAGGCACATACATATCTTTACAACGTATACTGTCACCAGTGTACTATCACTCAATACACTACTGTCATTGTTATTGAAATTGATTTTCTTATCTTAGTTCACATTGTTGCTGATAATATTAAGCAAGTACTTCGCGGTAGTGCATACTTGTATACTATTTGTGCCTATATTGTGTTATATTGCAAATGTATGAATGCAACTTCACAGCCGAAATTATATAATTAATTAATAGTAATGAAAACTAACCAAAAACGCTTTTTTGAATTTAGAAATTTAGTTTTAAATTTGTAATATTTTAAAATGCGTAATGAGTTTATTTTAAACTTGTATAGGCCACGACCGGTCGCTGGTAACTCATCAAAAATATTTTTGAATTGTAAATCTATTGCTTTATTTATTTGTATCGAGTACATACCTACTTAGTCTAATTTTGTGTCCCGTGATTGTTGTTTATTTCAGTTTAATTTGTTGTTGTGTCATGTAAAGCCGTTAAACGTAGAAATATCTATTATTCAATAAGTATAGCTATACTACGTCGTTGACGTCATTAAATTCATATATTATTATTAATTGTCATAATATAAGTAATGTAAAAAAGATACTACCGTTATATCTCATTTTTTTTCTATTTGCTATCCTCATTTTTGATTGTATATAAATAAAATTAATACTACTTTTAATGTTGTAAAGTAGCAAATTATTGTCTCTATAAAAATACAAAATCTAATAATTCATTTGTTTAAATTACTGTAATAAATGTCTTTTTAATCATCCTCCGTTTTCTGTGGAAATTGTCGAAAGAATTAACTCACTCGATCCGTATAAAGATTTGACAATCGCCTAAAAATATTGTAACTGTAATCGTTCGAATCTGTTCCGCAGAGCGAGTGCGAGGACGTGACGTCCAACTGTACGGCGATAGCGGCGCACGTGGAGTGTCGCGTGCGCGCGCGCTACGGCTGCTACACCGCGCACCTGCATCACATCGCGCCGTGGACCGCCGCCGAGGCGTTGTTCGCGCCGCTCATCAACACTGACAGCGCGTTGTGCCACAGCGCCGCCGCGCCCGTCGACCTGCCGCCGCCCGCGCCCGCGCGCGCCTGGTGGGCGGCCGCCGTGGTCGCCGCCCTGGTCGCGCTCGCCGTCCTCGCCGCCTGGCGCGCGCGCCTCGACGCGCACTCGCGCAAGCGCGTGCTGTGGACGTGGCTGTCGCGCACGTCGGCAACGCCGCCCGCGCCGCCCGCGCGCCCGCCGCCTGCGCTCGTCGTGCTGCTGTACGCGCGCGACTGCGCGGCGGTGATGCGCGTGGCGGCCGCGCTGCGCGAGGCGGTGGCGCGGCGCACGGGCGCGCAGGTGCTGGACCTGTACAGCGGCGCGGCGGTGGCGGCGGCGGCGCCGGGCGCGGCGGCGTGGACGCGCGCGCTGTTGCGCCGCGAGGACGCGCGCGTGCTGCTGCTGCAGACGCCGGCGGCGCAGCAGCTGTACTGCCCCTCGCTTGACTGCTCGCCGGCGCTCTCGCCGCCCACGTGTGAGTGTAGTGCACAATGTCCTTGCGTGAGAGGTACCAGGAGATCAGAAGCCATTAGGAGCATAGTTGTTAATCTAATGAAATCAAACACTTTAAACTTGTAACACGACTCTTAGTATTATTTTTAAAGTGTTTGTTTGATGTTCATAACTGTAGTGGGACTGTTACGTTTGGCTTGAGTCTAGATAAACTCGGGATCTAAAGAACGGTTAATATTATATTTTTGCTCTATTATATTATCTATATATTATATGATATTCTATCTCTATTATGTTATATGGTGCAGTGAGCGCGCCGCTCATGGGCGCGGCCGTGTGCGCGCGGCGGCCGCACGCCGGTGACGCGCTGTTCGCGCTGGCGCTGCGCACGCTGGCCGAGACCGCGCACGCGCACCACGCGCCCTACCGCAAGTACTACGTCGCAGAGTACGTACACCTCCTCCCGTGCCCTGTTGCTCTAGTGCCCGTACTCGCTGCTAACGGGCACACTGTAATGGAATCACATTAACTAGTTTTACATACCAAATGTTTGTAAGAGTGGAGCAGATACGGGAGGAACTCTATTGATTTAAGATTTTAAAAATGTTATTCTCACACTTTAGATAGGAGAAACAATTGTAAAAAAAATATAAAACATTTAATTATGCTAACAACAAAAATAAGTTGGAAGAAGCGTGTAAGAGTTTCGACGTATCTGCAACGAACGTATGGTTTTTAGAGTTTAGACGGTAAACAAGAGTCGCAGGTTTGATTCCAGCTACGTTCAAATTTTTATCTCTTTTAGGATACATATTTTTTTTTTTATGATTTGTATATTCAGTGTCTTATTGCTACATTTTTTTTCCATCTCATATTAAGTTCATATTAAACTGCAGTATCAGTATTTAAACAAATTACAACTAGAGAAATAATTGTTCCTTTCATAAAACCATGATGTCGCAATGGAGTGACGTGCAGTCGCTGTGTCTGCGCGGGTGAAGTCCCCGCTCGGGAGAACTTTTGCACATGTCCCCATTAAGACTTGTTTTAACACTGGGTTCAGAGCTAAAACAACTGCAAATAAAATACTTATTTAAATAAACTAGATATTTATAATATACCAAGGAACATGTTTAGTGACGTTCAACATTTGAAATTACAGGATATCCGGCTTAAAGGCAGAAGTGGCCCGCAGCCTCACTCCGCTGCGGCGCTACGCGCTGCCGGACGCCGCGCCCACGCTGCTGCGCGACCTCGCGCCCTCCACCGACGCGTCCGCCGCCGACGACGCGCTCAGCGAATTGAGCGAACTGAGCGCGTCGATACAGTCGCTGCGGGAGTTTCTGCGTGACAATCCTGATTATTTGTCAGATGAATTAATATTTACGTGACATAACTTCGCCGAGCGGACACCGACGACTCCATCGGCTCATGTAATGTCGTGTTGTGACGGAGCCATTTAGATTTCGATCATTTGTCTATTAATATTATTATAACACACAATGTTTCGGAACCTAAGTCATTAAAGTCTTAAGAGACTTGTTTCAAAATAGAGAGATGGAAGTTTTAAAAAAAATTTAATTGAATACAAATGTTAAAAAAAATTGTAAAGTAGATATTTATAATATATCAAAGTTTGAAAATAAATTGATTAGTAGCATTAACAAACTATTTGAGTAGACTTATACACATGCCATGCTGTGGCAAGAATGTTATTTTTATAATATTTCGATACCCAAAAAGAGATGTAATAACTCTTAATGACAATTTTTTTAATCTTCAGACAGATATATATATATATATATATATATATATATATATATATATATACATATATATCTGTCTGAAGTATCTAACTGAGTGACTGACAGACAATGCACAGTTCAACGTACTAACCATAGAAAGAAGAGTATGCGGACGCGGACAAAGTCGCGGGTTACAACTGGTAGTAAAATGTATGTGTCAAAGATTTTATTATATTGTTACGTTTGTATAGTGTTAGTGTTATAATTTGTTATACAATAGTCATGTAAAGTTAAGTTAAAATAATCCATCCACAATGAACTAAAGTAAACAAAGTGTCTTGGCATCAAGTATAGTAATTTGTTTTACATTTGACAGAAAAGTCTGACTCAACTCATTCAGGGACTAGATACTTCGAGCTCAATGCCAATACTTTGTCTGATCGAAAGCAAGAAAGTAAAATCAAAATATTAATATATAACTATATAACAATTTATTCCCACATCTGGGATTCGACCCGCCAACTGTTGTATATGAACGGAATAATGACTATTATACATTTGTAAATATTTGTCAATCATTTAATTAGCTTTTCGTTAAATTTTAAAATGATCTGCTCATAGCATAATTATTAAGAACCAAATATTGTAATGTATTTAAAATATATATATATATATATTAATTTAAGGAGTAGATGGATTACGGTTATGTTGCATTTTTGTATTTTCGCCGTTTTATACGTAAATAATTTAAATAAACCTTAACTTTATATATCGGTTTATTGTTTGAAAAGTTTGTGGTTTTCAATTATTTATCTACAGCCATATAAAATATTCCAATTTCTAAAATCCTAAAAATTTACATCACCTCATGCAAACTTGTCTTCCATATTGGTTAATATTAATCTTATGAAAATATGAAAGTGCCTCAATGCAAGTTTTTATAAATAATTATAATATATTATTAAATTATTTGTAACGTCGAGCTTACGAAACGAATTTGTATTAATTAGGTTTCTCATTGTTTATAATGTTTAGTAAAATACTTTGTAAATATATGTATGTAAATTTGTCAATTACTTTGATAAAATTGGTATAGCTATTATAAAACGTCTCACATATTATAAATGCAAGATTATTGATATTGATATGATTGCAAAATATAATTAGATATTATGAGAATTAAATATATTTTTATATAGTGTATTTTTTCATGTAATAAGATTGGTAAATTGTCTGAGTAAGGCATTAATTTTATATTATTGTTTGCATCACAAATCAGCATTTGTTATTATAATTGTTATGAGTATTGTTGTTACTAAATATACTTACGTTTGAAATTCATTCACGCATTTTATTTCGACCCCTAGTACTAATTTTAAGTATTTAAAATTTGCAAAAGAAATAAATTATTATTATCACTATAAAATGTAAAACTTTATTCGATAGGATAATAAACAAAAAATAATATTGGATATAAATTTTTGCAAGTGTTTTCAATAATAGAATCCATGTAAAGATTTTTTTTTCACCCAAATTTTTTTAAAATATGCGGACTGAGGAGTTAGAAATTCGGCGTAGTTAAAATTGTCATGGAGAAGTGCAGAACGAAATGATTACGCACTAAAGTGGTATTACATGTATTTAAAATACATAATTGCTACGGCTACGTGCATTTTACGCGTCAACTTAGCTACTACACTTTGCTTTGCTTAAACTACACTGCTTAAAACTTTTCTAATGGACATGTCTCATTAATATTTTCTGAAGCAAATATGTCATTTAAAATTGGCGCGCAACGTCATAAGTGCCGAAGCGTGACGTGTGCAAGCGAGAGGGGTTGGGAGTGAGCGAGACAGCGCGTACGCAGGTACACCAGCATGGCGGTTATTCATTACGCCCAACGAAACAGTGTGTAGTATGGATACGCTGTATACATATGGTTATGCTATACTATGTAATGTTTATATTAGTTCTTGTTAGATTTTACTGATGAATGGATTGAAATGGAAATAGTTTAATTTAGCAATTATGTAATATAGTAAAAATACTACTAGGTTATATGTTTGTTTCTTTATTAATTTGCACTTTTAGGGAAATAGTGCAAATTATATAACAACAAATATATTATAGTAATCTAGATTTTTCATCTGAAATAATCTACATACAAATATATACAGCCTTATTACAACGGCTACTTTCTCACAGATAGAATTGTATTATAACAATATGCTGTCGGTATGTCCATAGGTTGTATTGTGCGCGAGTTTTATCAGCGATACACTATCAGCACGTTACGTAACCAACAGTGCGGTACGACCGCGGCCGACGCAGACCGACGCCGACCGACCGAGACCGAGCGGCCGCGAGCGTGAGCGGGACGCATTGCTCGCATTAAATTTCGATCCTATTCTGTAATGTTTTGTCCAATCGCGTCCGATCTCTGCGCGTTCCGGTTCTTTGTCATCAATGGGTGGCCGCCCGCCGGCCCGCACTACCTCGAGAGCCACTTCCAAACGATTTACGCGAAACTCTCGTCGCCCGTCGACGTACGACACGTCTGCCTCGTCGGGGAGCCTCCCGGCCCACAGCGGAGCCCGGCGCGCCGCCGGCACCCGGCGACCGGCTTCATGAGCCGCGGCCCGCAGTTCACACTCCGCGCCCGCTTCAGCTGACTGCGACCTGCGTCGACGTGCCGCGTACGCGACTACGCAAGGCTACGCCGTCGCCGACTAGTGTCTAGTAGTAGTCCGGCGGTCGAGCGAGGCGGCGGTTGCCTACAGCAGTGTCCAGTGCCCAGTGCTCGTGTAGATGTGCCGCCCGCGACATGCGTGGCCCGGCGCCCTAGCGCCCTAGCGCAGCGCCCACAGCTCGAAGCCCGGAGGGGCTTGTGACGGTGCGAGTGCCGGTGCCTGCGGACGATCGGTCGAGCCGACGCTCAATAATGCTCAAATTCCTGACACACAAGCTTCGAACGCACTCGTTGAATGAGGAGAACGTTTCCGAGAAGGTGGGTGTCGCCGCGAACGAGCCGGCGAGCCGAAGGTCACACCGCCACCAGAAAATGGCCGCCTCGCGAGAACAAAGGAGCGGAACGATCGGCTTTAATACACTCGCTCTCGTTCCGTCCCAATCTAACTCAAATGTTGGCAAGCGGAGAGTGGTGGCGGTGTATGACGGAGACGCGAGTCACTACTTGCCGGGCACTCCAATGAGGGAATGTTTTGGTTGCAGGTGGAGGAGCGGGACTCCGGCACCGAGTCGGACGACGAGGCGGAGCACGTCGACACCGGTGAGTGTTCACGAGCAATTACCCTCAGCGTACTTGCAGGTGTGGGCTAGGGTACTGACTTAGCTGTCCCCAGCTGGCTGACCGTTTTCGGTTTAGAATCACAATATCCACTTTCGAATTCGCCGACTTTTTATTTCATAGTCTCATCGAAAACTAATGTTTTATGATGATATTTGTATGTATACTAATTGCGTGACTCGCCCAAGTGTATATAAATAATAAAAACAAGGTTGGCATAGCTTACAATTGTGGCAGACATTATTAGATTCTTATTAGTATACCGGTTTAGCTGAACGTAGCGCCCGCACCGTGACACCGCGACACAGATGAGCCACTGTAGCCGGCGAGTGCGTGGCATCCATCAGCTTAGAGCTAAGACTTATGCAACCGGTCTTTAAAAGTATAGTCCTACGCTATTTTGATGTATAGCTGCGATACGTGTAATCAAAATCGAAAACTACAAGTACTACCGCTTTGTTTACAGAGTGACCTTGAGGCGCGACCTTGAACTTACTCGAAATATCTAAGTGTGTTAGCATATAGTAAGGTGATCTCGTGCTAATTGATACATGTAAGGGACACGCGGCATTTACCAAAGCTATAATTATTATATAATTTGTAAAAATGAACTGGTAGAATTGTAAATAAAATATTTTTAATATACCTACACTGCCGATTAATAACGTAACGATGTTGGGTTTGTTATTTATATTTTTTTAATAGTTATGCGAAATTTTTATAATAAGCTATGGAGTAATATATGGAAGTAATTGATTTGAAATCCACTCATGTACTATTTTTTTATAGTAGATTATTTTATTAACACGACACTTTTATTTGTAAGTATAAAAGTATAAATAGTTGAAGAAAAGAATGAAGTTTTTTGTTCACGTGACATTGTTATAGATCCAAAGTTATTTATAACAGCACACTTTGGTCCTATTAATTTTATCGGTGGTAAATTTCGCAAAGAATTTTGCAAATATCACTCATATTTTGTAAATATTTCACTCTCATTTACAGATAATGTATTTAGTGGCGGAAACCCTAAATTAACATGAGGCTCTATATGCGGTACAGAATTTGAACTCCTAACCGCAATGTGCAGTGAGAATAATTCGACTAATACAAAATAGCTTCAAATTAACTTAACAAACTTCCTCGGGGAAAATATTGAATAGAATATAATTGAAAGCTTCGTTATACTGTTCTTTATTATTATTATTTTTATTCATTTATTATTAATCCATTACAGACACATAGTCCGTACTTTTATTTAAGTAAGTCAATTTTTTTTTCATATTATATTTCCATAGCTGTTGCCCGCGACTTCGATCGCGTGGAATTCTAAAATAAAAGTAGTTTATGTCTGTCCTTATTACATCAGCTGTCTGCCAGTGAAAGTCCAGTTAAAGTCGGTTCAGCTGTTTTACAGATTAGCTGGCACAAACAGGCAGACAGACAAAAATTGTAAAGACTATTATTTTCGTATATGTACCGTGTGTATGCTTTTAGTAAAAATCTATTATTTTAATAACAAACAGACACGCCAATTTTATGTATTTGTATATATTTATATGACTCATAGCGGTCAGAGTCCACTTTTTTGTAATTAGTCCTATTAATTTATATATAAAAATATAATTACCCTATCAGATTTCATATACTTTAAACTAAAATTGTGTAGTGCACAGGAGAGCGCGTTCCTACCACATAAAGATACTCAGCGCAAGCCCTTTCTCTTTCAACACTGTCAATTGTTAACCTAACTGTTCTATGAATATTGCATTTAGATATCAAAGGAAATATTGTATAAAAATTTCATGCATCAATTGTTTTACATCATCACCGTACACCGTGCATCAAAAGCTTTGTTGCAGAGTTTTGTTTCATCAAATTTCAATGAAATTCTTAATAATAATACTTGTTATACCTTTTTACTTCAGATGCGTTATCTTTTCTAACTTTTGAAAGTATTTTAACTTAAAAGGATCTAACGAGACAAGCCTTCAGTGTTGGGTGATAAATTTAATTGGGTTTTATTTAGACAGCGACCAGCGAGAATAAATAGACGCGGCGACCTTTGAAACTTTATAGATATACTTGGCCAACAACTTTGACGAGCAGTTGCTTTAAATGATAAATTAACTTTGCACTGACTTAGACAAAACATTACCTAAGTTAGTAATTATATTTAAAAAATCCAGTAACAAAATTTATTTTATAAAATTTTATTTGACAGAAATTATTACACTCTGGTCATCGTGTCACAGTCGGGAAGTAGTTACGATGGTTGTAAATTTAATTTCTTTTGAGGAAGTTTTTGTATCGTTTTCCGGGTCCTATTAAACTAAGTGCGGTGTTGGGTTATGTCACTCAACACATAATGTGTCTAAAATAGGCACGACCTGGACAATTTAACTTTTTACGACCTGTAAAATTTTACTTGATTTTTAGTATCGTTATCTTTCGTATTACTCTGGTATCTTGTAGGATGAGTCGACTGCATGTTGCCTTATGGTGTGGTGGGTATTTAAACGTCAGAGTTTTTTAGTAGTGAGTCCAAACCAAACAATTTACTAACGAATATAGCGTGACATATTTGTCCGTTGTGAGATATCGGTGTACGCGAAATGATAACGGTTTTGATTATTAACAATAGTATTTTGTAGCTGTTTAAGTTTGCTGTGTGTGCGCACTCGTCGCTTGCCGCGTGCAGCGCGTTGCACCTGTGTAAATGCACTCCACTTTAGGCCTATGTCTTTTAAATTACGTTATTTAGCATAAAATTTATGATACCATGCCAGGTTTATATATTTTTATTTATTGTTTTAGTTTTTTAACTTCATAATTCATATTAGCACCTACAGAAGTGTAGTCTTATTGTTATGACTACCTACTACCTTTTTCCGCCCACTATCGAGACATAGTCTATTAGGTGGCGGAACCTAACACCGCGTTTTGTATTACCATACTGGGGAAATGCAAATAATTTTACCAAATGGGAACTAAACAACAATCCCCCCAGTCACAGTGCTACTGTGCCACTATAGTCTCAAAATTATAAGCTTCGAACGTACTCGTTGAATGAGGAGAACGTTTCCGAGAAGATTGTAATTATAAAATACTTTAAAGCACTATAGTCGTACGATATATTAGCGTGGTGGCACTCCACCAGTGATCCAATCCCATATCTAACTCTATAATCGCGCTACATCTCGCAACGCCCTTATCTAAAACGCTACTCTAAATCTGATGGCGACCGCGCAGTAATATCATAAAATAATGTAGCTTGTATTAAAGTTGGAACGTTTTTATATATATTGTTAGGAACATATTTTTTATTATTATTAAGGCTTTATTAATAAGTAAATAAGGAGAACTTCGTAATTTTCATTTTTCTCTTATTTTAAATATCACGTCATTAACCAGCTAGTACGCTAGCCAATTACACTAACCAGGCCATGAAAATGTTTCTATAATAACTAATCTAACTTAAATGAAGCGCAAGTACCACTATTGACTTCAATTAGGCTCATATCCACTTTGCTACGATGATGGCTACTGTAAACCTATTATAATCAGTTCGTTCTTAGAACTATCTATCTAGTATTTGGAAATTCGAAGGTGGCATTAGTAGGATGATTTTAAATTTGGTTATGTAGAGAGCGATGCTTGTAGTGAAGGTGAGCGTTAAAGCGCGTTATAAGTGTATGCTTAAGAGTACTCTTAAGCCTACATTCCCTGCTTGCAAATCCCAGACACTGTATCTCTCCCTTCAACGACACCATCATGAAATGCATGGAAATCTAAATCTATAAATATAAAACTCTAGCGTTACTGAGTAATTGCGAGACAACGCAAAGCTGACACTACTAAGCGTAGAAAACTAAGGCATGGTAAATTGTTTCAGGGGTAATTGAGAAGGCATCTATGAAAGCATTTTCTAAAGTTCTTACAGTCATGACAGAAAAAAGATTTCACTTACAGTTGTCGACGATATCTATTTGAATTTTAATAATAAAAACTTAAACGTTAATAGAAATGTTTTTCTATGTAAGTAAGCATTCATATAGTATATATAACAATATTTTATATAAATTTAGATTATACTTAGATCGACTTGACTCGTGTGTTAATGGAAAGAGGCAAATATCTATATTATTATGATTGTTTACATACAGTTGGAAATCGGAGCGTGATGGATTGTAAAAATATAATTCCACGCGGTCTGATGGCGTCGTCATTGAGACGCGATTATTTTATCGCTAAAGTCAAAGCAAAGTCACGGTCTAGGTTACTTTATATTAGTATCTGACATGAGGGTACATATATATATACTTGTATTAATATTGCAGCAAAACAGCAAAAATAAAACATTTTATTCTAAATTAATTAATTTTACGAGGAAAGTGATAACTAGTATTCATAAACATGGATATTATTAAAATGATGAGAACGCCCGAGCACTATCGCTGTTATTACAATATTGTTTACAAGTACTAGAAATTACAAACTATGTACATTATTTCATACAAATTACATAATGTGATACAACTTCATACACTACACGCAAATATTGTTCACAATACACTTTTACGAGAAAAAAATATATTCATTATAAAAGTTGTATACGCGAATTATGTCGGCTTATCAGTGTCGTCGTTTAGTCTGCGCAGGCGCATGGTAGGTGAATGCGGTTACTGTCATACTCTATAGCGTGTGTGATTATGTATTATGTGTGTGATATCGTTCGATACGCCCAATAGTTATTGTTCTATATCTAGGTACTACTAAACGATGTCAGCTATACTAAAAGGTTTGAGTCACTTTTGTCATGATAAATGTGAATTGTGCGACGTCGCGCTGTCTATGTAGAATCATTACAATGATTGTTTATTTCATTGTAACCGAAAACTGAATTTTCTTTCAACTGCTTTTATATTTTAATACATATGTTAAATGAATAAGGAATAAATGTAACTTTTTTATTAATAGAATAAAGTTCAAAACTTTCAAATAAAAAAATGTGTATGTATTAAAAGAACCATGGTGGCAAAAACGTACGGTTGTGGCTAGTTTATAGGTTTTAATCTTATTCGCAGAAATCTTAATATTAAAGACAACTGTTTCGGTCTAAATAGACAACGTTAGGCGTTAGATCCCCCTAATGCACTTAATTGTACAAAAAATAATATTACAACAATATGCAATATTAGTATACGGTATAAAATGACAGAAATTATTTATAGAATAAAATCGATTATGAAAACTATTTAATGTAATTGGTTCGACCCAACTAAGAAGCTTCTTAAGCTTGGAGGCTGGCTGGCGGCTGTAGCAGGAAGTCTCGTGATTGATCTCGCGGGATCTAGCTACAATTATTGTTAACTAACATTGAGACAAAGATTGATTGAAAGGTCATTACGATATTTACGATCGAGGAACTAATTCACTATTCATTTCAGAGTAAACGCAAGCGGTTATCAGATATTATTAGTATTAGAAACATTAGGATAATTACTATTTGTTCATTTTAACAATTACAGACTAGCTGCTTTGGAAACAAATCTTAAAGCTGAATAATAAATATATGAATATACAAAAAAAAAAATAGTGCTTTTAGTTAACCAAATGTTTTACAATATACAAAACAATAGCGAGTTTAATATTTTAATACTAACAACAATATTTATTAAGTTTAAAAATATCTATGACTGGTATGATAACATAAATCAAAATGTTATTTCACAAGTGACATAAAAAGATAAGATAAGTAAAGCTTAGAAGAGCTGTTAATACCGATAATAAGTGACGTTACAAACTCCTTTTTTAATACTATAGCTAAATAAATATAAATACTGAATAATTATGAACCTCTTTTTTTTTAATATCTATTTGTTTTTATTATTTTTTTTATCTTTCACATATAGAATGTGAACTGTCACAGGTGTCAGACTGAGAGAATGTCGTAATACGTAACACTCCGTTTTTTGATATACCTACCGGAATAGAACCACATGCGATATCAATTCAAATTCAAATATACTTTTCAGATCTATATTGATTTATAATAGAGTGTAGGCGAAAAGGCAAATAATAATAGGTACTTTTTTTAGACAGTTTCGGGACGAGGTATTAAAAACACAAACATGTCGTGAAAGACTCGAAGAATCATATAACATATCGATAAAATGAGTTTAGAAAAGTCAAATGCCGCCAAAGTCACGAATAATGAGCGTCTAAATGTTCTAACTTTGTACTAGGCGTGAATTGAAATACCGAAACACCGTTACGTCGTGTTTTACAAAAAGCTTTGTCCAAACTTGCGCGGTGCTTTGTGAAGCCTGTCGCTGTCACACTAACTAATGACAGTGTTTCACACGCAAGTTGTTGCTGCGAGCCCGTGACATGATAGCGACGCAACAATGTTAATACTTTTAGAAATTACATATTTGTTGCTTACGTATTAATGATGATTATATATTTTATTATCATATTTATTTGAGGTCAACGTGGCGCAGTAGAACTGTCAGCGCGATTGATTGTGGGTTGAAAAAATTGTACCTAAGACGTATCGCGGTGTTGAGTACCGCGACTCAACAAGAAGCGGAGAGTGGAGAACGGAGTGTCTTGACACTAGGCTTCTGCTATACGGGGAAAACGCTGTTTATTATTATTTTCAACTGAATCTATTTATCATTTGAAAAAGAGCGCGTGCTAGGTGACAGTATAGATTTGCCTTAAAATATTCCATATGAATTTTGCGTAGAAAGGAAAGAAATCTGTATATATGTTTGTGATATTTTTTGAAAAAAATCCGCTATATTTTTCTTGTAATTAGTAAATGGAAAGCAAATGCAAAACTATCACTGTCAGACTATCAGTAACAGACTGTTTTAAAATCTGAAAAAAAAGTCCTTCAGATCATTGAACCAGCTCGCATTGCTCGTTGTTTCTAGAGTGACTGAAACCTAGTCTTACTTACCGCCTATTATGAACATCATTTAATATACCTATATGTAAACGAGTATGTATATAAGAATACGACTATATAAAGCATTGTTTGTCGGTCTACTCCGACTAGCGTACTCAAACACGGCTTGTAAAGCTTGTCATATAAACTAATGACAACATTTGACACGTGAAGTAGTTGAGGCGGTACAATGGCGATGTTCGATATTGGTACCGACTGGAGGAACGAGCGTGGATATTAATTTGCTGTCATTAATATTTGTAGGCCTTGTTAGCTTTTGAGTTTAAACGGTTGCCGGAATTCTTTTGCGCCTCATCATGTTCTATGGTAAAATGGATTGTCAAGTAAAAGTGCGCCTAATTATGTTCTATGGTAAAATGGAACTATATGCCAATTTTTTTACTATTGGAGTTGAGTTTATAGCGAATAGTCAATCTAGCCTAATCTAAATCTAGTCAATCAGCCCTTTTAGCCTTTATTTTTCGTAACCAAAACTGAGAAGCGCTAAAATTCGCCCGCATATTTGCTTTTGTTATTTGTATTATACATAGATGATATTCTACATCGTATAGATTGATCTTTCCATGCGTGAGATTCAGAGAGCAACCAGTTTTTACACGGTTAGACGTTTATCTTTTTTCCAATCGCAACTCTTAACCGGATTTGCTGTTAGTTCTAGATCTCTTTTAACATAAAATTAATGGTATCGAAATATGTACTGTAAATAATAAAGCAATACATTTTATATGTTAAAGAAAATAAAATGTTAGACCTAAATTGGGTTTTGAAATAATTGAATTTGTTAAAAAGTGAAGTAAAACGTGTTTTTAGTATTATTTTGAGTATTTTAATTTATATGTATACTCTATTTGATTTTTATTAGGCTATTATATTGGATTTACCAACTAGGCTAACTTGGAGACTCTGGTTAATTACGAGAAATAAAACAGGTTATGTATTTAATTCACGTCCAAGACAATTGCATTATAATTATATATATCTATAAGAAATCTAGATATTAGAATATGTGCACACAATACCCATATAATAACAGTATTCGTCTGCTACTTTGTGTGGACAAACGTTATGTGTTACGACCCTTCATACACAATTCATTTCTATATTTCAATTCTCGTTTTAAAACGTCATATTTCATATTTCCCGTTCCTGTATTAATTTAGATATACCATTGTGTATCCGAGAGTAGCTCAAACACTTCTAATGAAAGCATCAGCCTTCTCGTTTTATATACATATTTAGATAAGCGTGTGTCCAATCTACTTCTAGAGTTCGGTGCCGGTGCGCAAGTTATTTCAAAATATTTATTAATTTACATGCGGCAAACGTCTGGCTCGAAAATGCAAATAACCTCATTTATAGGCGATAAAATTTTGTCAAAACTAGTTTTATTAAATTAGAAAAGTAATAATTTAAAATTGCATACACTTTCTTTAATAATACTCAGGTTAATAAATTTATGTAAAATATGTTTTTCATACATTATGATCCCAGAATATTTATATCAATTGAATTCAATAAGTCTCTAACTAAAAACTTATTGGTTATTATCTATTCACAAGAGACGAGAATTCTTGATTTTCTATTTTAAAAAATCTTTTTACTCATACTTTGGCGCAGTGGGACAGTATCTGACTACCAACACGATTAGTTGTTAATTCGATTCCCTCAGTGGATAGTTCATAATTTCACTATTTTAATTTTTTGGCTTTGGTGATAAAACAAAGCACGGCGTTGAGGTCCGCAAATCAACACGCAATGTCTCGAATTCTGGCGGAGAGTGGAGAACGGAGCGTCTTGACGCTATGTTCTCTCAGACCACCTACTAGGTGCCCTAAGCCCTAAGCTAAGCTGGAAAAAAGCGTGAAGCTTTCGTTACTTAAAGTAACAAGCTTAATATTACGTTATTAATTATGCCAATCTAGTTACCAACCCAAAGTTCACTAGCTCTAAATGAACCCACACAATCTGGTTCTAAGTCGTAACTCGTAGTCGCTAAACACGTTGAAACACGTCCTGTCATGTCTTTCTAACTTGTCTCCGCCGCTCCAAAATAAAAACAATTTTATTCAATGTACATACATATAAAGTCAGTGGTCGAAACAGGTTTCAACCGATCACGAGTTCAAATTCAGTTTAGTTAAGTAAGTATTTCAAATTTACCCAAAAATCTTAACATTAGCTTGATGCGTCTACGCTTCTACTGTATACGGCATAGGCAGAGAGCATATATTACACTTCAAGACACTTCGTTATGCACTTCTCATCCAATTTCGATATATTGTGTGTTGACCAGCGGTATTCAATGGCGTGTTTGTCTTATTAGAAAAGGGGATTAAATTTAATATTATTATTCTTTCGAGTGGAGTTGAGGGTCCACCTACGACCAACACGTGTACAGTCGACTCCACCCCACTGCGATAACCTCGATTATGTTTTGTACAATTAATATATAAGAATAGAACGAACAGAAAAGTCATGAATATAACTTTTAATAAGAATTCATGGACTCTTGAAAAAGTAACTTGTTGTTTGAATGAAACACGTTGGTGAGTAATAAAATTTTCTTGTACTTTAACACGCTTCATTAAAACGGAAACGTGCACACTACGCGTTGCCTGTGAATAGCTAATGGAAGGTGATTTTATATTACTTCACTCGGCATGTTTTAAAGTCTTCATGTTTTATTCTGTACGTTGAAAATGGAGAGAGTTGCAAATCAAAATAAGTTTTCATACTGAAAAATCAATATATCATTAAGTTTATATTATACGTGAAAGAAAACCATTAGAACCCCGGACCGGGGTTGGTGTTTTACGGTAATTATGCGGACGGACAAATACGATTTTTGGGCACACTTGAGGTTTAAATATAAAGGTAATGCAGAAAGTCAATATTTTTCATTACAGTGCAATATTAAATTAATAGATAATTGTTATTACACACACTACATGTTGACAACGCGTATTTACCAGTAAACCGGCCCACTAGTATTTGTTAATATGACACTATTTTTGTTCTAAACTTACATAGACAACCTTTCTAAAGCAAAAACATAGATATTGATTACGTAGAGATTGAATCTACGACTTCCGTTGTAATAAGCAATTTCAATTGGATACACTAGATTATTACACCAATAAGATGTTGATCTCTCACAGCTATCAATTTTCAATTATAAGTTTGCAGTATGCTTTAATTTTCCAAAGAAAAATTTCTTAATAAACTAGAATAAAATATTATATTATTATATTCTATTATTTCTGCTGCTTATTTATGATAAAAATTTGACACTCAATTTTCAATATAAATTTTTTTTATTAAATTTGACTCCCATTACATATAGTCAAATTTCTTTGAGAATTCACTGTACATATATGTTTACTTGTACGTTGTAATGGAGCACTATCCGACTTCATCACTGTCCTTCACAGTCACAAATGTGAGTAACCAGATGCTCGCTATCAGTATTTGTTTAGGTGTTTATTGCATTCGTATAGCTGGTTGGCAAGCCGTTACATTAAACGTTTGATGTATTCAACTGATGAAAGTATATTCAATCGGTCTACTATTGTTAGTTTCTGGTAATACACACCAGAAGTTCTACATGAACATTCTAAGAAACTAAGTACTGTGTATAATAACCCAGCTTGAAACTTCCAATTACTAGAATTTTTCCAACCAATTCTTCCAACTTAGAAGGAAAAGGAAAAGAATGTGGTTCTTTCGTATAGGCACTTATTATATAAAGTAAAAACATTTCCTCAATAAGTCACAATTTATAATCGCCTATTAGTCGATAGTATCTCGTATATCTCGGATGTCGTAACTTATTCTTAAAGACTTAAAAAAATATAGATTTTCAATTGAGATTAGAACCGATCATAAGTATTGGTTCGGAGCAGTTGCGTCCGACAGAAACGAATCACATGAATTAAACATCTCGCCAAAAGTGGATAAATTAATTACAACCGCTTCCTCGAACTACGAAACCTGAATGCAGTCGAGGGTTGAACCAAAATTTTCCTCACTGATAGAAAACTCGCGTTTTAAAATAAAAGTGACCTCATCCGATATAAGCATTTACGTATATGAATATTGTGTTTCTTGTAAAGTCAAGATATAACATTTTTAACACTAATAAACAAGTGTTTTGTTACTATATAACGTTATGACTCATGCCAGCCCTATAAGTGGTGAATCGCATTTTATCCCATCAATTGGCAATTGCACAGTGAATGGGCCCCTTCGCTTCGAAGGCACGTCGCAAAAACCCGCATGCATCGCCCGAGTGAGACATGACCACGTTCAGTTGCCGGCAAAAACATGCGCTACTCCTGTACGCTGTAGTAAGTGTATTCGAATGAATTTAAATTTTTTTTGCCCTTTATTCGTTTTGTTAATCGAAATCCTTTAGTAAGATTTTCATTATGTCCGTATATAGAATGCTGTCTTTTAAATGTTTCTTAGTTTACCTATTTAAATTAACGTGGCTGTAGGTACATGCACCTGTATTATGTACAAATCGGTAAGACTTGCATAAGTTTTATACGCAAAGTTACATTTGGATGTAAGCCAACAAATATAACGATTTTCAAGTTCACCTCGCGACTTGTTATTTCTTACCTCATATAAAACTAAATATATTCTTTAAATAACTACCTTACACTTCAATAGCTATATTTTTTGATCTTTAGAACTGACTGTTCTATCGCTTAAACGCTGTATAATAGATGGAGATATTATATATAGATAGAAAAGATATTTTAGAAACACGTTAGCGGTTCGAAACGTAAAGAGAGTTGCATCGGTGAGCGTAAAAGTGGCAATACGCGGTGTTTAGTTTAACATTGGCCACGCATTTCGCTAAATTACTAGTTTTATCGCAAGTCGCCCGCTGGTTTCACAATTTAATCTTTATTTGAGACATGTTCCACAGGATCGAGAATGTTCTGGTGTTATATACATACTTGCATGCACATGTAGTTATGTGTAAGTAAAACGATGCGCTTTTTATAATACTGAGTTAAAATTTTGTAATACTGAGGTTGCAATTTGAGTTGATGTAGATATTCGAAACCAACGTTGTGAGGAATGAATGACATAATATTTATAAAGATTTTGTATCGTTCTTTTAAGCTTTTACATTAGAATACAAAAAATATTGAAACGTGACCGGCGTATATAGCAAAATAAGAGTCTCATGCGCAGCTCATTCGCGAAAGATTACGATGCGGCGACCAATGGCGACTCCCCGCGCCCTAGCCCCGCTCCCCCCGCGTGCCCGCTCTCCCGCACCCCGCTGCCGTTAGTCAGCTGGCTCGCAATCGTAATCATATCCAACACTGATAACCACATTGCGTGCGAAATTAAAACGATCCCGGTAAGTTGTTTTCGTTATTATAATATTTTTCGGACAATTGATGAGATCGTGATATCTTGTCTGTCGCGTATATATATTTTTGTGCGACCCCGAGTTTTTCGGCTGACGTTATTGCCATATATAAGTGCATTTTACTTTTTAATTCACTGAATTCTTTGAGAAAGTCGTCGTCGCGATTTAAGATTAAGAGCTATTAAATCGTACCGTTTTTATCGCAATCAGAATTGTAAAACTGGACGTTTAAGGTACCGTCATTAATTCTTTCCCGCAAGTTCCCGGAACCCTCGCCCCATTCACATCTCGCAAATGTAAGTTCTTGCGGCGAAGCAGGGGGCAGTAAAAAAAAGTAGCATCGCTAACAATGGCGACGTGATTTCCGTCAACATTTCTCGTATAACTTATGTGGAGAGCGGAGCGACCGGTTTCGAGGTTTTTGCTTTGTTTTTACGAGTCGCCCGCGGGCGGTGCGCCGCTCTCCGCTCGCCGCACTACGTCCGCCGTAATACCGATCATCCAATGTGCCACTTGCGCAATACATACTGATTTGCGCTTTGCTTTGCGCGTATACCTCCATGCTTATAAGTTCAGTATAGTTCGACTTCAGTTAATATATAAAGTTAAGATAAACAAAAGTTGAAGTTAGTATAATTTGTATTATAGATCACTTTCCGTTCTTTAATTTGTTGTATAATTATGAATAATACTCGTAAGGTATTATTTAATATTGCCTCTAGGACATATATTCATGCATTACAAAAATATAAATATTTGCTGATATTAGGTATACATCACATTTATTTATTACATTCTATAAAAGAAAATGACAATCTTACATAAGATTATTTTTTTTATATAATTAATAAGATATCAATGTTAATAGATATGAATATATGTGTCATAAATTAAAAACTTATCAACAGCGAACGTAAAAAGCGTTACGATCAGGTGTTTATCTGTGATATCGCGGGGTCGGTAACCCTCGGCCACGTCGGTGTCAGCTGTGGCCTATCTGCTACCTTTGCGCTAGTGGGCTTGCCCAACGCTTGCCCATAACTTGTGTGTCTGTCACATCACATCTGTACATTTATAAGCTCTGATAAGAAACGAACATGCTAGACGCGTTATATATATTTTGAACGTATTACCTAATACTTCAATATTTGTGTCATATTCTCTTTTACAAATACTGAAATTGCTGTAAGTGATATATGAACCCATAACAATTGTGTGCATGTTTTTACGTCATATGTTAACGTCAAAATATAAGACAACTTAATGTCACTTATATGTTTTTATTTTTATAATAATTAACGTGTGAGTTAAATCATTGTATAAAAAGGTCCTTAAATTTCTTTGCTTGCAAAGAAGTCTGCAATTATTTTGATTATTTTGGAAGTTTGACTTTTGTCTCTAGGATATTAAGCAAATGTATCATAATATATTACATATGTTTTGCGTAAACATATCATGAGGTGTAAATAAAGAGAATATACGATCTACATAAGAACTAACATCACTGTGTACTATATTTCTGCCTATTTTAATAGTGCAATCTGATCTAGGAACCGAAAATATTTTCAATATAAATATTCCCTACAGTAGAAGTTAAATCTTCATTTTCATACGTATGGTCCGACATGCCACTGCGGTACGCTACTACACCCCGATAACGTTGTTGATTCACTAAACTATGTACTTTTGTATCTAAACTATGTAGATTATGTTACATAGTTTTTTGTATGTTCATTGCTAATAGAAAGATCTAGAAATCACCAATGACTAGTAGCTCAATGGGTAAAGTAGAAAGCTCCTTACAATACTCGTATATGTATTGTAATATTTTAATAGCAACATAGAATGTTTTGACGTGACACGTGTAATTTCATAGTTTATTACGCTCGAGAGCATAATTGAATGACATCTCACGTTCAACAATTTCCAACAAATTGTCTGCAATTTTCCTTGGTCACGATTTTTCTGCCTGACGCAACGCCAACGCTGCATCGGAACTGTCTCGAACAGATCATTTTGCATGTTCTCGTGATATGTACGGCGAGAGACTGAAATTGTACGAAATAGTTTAATGGTAGCTATACACTTACTTTGTCAGTTATTATACATTTCTAGTAACTGTAAGACATAACATGTCATAGAAATCAAATTGAATATTCAATATTAATTGCTTACCGATGTACATGTCTATAGTCGTATCATAAGTTTCAAGTAATTATATCGCCAATTATAACCACAACAAAAGATAATTTACCTGCGTGATAACAATTTAGTTTCGATAAGAAGAGAATGATGTAATACTAACTTTTCCTTTTATATATTGGTTTCTATATTTATATATTTCGCAAAGTTTACTGTGCAATAAAAAATCACGTGAAAACAAACATTCTGTTGACAAATACGGACGCGAATAAACATTGGTAGGCTCAGGCATAGCTCTGAGCTAGGCTATGCTAGGGCGAGGTGCGGCCGTTCACCCCCGCCGAAAGCGGGTCGCGAAGGTTACCGACCCCCCCGCGACCCCCCGCGCGCCTCCACACCGCACTACTGTGCTCTACAGACCGAAGGCTTATCAAAATCGTATAAGCAGTAAGTATTTCTGTCAATCATGCCATACATATTGTATTGGGCATAGAGACTCAGCGACTGTCAAATAGAAGACCAATTATTTAATGATTTTATATGCAAATACGCGTTGTTGACTGTATTAAATAAATAATTTGTTAATTTGTGAACAAATATATATATATATATATATATATATGCCTAAGTTTAATCTATAGCTTACATAAGTGTATTGTTATACGATAGCGTTATCACATAACCAAATCCGGTGATTTAATATAAAAGATATATAAAATGAGGCAAGATAGAGTCAGATCGGTACAGAGTACGGAGTGCTGACGCGGCGCGGCGGAGCGGTAGCGCACGCCAAGCGAACTCCAAGAGTAGAAGGCAACAACCTTTCAATTGAAACTTATAGTTCAGATGATATCGTTGATACACCGATAGCGCTGCCTCCCAACTCATCCGTCAATACTATCTCGATATCAAATTATAATTGACCGCTTTGCTGTGTTCCCTTGAACGTAATGAACTAAATGTCATTCTATATACATTATACTTCTAGCCTTTGCGTAAATTAAGCCTTGGATTGAATTAAGAAGGACACAAATTTAAGAGCTACTAGTTTCTACTATTACATTATGTTAGTCTTAAAAAATATGATCATTAACTTTAAATTTTAATACAGCTTTAAAGTAACTCGTAAATGATATTATATTTAAAGTATAATTAACTATGCCATCACTCGTTTTTTTTTTAAATCATTTGTAAAACAATTTACACGCCGCCGCATTTATATAAGATTTTTGTGCCAATATTATTTCTAAATAGCATAAGCGCCTTGCAACTTTAAGCTAAGGTAAGGTATATATAATGAGTGTTTCTGAAGTAGACATTCAATATGAAAAGTGGTAATGAAACTTTTACTTAATTTTAACGCTTTCACAGAGGAACAACGAGCTCTACAAGGATTAATGAAGATCGCATTAAATGATAAAAGTATATTTGTATTAAATACATACAGGCCATATTCTGTAGGCCATTCTGTGTGTTTTTATAAATTCCTTTTGAGATATTTTATTATTGCGAGAAGATTTTCATTCGTCTAACATAATTGTAAGGAATGAATGAATTGCCAATTATATTCGTATGCGTCAATCAATATTGTAGTTCCTACCAATGAGCCTATGTACACAAGTTACCCTACTACACGTTAATATGAATTAAAAAAGCATATATACATTGATTAAATCAATAACTAATTAATTTACATTATTTACACAATACACTTATTTCTAAACTTCCCAGCAAATCCACAAATAGCATAAACATTTAAGTTATTATAAGCTCGGTTGTGATCGATGTGAGTCAACAAACATCTCATCCAGAGGTCTGCCGCCAATTAGAATAATTCATTCAACAGAATCTAGGCCGTCGCCCGTCGCGCTTATCCCGTCGCTATAATACAACGTCGTATCGCTCCAAACCTTCTTATTTACAATACTTGTCACCTTTCGCGTCAATTCTATTTACAGAAGTAACCTGTATTGTTCCTCATGTACAAAAGTACAAACTATTGACTCGAGAAAATATTTTTCCTGAAATGACTTGCGATTGTTCAATAAATTTTATATACTTACGATAATCATATTTCTGTAAAATATAATTTAGGTACTTTATGATAAAATGTGAAGGATATCGATTGTTGTAAGTTCATATGTCAATCGGTAAGCCCTAGTCCAGTTAGTTACCACAGCAGTGGATTCTTTCACCTCGCATTCAATATCTCTAATTGGGTGAATTTTGAGAACTTAGCTAAGTGAACTTTACAAGAATAAGTCATCAACTGTTAAGAACTATACAATATAATATTAATTAAGAAGAGACCAAAATTGGCTATAATTACTATTATTTTTTGCATAAACCAAGAACAATATCAGAGCTATTATTTGAATTGAAATTTACAAGTAAATATTTAACATAGTCGTCGGGGACGTTATCGCGCGTTGATGTGTTATCTCTAGTTTTAGTTGCTTTTTAAAGTCACCATTATCAGTGAGATATACAAATATGGGTCACAGAGTAGCAGGTCGTACGCTGCGGATACCGGAGTTAACAGACAAATGCATATTAATAAATTATTTTTTTTTTAAAGTATTCATAGCAGAGCAGGTAGTCAGATGGAACTCGAGACATTAAGTGTTGAGCGACGTTGACTTCCGACACGTTTTGTTTTGCCATAGCCCCCGCTGAAATGAAAATAATTTGGATATAATCATTCCCCCGTGTGGGAATCGAACCCAGTCTTGTTTACTGTCAAACACTGTGCCACTGCGCCACGGTACACTCTTACATTAAGTTTTGTTAATGTTAAGAATCTAGTCTCAATCTTTTATATTTAAGACTTTTAAGATTCAAAATGTTAACTAAACAAAATTCAAATTCAAAATGTTAATAAAATTAATGAAATCGTCTCTCGATTCATGAGGCGTGGATTTAATCTTCTTCTTTATCTTTCTAAGTTTTCGTTATTTTTTTTTACAATTTCCATATACATAGTTACTTTGTGAACGAACGTATAATGTTCCACGCTTTCATCAGAAACCGATAAGCGATTATTATTATTAATTGCGTCTTTATGAAATCTCGGGTTCAGAAGAACCCGGTCCTTTGGTATTTAGCACTGCACCAGCGATTAATATACAATTGTATTAATATAACTTCTACAATTCCAAAATGATAGAAATTACTCGTTTTCCATTTACAATGCTAGCATGAATATTCACAAATAAAAATAGCATAGCATTGAATTCCGCCATTCAACAAGCAATATCTTGAAAGTAGATGGAAAGCGGTGAGCAGAGGGTCTTAACACTAGGTTTTCTCCGCCGACTCTGTTATATGGTTAGACGTGTGAAGCTAATATAATGTATACCTGGGTACATGGACATGGGTGCCTTCAAAAATTTCCACGTCAAAGGCCGGCAACATCCTTGTAGCTCTTCTGGTGTTACACGGGGTCGTGTGCGGCGGTGATCACTTACCATCAAGTGACCCGAACGCTCGTTTGTCTATGCCTTGTCTATTGAATAAAAAAAGATAAAAAAAAGTCTTAGTACCTACGTATTAGTTAGTTAATCATATTCAAAGGTGGCTGTGACAGTTTAATTGAGGCGCGTTGCGTTGCGTGATGCGAGCGCAGTTAACTCGCGTGCTTTAACAGTTAGCTAAGTATCGACGTGTACTCGTATACTATAGCGTATATATATATACCTGTCTGTCTGTTCGTTAAATATTTTATATTGATATCTTTATCGTTTTTTTATATTTTATGTCCGGAAATATATAAACTCTTAGTTGCTTGTCTTAAAATATTTAAACATGAATTAATATTTTTTATACAAATTTATATGGAAAAGAAACTGAAAATTAAAGTATTTTTTTAACGTATTTTTTCTGTATCGTGACGACACTGAGTCAGCTCCGGACACGTGTGCCAATTTTCAAGCAGATCGACAAGAAAATTGCTGTATAAGATTTTTACATAGATAAATAAAATATACAGGTCGAATTAATAATAGTCCGTTGGATTCACAAATAATTTAAATAATTATTTTAACTGATTCATTAAGAATATACAGGATAAAATTAATATAAAACTAGATACCATTAGCTGGATACATTAAGGGAGAGCTTGTAAATATACCCATTCCCACGGAAAAAAGTGCATTATGTGTTAATTTCATAATGGAAGACTCGTGTTGTTAATGCGAATGTACGGGACTCGATTCCGACTGCCTTAAATTTTCTTTTAGTATTGTTCTTTGAAATGTTATGGGAAGAAAATATGTGCATTCATGCACTTTTTCTTCTGAACTGTAAAACCTAGCAAGAGACGTTAGTTGCTGTACAATTACTATTTACGTAATAAACGTCCTCAAAATTTCTACTTGTTTAGCCTCACGCATCCCACACACAGCAATGTTAGGCAGATAATCTAGTGATAAGACACTCCGGTCCCTACTTGATCTCTTATGTCGAAACCTTGAGTGTTCAGTATTACGAGAGAGAGCGGCTGTATTTAAAAAAATATCTAAAGAGAAAAAGCGTTCATTTAATTATATTAACGAAAGCGAAATAAACTCATTCATTTAATTATATTAAAGCTTAAATTATTGCAAGATTTAAACAAAAGGTTTTTAATATTTTTTACAAAGCTATGTAGGTAATATTAATATATATATTAGTACATAATATAACAACATTTTACTAACAGCTCCACATATTCGCGATAAGCTTAAAACGTCAGTCAAGGACGTCCCCTCCATTCAATGATTCACGGTCACAGTCACACACACGGTCACACAATCGTAACTATTTATAATATTTTTATATAAATATGTATAGGTTGGTACGTATGTATGAATGTCAAACAATTGTATAAACGTTGATGGTATTGGCTCGATTACGGGCATTTTTTACTAATTTATCATTCGTATCTGTTAAAAATTTGGCACACGATTATATTCTATTTACATGGATTCTATTAAGAATTATTTTCTTGCTATATATAAAATACACACTTCTACTATATACATTATACATGCATACTTAGGCTAAAACTGAACAGCGTGTTACAGTAGTCACTAGTCTGTTATCGCGATGGTTCTGGGTTCGAGCTACTGATAGAATGATAATATTAAAATTATTTCCATTTTCTAGCTCTGGTAAGACAAAAAACGGTGTTGAACTCCGTCACTTAACACATAATGCCTCGAATTCGAGTGGAGTTTTGTATTTTAGGCGGCCTTTTCATAAAATTATGAAATTCATGGAAATATTTAAAAAAATTAAGAAAAAGTAGCCTATGTAATTACTCTATATAATTTTTTCATGATCAGTTCAGCGGTTCAGCCGCGATGATTTCACAAACAGACAGTTGCTTTCGCATTTTTCAATATTAGTATGGATTAGTACCATTTACTACATGTTGGCAATGAAACAAACCCAACATCACCATGAATTTCTTTATAATGGCAAGTCTTCCACATCAGACGATTTTTTTTTTTCAGCTTTACTCTGTCGGCAAATAGGACCTAATATGGTGTTCTTAGCACTCAGCGGAGTGTCCTCTGCTCTATTCCACCAGAATTTTAGACATAGCATATTAAATGCTGAAACTTATCTTTTTTGGGCTTGCCAGCTGTCTGGTCTAAACATCACAGACAGTCATAAGCTTTAATAATCATAGATTCATGTTCTGTTACTGTATTGACACCCTCAAAATTTGTTATTTCGTAAATATATATTAAATGTACAGACACAACTTTTTTACTATTTTATTATAGTGTAGATATGTCTAGTATATATAAATAAAAAACAATATGATAATGTGTTCATTACTTTTTTACAGTATTCACTTATCTGCACCTATTTCCTGCGTATTTAATTTCAATGTAGTTGCGTTGTGTCTTACTTATAGGCGTATTTTCACATGAAATAATAAAATTAATTAACATAAAACCGGAATTTGAAAGAAGATAAGTTAGAAGTGGATCACATAGAGTTCCGCCACTTCAAATGCAATTTCGGGAAAGTGGAGTACGGAGTGTCTTTTCGCTATATTTGGTATGACTATCATGCTATGCGGAGAGAACGAACCGATTAATTCAATAAAAAAATCTTAGTTACTAAATTTCCGTTCCGTTCCGTTTAGAATATATTGCCACTAGTAGAGTGCGTCCTTAATCTCCACTTCGTAGATAATGCGATGTCGTACGATGTTACTACTGATAGTGATTACTTTATCAGTAATACGCTTTCGTCCGCCAACAAACAGTAAACAAACCGTCATTCACTAATATTTATGTGTTTAAAAGGTGTGTTATTTAAAGACGACTTTATATGCATATATATGCCTTATGCCTATTGATTTAGGAGTATGCAGAGAGGTTCTATTGGTAAGACGTGCAAGTTCCCGCTCAGTTTAATTTTTATACATAATATTCTTACCCGATTTGCTTTATAACCCTCATTAAGAATTAAATATTATAAATTATTATCATTTTTTTATTAAAATTAATTTAGTATTTTTTCCTTCCAGGCGAATACTGTGCGGACGTCATAATGAAATGGAATGACGTCACCGACATCAGTAAGTCCTATACCTTGTAGTAATTTGTTTAATATTTGCCATTTTGTATAATAACTGCAGGCATGAATAGATGACAGCATATTCAAAATTTTTATGCATAAATATAGATTTCAAGTGCAAAAAAAATATTATAAATCTGGTGTTTCTTGCTATTTTGTTTTGCTAATCTGGTAGAAATTTCGTTCGAAAATCATTGGTTCAAATAGTATGACTATTTGAACCAATGATTTTCAAACGTATAAATGTTATACTACAATAAAATATTTTGTAATGCAGTACTAAAAGTACCTTAATAATTTAATTATTTCCCTATTATAAAATGACTTCATAAGTTTAAGATGTTTAGGGGGGAGGGGGGTTAGGGGTGGTGTATCTCTTTTAATTTATATGAATCTATGATATTAAAATTTTTTGTTTGTCTGTTTATACCTATCTTTGTAGTTACTGGACCGATTTCAATGTTTTTTTTGTATAACTTTTATACCTGAGTAGGGCTTAGGCTATAATTAATTTCTAAGAGTGGAACACCAGATGTAGAACTGTAATAGACCTGCTAAACTATTAAAGAAAAGTATGAAAGTATTTCATCGTTATCAACAATTTGCCACTGATATATAAAAATTAAAGATCTGGCACATCTGATAAAGAACCAAATAAGCCTGCCTAGCTTAACTTTATGAAATAAAGAAATGTCGCCTTAGCAAAACTTGTTTAGCGTGTATTCAAGATACAGAACAGCTGATGAAGAACAAGAAATATAGCAAATGCCCCCGTAACAAAAACTGTTCAACATGATAGACATTTTCTTAAATTTATTTAAAAAAAATTAATGAAAGAGACAAGAAAAAACAATAAAAAATAGTAAATGCCTCCTTAATAAACAATATTTACGTGATAACTATTATTCATTGACGTACGTCACATTGAAAAACCTGACGAGGAACCATGACAGATCACTTATGTTATAACAAATTTGTAAACGTCTCTTATGTAAAAGTTGTTCAGTGTAGTGGGTAGAGTTATTGCTAACAAATAAAAATCTTGAAGTTTTTGGCCAAGCGCAGTGGAATAGCATCTGATTTTAAACGCGATGGCTGTGAGTTGGGTTCCCACTTTATTCCCACATTATATATTCATATTATTTTATTTTTTTCTTTTCGGTAAGACAAATATAGGCGTCGTATTTCAGCATTCAATAGGCGTCTTGAGCTCGAGGGAAAAATTGAAAAAAGAAAGAACCATCTGAATACCTGATGTTAAAATCTTAGAGACAAGTAAATTGCAACCTAAAAGGGAGTTATTATTAATTTAGGTCCAACTTTCAATCTTAACCGGTGTTAACGGAAGTCATAAAGTCTACGCAAACGAAGTGGTGGACAATGAACTAGTATTGATATAAAAAAACATATTGAAGTCCCAAATTCAAAATATATTATTAAATGAAATTAATTGTAAAAATATTTTTGCAGCCAAATTCTGAATAGATAAATATAAAAGCTTATTCAAGTAACTGGTACATATAACTACTTCATTTTTATGATTGTACCCATATTTTATTTGACAAAATTGGACAATAGCTGTCATTGTGAATTAGAAAATAATTAATTAAATACGACCCTGTGAATTATTTCGTGTGTAATGTTGGGTAACATAGATGTCAAGTATTACATCAAGATTTTATTAAAATAAGTTTATTGTTTTACATATATTTATTGTATATAAACTAGGCTTATAAGATAGTGTGTCCATGTGTTCTCCAGGAGTGTTCGAAATCTAAATCGTATCATCGGAATTGATTGAAAATTTACACGCGTCCTCGAATCCAATGACACTAGAATATTTTCATAGCATGAATTTGTTGCCCTTACCAGGACGACCAGTCTAACGAGTTTTATGTTTACACTATTAAAATTCGACTTACAATACAAAAAGTGATTCTTTTTGTATTTTTTTTAGATAAAAGTTATATAAGTACTATTCTGTTGCTATTCGCCGTTAACATATCTTTTAACTGATTAAAAGAGCCTAAAATCTACTAAATATTTTATGTACATGACTTTAAATATATAGAAATGTAAAAAAAAATATAAAGAAAGGTAAAAAATTATTAAAACGACGGTAATAAGATTTGAAAATCTTTGTCGAATACATGTTTAGTGTTATACACAGATTTCGTAAATATGGCCAGTTTAGTCTGCCAGCGTCGCGTATTCTACTAACACTACTAGTACAAACTACAAAGCTGACGCTCGTAGTACGCATGTATACAATCGTGTGGGTGGCGGGTGTCTCGTGGGCGGGCGAGCACGCTACTGTGCGCTCTTTTGACTATTATTTTGGGGCTTACGTAATATTTTGGTATTTCGTTTAAAATTGTAGACTTTTTCATATGTGACTTAAACTTAAAAATCGTAGGTCAGCTAAGAAGTGCTTTACTTTACCAACACGCGGTGGGCTTATTAAATAATAAATCGGCGAAATACAGAGAATTTAGTGTTTTAACTTTACTTACCAAACTTGGCTTAAATTTGGCAGCTTGTAATAAAAATAAAGTTTTTACAACTGCATACATATATGTATAATATAATACATTACGTGCATTATTCGTCATTGTATAGAAAAGAAAACACAATCTCTTTGTATTTTCTTAGTGTTATTTAACATTGCCAATTCTCAGTTGATCAGAATGTCCCGCAAACAATTTTGGCAACATTAAATACTTAAGACACAATTTGGCAACGCGTCCAGGATGTGTACGCTAGCCGAGCCATTCATACGGAAATAGCCGTGTAGAGACCACGCTACTTGTATTATATGTTGCTATACAAATACATACGTGTTCTTCAGACGGATTCGCTTGTTGGACGAAACCTAAAAATAATGAACTATATAAAATATTTATTATTCATCTAAAAACTGTAACAAATCTCAGAACTTAAAAATATTGTTACGGAAAATGACTCTTTAGTGGAGTAATTTTGGCCAGCTAGTTATGGGTTCGAATTTCACTTGAGGGAATATTATATTCAAATTATATAACTCCCTATTTGTCTTAACAAAGTATGGTAGATACCTAAATACAGTAAAAGACATGTATAAAATGTTGACAGGAAATAAATTAATAATATTAATTCTATATTTTTATTGTTTTATTACACACGCGTGGAGTAAGAATTACTTAGAATAAAATAAATGAACCGTACTACTGTTGCTTTGCTGGCGAGTTAAATATCACAGAATGTATAAATAACTTTTAGGATGACGTTTTTATTTTTGAAAACTTTTGAATTTCTTAAAATGAAAGTGATGTAGGTGATGTAAAGTATTTAAAACTGGTTCTAAAACTTTACTGTGTATTAAATTTGGAGTAGTATCACTAAGTAATTTCAGGTATTAATTTAGTGTAAAATTTAAACATAATAAATATGGAGTGATATGTCAGTTCGTCCTCACAAAATATCAAAAAAGTGAAAAACAAATGAAAATACAAAGCGATATAGAAGTAAGTATAGGCCTCAAGTACTATAGATATAGTTGCAAAGTAGTACTATGCACTCGTACTGCGACTGCAGTACGAGTGCAGTAGGTAGGTACGTCGAGTGGCATTCCAATTTAATTGTTCGTGTAATGTTCCCTGGGAAGTGGGCTGCGGTTGCGGCGTGGCGTGCGGTCGCATCGCTTTTGGTCCAGCAGACTCGCTGTCTGTAAACGCAAATAAATTAGTTTACAGCCTGCTTTAGGAGATATTAAAACTATTAACATTATATTAATATTTAGTATAATATATCGAATTATACAAAGATTTGGAATATTCATGTCCGATGTGTGCAAGTAGAAAAATATTTTAGGAAGTATTTAGTATTATAATTGTAAAAACAATGTATAGTTACGAATTGTATTTGAAATACATATTTATTTAAAAACTAACATTGCTCGTACATGCAAATTAAAATAATATCGCAGGTAAATGAGTTTTACATGTATGTACATTATTCAAGGTCGCCAGTCACAGATCGCCCGACAGTTTAATTAATGATCGACATCAACACAAGCCACGCCACCAGTCAACAGTTACCAAAAAATAACTTTGTTTAGTTATCTGTCCGTGACGGCCGCCATGTTGTGCGCCGAATTTCTCATTTCAATTACATCACTGCGCAAAAAATCGCGTGCGCATACAACTAACGGAGGGGTCCACGGGGGGTCCGCGGGGGACAAGAGGAGGGAGAGGAGAGGTTCGCGGGAGGGGGCGTGGTACGCTTGAACGGCCTTGGCCTTGCTCAGCCGGAGCCAAGGCGAGCTCGATCGCAATTATACATGCGCCCACCAGTCTACCAACACTGTGTTATTATCATACGTATAATGCACGTACACTGAATGGTGATATATGCGGCTTGCACCACCCCATGGACACAACTTATCCTATATCCAACTACCTGTTGCTATAAAACTTAATAATAGTATGATTTTAAACTTGAATTGGACGTATAGTTAACTGTTGAAATCTCACCTCTTCTCTCTCAACCTCTAATAGGAAGATGTTTAATCAAAAGCTTTTAAATTAAGCGTTGAAGCACTGATGTATATCATACAGGTCTCCATTGACATGACATCACAAACTGGAAACGCAAATACAATGTTCTTAACACCTTTCCAATACGCTACAGTCGCTCTCGAAAGCGGTTTTTATTTATCAACACGTACCTACAATGTACACAAAACAGTACACACTTGTAAAGTGTTATGGGATGAATATAAGAAAATAACGGTTAAATAATTGTGCTTTATTACGTGTCAAATACACGCAAAGCGGACTAGGTACCTTTGAATTTACAAGTCTTTCGTTTAACAAGGTTTTTTTTTGTACGCTCAATGGTTTGCTACAAGAACATATGAAATATATCTATATTTTTATTTAATAATCGTTGGCGTTGTATTTACGTTATTCAGGGTTAATAATTTATTATTATTAACATAATGATAGCGTGCAGGTAATAAAAATATACCCACATGTTACAGAAGTGCGGGCCAACGGATACGACACTTCACACTACGCGGTATTATGCGGAGTATTAAATATGCTTTTTATTTCTTTGAATTTTTCGGGAATCTGAAGTCCTCACAATTCACTGATGTTCGCCATACGGAGAACAGAAATCCATGGTTTTGACCGCCATGCTATCTACAACGAGGACACACCTATATTATATTATTAATACATGAAAGAAAAACTTTAGATCCCTTTTTGCGATGTTTTCTTTATACGGAAGAGTATTGATATTGGCATCGTTAAAGTCTATATTAAGGAGAATAAATTAAGAAATAATAATATTGCTTTAAACAGTACCATATTGTGTTTGACATATATTTCTGTAAGTAATACGTTGCTAAGGCATCGCGTATTTCACGCGTCAACGGGTCTACTAGTAAATAAAATAGGCTATCAAGTGGAATTGGAGTCCACGACCATCGCGATCTTGACTTATACCAACTTTGCTACAATGTGAAAGTAAATGATATCATCATAATAATTTTCAATTAATTTAATTTAAAAATACGAACATAACTGTTTTTAATTTTGTGGTGCTATTTTTATAGCATTCTTAAAGTCATGCTAATGGAAGGAAGAATAAATAAATAATATAATAGCAAAGCAACATTCTGACAATTATTGTAATAACATATAATTATATAACAGTTACAAAGATGTTTTTGTAAGTATATGAATTGTGTATCTCCGGTAATTGCTTAGTGTATTGACACAGTGATTGGAAACTGACCATTATTCGGTAAGTGAGAAATGTGTCCATCAGAAACTAAATTTGTATAATAGGCAAAAGCATTTAGTATTACTAGTGGTCTCGTTGCCGCGTAAAATACGCGTTGCCTCAGCAACGTGCATGTCATTTTTAATGAAAATTTTGGTATTAGCTTTCTTCAACCCCACACTACTGTAAAGTGACGTATCAAAACGTCAGATTGATTGAGAAATGTAATTTTAAATACTGAAATATACGCGAAATAATCCAATAATCCATTCTAAAATAGTTTTATATAACAAGTGTAAATGTTGCGGCAAAGACCTTATATCAGTTTGTACGAAAGGTGTACCTTTTCGAACACATAATAGAGTGTGTAAATTATACAAAATTATTTATTTTATAATAAAAAAAATTGTAAACAAAGGTAAAGTACATCCTTCACGTCTAAATGTACGTTCATAATTGTCTATCAGTCACGTAAAACTCATCATAGCTTACGACCTTAATTCCAATCTCTCAGCTTATCCATATGTATTGATATTTTAGTTCATAGCTAGCAGTATCTGGAAAAGCACAATTTATAGAAAATGCAACCAATTTTTTTTATGTAAACATTTTGTCATATTGAATTGATTTCACCTAAATTTAATTATCTATATGGTCCCATAGACGGCCAAGATGTACATACTTGTCAAAGATGCCGCAACGCAATATACAGCGTTTTTAGCTCGATAGAAGATATTTTCACATTTAAGCTATCACATGACGATCGAAATACTAAATATTCAAAATAACTTTAAATAAAAAGATAATCGGAAACATTATAGAACAATTACCATAAATTTGAGACATGAAAGCGATTCAGTTACCAGATGGTATCGCTCGTCTCCAGAAAGCTGGCATATGTGGATGCGATAACATCGAGACAGCCAGTGCTAATAAATAATCAGTAAAAGTGTATTTTCAAAAGATTTACAAACATATTACAATATTAAACTCAAATATTTTATTGTAATTATACAAATATAAAGAAAGTCATAATAATCATATACTTAATAAAATTAGGCATATGTTTTATATTTTTTAATTGGAATTTTATTTGAAATTTAAATAGGAATCATACAATACTGACTGACTGCCTTGAAAATAAAAAAAAAATAAATATAATATCATTTTAATACAAATACTTTATAAATTTCAAAAAAAAAAAAAAAAAAAAAAAAAAAAAAAAAAAAAAAAAAAAAAAAAAAAAAAAAAAAAAAAAAAAAAAAAAAAAAAAAAAAAAAAAAAAAAAAAAAAATATATATATATATATATATTTCATAAAGGAACCTACCGAGCAATATGTTTAGTAAACTTGATAATATAGAGCCACATTACGATTTAACTCAAGTAGAATCACAAACACAAACTATTTTAAAATTTCCTGATCGTAGAGGGTAATGTAATGGCTGCTATTATAGCATTATGACCTCTAAGCTCGGAGCTATTTGTGTTTTGAATTTGAAGAGCAATCACGTCGCCGATACCCATTGCTTGTGGTTTAGACGTTTTGCATATCGTGAGCGACGACTTAGGTAGAGCTGGTTAGTTCACATCGGGGTCACCAATTTATATTAAATACTATTATAAGCACTTTCATATCGTCAATGTGAAAAAATGTCAGTATTGTCAGGCGCACAACAAGAGTTAGCAAGGAAGTCCACAATTGAATTAGACATTACTCATGGATTTATTTTTGCACGTTGGAGTGGTCTGCTTTTATATGTTTCTTGGGGTACATACAAATTGACATGGGCACTTATACTTTTTTAAATTTATTAAATATATACTTATATATTATTTTAAATGGTGCTTAGCAAGTTCCAACAAACAAGTTCAAGTAAACAATAAATTTCTATCGAATAAATATTCGCTAGAGCCAGTGTCATGTTGCAGACAGCAGACTGTGATGTTGAGTCATAGCTGCAAATATGATTTTGTTATAATATTAATAACTTCTGGCACAAAACCTTAAGTAATTCATTGTTGAATTACATAATACTCGAAGGAGTATTGCCAAGCAGTTGCACGACACGACTCAGGTGAAGCACAAAAATCAGTATCGCGGTATTTTGACGCGTGATTCGTGAGACTCGGCGATACTTGAAAAAACCATTACACTGTCACTCACAGCTTAAATGATTGATAGTGATAAATATGCAAGAACACAAAAACTAAGCACCGCCCGTGGATATACTCACATTACTCTAACTTATGTATTCTTCAATGGACTTTCTTTGCTGCACATGCGATAAAAAAGGCTTAGGCATTTCTGACAGCACAGCGTATACATCATGCATACATGTTACGTTATATGCGAATGTTGCATCAGAAAAATAACAATCTTGAACGCCAGTTATTGGTTGTTGAAATTTTTATTTAAGATATATATAGACATATATAGACAACGCCAGATTTACTGAAAGCTTTCTAAGGGAGCTTTGACGTGAAGTTCATAATTCATATACTAATACTTAACAATTCACTTTAACATGTGTATACTACACTTTTATAAACATACCTAAATGAATGTCCTTGAATATATAAGATGAAAGAAACTTACGTTGGTTTAAGTTATAGTTGGCTGTGATATTTGCAATTGCGAAAGCTCTTCGAGCCAAATGCTATTTTCTTAATATTAATATACTTATTAATTAATATATTTTTAATTGGCTATCACAGTTCCAGCATCTTTGCTTACTGTATTATGAAATTAGTCGACATTTATATTTTATTACGAATATTTATATCGCTTTTTAAAAATAAAATAGTTTTCGTAAATACGACGCTGACCTTGAATAACTTAATACAATAAACACGTGCACACGACTTTACTTAGATAGCTTATATACAAAGCTAAAATTGCACGACGTATACAGTTTTTTTTAACAAAACGCTTAAGTGGGGTAGGAAAATATGTATAGTTAAGACACTCCGGTTTCCACTTGCCACGTAATTTAGAAACATTGCGTGTTAAGAACCGTGACCTACGCTACTGGTATTTTAAAATAAACTTCACTGGATGGAGATTGAACCTACAACTACTGCGTCTACAGGAAGGCGCTTTTCACCTGCTCTACGATGACAGGATGTCATATGTAGTTATATTAAACATTGTTATGTTAATAGTTTATTTATTTCTATAATTTAAAATTGATATAGGTCTCCGTGGTGCAGTGGGACAGCAACTGCAAACGCGATTGGATGTGGGTTCGATTGCCACACTCAACATGCAATGTCTAGGATTCGGGCGGAAACTGGTAAACCTAGTCTCTTGACACAGTTTCTCCCTGCCTGGGTAGGCGGGGTTGCTAAGCGGGTAAAAAAACCTTATTAAAATAACAATAATTGTGTAGAAGGAGTCTTCGTGTTATGAACGTATAGCTTAATTGGCTATAGCGCTCAGTATGTTAAGAGCCCCTAGCTCAAATCCTGCGTTCAATGTTGGTATATATAATTTCATAAACCTAGGTATTATTAAGCATTTAATATAGCGTTGTAAACATTTAAATGGTTTAGAGAAGTTTGCGTATGAACTTGTCGGGCCACGCGGCCCACGCTGATTCCACCTACATTTGCATTAGGACGACCATGTCGTTTAAATAAAATTTTATTTTAAAGTCAAGAAAAGAAAAATGTTAATTTTATTGTAAAATTTTATATTATGTGTAATGTAAGATAATATTTAATATCAATATAATTAAATTAATATTTAATATCATTAACTACGCAATTCGAAATAGGCAAAGAAATAAACTTAGAACCAATATTTACGAAAATTGTGCTACAAAGAGAGAAAGGTCTGAAATTTGTCACATTTAAAGTACAAGACGTGCAAAAAGATAATACTTTAAATTACACATACTACGTTTGACATACACTTTTATTTTAAGTGACATACACGCATGTTTCATACGTCGACAGGTCTACTAGTTATTTTTAATTAGTATAGAACAGTGGAAAGGAAGGAAGCGCAAAATTACAAGATTTATGTCTAATATGTGTCTATTACTAGACCTAGGTGTCAGCACAGCTGTTGTAAACTACAAATACATACAACCATACAATGAATACATCAAGCGATAAGACTAGTTATGTTAATTTACCAGAGGAATGCAGCGCGCGAACACAACTAACTTATGAATAAATTTTAGTTTATTTGTTCTATTGTTACTGATTTTAAACCGGATTATATTTTGGAAATTAGATTATATTTTAATATAAGCATAAATGTTGTTATAACGCTACAAAATAATATCACGTTTATTTTATAATATAAATATGTTACATTCAAACTAGAAGATTGCGAAAAAAAAAAAAAGTAACGGCTCTATTCTCCTCTTGTTGTCTAAACAGAACGTGACGTATCAATACCAAGATAAGTCTTTTTGTTAAATTCCTCAGTTTTACTCAAATCCATCATAAATATAATATATATGTAATTGTATTTCTTAGTCTCATTTTCAAATCAACAGCAAAAACCTAATATATTAATAATATAAAATTTTTGAGCGGATCTAAGTGACTTTAGCATGAAACATTAAATCATTTTAAACAAGCAACCGGAAGCTGTCTGAGATGGACCCATAAATAAATGACTGATGCTCTGCGATCTGCAGCATGGTCACCGCGACGTGAAGCTTTGACTTTGTTCCCCGTCAGTGCATTAAATCTTGATTTCTTTGCCACGAGATAATATTGCCGCCTTTATCACCAACAGCATACCAAACCCGCTCTTATGGCTTAATTAATAAGGTGCATAGAAAGTTGTGTATTTGTAGTAAAGAGATAGGATCTATACAGTGCGTCAAGCGAGGCTTTCAATTATTCACAACTGTGTTATAAGACGTGGTGCGCCCTTCAGCCTCTCTCGCAGGAACAGGTACGCTCATTATGTCATGTCTGCAGCAACACACCGACGCTTCTCCAATTATATTTGGATAATATTCATCATTAATTAATAAAGTTATATTTTTTATCTTTAAACAGTTTTTGTCATAATTTATGAAGCGTCTAATGAATATTTAGCTCTATTATTTTACCAAATTAGAAGGATTTCTTAACTATATGTAATAATTAAATGCTTGGCTAATAATAGTATTTAGTTTAGTTGGATATTAATAAAATGTTCATATTTTAATATATAATTGCACTGTAGCAATAACTCCGGATGCGTTTACGCCTAAACATAGTAGATAAGAAAATAATTACCTATATGTACATATAAACTTCCATGTAACTCCTCATCATATTCTTATATCTGTGTGTGTGTTTGTATATGTATATATATACATATAAATATAACTAATGTAACATTATAAAAGGTATATCTATTTCACGTCCGCACAATCGAACGTCGCGTTAGGCTATGAGATGTGCCTGGCTGCAAGACGACGCTCTCTTTGCTTGTTCCGTTAAAGGATATGCCATTTATTATAGTGAACAACAGTTGAAGAAATTAACAGTATGCACTTCATAATAAAATCCACGTCATTTTAAACACGGCCAAATACAATGAAATGTGGATATCTACTTTTATATACGTATATACATATATCTATACTTAATGAAATATATTTTATATGTCAATTTCGCAAACGAAACACAGATATGCATAATATGAATGAAAATATCCTGCTATACCTGCCTACTGGACAATCATCAATATACTATTATACAAATATGTTCCGTTACGGATCGTTTCTGACAGACAGACAACGCAAACTGTTTATCCTTCAAAAAAAGCTTAAATTATTACTTTTGATTTCTTTTTAAACCCGTAGTTAATTAATTCAATGACTGAATTTTTTTTACATCTTGGCACCAAAACATGCATATGCACTACACAAACACACCCGCACGCCCACACTCGCACGAAAACACACACCCACACATAGAAATAGTGTCTTATAAAAAGAATATAGGGATAAGGTTTTTAAGGAGTAACTGAAAACCAGCGATGTTTGACATGTTAGCCTCAAGTATCATTAGCTGAGTTATGCCTTTTGCCATAAGTTGCAATTTTCTTATTATTATTTTAATTTATTTTATCAAATATTGTATTTATTCTTTTATAGCAATAAGTGTGTTTTATTTTAATTCTTATTCGACATAGTACGTTGGAATTTAGCATGTAAGTAACGTAGGCAGATCACTAAAATAGGATGTCTCAAAAATCTTATAAGTCGCAGAAAAAAAATAATTTTACATTTTATTGTCACAACGATGGAATATAGAAACAAGGGTCCAAGTCCAAGGTAACTAAGTGACGGGCGACAACTTGTTTAATCATATATTAGTAACATTTTAATATTTTTTGTTAATCTCGTGGGAAACCTCGAGAGCACTGATAATTAAAATCAAAATAGTCAGTCAACCAAAAATAATAAAATTAAGCTTCGAATTCACTCACATTGACTCAATAATACCTATAATAAGGTGGATTATGAGACTTACAAATATGAAGCAAAATATATAATTATAATATTTATTTTGACTTCACGTCACATTAGTCGTCAACCACAATGCAAGGTTCATTCACATTCATTAAGAATTCAAGTATTTTATTATTTTCATACATGAAAATGTTCATTTTTAAAATGAAAGCTGATATCCTCTAGAACCTGCCAATACAATGTCCAACGATATTCACTTAAACAGAATTCTATTTCTTTTTACACCTTTTTTTTTGTATTAACAAAACGTCTCTTTTATTACAATGTATTTTAGTTTAATATAAAATGTATGTACTAGGAGGTAGAAAGAACCTAACTATAAGTTCACTTCTTTCTTTCTACAAGCACAACAAAAAATATTTATTTTTATGACATCAAAAATATATATTTTGGTCTTTGTTTGGTACGAGAGTCAATCTTTTCCGGTGTGTACTATATAAGTCAATATTTGAAGATGTTAATATGTTCTAAAATTATCTGATCTTACTAAGTCAATAACTTTAAATCGAATGTCGTCAGCATCGCTACATGTGCATGTATATTGACTGTATTACTTGTACAGTAAAGGTAACCTGGTAAAGGCAACGCTCGTCTAACAATTTAAAAAAGTGACCACTGAAATAATCTGAAGTAACGATTTTTGCAGTTATTTTTAACTTTGGTAAGCGAATTGTGGCTCGTTTCTTTAATTTGCTTGACGGGCCAAAGAGCGAGACAGCCGTCTGTCGCGTCGCTGAGAAAAGCGGTGCTGCAGTAGGAAAACTATAATTTTTTTACCTATTACTGACTGCTGGGACGCCTAGATCACGTCTATTAGAAATACATAAATAAGGAAAGAAAAATCTGTGACAGGATTTTTTTTTAATTAATCTATTTATGTTAGATACTTTAGAACTTAAAAGTAATATTAAGAGTAGAATTATCACACCACCATCATTGTTGTTTATTTATAAATAAATCATCTCATTGTGCGTGAGAGAGTTATAGATTTTGATTCGCACTTGGGTTAAAACTTAAAGTATTATGAATATTTTCGTAAGTCCGGTCTATAATGAAGGCAGAAAGTGGAAATCATATTTGGCTTTATACAAGAAATATGAGTATGTAGTAAATAAATGTGAACATATCTGCAACAGCTCTAGTCTTCAGGTGGTATTCGCGTGACAGACGAACGTACACTCTCACCGTAGCGTGTAGGTAGGTAAATCGTGTAGAGTGTAGAGTGGAGTGGCTAATTTTTACTGTACTTGTATACCTGTAAAGTGTCAGCTGTTATTACACAATTTGCCAAGCAAGTAGATAGGTAGGACATCACTTATGTTGTAAGTATTTAATACTGATACTGACTGTATAGGATACTGGCTGTATAAGATACTGGCTGTATATTAAATAACATCTTTTGATCTTTTTCAGCGATAACTCCTTTTAAATAGTTTCGTTAGCAATCAGTCCTAACATGATAGATCATTTTATAATAATCAGTTTAGTTCAGGTCTTTTATAATGGCAGTTGAAACGTGCCAGTAGAACACAATTCACTTCGCCACACATTGTATAGAGAGTCACAAAGATAAAGATTGATCTTTAAGAAATAAAGTTACACTTTGATAGACAACATGTTAAAAAGATATCCAATAACAATACAGCGAGCTTCACCAAAACAGAATAAATAATTACAATTGATGATGAAGTTAGGGGTTAGTTTTTTAATTTAGTTTTATAATAACTAATATATTTATATAAAAAAATTCATTAAGAACTAAACACTAACATTAACAAACCTTGAATATTAAGGGGACGGGGACCTTTATGAGGAAGAACGGAAAAAGAATTGATCGCCAGGACAGTTAACTTAGGTCAGGAGGAAAGTATGTTGCAAAGGCAACCTTCATCTGGACCACATTCACACAATCCCTGACCCTGATCTTAGCCAGATGCAAAAGCGTTATGCATGTCCAAGGCGCAAACTACAAATTGTTATTATAATCCTCTGTTCAGTAAATCTTTGAGAATAAAACCTAGATCGCCTTGGGATCACCAGTTGGATAGAAGTATAGTACATATCTTTGTGAGATTTAGATAAATCCTTAAAAAAGTTACTCAGCATTTTATGCATATGGGTAGAGCAAGGATACCAAAGATCTGAAACGAAATAGAAAAATGATCTAAATGGTCACCCAGTGGTGAAGTGTGAAGCGTTTGTAGAGGTAAGCTGGCGTTAAAAAAGTTATTAAAATCTAGATTCACCCTGGACAATAGACTATTAATAATTTACAAAAGGAAAGCCGTGTTATTTAGACACTTCGCCACCGAGGGCCACACTGGGTGCCTAGTTTAGTCTACGGATTCATTCCCACTTTTCTAATAATAAAAATATGTATTACTTGACAAGAAGCCGGAAGGGGAAAACAGAGTGACTTATTAAAACATTTTCGAGTCGACCCTACTAAATGAGGGATTTGCGTCCAAATAGCTCAGCAAGCGTTATAAACAGCATTCAATGTTACCTCTAAAACAAACATTTCTACTACCTTTGAACATGTCTACTACCTTTGAACATTTCTACTACCTTTGAACATTTCTACTACCTTTGAACATTTCTACTACCTTTTTAGTCTCTGTTTACCTGAAATAGTATAAGGTTGCTCAAGAAAGATGATTTCTTATGGAAATATTTCGGTTTAGTTTACTAAAAACAGTAAAAATTTTAAACAAATATTTTAATGTACCTATATACCTATATTATATTTATCTTAATAATGTGAACGTATGAAAGCACGACCGTAGATTAAGGCTCTACAAGCTTTGAGCAGTGAGCACTGGCCCATTTTCAATATAAATGTAAAATTGAAGTAATGTAATGTATAAGCTGCATTATGCCATCGTAAATGTAAAAGGATTTTTTGCTATCCCTTTAAAATACTCAAAAGCGCTTTTTCGTAAATATATTATGACGTAAATCATATTTATAATATGCTTAAAAGCTTTTGTTGGTGGTTGTGTGAAATAAATTTAATCAACCTATTCAATTATAATACTTAAAAGGTTGCTAATAGTTTAATCTACTTAATGAATATTACGAGGACACAATACATACAAAGTGTCGTATAGTTTAACCTTTTCGTTATTCGGTATTCGTCTTTGTTAATTTATAGTAAATATAAAGTGACATGTGTATTTTGGTGTCCAAAAATATTAAGAAATTACTAGTGTAAAAGTCAAAGGTATATATCTTACCTCTATTTGTTAGAACTTCCGGTGTATTGTTCCGCGCAAGTGGCGGTGAGAGCGCGTGCTCCTCGCGCCGCCAATACCGCTCGCGCCGGAGCCTGAATTTCAGTCGGTTTAATCACCAATCCTCAGAGGAAGAACTGTATGTGCACTTCCGTGTACGAAAGTGGATAAGTCGATTTTGGTTGTTATTTCTTTTTTGTAAAAAATTGATGTGTGTGCTTTTTCCACTCATCGCCTTGTAATTTAGCGCCATTTTCTTTGTTTTATTTCATTTTTTTTGCTAGTGAATGTTAATAATCATTTCGACACATTATTAAATGTATTGAACCTATTTTTAAACGAAATATTTAGGGAAATCCAAACGTAACAAATTTACTTGGTGCAACACAATACAGAGGTATATTCATTAAAGTTAGTTAGTTATCACCTCAAACCGATTTAAATGCTATATTTTTAAATTTGCTATCCGTTTGCAAAAGTCGAGGTAACCGTCTATAAACTATCCTGTAAATCACATTAATTACAGTGCCGCCTCACGAGAACGGTCGTTTCCTTAAACATCCGCATTTCATTCTGAACATTACCGGATTTTATATAAAAATATTTTAGTTCTTATTGCTCAAAACTACTTTAGTTATAAAGTGCACTGCGTGCATGCTTTATTCTTATAGATACATAATTAACGAGTATTTAAATTTATTTTTCTTAACTTTGAATACTTAATGTATATGTATAATATACAATGTATTTTGAGTAAGCAAATACAGTTTTTAACAATTTTTTAAAGTGTTATTCGCACGATTAGGAAATTGAAAAAGACATATTTAGAAAACGTATAACGCAGCGGGGTTTGAACCCGCGCCTCTTGAATACCGTTCAAGCGCTATGACCTCTGAGCCATGCGTTCTACATCCAGCTTCGTTGAAATTATTATACATACATACGCATAAAAAAAAATTATAGCACCGTAGAGGGTCATCGACATTACCACTCCGGTGAACTATCAACAGCCCTGACGTAACGCTGACCTAAGTCTGTTTATATATTGTATATATAAGGGCCAGTAAAATAATTATGAAGGCTCATGAAGTAACTGTTCGATATTAAGACAACAAGACATTTCGTGGTTAACGTAAATATGTTCCAGTAGTGTTTTAAAAGGACAACTTTAATTTGACGCTTTAACATCTAAGTAACTATCTAGCTGCTTTAGCAAAACAGAATAGGAAAACAGTGTCACTTAGAGTCAAGACACTCCGTTCTCTGAACAATCTGAAATACATTTTTAACTAATATGTTTAGATCGAATGTTGGTTTTTACTAGATATGTTATTAGTGGACATTAAAATAACAATAAACAGTTAATTACTTAGATGATCAAACAAATTTAACAAACATTTGTATCCAGCTTACGATATTTACACTTAGATATTATTGAAGCTTAACTTATTTGAAATACAATAAATATCTTTTAGAATTATCGTTATAATTAATTAATTTTAGCTTTTAGATAGAAGCTCGCTGATAAAATCATTAGAAATCTCTGAGAGGGCAGTGAATCAACAGAATATATAAAATTTTCATCTTTTTTACAACGGAATATTTTTTCTATAATTTTTTTGTCTGACGCTTTAGATATCGTGATAGGTGGGTTTTGAAGATGCAGTAATATACCACGGAGTAGGATAGCGACTAACGGTAGGGCTGTGAGTTCTATTCCTACTCGGGGAAATAGATTTTTTTATTAAAACGTAGTGTTTTAAATTAGGGTGCAAAATGAATAACGGAGTTTCCTGACACTAGATTCTCTCCATGTCTATGCTATGAGGAAAAAAATTGTTTTATATATTAAAATTTTTATACAAAACAGATTTTATATCGGAAGCATAATCTTAAATTTTCCATAGTTGACAAAGTAAGTAGGTTTGTGTAGAATGACATTAGACTCTATAGTTATAAAGCAACGCCGTGGTTTAAATTGTAAATATGAAGTAGCAATAGGGCAAACAAATTTAGTATTGAATATAGAGCTATTATGTACAAGTGATTCAGACGTAACTCGGTCCGTGCTTTGAATAAATAATGTAGATATTTGCATTCCGGTTTATTGTCAATACACTTCTTTACTTTTAACATTTATTACTTGGTTTTCTTGGGTTTTCCTCTGCCGTTTATGTGAACTTAAGCGATATTAAGTAGAAGATGCTTTGATTTACTATTTGTTTTAGGATTTGATTAAAGTTAGTTATTATTACTTTAGCCCCGGAAAAAAACACCTGATAAATGAAGACTGCACCGGATATGACTTTTGGAGGGACTCCTCAAGCCCTAAACATAATAGAGAAAATAACAATATTGTTGTGTGAAACCGTACTCAGTTCAATGACTCTGCAACTGCACACTTTGAAACATTTAACAATAAAGAAAAAAAAAGGGTAACAAAAAGCAGATTTTTTTTAAAAATTTGAACTGGTTCGTCTTGGCCCTAAAATAAAACGAATATTATAGAATACCAATATGGTTAATTTAACCAAAAGCCAAAAAGTGATTAATAAATGAAAATATATTTTAGGATATTAATTTTTTAAGGATGATCTCTATTTGTATTGCATCACTTATGACTTTGACTGCAGTAGTCATAAATCTTGTTGAATAATAATTGATACAACTTGGCATTACAATCGCCTTGAGTTCTTTTCAAGTGTGGTTGGGGAAATCAAAGTAGATAGAAGATTGCGTCGGGGGTGCATTATAGGACAGGCAATCGGTTAGATGGAATCGCTGATGCGGTAATTGGTCGAACCCTCGCGACGCTGCTTACGTGTCGCCAGTTGAATGTGCTACATGTCTTATTACTTTGTGTTTACTTCTGATGATCCAACAAAACGTGTTAGTAGTTTTATTTTTAATTTTACGTACATTATAATAGCATTTGGCAGGATGTGCAGAGAGTATTTAGTGTCCACTCCGCTCTCCAATTTCCGCCTTTGCATTTTAGAGACATTGCATGTTGAGGGTACAAATTGAGTTGACGTTTTAACTTGTCAGTCGCGCGTTTTAACGAGTAGACGATGACAAGTGGACTCACACGGCGCATTAATTCTGAACGACACACCACAACTAAATGATACCACCCGCCATCCCTCACTCACTGAGCCTACACTCGAGGGAACTATTATGCAGACTTGGTTGTGTTGGTTATCCCATTGCAAGGTAATTTGAAAATGCTGTAATCAACCAAAACATTTCTTTACATAAAATTTGGAAAAATTATCAATTTCGTAATTTAACTAACTTTACAGCACAATAATACCTTTGATGTATGTTTGAAAATGTAATTATAGTCGTGGTGATAAGAGAGAAAATCTTATCCTAATTATATAACAGTCTATATATTTCTTTGTAATGAGATGAACGACCTCAGCCGTAGAAAAAATTTAAGATCAAAACTACGTATGAACTGCTGATGCTATTTCTCGAGCGACTCCCCACGTCGCTGTTCAAATAGTTTTTCTATTAAACACTATATATATATTCTCTTGTAGTTTATTATATAAGTATTGTTTATTTAATCGAAACTTTTATGACGTATAATTTAATTATATCTATATGTATAAATACTATTATTATCAAACATTCCGAACACAGATATAGATAGCTATCTATGCTCTTCATAAAATCCAAGATAGAATCAAATAAAAGATACTTTTATTTAATATCAATAATAATCGTGAAAACTAAATGAATGCCTATAAAAATATCGGTCTCGACTTTCCGTAAACGAATCGTAGATATGTAGGTAATACTAAAAAAAAAAGCTTTCAAAATATATACAGGAGGTCAAAATAATGAAGAGAAAGAAGCTAGTTTAATATTTACACAATGTGTAGTGTAGTGAAGGGTAGTACCGCGTTTGTGTCTATCGATCGCATCCGCCATGAAGCTCGGACTACGGACACTGGCACTTCTAACTAGTTTTGTAGTAGCGTAGTAGTACGCGTGAGCCGCCATTGTTTGTTCCGATCGACCGTTTGCCTGATTTGTTGTCGGGCAAGCTTTGTGTAAGCTTCACATGTTACATGCTATATACAGTTTGCTGTATAGGACCAGAGGACTAGGGACATGTATGTATGAATGTAAATGTTTGCTAATTTGGTGTGTACCATCATAATTTATGAACTCTACTTAATTTCATTCATTATTCTTAAATTAGTTTCATTTGAAGTAAATTTTATTTTGATTTTCTTACTAAAATCTATGTATTTTATTTATTTTTAATCTCGAACAGTTTTTAGTCTCTAGAAAACTTTATATGTAGTATACAATTTTTAAATGAACACTCGTAAACTATATTTATATAACACAGAACGAAATTTTATAATTTTCAACTTTTTGCTAAATATGTAAATCAAAATTATACATGCAACTAAACTTATATCAAGCAGGCTTTACACTGTGATCGCATCAAGGGATGAAAATACGAATCTTCGTAACAGCTTACCACACACCTTATTCGCGCCTCGAAACAATTGTAATTTTTTCTGTTGTGAAATTCAAAAGCTATTTCTAAATTTATTGTATTTCTTAGTAGTTTTATATAATCATTGATATGAATGAATTGTATTAGATATGTTGGCTTCAAAGGTAATGCCCTGTTTAGACTTACGATAGGTTTACCTCCGGTGATAGGTCACTTGCTAAAAATGTATTATTAACTTCTTTAATGTAGAACCGGTCTCGTCGACATTTGCTTAACTGTTGTAGTTACACCCGATTAAGTAGGTACTGTATAATGACGTCCCCGGCGCCCCCGGCCCTGGGCCTCGGGCCTGGGCCCCGAGCAGAAAGCGTCTCCCCTCATCTTCGTTTTTAGCCTTTTTATTTTCAATCGAAACGAGACAACCGTGCAATTTTTCCTTTTTCGTCTGCTTACATAACATTTGTTTATCTTCTGCTGGAAATTAGAAATTCCTTTGTTTGTGCTATGTTTTAATTGTAAGGAGTAAACGGACAATAGGTTCCTTATAAAAGCGAATCGTGTGATATAATGCGGCAGCACCGCTTTGCTCGCCTACTGCCTAGCAGACGGCGACGATACGACGTACTACAATGCTTGCTCGAGTGAATGCACAGCGTTTCTAAGCTTCGCTGAATCTTGGATCCTTGCAATCACTTACCTTGGCGTATTTTATTTAGGAAATTGAACTTTTTTCAGTTAACATTTTTCAAAATTTTAGTCCCAAACATCGTATAATGCAACGACTCTTCCCTCAGTTATCCTACAAAATATTTTTTTTGCGTTTTTTAAAGCGAGTACATATATAAGCGTGTCAAAGAGCTAAAATCTCCTACAATTTAGACAGAACGGATAGGCACTGGTAATGTTTAGGTAATTAAAATTTACTGTAGAATTAGTGAAGTGGGATGATCTCTCTGATTTCAAAGGAACCGTTAAATTCGGACGTCGCGAATCGCGGTCACGTCTCTACAGAGGCACAGGCTAGCTAGAGAGAGGCACCGAATGACGTTCACTCACCTCTGACGTACATGCAGCTCGCAGCAGCTCTCGTAAATGCCTAACGCTAGGTACTTAGATACTTCCTGATTGTATCTATGGTAATTTACGTTTATATTAAACCACAGGAGCAACAAAATAAAGGTGATGTAGGTAATGTTTGTAAAAGAAAATGCGTTAACCATAAAACGCTTACGATATAGTAAAAGGGAGCGATAGGCAGTAAACGTCATCGTAACCGTTATGGCACATGATCTAACGTGATTGAGAAAGGTTTTATCAGCTCTATCAGCAGTTAAGCGCCCATAATCGCGCAGTAATTTATGCTATTCCATTAAACCCCATCCCTCGGATGCGAAAGCTGTATGGTTTTTTTTCGCGTGGGCTTCATCCATAATAAATAAGCGGCCGACCTAATGCTGCGGCCGTATTTCCAGCTATTTGCAGCTGTTTTTTTTCTTGAGGGGGTTGTTGTGGGTGGGAGCTCGTGGAAGAAGGGAGGGGCCATTACTTCAGCCGTGTAATGAAGCGATGCTTTGATGGACGAGAATTACAAGTTCTGCAATTACGTGCTGAAATATTCAACGAAGACGTCGCGGTCCACCCGCCGCTACCGTGCCAGCCTTAACTACCGCTTGTCTCTCGTAATAACTCCATTCACGACAAAGTTACAGCAACGTAAGAACAGTGTTCCGTTAGAAGTTTCCGCTTAGCTCTCTGGCTTACACCTTGTTTTCGAGTAGACTACTCTTACACATTACGTTCGAGTAGTCGTAAAATTAAAAAAAATTAAATGCATGTTATAATTTAAGCAATGAAAATGCAAGTGCTGATCGGTATTACAAATTATAATATCATTAAATATCAAAGTATCACTATTATGTGCATAGCTATATTTGGGAGCACATATTTGCAAGCTTGACGTCAAGCGTGGTCAAACTTGCAATGACATTTGTTCGGTCAGCTGCATTTTATCTCCTCGCCGCATGCGTCACTCAATGATCACGACACGGGCAGAAATGAGAAGTGACGGGAGACTGGTGCAGGTCATCAATGGAAGTCCTGCGGGCTCGTCGACCGTGGCGTCGCGGGGCGAAGGCCGGCGGAGGGGCGCGTCATCGCCGGCGCGTACTGCGCCGGAGAAGCGCCGGTGGCCTGCAGAACCCTACCTAGATGACGAGAGCGCTGCGAGGGCGCCCTCCTCGGACGACGATGATACCAAGGTTCGCCATCTAACTTCCATAACATCGCATGGACTAACCGTGCTCTTAAGGAATACACTGTACGTATAAATATTTATTTTGTACATTACTCTCATATCTTGTCGCCGCACTTCTTACTGTAGCACTGTTAAACTAGCTAGCTATTAAGGAAAAGCAACAACGGATCAAGGTACCTATATATATTGAAAATTTTCCGGTTTTGCAAATTCATATTTTAGCTCACCTATTTTTTTTATTATTTTTAAACTTAATAGCAAAGTAGGTAATATTTTTACTGAGATTTTGCACTTCTTGTTTGGCACGTTTCGCTCGCCTGCATATTGAGCTTGTTTATTTCTTAGTTACGTTAGCAGTATTTTAACATTGGTCCAAACTTTTTACAAATTTGACACTTTCTTAACACAACCTCTAAACATATATCCCTTATTAAAAGTAGTAGCATTTCCTTTCTTATCAAAGTTGACCAGAATACGTCCGTATAACTAAATATAAAGTACAATCAATATGATTACAGATAGAGACGCCTGTGCGGTTCCGCACATCGCCCCCGCTGGAGGCGCTGAAGCCGCGGCGCGCGGGCGAGTGCGCGTGCGCTGGCCAGCCCGCGTCGCCGCGCCGCAAGCGCTTTCCGCTGCCGCCGCCGCGCAGGCATCGACCTGCGCTAGATTTTGATAAGATGCAGCAGGTAAAGTGTTCATTATTGTTTTATCTATATTTAAAATATCATACCGCCGTTCGAATACAATTTTTGAAATCAATGTAAACTTATCTGAAATCGAGCATCTTAAATACTATCTAGATATGAATGCTAGATGCATTCTGCTTACCCGCCTAAATACGGCACAAAGAAACAAAAACAGGAAACAGTCCATCAACTACAAAATATATAATTTTTAGTTAGTGAGCTTTTAAACATACGTCAATTATCTGAATCTTGTTTGTTGATTATCGTTAAAATAAGATATCACTTTTACTTTCATTGCTAAATATACATTTTCAACTATAAATCCACCATCTCCAGACTCTTCAGTAATATTTAATCTGTCGCTATATATTTGAGCCTCAAGTTCTATTTATTTATCCGTCAAGAGAATAATCATCTTCATTTATTATTTTTATTCTGTGAATCAAGTAAGTCTTACTTTCTCCTTCTCCTTCTTTTTGTCTTTTTTCTTCCATCTTCCTTCCTTTGCTAGTGCCAGTGCGCCGTCCCGCCAATCACCAAGCGATCGCTCTCCCGAGAGGCCCTAGCCCCTAGTCTAGTCCCGCAAATACAGCATATCTCGCGCCCGTAATCCCGCATCATGCGAGACTGGAAAACCATGCAGGATTGGAAGCCTTAATACATATATAAACTAAAATACAAAATCTTATTACTTATTAAGTTAAACAAACATCTTCGTTTGACAGGAAATTTTCATGAAATAGTTATGTCAAAATTGCTATTTTAAAAAAGATGGCAAATATCGTTTACTAAGATAGTTCAAGTAAAAGTAACTAAATAATTAAATTTGGAAACTGTACAACATCGGACACATAATTTTGAGGAAACGAGTAATTTACTTTTAATTAGCCTTAAACTTTGTGCCTACGGAGATAACTTTTGATAGAAATCATAAGACTGTCGAAATCATATTTAAATTATGAATTTGGCAAGAAAAGCCTTAAGAACGAATAAGATAGCGAAAGAGGTTCTCGGACTATCGAAATATGAATATACGGCATATTAACGATCTTTATCTAAGCAATTTATAAGAGTTGGTTATAATGGTATACTAACGCGCATGTTAGTCTTTCTGACGTAAAGTGTAATTTGTGTAATTTTGTTACTGCAAATTTTCCTCGTCCACGATAATGACATGACATACATACATAGCGGGAATTAGATATATAAAACGTTTTGAGTATTTTTTGTTTAGGCTATTAAGCTCGTTGATGCATTGCCTTAGCAACCTCTATGTACAAAACTCAAACTATACTCTCTATACAAATACTTTTAATATAATACTACGACTATCGAATTCCGCTGAGGTAAGCTAAAAAAAATTCTTATCAAAGCCATAAGACTATTTGTGGAGAAGCTGAGATTAAATTTCTATCAATAACGCTGACTTCGTCCGACGTGTCACTCAAATCCTTGAAACGACTAATCGGATAGGATAATAAAAAAATTAAAATAACCTATATCTTTATTAATTTTAATAGAATCATTTCACAGAGCGGGGATCGAACCCACAACCATCGCGAGTACAGTCCGTCACTTGACTACTGCGCCACGTTGATGTTAATATATATTTTACATACTTCATTCGTGAAGTTTTCAGATGCCTAATGTACACAAACATAGTTTCATTCGCATGCGACGAGTATGCGATAGCGAAGCCTAAATATAGAAACATTGCGTGGAGGATGTACTACACACTCTCGAGCGTTTCGTAATAAAAGATAATTTTCAAACACGTGAGCGACTTCACCTTTAAACTGCACGTGTGGATCTATAGTGTGCTCCCGCCAACAGTTATATATATATATATTACTATAGGTGCATTTTAACTTAACGTGTGTTTTATGATTACTTAATCTGCTTTAATTTTTCTTACATATTTACCGTATTTGACAGTCAAGGCGGAGACATGACTTAGTTTTAAGAAGTGCACTTACCGTCGGTGGCCACTCTATTGTTTAGTTTAAAAAAAACTACGTTTCCCTATATAGATAAAATTATATATTAAAAATATATAATGTTGAAACAATTCTCCAAAATGACTACATGAAGCGAAATATAACAGGTGTCTCGAAGCTTTATAGCGCCTACGTTAATTAAGTGAAAAATTGTTGAGGTGCTTTAAACCAAAAAAATTAATAAGCGTATGTAAAGTTAATTCTTGATGGCTAGGGAGGGCGCGGCGGTGGGCGGCGAGGGTGCAAGTGCGGCAAGTGCTCCGCGTTGCTCAACATAGTACTTTTAATATTTTATACCGCATTTTTGTATTTATTAATATAATAGGAAGAAAAATATTTAATTTTCTATCACATAAAAAAATTCTTAATTTGACAAGTTAACATTAACGCTAGTAAATTAATAATCGTATATTTTTTAACTTTTTATTTAAATACTTGTTATATTTTAAATTTGTTAGACATAATGAAATTCATATACATTCCCAAAGTTCCAAAACATTATAACCTGACCAACAAATATTGACATAGCTTATACACTGCTATGACAGCCATATCATTATTTTCTTAAAGTTCAAGGATTTGGTCTCGCTCATTTGCCATTATAGCAGAATTTAAAGCCTATCAGAGCTATTTGAACACATTGTAATGTGTAGGTTGTGTTAATTAACTATAATGTAAGTAATATTTCAGACAACTTAAAAAATTAATAAGCGTAATTTGATGGTGTACGTGCGGGGGGGGGGGTAAGGTGAGGGGTGGATTGGGAGGTGGGGAGGGAGGAAGCGGTGCACAAGTGTGCATGATGCCGCATAATGAGCCCACATGCACGTTCCCACGCAGCGTACAGGGTTCGCACTAAATCTGATACTTAATATACCTTTTTGTTTAATTTTTATAAAAAAAATGTACTGGACATAAGTTGCGTTTCACCGCGTATGTCAACATTTTTGTTGATTATAGTCCCCTGTTCTTGTATGGAACGGCTTCTTATTATCGATGCTGTGAAAGCAGTGACCGTAATGTAAAAGCCACAGTATAATAAAAAAAATAATGTATTGTAAAAGACTGAAGAATATTATGTGTAATTTATTTGTGTTTGTTTTAATTGTTTTGCTGCCATATCAAAAACACTTGTTTGGACATGACATATGGAGACGAGCGAATGATTAGAATTTGTAAATAAATGAAAATGTGTAATTAATTTTAAAATATTTTTTTTAAGATGATTTTGGTGAGAGTGAGATTGTTATAAAGAAATTATTTTGAAATAAATAACAAGTCTATTCTGTTTCATAATCAGATTTGATTTTCATTAATTTTTCAACTTAACATTTGATGTTTTGTTTATTACTTAGTATATATACGTGCATAATGTGAAACAATTACACATAAAGGAATATAAACAACGCCTTGCTAATATTCTGAAGACCTAAAGATACAAAGTAAAATAAGACCTTGCCTAGACTAGATTCTCGACCAGGTCATCAAAATATTTAATTACCAACCATTAAGCTAAATTATTTGAATATAAATAATATTAATTAATTAGAAGTAAGGCAGCCCTAAGCAGATGTTAGCACACATGTCAGCTACATAGTGGTGTGTATATAGTGTTATGTTTTTAACCCACACGACGAATTATCGAGCTCTTTAATCACGTGTTACCAGTTCTACATATGGATACCGAGCTAAGGGCATGGCGGTGCTCGGAGGCAAGGGATTTTTAATTATCTTTTTTCAATCTTCATGCTTTACACCTATTTAGTGAGGTAGATGGTACATCTAGTGTTGAGACACTGCGCTATACGGCTTCCGACAATGTAGTATGTACTCCCGTACTTCCAGATGTATCTTAAATTTTAAACATGCGTCGTTGAGGATATTGAACCACTATTGCGCGTACATACTCTTCTAAGACACTTACTTAGCAAGTGCGCCATGATAGTGCGTTATATTATGGCTATTATTATGATAAGTGTATTAGCGCCTTCGCTTAAATATCGAACCTGTTACTACCTTGACATCTATTGAAATTCGTTTGTAAGGAAGTTATGACGCCCTCGTGATATGAAATCCATATGTGTGATTGCGACTAGGTGTTATATTTTTACGTTTTATTATAATTTTGACATCATTTATATATCTACTATATATAAAAATAGAGACTTGTCTATAAATTAAATTATAAGTTACATCAACATTGTTACTGGTTATAAAATGGCTTAAAAACAAAAATAAAACTTGAATAAATAACGAACTTATTATACAGTACAGTTAATTTCTACTCTATAAAGAAGAAAAACTGCACAAGTAATGGACTAAAGATAAAATAGCAATTCCCTCGCAAATTAATCGTTTATCAGATGCAAGCTAATGCAGGAAACGGGGCTGTATCAATAATATCTATATCTAACTCCGATGTTATTTATATGGCACGGTACGAGTCTAGGTGCATACTTCGAATATATTATAGAGACGAGTTGACACTCTGAGACGTTGAATACTGTTTAATTGACGTTAAAGTTGGTACAGATTCGGAAGTATGTGTTGGGACATGTTTAATATAGTTATATACGCGTTTAAGTTAAACACGTATGGACTTGGGTTTTTTGATTTTATATTGAACGTATTTCCAAGTCAAACTTTTATATCATTTTTTATTAGGTCTTCACACATTGGCCTGCAATACCACATGTGATTAAAAAAATATTAAATTAAAGTTTGTTGTTTACGTATTATATACATAGAGATAAAACCTTTTATACGTACTTTGAAATACAGCACTTATATTACAAAATACAAGAAATCAATTTAATATATAATACAAAGATACTAAGATCACACAACCAATATTCATAGAATAGAATAGAATAAAATAGAATAAACATATCCGCCTAAGATGCAGAAATCAACAAGTAATGGCGAATTGTAATGCATCAGCAATCAAGTGATGGTAATGGCTGATAGCAATTTGCATAGTATTATGTACTATTTTACTTTGTATGTATGTAAGTAATTACGCCTAACGCGAAAACTTCTTAGTTAGTTTGCTATTAAACTACCTTCGTTATTCCTATGGCTCTTTTAATCTATTTATGCGGCTTCAAAGGAACGTTGTATAAAATGCGCTTCTATTAAATATCTGTTAAGAATAATATCGATCGATTGAACTTTGATCGACTAAAAACGCGTACCTAAGACAAAGCGCGGCGTTGAGTCTCGATTTCAGTGCCTTGACACACTAGGCGTTGTAGTCTGTCTGTCCCTGCTATTTGGGAGACTTTATATTGACAAAAGCTTTAAAAAAAGCTTATTTTCTTTTGCTTGACTAAAAAAAGAATAAGATTCTCATAGAACCTCAGATTCAAATAGAATTAAAATTACTGAATTATGATAGTACATCACTAGACACGTAGTATGTAAAAATTAGGCAGAAAGTCGAGAGCGGTATGTTAAAACTAGTTTCTACCTAGTAACATCTCTCCGTCCTCCTCTTTTTACATATTTATAAACATTGTGTGGTGATTTGTGATCTGAACCCGCACTTTCAATCTATGCTTTAATTAGAATAATTTCCTCGAGTAAAATAAACAACGCGATGGAAGCGATATAACATCGTTGAGGTATTATTAACGCAAATATTTTTCGTGACCGGGAATATGAGAAACTTAATTTTTTGTGTGAGAATGTGAGAAACGCAAAATGTTCTGTGGTAAAAAAGTGATTTCGAGACGAAGGTTTTTATGAGACCTCTATAAATGTTTTTAAAGGCAAAACGATAAATATATTTGATGTGTCTGATGCATGAAAATTCCTACCCCAGTTTTTTTATCATGAATATTTAACGTCTCGTTTGATTAAAAATCGTTTAAAAGAATAAATGTGTATATGGCATTAAGATTATTTGTCCAAGTTGAAAGAACAAATTTGATCAAATAAGTATTAATGGATAGTTCGTTATTGCAAACATAACACCCGAGGAAAGTCGTAGCGGGTCACTAGTTCCATAAATATATGTTCATTTTTATATAATAAATACGAATTGTAAATTCAATAATGCAATTTTTATATTAACATATATCCAAAATGTTCTTAATAAGGAAAAGGCTAAGATCTATAAATTGTAAAAGCGCAGTTATCGAAGGGCGGTTTCAGATATCTGTTATCGTAGCGGCGCGGCGGGTCGGTGACCGCGGCGAGGACGGGCGAGGGCGGGCGGGGGTGGTTTCAGGTGCACTACTGTACTACTTGCTATAAAGTTTGTGCACGTAGTTTGCACCATTTGTATTCTTAAACTTTCAACTTAATACTAAAATATTGTGATAATAGTGCTAAATCGCTAAGAAAAAGGAATATATAACAAGCTTGATCATATGAAACAAAACAAACTTTTAATAATTTATAGTATACTTAAAGTTGTGCCATAAACTTCTCTATAAGTAGGTATTATAATTTTATAAATATTGAAACTTGAAATTTTTATATTCAAACGCTTGCTTTATTATTTGTTAAAATCTCAATAAATATGTCCATAGTGGTTATGTAAATGAAATCAAGTTGACAGCGTGTTACAACTTAACGAAGAGAATGATCGATGAGAAGACTCGACTTCGCGCAAAAAATTGTATCATAAAATAAAATGTCGATAATAAGCTGCCAATTAAAAAACGCAGTTATGGCGAAACACGTAACTCCGCACATAACCGTATACACAAATATATATATAGTCATGCACATACTCGTATATAGGCATAAATAGAGGCTCAGTACAAAATAAAAGCCTTTAGTTTTATGAATAACAGTGATACTTTATGACTTTCTTATTTTTTTTATTATAGCGCATCTCCCACTATTTGCACAAGCAAAGAGAGCTTAGTAAAAGATTCACTCCGTTCTCCACTTTTCGGCCAAAGAAAGACAATGGCAGAATCCAAATACGCACTTTTCACCCTTGTGTTACGAAAATGTTTTATCTAAAACATTTCTTGGTTTGGGATTACAATACAAATAAAAATGTATAGCAGTTATGAAAAAGTACTCGTACTTACTTTTTGTGTCCATCATGAATAAAATAAAATACTAAAAAACCAATTAAGTCTATTGTTTCTTTTACAAAAGTGACAGAAATTCTACAGCAATAATTTAATTACTTAAATGACTGCTATGTGAAATATTAAACTTGTCAAAATGGCAAGATTCGTGTAATGTAACAGAATGCATTCGTTACGGGTGGAGCAGCTAACACTGGCTTTTTCATATGTTCCGTACATTTTATATAGGAACGTTTTTAAAACTTAATGCGATTACGTTAGAAATTCGATGTATATCATATTATAGTTTCTTATTGTATATGTATATTATAATATTAGAAAGGAGTCTTGTCGTAATTGAACAAAACTTATTTTCTGTATTAGTATGTACGTGTAACTAGTAGCGGGTAATGGTGCAATTAAAATGATGCAATAGACATAGCTTATGTAAGCTAAGTATTGCATTAAGCTAAGCCTATATCTATCTACCTACAGGTATGCTAAAACATAACACATATGTGAACAATGTATAAACTTGTAGTGTTATTTATTAATATTCTTATTTAACTATAATTGCTATAGTTCATTAGTATTGTCGCCATATTTGAGTTATTTTATAGATAGAAGAATACTTAATAATAATCGTAAATGTGTTTGCTTAATATAGAACTTTACGATTAGTTCATAGTCATAGTTTGGGTCACAAATCCCATGCATTGCCTCAAGCTTCGCATTTTATAAAACTCTAAAGTTTCCGTCGCATAATCGACTTAATCAAATGGCCATATACGATGTAATGTATGTATGTAATGTATGTATGATGTAATATCGAAAACCGCTTGACGTACTACGCGGACTAAGTCGCGGGCAACAGCTAAACTATATATAAAGTACACGAGTGCGATTGAGTGCTACAATACGACGGTGCAAGCGTTTTCTCTAAACATTTAATAAATAATGCATTGAACGGCGCGGCGCGGCGTGACAAAAACTTCATACTGCTTCGAGTGCGCGCGCATCGCCATTGACTGCCGCCACTCAATGACCGGACCGGACTCTATTGAGAACGACGCCACTTGCCACCTTCCCTTACACGCCTTACACCGCCGCGCGCCGGGATACCGATATTGAACCGATATCATCCATTGATCTATTAAACTGTTTTAACTTAATTTATTGAGACACGATTAATCCTGTTGATATTGCTTAATTTAATATATGTAATAATCGTGAAAACCAAGAATTTTAGATTTTCTATACATATTATACAACTAGCTCGCAGCTTCGTCTGCATAAGCTACACGACTATAACTATTTCGCTTTTTAACAGCCCGTGTTCACAAACGCACTTAAATCGAAAACTTTGCTTATAATTTTAATTGTTTTAACTTTTTTATTTATGAACCGATTGAAATAAAATAAACACAACGTGTAAGGAAAGTTTACCAAAATATAATAGCCAAAACAGCATTAATATCGGTTAAGCTAAGCTAAGCATTAAGACCGTTTCTGAGATTAGCGTGCAGAGACGCGCAGACAAGCTGAAAATAAAATTAAAATGATTGTTCCCCCCCCAACCATATTTTTCTCATAAATCTTACATGTACAGACGGCGATAAGTTAGATTTTTATTAGTGTCCGACCGAAACGAGGTTTTCAACCTTCGGCTCTGATTTCAGTTTCGGTCGGAACCGACACTAAACAAATCGTATATATTTTTTTGTGATATCTTGAAATCCATACTCTCATCCTCTGTCGGTCTGTCTGTCTGTCTGTCTCGACTTTCTTTTTTATTCCAGTTTTTTTTGTTGCTAAGCGAAGCCGCAAGCGGGTCTCTAATCTAGTACATTTTTTCGTATTCGAGCTAATAATTAAAATAATTATTTATTAATTTTAGTAAAAATTTGCAATTAATTTAATTTTATTATTTTTTAATTTTAATTTTACTCCTTATAAATGCACTTACAAACACAGTTATAAAATAAGAAAATTCACTAAAAATGAAAAAGTTTAATTTATTCGCACAAAATAAATAATAAAATAATCCTAATAAAATCAAACGCCATGTGTTTATAGTTTACATCAAGTATATACTTGCATGAACAGACGTGGAATTATTTTCTCAGTATAATACCTTCAAATCCGTACAAGTCCATATCGAAAAGCTAGTTGCAACTTGATGGTCTTGGCTACTTGATTGTATCTTTGCAATAAGTCACCATTAACGAGAAGGAAACAACCAAAAACACCATGTCTAACAGATACCCCAGGACAATGACACGCTCCACATATGTTGATTGTGCCATTTTTAAATTATATATCTTTGGTAGTTTTGTCTTGCTCAGACAAAACGTTGGACTAAATGCGTATTTCTTTCATACGTTTTTACATGTGTGTATGGAGATCTCGCTCGATAAGGTGTATGGTTAATTATTATGTCTAAAGGTGCGCTTAATCACATCCGTCTTAGAAAACAATAAATAATGCATGAAGGTTACTTCAAGCGATAACTTATATGTAGTTTATCAAAGAAGATTGAAAGTTCAATTTTATTCATATGTACATTGAAAGAAGATAATATTATGAGAAATGTTATAGCTCCTATTTATGGTAAAACTTATTTAAATGTTTGGAAATATATGTTTTAAAATATATAATTGAAATTTTTGAAATTATAATTTTGCTTCCCGCTTGGAAAAGATGTTTTAAGCCTGACCATACTTTTATATCATTTTTGTTTACACAATGTTTTCGGATATAGTAGTGTGGGCTATATGGATATAGTAGACTGAGGGAACCTAGCACTTCGTCTCTCACACTTTGTTCCGACACGTTCTCCAATTTTATATTGAAGTTACATTTATAAGTATACATATATAGATATGATTATATATTAAAATGTGTATTTGTATTATTTCCAGTTGAAGGTGGGTGGCGGCGGCGTGCGGTCGTGGCGCGCGGTGGGCGGCGCGCACGGCGGCGAGCTCTCCGTCTTCTGCTGGTGATGACCGCCCTGACCGTCCCCGACCGGGTAATAATCTTACCTTACCTCATTCCTTATCCTTACCTAGTTATCTGGTTACTTTGCTTGTAGACAAAGTTTAGTCAATCACTGACAGAGTTGTAATTTTTTGCTAACTGTAAAAAAATAATTCGTCTTTTTTGCTTTATTTAATAAATCATACTTAAGAGGTCGTTCCATTTAAAAATCGGTGTTCTAAAATCTTTTAAGAAATTCATACTGTAGTATGAATTTCTTAAAAGAGCCTTCTTTCACAAACTCTATTTTTCGCCTGTTTGTTGTTATATTTCTGTGCACTTGCTACTGAAGGACTATCTGCTCCACATATGATTTGGAACACCTTATCATGGCGACGCGAATATTGACCGCTATCTAGGAGTACCCTACACCCACCCACCAAGAAATGTATAGTTATTCCCTATTGCCACGCCACAGATATAGCAAGACTTTTGGGTGGCTGCTCTATTTACTTCGAATGTAACCCACCAAGGGTTACATTTGAAATAAATGTGAATTTCACCGACTTCAGGATAATGTTTAGCTTTTCGAAACGCGCCAATTCAATTTTGATGAATTTATATGACACTGAGGACTTTGCAGATGATCTATATGATTTGTCAATTAAAACTAAAAGCATCAAAAATTACGTCTGGTGTATAATCGCGTAACAAACATAACACAGGCCAATTCTTAGGGATTATTTTCCAGGAGTAGTAGTTGTTTTTAGGATAGTTTTAAAAACACATTAGTTAAATTATTTTTCTACAGCGCCTGAAAGTTGCAGAAAAACAATACTCAGTGCTTTCTAGGATAAGATAAGAATGTCATGATCTTACTCTCTGTAAATGTTGTCACACTATAGTTGATTGACAAGAAATGTAAATACTTAGGTAACTGGTTAAGTAACTGAAAAAATCGCTTTTAATCAAGGAAATTAATTAGAATTAAAAAAAAACATTTTATCTACTTGACTCAAGTACATTTTGTAACCTATTGTCGTCAAGATTGAAATGGATGGATGGATTTACAATTTCGATTTCGACGATTCAGAGAAGTTACATGATATGAATACCTTAATTTTAAACCACTTTAAAAAAAAAAGTCCCTGGAGTACACTATAGTTTTCTTTAAGTATTCGATATATTGAAAAAAATTACAAGTGCCCAAATATGTAATGGACTACTGAAAATTTGTTAACCATACATGGGTTAAATGTATAGGCATTAAGGTGCTCTACCCGCGGGCCACCGTTGATCCGTCGATCGAGATACTTTCTGTAATATGTGACATTATAACATTAAATTGTTTTTTATATTAATTGCACATTAATTAATCTGCTGTGAAGTAGTGACGCCATTCGGTTTTGTGTTTCAGAGCGAGCGTCCTCGCGGCTCCGGACTGACATCCGTCGTCATATCATTAAAGCGACTCGGCGAAGCGGAAGCGGAAGCGGGAGCGGTGTTCGAGTTCCTTTAATTGCACTCAAATATGATCAAAGTACAAATAAATATACACGCGACGCGCCGACCCGACGTAAGACGTAGTTTTTGGATATATTTACTCGTTTGGTACTGGCCGGTGTTGATCTCGAGGCGTGTCGCTGCGTGCGAGACGCGCACGCGATTCCTTCATAGATTATTCTAAATATTTTTATCATTTTTAATATGTCAATTGTCACGGACGCGGGCCTGCCGCCCGGGGGAGCCCCAGGCCCGGAGGGGCGCCGCCGTCCGTGCCATGCTGTATCGGTTGTACGTAGTCGTAACTTATGTTAGTAGTTTATTTAGCTGGGCTAATTCTGTTACTATTGTTGTGTTATTAAACAAAACGAAACAAAAATATATAATAAAAACAAAACGTGGTGCGAGTGGATACAGTGAATTTAACGATAAAGACATTTAACAAATTTTCAAATTAATACGATAAAAGTAAGACTTTTTTAAATCGCTTGGATAAGTATGTACATAGCGTTAAGTAGTGTAAGTGCAGTCTTAGATGTAGTAGGTATAACAAATTGCGCCCGCTCGCGCCGCCGGGCGGGCTGCGGGGCGGGGCGGAGCGCGGGTGCGGAGCGCGGCGTCGCCGCTCGTCTCGTCGCACTACAAACATTATTTTTACAAAATCCCACGCCCGTTGCAACTGGACACGTTGAGAAATTTCCTTTTTACTGACCGAATTTTGATATAATATTCGCCACTCGACACCCTGTCCCCTGTCCCGACCCCGGAGGCTGCAGCGGGGAATATTTGAGAAACTACCTATTTTTAATAGTCTAGAATATTGATCTTCACGTGTTGAGTTGCGGCGGTCGTGCGGCGTCTCGTGAGGCGCGCGGGGTCGCTTACAAATTATTTATATTATGTTTTATATACTGATTAACAAACGTAATAAACGAGTGAGCAATGGCACATCTTTATTCTTGTTTTATTTATGAACCTACCCTATTTTATCAAAGTTGTTAACAAAATTTAGGTTAGTGCATATCATTTACTTTTTAACATGCTTGTATGTTAGTTTCACCTGTTTCCATGTAACGGAACCTTTTCACCACATTTCCTATGATCCAATTTGTTTAAATATATGCATACCTACACTGATCACTGATCCGACGACAATTAAATATTTCCATAGCAAGAACCTGTTCGCACGTAGTAAATATATGTGTATATATATACTGTAATTTGAAACATTAACATTTACATTGTCATTTGTCAATATTACAACGTAAGTAAGTGCAAACCAGACTGCTGCAACGTTGTTTTTGCACTTGTGCCAGTCTAGTATACTGTATTCTTTATAGAGGAGCATAAAGTAAAGCAACAATATAAAATTGTATTAAAATAAAACAAATTTTATTACAATTTAAACAAATACAGTCAATTGACATTCCAATACTTTATATTTCGCATATATAGTAAAATTCATAGCAATAACATGGTTATTTCATAGTGAGAAGCGAATCAATGTGTAACAGTGGCATTATATTAATAGCACTATCATCAAACCAAGTACATCAGTCTATCAAAAGCATATTAATTTTAAAACAAAACTCCACAGATCCAATACAATTACTTAAATTTATGTATAACTTGGAAAAATAAAAGCGAGCTTCGTTAAAATTTCTGTAACTTCTGGATTTGAATAAAAATTTACCTTAAATTAAATAGTTTCATTTCAAAATGTGTAATAATCATGAAAATCAAAGAACTTATTAACTTACCTTAACTCGATTATTCTAACATTCTATGATAATTTCTAACAATTTGACGTTTATTGAGTTAGGCCGCTTTCCGTTTGCCGGGGGTAAGTTCCGGTAATCCGCCGGCAATTCCGGCAAAGCCGACATTACTGACATTAAACGTTAATCGACGATTCGAACAAGCTTGGAATAGGCTATGACAATAAAGAAAACCTTCGGTCATCTTTCATAGTTTGGGTCACACACAATGCCTTTAAATTATAGAAAACTGGAGAATATCCAATCAACATTATGTTCTTTTTGACTATAAAATAACTAATCAGTTTAAAACAGACACTAAACGAACAAAGTGAAAATACTGCACTAAAACTGGATCCAGACACGTGTGCAAGTTTTCAAGCATCACATCACATAAAATGGAATTATCTTACACTGATATATACAAGTAAAGCAAATAAAAGTGTATTAAAAACAATGTCTATTTACATATATAACAATAATAATAATAAAGCCTTAAATTTAGAGAAATTACGAAAGATTGTTTTTTGATTGATTAGATTTTAAAATGTTATGACTACATCCTCTGTATTATTGTTTTGGCAAAGGCCTCCAAATCTTTCCATTATTATCTATTATTTGCTTTCCTAGTCTATAAATCTTCTACTATATTCTTAATTTCATCTTCCTACTATTCTTTTTCCATTTCATTATATTGTCTTCCCATTTTTCTCTTTTTATCTCTATTTATAACAATAAAAATAAGCAAATATAAATTTTTTAAATTCTAAATCATATCAATTTTGGCACATATAGAAATTCTGTAAAAATATAAGATGTCAAATTAAAGTTTTGTATTTATATTTATAAATAACTATAAACAAAATGTAGGTAAATTGTTATTTTGAGAATGTCTGCTTTGAGTTAAGATATTGTGAAAGCTTTTCTAATTAACTTAAATGTTACTTAAAGTGAGCAACTAAACTATAATAATAGCTTGTGTTAGAAAACAGAATAGTTAACAGCACAAGGTATTCTGCCTGATCAAGCATGTAAAACTTTACTATTGTCACTCTACAGGAATTAGTACCTATATCATAAAGTACAAATCTTAAGACTAAAATAAGAATAATTTTATCTCAATCAAATCAGCAGGCATGCAGCGACCATTGTGATGTCAGACTTCATGTATGGAGCACTTTTATATTAACTTATACTTAAACTTAGTCTATACACTGTTACTCATTTTTCGGAGCAACACTAAAATATTTTAGTAAAGTTCTAGCTTTGTTGGGCTTCGGTGTTTTTTCTGTAACAGAGTTTCTCCGGACGGGAGCGGTGTCTTTCGGACTCAATGGAGGATTGAATTTGTCCGACTCCGAGATCTTTCCTTTCATCTCCCGCAGCATGAGAGTAAGCCAGTTGGTGGTGTCCTGTTTTTTCTTACCGGGAGACATCAGCCGCAGGTGCGGGGCTTCCCCCGTCACCACGAAGTCGGGCAGATCCTTAGTGGGCGTTGCGAAGCTGATGATTCTCACCTTACTGGGCGACACCTTGATGGGAGTTCTATTCGTCGGGGAGATCGTCTTCGGACTTTTGGGCGTGAGCAGCTTACAGTTTTTCTTTTCGTAGTTCTTAGTGGGCGTCATGAAGGACGTGCCGGGCTTTGGATTATAGTAGGTCCAGTCGTTAACTGACGTCACCTCCGGGTCCGCGTACTTCTTTTTGCAAGGGGTCGTTTGGTCCAGCGATGGCCTCTGCCTCTTTATGCCGGCCGGTAGCAGTCTGTCCTCGTCGTCCGAAGTGGAGGTGGAGGCGAAGGCGGGCGCGTCGAGTTTGAGTCTCTTCGCACACACGTCCGCGTCGTCGGGCTCCTTGGTGGCGTTGAGCAGGTCGGCGAGGCAGCGCTTGCCGCGGCGTTCGGCGCGAGCGACGCGCGGGCGAGGGCGGCGCGCGGCGGGCGTGCGGTCGGGCGCACGCGCTGGCTCTGGGGACTCCGGCACGGGCTCAGCGCGCCCGGCAGGGGCGGCGTCGGGGAGCTCGTGGCCGATGCGCCATAGGTGGTGGCGCGCGTCGTCCCCGCATGTAACGAGCGCGGGCGCGGCGGCGCGGCCCCAGGCGGCGCACGTGACCTCGGCGCGGTGCGCGGCGAGGCGCAGCAGCGGGCGAGCGGCGCGCACGCTCCACACGTAGGCGGCGCGGTCGCTGCTGCCACTGGCCAGGTAGGCGCCGTCAGGGCTGAGCCCCGCCTTGATGTAGAAGGAGCCGCTCTCGTGACCCACGTAGCGCCGCTCGGGCAGCGCGCTGTAGGTGGCCACATTGAAGCAGTAGATGACGCCGTCCATGCAGCTGGCGTAGAGACGCACGCGCGAGTCGTCGATGACCAGGTTGGTGTATCCGTTGCGCGTGGAGCTGCCGCAGTACGGGATCGAATGCTTCGGGAGCGGCTCGCGCTTGTACACCGAATAGTTCTTGCGCAAATCCCACACCTTGATGTTGCCGTCGCACTCCCCGCAGGATATCAGCGTGAGGTCATCCTGAAACACTAGACCAGTGATACTGATCGCCCGGTGCGTGTCTATCCTCGGTCTCTTGCTGCTGGATCCGGGAGTCTTCGGAGTGAAGGACGAGTGGCAGCTCATGACTGCGTTGTCCGGCCTGAGCACCGCAGCGCAGGCGGAGGCGGGCGCGCGCACGTCCCACACCAGCACGTGCCCGTCGCGTGCTCCGCTCGCAAACACGGACGGCTCCGAGGGACGGAACACGGCCGTCTTTACGGAGCGCGTGTGGTTGGAGAATGTTAGCACTCGCTTTGGAGACGACTCGGTTACATCCCACAGACACGCTGTGTGGTCCCCTGTAAAGAAGCACATGTAACTCACATCATTACTTACCAGTAGGGACATTGTGCTCCCTAGTGTCAAAACAAAATAATTTTAAATACAATGATTAAATAAAATACAGTGGTGAAAGATGAAATTGTGATCATATTATGAAACAACAATATGTTTCAAAATAATTTAGAGTATGAACATGTAATTTTAAAACTTATTTACATAATATGTTATTAAATTCAGAATCACATTAATTCATGGTGTTGTCTAACTTGCTGTAACAATTGGTATTACTACAACTACTACTTACTACTAAAAGTCATATGATATTATTTTATATTTATATATAAAATAATATCATATTTATTTATGATATCATATTATTGTTTATCAATATGATATTTATTAACATCCTCCTTAGATTTACCCAAAAAACAAAAACATTTAAAAATACCTACTTGTTATCACACAGATGTCAAAAGCATATTAATTAATTAAAAAAAAATAACATTTTATCTAGTATTAAAAATACATACCAGATACTGTTACAAAATTCATATGTTTAGGCATCCAGGCAAGATCAAATACTGCATTGTTGTGGCACTGAAACCCTTCTATGTTACTAGCCCTTTTTGCTGTTGATGTATCCTAACAATAATAAATTACAATTAAATAATTGAAATAAGTCTGTTCTATTAAATATTTAAAATTTAGTAAAAATCAAGAAAATAGTAATAATTTATTATTTTTTTAATTACCAATTATCAGCCACAAATGTTATGAATAGAGAAAATCAAAGGATAACAAGGAAAATAATAACAGCCTATAAATGACTTACTTCATATCATTTTTTTTTAATGAATGAAGTTTATAAAAAAAGGTAGAAAATTGTTATTCTTTCTAGTTTTGAAAGCGGCAACTGACAATATTGGATAAAAAGTACCTGTATAGCGACGCGTCCATCTTCATTAGCTAGGGCGAGAATATGCTCATAGCCCGGTGCTTCGGCGAAGCGACAAGCGAAAATAGGAGGATCTTGTTCAAAATTAGCGGCTATAGTAGTATTTTGTAATCCATAGAATGATTCTTCAGTGCTTACCGTCAATCTTTTCAGCACATTATCATAGCTCAATCGGGAGTCTAGAAATTACGATAGTATTCTAGTTATTGTCAATATTTACATTTGGAGTTGTTATATTAATGTATTACACGAAAAAATACTTACATATCCCTAATTGACGATCAATAAAACTTTGAATATTCATCTTTGTTCAGTAAAATCAACATTACACATAGTTTAGTCGAAACCGATTTTACCCGCAATTTTCAATTTCTTGACAGTGACTTTAGGCGTCCACAGGATATACAGAACAATAAACAATATAAACAAAACAAGTTAATATAAACAATAGAATGTCTATGAAACTAAGTCAACGTTTTTATGAACCAAAACTGTCTAGATGTCTAATAATTATTTAATGTAATTTTTTTTAAACATTAAGGTAAGGAGAACGTCCCAAAAATGGTCTAATTAATTAGACCATTTTTGGGACGTTCCCAAAAAAGGGGCACTAACCTGCCGGGTGGCTTTTATTACATATGTCATGGCATATATGTATTTATTACAAGAATAGATATTTTTACAGCAAAATGAAATTATACTTAATCTCTATCAGTTTACACGATCTGCAACATCCTGAGGGTTAGTCCATTGGCTGTCATGACAGCCAATGACATGACAGCAAGACATGTCTTGCTTCACGACATCCAGCCATAGCTTCCTTGGACATCCGGGAGGTATAATTCCAGGTACAGATATAGCAGCGCTTATCCAGGTTTGTACATCCTGATCGATACCTTTAGGCTCGTACAGAATGGATTCAAGGTACCTGAACTTTTCCGACTTAATGGGTGGATCTATATGAATAGTGCTAGAGTCCGAGCTCCCGCAAGCCATGTCCTCGGACTTTCTTATATATAGTTTAGAACTTTACTTAGAACGCCGTTCTCAAGCGTAGCTTTCGAAAAACCCTTACCTAAACAGAAGAAAAGTGTTTTTTTTTCAAGGAAGCACTAAGGAAATTGAAAAAGACATGTTTAGAAAACGTATAAAAAATTGAACGCAGCAGGATTTGAAACCGCGCCTCTTGAAGACCAAGAAGCGCAAACAAGATAAATAATGGAACCTTTAAAAGATGATCTCTATTATAAGACATTATAAGCATATATGTTGTAAATTAAGTATTTTAATATTGTATTTGAAGTTATATTGTATAAGGGAAATACAATTAATACGTTTTATCTATAAAATTTGATATTTGACACATTTTTTAAAATTGATAAATTAATTAATTAATTGATATTTGACACATTTTTTAAAATTGATAAATTAATTCAATTCGATGGTGCCACTTTTATCTTTTTCTTGCTATCATAAATTTTAAATATTTATAAATAATAAAGTGAAGAGAAAAAGCATGTGACGAAAACTTAAGAATTGCTTAACACTAAAATATTTTTAAATTAAATGCTAATAAACAAATATATTTATTAATTAATAGTTGTAAAAAAAAATTGTTGCATATTAAGCCTACATAGTACTTGAAGCATTTAAAATATATTTTATCTGTGATGCTTGCTTCGCTGCAAATGAGTACTATGTTTCTTTTTATGTTTTATTTGTCTAATAATATTAATAAATTTCCAATACGAAAAGCTCTATTGTGAACAAATATTGCATCTTATTTTAATGTGAACTTATTACGTAAAAGTTAATAGGGAAAAAGTCGCTAAAACATCCTCTTTTGACCCATTTACATTTTCGTCTTATGGTTTAAAAAAAGGACGTTGAATTTGTGTAAAATTTACAAATTTCTTAACTTTTTATGGTAAAAACGTGACAATTGTAGGTTTATTACACAGGATCCTTGACAAAGTAAGTAAGATTTTAGTAATATACTTTATAAACTGCCTACAATATCGATACCGATACGGCGTCATAATATAGTGTTGCAATCGGTTGACGGACTTAAAACAAATGCATGGACGCATTTTATTTATACTAGTCCTAGAATAACAGTGATCAAAAAATACTGAATGCTGGAATTAAATGGCCATTACAAATAATATTATTTCACCTACAATGTAATCATTTAGGTTATTATATAAAAATCGATTTTGTACATTTTCAGGTGTATGGAATGTGATAAAAATGGGCGAAAGTATAATATATCGGCGGCACCTCGTCGTGGAATCAAACGGAAGTGCCGATCTGGTGACCCGGGCGGCTTGCAGCTGGCGTTCCCCACTGCAGTGTCTGACGCGGCTCCTCCATCTCCAATGCGCGTCAATTTGGTCCCGCATTGTCCGCCCGAATCCATGTCGACCGAAGTCAACCCAGACTCTCCCTTTATGAACAACATGGATGAAATATCATACTGGATCTACACCAAGAGGGCCCCCTGTCTCTTTCACTATGATAATGATGTCAAGAGACAGGTGGAACAAGCCCACTGCTCCAAAACTAAACCGGCAAGTGTTCAGAGTGCTTGTGAGGAGGTACCTTCACCGAAAAAGAAAAAAAGGAAGCTGAAATTGTTGGATGATGATTCTTCATCAGAAAAACAGCAACATGTTTACTTTGAAACTTCACAGAATCAGAAAGCTGCAGCAAGCAAATCTGATATTGCATCAAATGTTGATTTCAATATAAAAAAATCACCTCAAAACACATCTAAGAGAATGAAGCTACAGAGAAACTGTCAAACATCACAAAAGAAAAATAAATTAGTGACATCCACACCTAAAGTAACAAATTTAAGACGAAGTTTGAGAAAAACTCAACAAAATAATAACAATAGCCAATTAAATCATTCTTTTGAAATATTTAATTCTAGCATACTTAATGGTAAAAGTGAGGAGGAACATCATAAAGAGAAACCTCAGGGCTCTAGTGGAGGTCAAATGAATCAAAATAAGAGTAAAGTGGCTGACAAAAAGAAAAATGTACTTAACGGTCAATTTGAGGACTTGAGTGATGTGTCGGGCTTCACTGCTAACTATATACGGTCTACTAAGATTCATTCTTCCAAAACTCCAAGGAAATTAAGGAACAGGAACAGTAGGAGCCTTGTTAAAGATGTAAAAAATGTATCAACAGAAGATAAAATAGTTATGTGTGTAAATAAATCTGTAAATGCAGTGCCAGATGCAGTCCTTAACTGCAGCACAGATTCTTCCCAGAATGTACTAAACCTAGTTACTGTCAAAGATACTGAAAAATGTAACAAAAATAATAAGAGCACTTCTGTGCTTAAATTTATAGACCCCAAGGTGGACAAAACTCTCAAAAGGGAGAAACGAGGGAAAGGGAACTTGAATGTTTCTTTTCAATCCAAGAGCAGTGGGAACTCAAGGTATCCAAAACGTCACAAAAATAACAGACATGAAGAGCAAAGTTGCTCCAATGCCAATGCTTCCACACCAGCTGTAAGGTACAGCACTCGCAAAACTAAACTTAACAATTCTGATAGAAAAGAAAATTCTGAAGATAAAGTTTTATCTAGAACTAGAAGCGGACAAAGAGTTGGTGTGAAGTTAGAATTTAATGAGACTGGATGCTCTTTATTGAATAATTCTAGCGAGCAGTTAAGCACAAGTGCATTAAATGTGGCCACTCCTCCTGGAAGGGGAAGGAGGCCGAACACTTCTTCCACGAGGTGCCTTCGAAGTAGGCGGGATAAAAGTGGACAGCTAAGCAAAGACTCAACTAGTGAAAGTGATAAACAAGTACAAAGCAAAGTGAAAAAGTCTGTTGACAAAAGTGTGAGAAGAGACTCCTTAAGGGACAAAAGTGGTTTTGCTGCATGCTTCTCGGACAGTGACAGTGACAGTGAACCACTACTGCAGAAAAAGTTCTTTTGTTAGCATATTTATCAATTAATAGCTTGGGCAATATATCAATATTGGAATTTTCAAGTAGTTTTTGGCTCTTTTAAAATCTTTGGTCAGTTCAAAAGGTATTCAGAAAACAGTGTAGAGTGAGCAAGCTATAGCTATTTCCTAAAATATCCCATTGGATTTACTTATTGGACTTAAGAAGAAAACTTGGTTTTTGTAACCAAACAATATTTTGATAGTGAAATAATCACATAAAGCTATTATATATATTTCTGTTTCAAGATATACTTGCTCACTCTGTTCCTATAGCTATGAATGGACCCACATTTGCACATTAACATAATTAACTATAAAGTTTTAGGGATAGATAGTGAATTATATAACTGGAAATTGTGGATATGTTGAATGTATATGTATGTTTGAGTGGTGACCAGAGACACTATGTGACAGTAATATTTATTGCTTGCTTGATGCAAGGTGCTTTGTCTATAAAATTGACAAATTGCTCTACAATGTATGATTGGTGTTGCCAGGTTTTTATTAGTAAATTGAAAAAAAAATCTGATTTCAAAATTATATTTAATATCAGGTGTAGTATTAACGTGATTCAGGCCTTGGCATTGTACAGTATACTTATCAATAGGTTAATCAAAATAATTGAGTGAAAATTGAAATAAACATTTTAAAAAACTTCTCATCTATTTAATAAATTAGTTGTAGCTGGCAACACTACTGCCACATATATAACAAACATGTTAGAACCTAGCTACTGTTAACTTATATTTAGGTGTGTGGAGACACGAATAAAATTTGTGTATGTATTATAAAGTGCCATTTTATGAGACGTAATTGTATTTCCCATGACTACTTGTTGCGTTAAGATTATTGTTTAGAGTAACTATATTGCACTCTATTTGTTTATTTTGTATTAAATTTTTGTGTAATAAATAAATTTACTGTTTTTCAAACTTGTACCAGATGTACCAAGCATTCACTTATACTTTGAGTTCACTTTCATTTCTTTTTCTGCTGAGTAACCACTCTTATGATTTTATTTATTTTTGCACATATTTCGTTATTGCAAATGGATTAAATTTAAAAACATCTTAAAAATACCATTATCACTTTACATTTCTTTAAAATAAAAAAGTATAATATATAATCAATATTAGAATAAATATTTTTATATCAATATTGACTAAATTAAACTAATATATTTTTTTAAATTAAACTAAAATATATTGACTAAATGAACAGATAATGGTATTAAATAAAAATAATAGTAAAAAGACATAATTAGAAAACGTATAACATTTTTTAACGCAGCCGGATTTGAACCCGCGCCTCTTGAAAACTGTTCAAGAGGCGCGGGTTTAAATCCCGCTGCGTTCAAAATTTTTATATGTTTTCTAAATGTATTTTTCAATTTCCTTAGTGTGGGAATAACACTTTAAAAAAAAAAAATTTTTAACAAAAACAATAATAGTAATCTTGCTAAATTTTCAGTACTGGGTCATTGTTCATATTCCGCCAAAACGGCGCCGTTACTGATTTAAGTAATAATTACTTCATAATTAGGAAAATCGTTAAGCTTTAATCGTATAATTTTTTTGGCGGAATAGTAAGTACCTTAATATTTGTAGGCAAAAATCAAACAACAACGGACGCAATTGCCACATAAGTGCGACAATCTGGCTGCAAACCGATGGTTCGATTCCCACTCGAGTGATTGTATTCCGAAATTATTTAAGAATATCTATTAATACTCACGTGAGGCTAAAGGAAAACAAGAATACCTCGGCAACTTCATGGTTGACAAGAAAAACGTTTGTTAGACAACTAAGTTAGGCATTGCATATTATTGATATTTTTACCGTTTAAATGAATTCAACACAGGATTAATGAGTGTTACGTAGAAATTTCGCTGTATTTTGATATTTTCAAAATAGAATTAACATTTAACGTTTACACGAGGCGCTTTTGGGTCAGAGAAAGATATTTCAGTTATAGTATACACTACCGATTTCTTATTTAGTATACAAAAAGGGATACTTTAGTTAGTGTTGTCTTATATACCTTCATACATTTTACATGGTAGGAAGTCGGGGCAATCGGCTGACCACCTAAATATTACTAGTTTTTCTCTTAAGTTCACGGGGTCCTTTCAGTTCCTTTGGAAGACGTGAGAGGACACAGGTCCAACACGTATAGGCGTCTTATATATATTTTTTATATTTCTGAAAAATCGATGGTGTTTATAGTAAAAAGTAAAAGCTGGAGATACTGATGAGTTTTTTGATAACTTTGTACTAAAGCTTGTACCATATACCGAACAAAGATAATGTAGTAAATAATTATGACCGGAGATGAAAAAATATAAATTACTATTTTTAAATGCCGCTTAATTGGGCAAATGTGTTCCTAGTCTCTATTCAATTTATTGATTTGAGCCGTCATTGTAATGCAGTAGGGTTGTGTTTATCTTAGCATTGTCTGAGGGTTTGATTCCCACTGAAATGTTTATTTTTAATATTTTCTTTTGGTAAATTACGTTGCCTAATATATGGTTTATCTAATATACTTTTGGCCCACTCGAATGCTTCAAACGAATTGGAAAGATAACCACAACCTCAACCAAAACGCAGGCGGAGGTTTTAAGCAATAAATTACCTATGAAGTTATTCATATTAAATAGTCGAGATAATTTTCAAAAAACCATCCTCTAGAATAAAAACTGCATTTTGAAAATAGTAAATATGTAAGTGAAAAGTATGAAATAAAAAAGAATAGTTAACGTCATCTCTTAACTTATAGTAGAATGATTACGCCATTGGGTTGTTACAAAAACTTACACTTAAAGTTGACAATAGATGGCGTTAAAATTATATACGCTATTTCACAACAGATGGCGTAAGTATATATAGGATATATATTTTAAATAAAAATTTTCAATTATAGTGAAATTAGTTAAGGTGTCTGAAACTTATAATCTCAAAAAAATAATTTTAGGTTTTTAAATATTGAGTTTATACTAATGAATATATATAATAATATACAATATTTCTAGCATACGCTAGAAATCTACCCTATGAGATAAAAAGATAAAAGGCCATTAGGTATATAAAATAATAATACTGTTTGGAATTTAATATAGTAAAATAATTTTCTGTTTCAATTGATCAATCGCATTATAGAACTTAGAGAACTTGTCTACGATTTTATAAGGGCAGTGCGATGTAAACCATCAGGCCGGTTCCTCTTGTTACTGAGTTTAAAAAAAAACACGTTCCATACTCAAATATCATCCAGTAGCTAAAAAACAAATGTTTCCAAAACATTTAAAATAACATCTCAGTTACAGACACGCATCGCTTTCTACTGACAGGATTCAAACCCGCAACAGTTGTACAAATAGGATATCGAGTTACGTCGTTACCATTTGATATCGTCACTATATTTTACATAAGCTTTTTTATTACAGTATTTAATACTAATATAAAGTAAATAAATAATACTAATATAAGTTATATTTCTATTATTCTGAATTTTAAACTAAAATTACTACCAAGTTATAAAGCGTAAAGTACAACAAAAATTAGGATGTTTATATTTTATGACATTTTTAAAGTACTATTTACACATTAGAAAAACTAATATCTTTTTTGTTTTACTTATCGATTTCCTAAAGGCGCGGGTTTGAATACCCAACATCATCATTAAAAATAATGTATAAGTATGTACATTATTTTTTAATTGTCCTTGTTCAGTTAGATGTTATTTGGGTATTGTAAAATACACATTGATGTTCATATCAATGTGTATTTTACAATACATGTAAAATATAGTGAGTACAGTTTTGGAGGTTTAATTTATTATTAAATTTGAAGTATATTTATTAATTATATAATTTAAAATATATATAAACATTAGGTACTACCGTGGTGCAGCTAAAGTTTGCATTAATATTTTTTTTTTTAAAGAATAATTAATTTTACCGCTGGAGCTGAAAGTAAATGACGGAACAAGGTACCAGTAAGTTTTCTTTGCGAAAGGCGGAATATGAAAAGGCAAATAAATGATAGAATGATGTAGCAACTTCTGTTACAGTCATTCTGTAATGAATGTAATTTTTTATTAGTTTCTTGCATAATCATAGGGTCCGCAGGCACTCTTTTTGGGGTATTATGAATTGTACTTATTGTTTATTTATTTATTTAGGAAGCCAACGTTACATACTAAGAATACATTTATGTAGCATACATTTACACATTCATTGTTACTTAGTATGTCTCACTTACAAGCTAGCTCTACATATAAATAAAAATAATGCTTACATATTTCTAGTGTAATAAAAAAAAAATATTTTCTATTTTGAATGTACATGGTTCAAAAAATTTTTAATTAAAAAGAAAACAATAAAATAATACTGATTCTTATATAAAACAAAAAAAAACAAACAAAAGGCCAAAAATAAAACTTAAAATAATCAACAACTATATAATTAAATAATTACATTTTCAGAATTTCTATACAAAAATATGAATGTCTTGAGGTTAATTAGTTAAGGATTTCTTACTTTACAAAATATCTTTTTTAGGTTAGATTTATAGGAATGTAGCGAATCATTAAATATATTGAGGTTAGAATTTTTTGCTAATATATTATAAAGATTTCCCATTCTATTAAGTGGTGCGTTTAGGCCCAAATTTGTTCTCGAGAACTTTGTTTTCAAATTTTGTACATATAATTTTGCACATGATCTAGGAATATTTAGTTCCTTGAAACCCTTAGAACAATCTATATTTCCTGAGATTAATTTATGCAAAAAGCAAAGATCTGCAATGTCTCTGCGATGAGATAGTTTTAAGGTATTATAATACTGTAAAAAGTCATCATAATTCCGAACTTCATTAGTGATACGATCTCTATACGATAATAAATTTAAAGTTTTCTTTTGTATTCTTTCTAACCTATTTTGGTTCCTAATATGGATTCCAAGCTACTGAACAATATTCTAATTGACTTCTAACGAACGAATTATATAACATCATAACTGTACTGGATTTTTTAAAAACCTTAGTAGATCTTATAATAAACCCTAATGTTCTTAATGGTTTTCCTATAATATCATCAATATGTGGAATGAAATTCATCTTTGCATCAACTGTAATGACTAAATCCCGTAGTTGAGTTACTTTTTTAATGAGACAATCATCCCCCGTATTAATTAATGTCAGATGTTTTTCTACTAAATGTTATGCTTTGGCATTTTTTGTTATTCAAATTCATACGATTGACAATACACCATACGACAAGTCTGTCTAAATTTTGTTGCAAGAGATTAGTCTTTTTCTATTTCAATTTGTTTATAAATTTTAAGAATAAAGCATACATCAAGAATGCACTGTGATGTAAACACATAAAGATATCATTGAAAAAAATGTTAAATAAGACAGGGCCAAGTTTTGATCCCTGCGGCACTCCTGAATGTAAAAAAAATGGTCTTGACTCATATCCTCCCAATACTACACCCGTTTGTCTATTTTGTAAATAGCTTTCTACTAACCTTAATAATTACCCATATATTCAATATTCATTACGTTTGACCAATAAAAGCTTGTGATTTACTACATCAAACGCTTTTGCTAAATCTATATACATACAATCAACTTGCTTATTAGCGTCTAATGATGTTATTATATCCTCTACAAAAGTTACTAAATTTGTTTAAAATACATCTATTTCTATGTTAGTAAAACTTATGAAACATCTCTAATAAGTGAGTCCAGAATGATTTGGTTGCCTAACTTTGATTATATTAAAAATCACACCACCTTCTTTCATTCAAAATATGATTAATGATTTTAATAGAAAAATGATAAGAAAATGTGAAATCCTTTATTTCATTAATTACTCCACTGTAGTAAAGTATACGAGGAGAATAGTTTTGTATAACGTCATCAGTTTAACGCGAGTGTGACATGTGCTGTCAATTAAGCAAATCTAAAGCATATATTATTAAAGCGGTTATCTTATCGTGTGGATTCTGCGAAAACAAATCAAACTAATCAAATTATTATTTATGTATGCACAATTAGCAGATTTTATTCTTTTACGATCTTTTTTTATAAAAGTACTTATTGAAACAATGTTTTACCACTGTTTGACAAGTTTCTAACAATTTATTAGATAAATATATATACATATATATATCAGTATATGCCGTCCTTTTCTCGTAAAAACAAAGTGAATGAAATATCTTATCTTATCCTTAATAAGTAATATCTTTTTTATAACAAATATAGCAAAATATCTAATATGCAGTAATTTTTTTATAGTTATTCCTCCAGCCTCCTAGTATTTATATTGTGGGAGTGTTATATTGATAGGTAGTACCTATTTGTGTTAAGCTTAATATAAATATTATGAGAATATAAACGTTTGCCGTTTCGTTCTCTCTAGCTATTGTGAAGGTAAAAAATTAATAAAAATGAGAATATAAGTGCATACTAGTTTCATTACGATTGTGATATTGCATATGGCTAAAAATCTAATAATTTAGCTGTCTTGTAGACAGTTAGTTTTTTTTAACATTTAGGTACAATTTACTTTGCTTGAAATCGAGACATTGCGTTGCGTGCTCAACGCCGCGCTTTATCTTTCTCGCAAGGGCGGAGAAACTAGAATAATTTAATATGATTATTCGATCGAGTGAGAATCGAACCCACTGCGCCACAATGGCCTCACATGTTTACCCTTATCCGTTTTTTCAAAGTTCCTCATTTTCGCCTAAATTCGAGACGACACTCCACGTCGCGCTGAATGCACCCGAACGAAGAAATCAAACTAATTTCCCCGAGTGCAGGTCGAACACACAACCACTGAATGCACAGTCAGTCACACATTATATAAAATAAAGTAAACCACTACCAATGCACTATTTTTATTAATAAATAATTCTTTGAATAGATTTTAGTAACCAATATTAGAATTAACAGTTTCATTTCATAAGTAGTCATTTACAGTTTCACACTTTATCCCACATAGTACCACAAAGAGAACCTAGTGTCAAGACACTCCTTTTTCTACTTTTCGCCCGAAATTGATACATCACTACAAGTCAGTTGCAAATTTAGCTAATATAGTGTAAACTCTTAAAGATCACTCGAATTATAAGAGCCACTTGTTAGTACACTTTCCCACGGTGTACAGTACTGAGCAAGGACGCGGCGACGCGGAATAACTCGATTGACTCGATGACATCTCTTGCACACATTTCTATGCACGTCAGGGAAAAATGACAGGATTTTGTGTCATTGAATGGCAAAAGGTGCCATTTTCGTATAAACTTTCGTATAAGGTAGCTGCGGATCAGTGGACTTCAATTGCCGTTACACTATTATATATAGGTAAATTCATTGTTTGGAAGCATATTATACAAATTCTGACGTGTTGAAGCAAGTTGTTGAAATTCTAACATGTTTAAAGTATCACTATTATATAGATCTTAAATATTGCTTTGTGACATTTTATTATCTCAAATGAAGTTAACCGTTATGTATTTAAAATGCAATTGAGAGGTAATTTTATTATATTAGTATAAAGAGGAAAGAGTGATTTTGTTAATTTATTAATATTTTTATAAAATTGTCGTTATTCAACCTTAAATTTTAATATTACCATTATATATATATATATATTTATTTATTAATTTATTTATTTATTACAAACGAGCGTTCGGGTCGCCTGTTGGTCGCCTAAGTGTTCACCGCCGCCCACGACCCCGTGTAACACTACAGGAGCTAAAGGGATGTTGCCGGCTTTTAATAACAACTACTTTTTTAAATACCCATTTTTGGTAGATATTTCTTAAAAAAATGCTTAATTTTCACACCTTGTTCGACCCGCACTAAAATAAATATAAATAAAGCTTTTAGGTCGTCGACAAAAGCTCGCATTCTTCGTGCGTTTGTTCGTTAAGCGAAAACACACAAACACACCGACATACAATTAGTGTTGCCCAAATAATGGACATAATAGTGAATATCAGGTGACTGCTTTCAGGCAGGGGTGTTCCCATCTCTAGCGACGGGGTTGTACCAACATGAGGTGAATTATTTAAAAATTGTTATTTATCGAATTGATGTCATATTATACGTAAATGGTTATACAATAATTTGGACGCCGTTATGTTGCAATTAAGAAATGTCTTTTGTCTTGGTATAAGTTACCAATATATATTATTTTCGTGAATTCGTTTCTTGCCGTTCTTAATATACTTACATAAAAATATTTTTAATATAGCTATTATATAGGGTTGGTTAGACAGTATGTGGGTTTGTCCAATTGATACGTTCAGTGTCTCTAAAAATACTACTACGTTTAAGTTCTCTCTATAAGTTTAAAATTGAAAGACAGTCGTACAAGTCTGTCAGCGTACAAGATAGTATACGCGTATTTATAATAAAATCAAAATGAATCAAATGTGTCATATCCACCTACTCTCCTAAATGCGATGTGAAAAATTTGAAAAGAGTATTTTGAAATGAAACTATTTTAAACGGATTAATCGCGTATAATTTTGGTATTCGTAAAATACATTTTTAGAACCCGACGTTTCGAATACTTTATACTGTAAAGTCCGTGATCTGTCAGGTAGACTGTCTACCTGTGACCACGGATACCAAAATTATACACGATTAATCCGGTTAAAATAGTTTCATTTCAAAATATGTAATAATCGCGAAAATCAAAGAACTTATTAGAAAAGAGTATTTATTGTATGACAGGGATAGACTATGAGGACAGTGTGGCGCCGTCGGACAGCGACTGGTGCGATATCTTCTTCGGGAAATGTTTATATTATTATTTTTTTATTACCTTGCTCTGGTAATACAAAGTGAACCGTTGAGCTCTGCCACTCAACACCCAATGGTCCGGAAGTTTTGAACAAAGTGTCTTGATACTAGGTTCTCTTTGATTTTCCTGCTATGCGGGGAAAATTGTGAAAGTGTATTTAGGTTAAATACAAGCAAATGTTAATACGTATATATAAGCAATTCAGTTGATAGTTGGGCAGCCCTGGCGTAAGGCACGGTGGAGGAGGTGGGAACTCGAGGTGCACGCAACCCGACACTGGCTGGCGGGTCGAGCTCTAATAAAGACGCATTCAGTTTTTACCAAAGGGAAAATGCCGCCGAAGGAAACGTTTTGACAGTGGGTACCTTATAGGCGTACATAAGTACCTAAAAAATAACATTTAAAAAAATATTTTAAACTCTCCCCTTTGATATCTAATTCTAATCTTGAGTTTAGGCGGACAGTGTAGAACGGAGTGTCTTGACACTAGGTTTCTCTCTGACAAGCCGAGACAAATTTGAATAGTGTGTGACTGCAACCGTGATGGTAGTGGGTTCGTGCCGCACTCGTAGGAACCATTATGTATAAATTATTTTTTTTCTACTCTAAAAGTAATTTCTCTATGATGGACATGAAAACTGTAGAAGTTGGACTGTCTTGCTACTAGGTTCGTTGTGCACGCGCTTTTGTATGCATCATGTATTGGAGTAGCTTATTCTTCTCTGCGCCTCTGCAATCACCGTCAATTTCAAACTAGGCTCCGTTTATTTTCAGGTCCAATAGTCGTGTGAGAATTTTCCAAAAGATATTGTTATTATTACTGTCTTATGACATATCTTCAAAATAAAGGGAACATAGCAAAGCCGCGATTTCACCCTGTGTTTTAATAAAATTAAATGTTCTCAAATGTTCTCGTTTAAATTCAAGTTATTTCTCAACTTAACTTATAATGAAAACAAATAACAATCACAAAGGGTTAGTACTGGCAAGGGGCGTGACCGCGGTGCGATTGATCCTCCTCTGCGGAAAATCGAGCTCGAGTTGCCACTTCCTTCCATGAGCCTTCAAAATAACGTCATATTTACCACCAAATGTATAGCGCTATATATAATAGGAAATATAATGGATTTCAAGAAAGTTGACTTCCAACATTTTTAAAACGCTATTAACCGATGCTAGTTGGTGCTAAATATATTAAAACAAGAAAGAAATAAAGAAAATTTTCCATAAAGATTTGAAGCCATCATGGAGCAGTGGTACAGCATTTGAGAGCAAACGTCATTGGCTGTAGGTTCGATATATGTTAATTATTTTAATTTCTTCGCTCTGGAGTACGACATAGCGCGGGTTGAGTTCCCGTATTCGAGACTACGGGCAGAATGTAGAATGGAGTGCTTACACTAGGTTCTCTCTGACGACGCTGCTATGCGGGTAAAAGTGTGACAGATATTTAAATATTTTTTTACTATATACCTGAAGATGGTTAAAAGTCTAAGTTGTTCATAAGTAGGTAACGAAATATTTCATTCTTGCTTAGAACTGAGAAAATTAAAAAACAAGAACATTTTTCATTGAGTTTGAATTTTTGAATAAAAATTGTCAGAATTTACTGGTTCATTTTGTAAATTATTTTGATATTGTTAGTTTTCTAATTTTCACAGTGACAAATTATTTTAAGGGACAGCATCAAATAAACGATACATTTATAGAATATATTTTATCGATTATTTACTTTTATTTACTACTTGTAAATAAATGCTGCATTCGTTTTTAGGGAGATGATCAAGCTATGTAGATAGAATTAGGTAATTTGTGATACGATGGGTTTAGCATAATCTCCAGAGATTAAAAACCTTTTCTTTTATAGAGTAACATATAAAAGTATATATACTACTCGTAGGTGTATAATGCTAATAATGTTGAAATAAATAATGTTTAACCAAATTATCCTGATATGCTTAAAATAACTCAATTGACAACAACATATAGATTTACCATATAAATGAGGCATTATTTTATTTACAAATATATCCTTAGCACATACTCGTATATTTTCGCAGTTCTTTTTATTTAACTCTTATGCCAGATAATTAATTTAAGAATAAATTATAAAACTACTCGAATTAATACAAGACCAAAATCCGATGAAAATTTGTCTTTGTTCAAACAAGGATATTAGGTCTTGACTGCCTTAGGTCCTGACCACAAACTAAATTAGTACTTGCGTACGACTTGTGACGCGACGGTGAACTATATCGTAAACTTAAAAAATTGTTTAAAAATAAAAATAATAAAAAATAAACGTCGCCTCGTGACAAGTAATTTAGTTGAGCACCTCGCTATATTTATACGATTTGCAATCAGAAATCGTGTTATTCACTGTACCGCTATAAGATTCATACCCACCATTCCAAAACCGAGCCTAAATCCGTAATGTAGATCTTAAAATCCCATAGTCACGTTATTATCAAAGATACCAATCGTGGCTTAATTTGAACCATATATTATGGGTCGAAGGTTCAAACTCGGAGAGAAACCCTGAGAAGAAGTATCTAAATAAATTGTCGCCGATATATCCCCGCGTATTTTACAATACATTTACACCTCTTAAGGTGCAACGTACACCGAGGCTATTTTTAAAGGTTACTTTTTATTATAAATATATATATAGATATATATTATTTTAAAATTTTAGTAGTTATTGAAATAAGTTTTGTCTTGTGTTAAAACTAACCTTGAATTATTCATATCTATCTATAATATGAATTTATTAACTAAGGTGAATTCAAATTATTTATTTGGTATTGTGATAACTTATTTTTTACGTTACAGTACACAAAATATATTTAATCATAGTCCATGATACGCTTAATTAAGTTAAAATATTATGAAACCTTTATTTAAGGAAACTTTTCTATAGTTATTTTACCACAATGAGATGCTTGAGATTAGGTATATTGATTTATTTATGGTCATGTATCAAAAATCTAGTAATTTTTCCCTATTATGTTTTTTTATTTCATCTATTGCGTGCTAGGTTAACGAGTCCATCGTAAAAATGTTTAAAATACAACCATTTTTTATAGTGAAAATCTAAATTATAACTATTACGTACCATCAGACACTTCTCAACTGAGAAATGGTTATATTATATATATATAGCTGATATTGTATGTATGTCATCATACATACAATATCAGCTATATCTGCTATATGCTATATATAATGACACCAACGCTTACAAAACCACTGTACGTTGCACTTTATAATCCTTAAGCGGCGTATCAAAAAGGATTATTGAAGCTATAAATATAGAGGGCGAGATTATAATAATTTGAATAATAACATTAAAATAATGCCTCTGTCCCGGAGATGTCATCTCGTAATAGATTTATCAGCATCCATGCATCATATGCGTTACTTGTTTGAGTCTTTAGAGGGTATCTTAGATCATTATCGCTTCATTAGTCACCCACTACGATTTTTATCTCAAAGCGACCGACGTTATTTAATACTTTAACGTACTTAATTATTAATATGTAATTTTAAACTGTCCATACTTTCGTGTAAAATTATTGAACTTTTACAAAAATAACTGAAGTGAGAGTGGCTGCTTTATAATTTTTAAGTGAATGGGAAATCTGTCAGCTGAGTCTTTGGACTTAACTTTTAATATAATAAATTGTGTATGAGATTATGGAATGGAGTATAAATAAAATTTTGTATGATATTATAGATATGCAGCATTATTTAAATACGTTTTTAGCCATTTAAGGCTGTTATTATTATTAATACAATATGTCAATGTCATAGGATTAGTATTAGAAAGAGGAGTATGAATATACTATTCATGTAATAATTATTTTTAAATAACAATTTCGAAAGGAACATTTGTTTGTATATTTGTCCTATATTATCAAGTTGTTGAATTCAACAGCTAAACAATTGTTTAGCTGAATATAAAAGTATTAAAAAAAACGAAACCAAATTAGGACTATGAATGTACTTAAGTATGTACTTAACATATCGTATAAACTAAGATTTTTATTCTAGTTTATATATTTTACAGTACCTAAAAGCTTGAACTTCCTATAGGTAATCATTATTAAAATTGATATAAGTACTTGCTGTTTCGTACCAAAACGTTGTGAAAAAAAATTGTATACTGCAGTTTATTGTATAAAATTTAACATAGGTAAGATATTTTCTACCAGGTTAATAAGAAGCCCATAATAAATAAAATCTACCCATATATTATACATATTTACAATAAAATATAAAGATAAAGATTAAGTCAGATTTACATAAATATGTTAATTGAAAAGTATATTGGTTTACTTCATCAAATAATTACAGATTATAAATAACATAATGGAAACAGTATGTATAGTAACAAAGTATGTTTTTAGTTATATTTTTATTATTTTATATTAAGTTTATTATTTTATTTAAGCTTGTCTGTCATCTAAAGAAGAAGAAACATAATTAAATAAATAAAACTTAAAAAGAACAAAAAACTCCATGTAAAGCCAGAGATAATAATTACCTTCTTGAAATATTGTTCCTTAATATTGACAGATTTATATGGCAACTTGACAAAGTTTTTGCATATATAGTCTGCAAGGATATTACTTGACAGACAGCTGTCAAACGTCGCAATTAAGTAATATGCCGTATATGTCCCGATTGGACTCCAGTTCGATAAATCAACTGTCCAATCAGTTATGTACATATACAAACAATCATAAATATCACTATTATAACTCCATAATGTAAAGACTAAGTAATTACTTTAATTAGAAAAATAAAAGCATTAAGTACGTATTTACAAGTACATTTGAATATAAAATTTTACATTTAAAAATCTTACTCTATAATTAAGCCTTATATTACGCATTGAAGATTTAGACTCATATCACTCATAATACTAATTCGATAAAAAGTAATTAGGCTGATTTGTTAATAAATGTATTTTTATTCAAAGAATTTTTTGTATGCTTCTAGAATTTTTGTTTTATTAGAATATTGTATATATCACACTATCCATACTTATTATAAATGCGAAAGTATCTCTGTCATCATTACGGCCAAACCGCTAAACCGATTGTAATGAAATTTTATATAGGGATACTTGAGGGTCTTGGAATTAACATAGGCTTTTCTCCTATTTTGATTTAATTTTGTCCAGGAATTTTATTGTTTTACGAAAAGGCCGCCGAAAATACGTAACATTCACGCGGGCAAAGCCGCGAGCGGGTCGCTAGTATTATATAAGAATAGAATAGAATTCTTATAAATGTATTGAATTAGGTCTTGACTGTGAAATATATTTATAGCTATACTTAAGAAAATGAAATCATATTCAATATGAAATACATGAAAGTTCTTCTTGAACTTTAAATTTATGCTTTTATTATTTAAAATTTAATATTTAAGGAAATAGCATTTATAAATATTATAAAATACATACAAATGAGATTATAGTTTTAGTATGTTATACAGTATATAGCTGGGTGGTTTATTGTTTTACAGCGCATTCGTTATGCCCTTTACGACAATGACTGGACAAATCGAATGTAAAATTAGAGAGTACAATCACTCTTCCTGTCACTGTCATTGTTTATGTCTTTTCCATCTATTTACGACCCTACACAAAACTATAAAAGGGCACGATAATAAATAATATTTTAAATATTTTGTAAACATATAAATGGCTCTATTATTAATTATTATATTGATAATTAGTTTCATGCAATGCAATAATTAGTACTTTTAGAATGGGCCTCTTTCCGTATTACGCTGTAATGTTTGGGCATTATACTTTTGAATATAGGTCAGTGATATTAATGGATTTATAAGAAAGTTTATTTTTCTTTACACGGTTTTTATCTTACAGCAGGGTATGCACCTAGTGAACCTATTGTCAAGATCATTTAATTTGGTCCAGTCTACAGTGATTTATAATTGATTACATTAGTTAATGATAATTTGTTTAATTAAAAATTTCTTATATTTTGCTACCATTACGTACCTGATAAGCAAGAGCCAATAGCGCCTTCAATGCTTAAGTACAATTCCTAGAAAAACAGTAGCATTTATTTAACAAGCCATCAATATACAACCGTGATATTTTATCTGCAGCAAAATTTAATTTATTCTTAATTGCTTTACAATCTTTGCAGTAATTAAAACATATGTGACGTAACGATTCAGGTACCGTGAGATTATTCAAGAAATATAGAAAGTATTTTTTTATATAACCTACTTTTTATATCCTATATAAATAGGTCACATATTATTATTGTACTATTTAAAACATGCTGGTATATTAATTTATAATCAATAACAATTATTTTGATGTAATTTTATGCTACAAGAAGGGCCAAATATTATTCCACCCTGCCTTACACATTATGTGTTTCTCCGTAATTTAAAAAATTGCTAAAATTTCCACATTTCAATTTAAGTTAAAACACTGTTTAATAATTGTTCTTAATTTTAGTTTATGCTGAAAAAATGGTGGGTAATAGTTACCGGGTAGCTATATTACAAAATGAGATATCGTTGACATTCATTAATTTGATAATGTTGACATGCGCGTGCTTTATTAGCAAACTAATGTCAATTAGGACATCGTTAAAATTATGTATGTATCTGTCACGATCCATCAATCCGCGTTAGCAACAAGTAGCGGTTACGACTTACGAAAAATGTGATGTGCTTACGGTTTTGTGATTTTGCTTTTTATGTTTTTTGCAATATATATTGAGATATGATATAATTTGCTTAAAATAAATACATTAATAAGTTCATTTCAAAAGTAAAGATATAATCCTTACATCTGAAATGAATTTGAGTTTTCTTTTCAAATAGTTCGCCGCATAAATTTGAAATTTATAAAGTATAACATATAATTATAAAAAGAAGTGAGTTAACTATATAATAATATGTTAATTCGTTTTCGTAAATACAAACACATCTAATATGTAATAAAGAGAACCCAACCAGAGTCACACTGTTATTTTGTATATCATAATTGGAAATTGAATAGAGATATGGAACTCATTTGATACAACCAGACACGGACACAATGACGTCAACATGTATCGTTCTTAGAAATCTTTCCGATAATTTAGAATAATCATCCCATACGCAATCCTCTTGCATTACTTTAAAAACAATAATTATGGCATGTTTTTCAAGTAACTTCTCTATTTCCATGAACATTGCAATTGTGAAGACGCGGCGCGGCGCTGAGTAGTTTTTACGTGCGTTAGTTATATTGTTTTAGACCCCGCTGGTTTGTTTTGTGTAGCTTTGTAACTGTAAAATTGTGATCCATCTCGCAGTGGGAGCTACTGCGCGGTTACAGCCTTCGAATGTTTTACAGTGTGTCTTATATAGGTTGTTCAATAAAGTAATTTATATGGATGCACTTGACTATGCCTTAAATTTCGTTTTTCCGCTAGTTCCAGTTTAAGACGAAATCTAGAAATAATTAAAATATGCGCTGGGAAAAATCCTTATTTGGGCGGAAGTAAAATAACGTAACGATTCACTCATTAATTGTGAATATTGTGAAGTATATTGATATAAATGATTTATAGATACATTTTGTAGTAATTTTTAAGTGCTCAATTTTTATGATTACGTTTAATTTGCTGTATATATAGACTGTGTATATGGGTTTTCTATTCAAACATTACACACTAGCAGTTAGTTACTTATAATTCCTAATAATATACAACTTGACAATGAGCAATGACGGTCAAACAGTCGGCTATAAATCAAGCGTGACTCATTTGTTAGCTTTGTTGATGTATTGTTTATAATTAATTGAACACGACTTCTCCGTTCGTAAAGTAAGTCCATTATGGCGTAGTTCCGCCAAAGCCTTACTGTACACAATATAGTTCAGAGTTCGCTTCCTTCTCAGAGAACTTTCAAGCGACCAGACCGAGAACCACAAACTGAATGTTCAGGTACACGTTCTTTTAACTTTACGTGTAATAAAATAAAACGCCCTGTATTCGACACTTGCTTTACTAACTACACAATGGATCTGCCACATTGTCCGCACAGTGGCTCTCAATGGCATCTAATGTCTATGAATTGTTAGAACAAATAAACGAAAGAAAATAAATGTGTCGCAAATTTTCGATTGTGTCTAAATGAACACTAATAATGTAAATAGTCTGATAAATGTGACAAAAATAAACATTTTCATAACAGTAAGTTATGGCGCGTTTGATTTCTGCAGACTAGAACATATTATTTAGATCGTACGTACTTCTGTGGACCATTCCTAACATTACGAACAATTACAATGACAAATTTGACAAAATTACTTATACATATACTCATCGTGTTGGAATCAAATTAAAACAAAATAACCAACGTGTAAAATTAGACATATGCAACTACGCCATAACGGCGCGGCGTCAGTAGTTTCCTTTTTATTTAACGTTAATAACGTAACTAAACTTGATCCATTTCCTGTTAATTACTATAAAATTAAATATTTTTTTAAGTACACTTTCAATGAACAATCAGGAGAGGGAGCCGATAGTTAAGATGTAGTCCAAGAGTCGATTGTTAAAAAGTTTATCCGCACAGCGCTATAAAGATAAGCGGTCACTTATTCCACGGGTAGTGGGTGCCATTAAATTTTTAACGTCCTGTCAAGTCGTAAATTCGAATTGATTTCTACAGTAAATCACCTAACATTGGATATTATCTAACGCTTATATTGTTAAAAAATATCTTTATAATTTATAGTACAAGATGCAGAGAACAAGACATTATTTTGGATTTTTTCTTTCATTGATTTTGATGGCTTGAGATGTGGATTGTGGGAGCTTTTAAAAATGTTGCAAGTATGTATAAAAATATTGTTGTTGTATAATGTATATACTTAGTTAATATTCATAGTATAGGTAGCTCGATACCGACAAATTTAGAGTCCTTGAAGTATATTAATTAAAGTAATACATATTATTATCAATGTGCTTATAATATTTTAATACAAGTTATGCTATTTACATTTACTGTTAAATATAAATAATTTCATATAATTATTGCATGAGCTAAAAATCCAATTGAAAGAAAATAGTTTAAAATATATTTTGCTTCTACATGTAATTTTCAATAGAAAGAAATACACGATCCATCAAGCGTTCGTCGAGGATTGTGAGAAATAAGACAAAAACACTTTGTTTTAAACAGTCGCTTCGAATTTCTAACTCCGACCCCCGCGGTCCGAAACAAGTACAAATCAAAATAACAATCGGCCAACAATAAACTAATTCAGAACAACCAAAACAAATTAAGCGGGCCATTGTGAACTCTCTTTCTCTCCACTGACCATTCAGAGGCGTAAGGCTGCAGTGAAATATGATGGTTATAAAACTTGGGCCAACGTTATATTGGCATGTGTCAAGTGTTGAAACTGTTCGTATTGTAGTCAAGGAGACAGCAATGGTTTTAATTATACTTTTTTAACATATTATCGTATGACTTTGTCAGGATGATACCGGATATGTACCTATATGTTTATTACTACACTATATTAGTTTTTAAAGGTTAAGTTTCTTTTTAAAGTGAAACTGAAAACTGACGTGTTAGTTTTAGGCAATAATTGTTATTACTATACAGCTTTTATTGTTTGTTTATTATTTATATTCATATTACATAAATACAGTTATAGTTTTTCCAAAACTTTTCGTAAACTTGGTCTAATCAATATTACCTCAGTAACATTAACACCAAAAAAATATAAGCATGAGTAAATTTTTTTGTGACTAGCTCTCAATCTTTACGATGTCTCCTGCGTCTGGCCACAGAGCAGCTCCTTGTTTCAAAAAAAGCTCACTTAGACACCTCTGAGCTTTAGCTTTGTTTACTACGAAGTGAAATGTAAACAATTGTAAAATATTATTTATTGCTTTATTTATGGGTTTCTTAAAGAGTTAGTAACAGCCAGCCTTGTAGTGCTTTATAATTATTGATTTACGATTTTGTTACAAAAGTTTAATAAATATTAAAAGAAATTGTATAAATACGTTTACCTAACCTAGTTGTACCTTATTGCTAGTTTATCTAAAAATAATAGAAAACATTTGTTAAATGTGCTTGATTGGGAAATAAAGTTGAATTTTTAAATGTTTAACTAAAATGAATACCTACTTAGATACGAGTATGTCTTGTGCCTCCACATTGCACTTCTTTGGCGAGACATATGCAACGCCTATATTTCTTAACATATATTTTTTCAAAGAAAAAATGTTTTGACACTAGGTTCTCTCTGTGTACTGAAAGTGCTACCTTTTGAACCTTCAACCAATGCGTGCTTTTTAACATCCCAACTGTGCTTTTGAAGTGCAATATAATTAATTATTTAATATTCATAGAGGTGTAGAAATAAATTGCACGATAGGCGTGAGTCTGAAACTCGTTTAATAAGAGATTACTGTTTGGCTTAAAGTCGTTTACAATGCTTATATACGCTTATATATGTGTTAATAATTGAGAAATCTCATTTGTTTTGTTATAAAGCAATGCCAGTATATAAATAATAGTTATAAATAATGTATGCAAGTATTCTAATTCGCAGTAAAAATTTTATACTTGTTCTAGAAAATTATACATGATTTTACTCTTGCAGGTTCATGTTTTGATAAAACGTTTTAGATTCATTTTGGTATAATGAAAAAAAAGGTAAGGAACAAACATGCGCGTTAGTATTATGGTATACAATACTCTACCTATTACTAGCGTCATAGCGTTCAAGCCGTAACGTTTAATTACCTAAAGCATTTTGACAACATCAAATAGTCACTGATTCAAATCCTGTTATTTTTAAAACTGCTTGGAAAGTCATAAAAAAAATATAATTCTTAAACGATGAGCGCATGAAAAGTTCCATTTAACCCGTGGACGGCGGCGAGGTAAATAATTATCGACGTCTCAATTTGTTGTCCAGAATGCGATCAAGCTGTGAGCTAATCACGATCTATGGCCGGTCGATTATGTTCCATGCCGACACATAAATCACATCAAAATGCGAATAATGACGATGAAACTAATGACATATTAATATAATTGGTATCATTTACATGTAGATTCACATTATAGATGTTAAATTTTGATAGAAGACCAAATGTTTTTATATTATGAAAGAAGTTTAAGCTTGAGATTGTTTTTTATCTCGACAGTTTATTTTTGAAGGAAGTTATGTCTTTATCCCTTGGTAAATTTTAAATTAAATTGCAATAATATACCCTTTTTCTTTTTATTAGGTTTATTGTTTTATAGGTTTCAGCTTAAACATATATATTTATAAATATTAAAGGTACATAATTTGCATAATTGTCAAATATCGTAGAAATAATAACCATAGTATGATTTAAATATTTCCGTACATAATGTCTAATAATCTTATTACTAACAATATATATCTATAATTATATACGGTTATAATACGTAGAAGAAGTTATCAGGTAATTTTAGTTTTTATAAAGATTTAAAATTAAATTAGATGTATGTCGGGCACCTGTTGACGTCTGCTATGACACCGGCGAAGGCACTAAGCAGTTACATATAATTGATGAGCGCGGACGCACCCCCGTCGCTAGTGTTGGGTCATGACTCTGATAGGGAACAAATTACAAGTAGATAGCGAAACTTGGAATTCACTATTATAATATTGTTTTACGTTTAGTTTTATATAGTTAAACACAATATTTCAATATTTATTTTAATTGTTAATAGTACGAGTAATATTTACGTATATGAAATGCGGCATTAGTAAGATCTTTCATATTTTGTTAGGTAAAGAGAGTAACTTAGATAGTGGAGGCAAGCGTTAATGCGCATTTTAAACTGGCCCCTTAAGGCTACACATAGATTGCAATTCCCAGACAATGCCCCGAGCTCCTTTCCTTCCTTTCGACTAGCTGGCAACGCAATGGACACCCGCAGGTTGATTCCATTGAATGCCGGAGCAGTTTCTTCTCTTGTCCTGCCTGGTCTGGTTTCGAAATATGTGACGTTAAGTAAGGTCAATATTGGGTTTTTGTTACTTATTCTGTGAAACAAAAACAAAATATTATTAATAAAATATTATTTTTTTAAAGATCTTCCGCTTATATTTTAGACCGCAATCCAAATAATATCCCAACCTACGCTTGCCAAAATAAAACATTAATATTCTAACATGTTAATACAATGAATGCCGCGGTACACCTGCCTTAATGAGAGATTTTTTCCTAGAGCGGGTGGGTTTACCATGAAATAGATAATAGTTTAATAATTCACTTATTTAAACAAAACCACACTACGGTTCTCTTGAAACGCTGCTTGTTGTCCAGGAAAGCTAAACTAATTATTTTTTAATACTCTATGCATTTCCCATTTGTAGTTAGGCATCGTTACGCATCTCCCGCATGTATCTGGACAGGCAGAGATAACCTAGTGTCAAGACACTCCGTTCTCCGTGTCCCGTCTGATTTTAGACACATTACGTCTTAGGTGCCGGAACGCAAGGTCGCACACTCAATTTTTAGATCAATAGAATAAAATATGAATATATATTCTGGTAGTGAGTATGATAGACTAAGTATTCCTTCATCTGGTTGTCACATATGGGATATAAAACCCACAATAATCGCGTCACTATCGCGCTTATTTCATATGCCTTAATATATATTTTTTCATTACTTTTAGTATAGTCTTCAAAATGCATAATTGTATTATAAACTAGTTACAAGTATTAAAGGCGCAATTCTAAATCAAAATACTGTATAATATATATATACACACATATAAACGACAAAAAAGAAACAAAATAATTTTTAATGAACTTGCAAGAAAAGTACTACACAAGCTTATAATATAACGAAGTAACACTCAACGCATGCAGCATTTAATGGGAAACACTTCGAGGGGTGAGTCGGAATGAAATTACCCGTACAAAGACTTGCGAGTCTCTCTACGGGGCGCCTATTATACTGCGAGTTACGGACAGACAGAAATATAGGCTTTATAATATTATATGTAAGGGCTTAGGAAGGTATCTTCATTATACAAATAAATACACTAGCAATTGTTAGGAGAGTGATGTTATCGGGTCACTTCTACCCTCTCAAAGGGCTGCTTACATTCATTTCTATGACTTTATAAGGATTTTTATATATTAAGGATATTAGCAGTCAGTTATAAATTTGACAAAATTTCTTAAGCCGTGTATCAAAGCAGAAGTACCTAATAGGTTTGATTTAAATAGATAATGTATGTAATTGATTGTTAGAATACATGCATGCGTAGTAATACTATAAATGTAGAGAAAATAAATCAAAAATAATATTATTTTTTGCTTAAATATATGGTTAGATAGAGACAGTAGCCCAGACAGTGTAGGTTATACTTGGGCCGCAACTCCCAGGCACTGCTCCGCGCTACTCTCTGGAATGCTAAGGCGTATCTTCTTTAATGATGTTTTATATGATTCAAGGCACATATCTCCTGAATTTATTAAGGCATCTAGTTTGAAATAAGTCATCCAAAAGTCTACATTCATGTCATTTGTAGATACTGCTTACTATAAAGCGGAACTCAAGTTGGCTTCGAAGATGACATATACAAAAAAATATTATAATATAATCGATTTAAATATATTTTATTGAGCAGGTAACTATAATTGGTACATTAATTTTAAAACATTAAAAGGTCTTATCACGTAGTTCTTTGATTTACAGTACAGTGTAGTTAGGTAGTCTAAAGCCAATGAGCGTAAGTTGTTTTAACGACGTGCCCACCTGTTATATTAACGAAACAGTGTTTAATTGCTTTTACGCGATTTTACGATTTAGTTATCTCATATTCACAGCGTAATAGAGTAGTATTGGTTTGTATGGAGATCGTTAAAATCGAAATACAAGTATTCACCATAGAGCTCTACATTGTGTAGATACGTTAGATGACTTGTCTATTATATTCCAATATATCTTACATAAATAATACTTAAGTAAATTTCGAATGAAAATAATGACGTAAAGACATACGACTGTTTACAGTCAGACACTGGCCCATTGCGCCACGACAGCCTCGTATGATATTGAAGATTCTTGAAGTACAAAACGCGATTTATATCGGAACGTATTTACAAATTCCCTTTTACATCTCTGTCTGCATCCTCTTTAGAAATATTTTAAAAGCTTTGCTACTTAAGTAACATAACACAGAACCCTGTATTAATATAAAATGTTAATTAACATTATATTTTGAAGTAGTATTATATAAAATTCTCATTATAAAGCGCTAGTAGCTTTCTACATGCGTTCAAATTTTGTAAAGCCTGAAGGCTAGAGAACTACTACTGAAATCAGTTAGTGTATAGTTTAAGATCATTATGAGATTGTATTGTTTTAAATTTTTTACATTGAGTACCTTGTTTCCCCAAGATATAAAGAGCATATACTTCTGGTACAACGAAATGCTGCGTCTCTTAACCATATTGGACTTCAGCTTATCGCTAGATTCTCAAACATTAGAAACAGTTATTATCTCTGTGAAAGTTACAATATTTACAAGTCTATAACTAATAGGAGAAACTATAAAATAATAAAATGTATTTGTCCTTTTTACTTTTATATAAGGTTAGTGTTTGGCTTTCAGGGCGATAAATGTCAAAAATTAAAGCCACATAAAAGCACGGCGACATTTGTGAATTGATCGCGGCCATAATGTTTTTAATGGCAGTGCGTCCGCGTAGGTTTCCCACTGTTTCATAATTTTATAGTTCATATGTAATATATTTTTTTGTATTACAGGAAATATGAGTACTTTTTGGTGGATGAAATTATGTATTAATTATTTATTTATGTTTTGCATTTTTTGTTAATAAATCTATAATAATCTGTTGTCATATATTTTGAGAATGATGTAGAATTTGACGTCCGTATTTTATTTATTTTTACCTATATTTTACTTAACGGATTTTATGTAAAAAATATATATATCCACAATATATAAACAAAGTGTTATTTTAACTTATGACTGTAATAAAGCTTCAATATAACCATAAAAGCGTACAAACACATCGCTGTATGATAGAAGCCCATCAAGATAAGCATTCTCTTGTTTTATAGGTTATAAAATATTTACAACGTATGACCGCTACATTAATTGTGACCCACCGCGCGTTAATTTGTGCTTTACGACGTTTAAGTTATTTGGTCGCCGTAATATTTATATGCTGCCTCATTGTAAGTATTTGCTAGTTAAACCTATAAACGTCGTTTGGCGCAGCAAGGATAACATGCTTGGTTTTGTAGATAATGGTTGTAGGTTCGAGTCTCGTTCGATTTTTTTTAAAATTGGGCTTTTCTTCTATTTGGATAGATAAATTTGTAGCAGGTCATCTCAGTGGGATAGCGTCCGACTCTGAACGCAATTGGTCGTGGGCTCGGTTCCCAATTGATAAATGATGATATTCTAAATATTTTCATTTCTCCGCTCTGGTTAGGTACCAGACAAATCACTCTGCCACTCATCACGCAAATCGTAAATCTCGATTCTGGGTGGAATAAGTAGAACGGTCTTGACGCAGATCAGGACAACGGGGCTAAAAATGTGCAGTGGAAAAAAAAATCTGGTGGGCTCCGCCATCCATTATGCTAATTTACACATTCGAAAGCAACCGTTCGAATTTTTTATTCAAAATCTCTTAAAATAATTATTTCAATTCAGTTTTATCTAAATACCATTTGTATACCATTTCCTTTTTATTAGTCACTTAGTATATCACATCCACATACAAGCACTAAAAGGTTAATTGTCGTCTTAAGATGACAAACGTACAATTAGTGAATCGTAGCGTCGATATCATCGCACGCGCCGTCCAGCTGCGCCCACTTCCTCTGATCTTTGACTTCTACAATTGTATCCATCTGCCGTCTTGGAATCGTCACCCACCTACCTAATTATTCCTGATCTCCCCCTCTCCATCCAAACTTAGGACAACCAGCAAGAACGAAAGATCAGTATATACTAGCCGAGAAGGCACGACCACTTTGTAATTGCGTCTCTAAAAGTGACATCGCTGTATCATTTAAGTGTTTTATAAGAGAGGTAACAGCAAACATAAGTTTGTAAGAAAATATATTACTCAATTCAATGTTGGCACGAGATTATGAATTGAAATGGTTCGCGATCAACTAGGCGCTTCCGCTGTATCAGCTGTTTACATCCTTTTACGTTGATGTTTGTCAAGATGATATGAAAGTATTCTTAAGTGGATTTTCCTTAACTGTATAAAGAACACATTTGATACTGCTATATGCAGCGGAATATATAATAATTTTGCAAATAAACGTTCTTTAAGGAAATAATTTCAACGAAAACGACTTATTTATGTAGTATATTTTTATTCAGCTTCATCTATTGGTCACATTTTGCATAGTGAAGTAGTACATCAATAAGAGCGGGATTTTTATTCGACTCATTAAAATTATTTGAGTTTTAGCATATACACACTTTGTTCATTTCCTATTCCTAGACTCTAGAATACTATTAAAATTGGACTGTGTCATATAAATCTAATAGATTGCTATGTTTGTGTAGATATGTAATACAAAAGTATATAATGTTAATGGCAACCTCTGCCAATTTAATACAGTGCGATTTTTTCACTTATATTCTATTCGTTCTTTTATGTCCATATTTATTCTGTTGCAAGTACAGAATATGTCAAAAATCAGCTTTGTCAGAAAAAATGTATTGAAAAGACCCAAAAATGTAATAAATATAATCTTCATGATGACTCATAAACAAATAAAATCAAATCGACCTTTTACTGAAAGAGGAAAACCGAGAAATATAAATAATGAAGCGAGCTATATTTTGAATTCAAAACCACTCCTACTCAGTTCCGAAAACGAAGAAAGCTTGGCCATCCATAGTGCCAGGGCAAGGTTAGATATGCGATTGAATAAGACAAGGTTTTTAAGAAAACATATTCATTCCAGCGAAAACATCAACTTAATGAAAGGAACTACATATCACACAAGTTCTGTGATAGCATCCATCTTACCCACATTTCAAACAACAATCCCAAGTATTTGTTGGAATCCATGCATGGAAACTTGTTTGAAAGAACCTCAGCTAAATGAAAGAAGTCAGAAAGTATTTTATCAATACAACGAATACCATGAACCATATTTACGCGGCCATCATAATACTATAGAAAATAAGCAGCTTTTTTCTTTCAAAGATAATGTTACAAGATACTGTGACAATAGTACTATGACATGGACGGTGAACGATGTAGGATGTGGGGTCGATACTCCTACAGTCCCAATTTCTAATAGAAGAATGTATGTATCAGCCATGAATCTGGCCGTAAGAGATCCATCAGTGAGTTTATCTTCATAATTACACCAATTACCTATTTTAGAAAAAGACAGTAACTGCAATAGATATGAAATATGTAATAATTTTGGCCCACAACATAATTATATGAAAATACCAGAATTAGACGTGAAAGTACCATTAATGATGCATAGTGGGATTTCTCATTGTGATTTCAAACAGTTTTCAATTATACCAACGAAAACGCTCTCCATGATCAAATTAAGTAAAATCCCTGATAGTTCAGTTGAACACCACAAGAAGTCTTCTATCCCTTACACCCACAGAGTCCATTCAAGGTACCATCACGATTGCGCTTTAATCTCCGGTTCTCATTATAGTACACATAATGTTAATGATTTATTCAACAAACAGAACCTAAATAATAATCAAAAATTAATACAATGCGAGAGAACTCCTTCAATAAGGTTACCAAGAAGGGTAATCGCTTCACTAAAAGATGTTCACGTATTTATTGCTACACGTAAGTGAAACAAAACTTTGATTTGATATCTTCCATAGAAAATGTACTCTTGCATTTCCTAAAAATTATGGTTAAACGTTTTGCATAGTTTTCTAATAAATCATTTTCTAAAGGAACTTCTCGTTTAATTTTTTATTTTGAGGTCAAATGAGTATGTATTTATGTAGTATGCTTTACGCGTATGCCCGTAGATGTAAACATAAGGAACTTAATAATACACTCTGCTTTACCTTTACCTTTTGTCCGAATTCAGTTTTACGGTGGCGGAATTCAACACTGCTCTATATCTTACTACAGAGAGTAAAATAAAAATAATTTAAAAGATAATAATGACTTGCCGCGCTTCCAGTCATAGTTTTTCCCAACTTCCACTGTGCTTCAATAGCTTTAGTTAATATTTCAGGTAAAATTAGGACATGCCTAACGAGTGGAAATATTCGTACAGTATAAATGTTTAATCAGTCTAGCTAGATAAATTGTAGCGTTATAATAAAAAAGTTTTAAATTAATAAAAGTACCTCTAAATGAACAAAAGATAAAGACATTAGTGACGGTGAATAGTTTTCACCTTTTGCGTTTGGCAAAACCTGAATGATTCCTTAACTAAGGATAATAAGGATAATTCGATAAAGCGGTCCGGCACCTAACTCACAATGTTATAAATATTTATAAAGACTGCTGACTAGACTCTTTCAAGATGATGTATTAATAATTGCACATTAAAATATTTACATTTGAACATGTAATGTGAATATATGAATCAGTTGCATATGCAAGAAGCGCGAGGGGTCAACAGCTGCGGAGAAAGCATCCTTGATTGGATAATCTCGACCCAATTGATACTCGGACGCCGAACAAGTTGTCAACATTTTAGGGACTTTGCATTATTTAGAATATATGCATAATTTTGAATTTCTTTACATGACTACAAAAACTAAGAAAACCGCAGTCCATCCTCCACTTATCCTCATTCAAGTGACACTGTATTTTGGGTGGCAAAACTTACACTTTATCAAATCAAATAAAAAACGATATTTTTAAAAAGAAAACATCACCACTAGAGTCGTAAATAAAATTCTCACAAATAAAATAAAATTTTATATATATATATATATATATATATATTATATATATCAGGGATGTTATGAAGTTCCGTAACCGAAATAAATTAATAATGTCAATAAGAGGTTTAACCTAGAATGAAAGTAATATCAAATAAAAAAGAAATTGATAAATTAGTGGCCGAAATTTACTTAAACTCCTCAAAAATTACGATATTAACAGAAATAATCTTATATCCGTAATCAAAAATAAAACCAAGTTAGTATTTTTTATATCCTTATCCAGGTCTGAAGTGTTACAATCACAACATCCCTAATATATGTTAAAAGTAATTGGATAATAATATAAGTACTTGTAAATCAACATAATTTGGTGAAATAATTTTCTTCTATAAATTAAAATATCCAATAAAAATATAAAATTTCCACAAAGCAAGTGTGCAGAGCAACTGCCGCGGAGGGCCGGCACGCGGCACGCGTCGCGCGTCGCCTGCGCACCAATCTGCAACTCGGTTAACTTTGTTATTTATCTCCCTTAATGTTTTTTATTGTTTATTGAACTGACCTGGGTTCAACTCTTGAAATGCAAAGTATCAGCGTGTTAAAACTTACAGAAGAATATGTTTTAAGTTATAATTTTAAACACTTTAAATGTTTAATCAAAATAAAATAACGATTGGAACAGACGAAGTGAAATTACGATCCTTGTAGAGTGCGCTATAGAGTTAGCTTTGTTTTTGGGCCTTTAAATTAAGAATGAAGAATATTGGAATTTAACGATTCATGAAGCTAAAAAAGATGCAAACTATGTTAATAAAAAGGTGAACATTTTGCTTAAACACTGTTTAATCTTTATAGTATATTATTAATTTTATATACACAGAAATATACACAGAGATATAATGTCTAAAACGTAAAGTTAATGATTAAACTTCTAAAGTATATGAAAAGGCTAACAACATTAAAAGGCCGTTAGGATCCCGACAATTATAACAATATTAATAACAAATAGTACAATGCCGTCAAACTGAATTATAGAAGGTAAGTGTAAGGTGATCTAATAAAGATACGTCACAGTTATCACTCATCTAGCGTTATCATTTTACCCAATCGCACGCTTTTTGTATAGCCGTTGCAGTCATTTAAAATTTTTATGGGGTGCCCCTAATTTTATGAGGAATAGAAATTATTTTTACGACTGTCACAACTGTTCGTGATCATCGTTATAATTTTATAGCGACGATATCTTTACTACTTTGAAATTTAGAGTGATTTTTAAAATGTTATAACTTTATTATTTTTTTTGTATGTGTGAATGTGTGTGTGGTTCTATCGTAGAACAGTTTGTATTCCTTTAAGTGAATAAGATAGTATTGGTTTCAAAATCCTATCCGGAGAATATTTTTGTTTAATAAAAACCCCATTGGTAAGTAAAATATGCGTTGTGTGTTGAGATGTAGAGTATAAAAAAGTGTATGAGAAACACATGGTAGTGTGTGCAGTATTTATCTCATTAATTTGATGTATTCTTTATACAATAAACTTTAAATATGACAATTTCATACTTCGAAATTTTATATTTACGTACTACTATATAGGCATAATTTTCGTTACAGGTCCAATGGCTTCATCTTTACTGTTCTACCAGGCCACTAACAGTAGAATAGGCGAGAATATAAATGGCAATTTAATATGTTTAAAGTAAAATGGGTAGAAACTTCTTGCTTGAATATATGACGGTGCACTGTGAGCGGCACCTAGGAAGGATTTAATTTATTATTTTATCAAAAAAGCTGTTTCCGCAACTTTGTTCGCGTTAATAACAGAACTTAACAATAAGTTAAAGCGATGTATTAAAAATATACTATGGTAAAAACTTTTGATAAAGTTTATTGATTTTATTCAAGTAAGGACTATATAAGAATTTTAAGTAAAAATACTATAATATAATATGTTATTAACATTTGAACTTAATTCAGCAATTTTGGTTTGATGAGTATACGACACAGACAAACAACAGACAGGGAAATGTTTTTAAATTTATGTCTTTAGTTTTACCCGTGTCAATTAATGAAAACACTTACTAAAATAATTATATTCCATTATTTAAAATATTACTTAAGATTACATTACATAGTCCTTTACCTAGTTTTAGAAGCTAAGGTATGTACGCTGTAATCAATATTAGGATCGCTGACCTTCAACATTTTTGACCATAATTTTGTTGCGGAGTTACTTTAAAACTATGATATCTCCTAAAATATTCATTGAAAGCAAATGATGTAAAGGCAATTTTAGTTTAAATTAAATACTTGTGATCTAGAACGTATTTATTTTCTATCATACATGACTTTTACATACCTTTAACAAGCGTTTAGGCAGCGTAAGCAAAGGAAGCGAAGAAGTTATAGTTGGAATATTTTTCCTGATTTTGGGATATTTTCAATCGCTGCTTCGCTTCTATTGATCGCAGGTGATGTTAATATGCATAGGCTATATAGCCTTCCTCAAGTAATGGACTATCCAACAGAAAAAGATTTTTTGCATTCAAAACAGAAGTTTTTAAAATTAGCGCGTTTAATCAGACAAACAAACTTTTCAGCCTTATAATATACGTAAAGTATAAATTGCTATCATCTTAATCTATTGAATATCAACTACAGCAGTATTTAATATCTTCAGGTTTTGCTGAAAGTTATAAGCATACAACATTAATTAAGACAACTTATTTAATCAACAATTCAATCGATAGAAGTTCCAAGAATGATTAGGATATTTTAGGGTTTTACTTAGACCAATTATCATTCTAATGTCCGTATTAAATAAAATTTGGCAATTTATTACAATTACAGCAAAAATAAAAATATCTTTATATTTATTGATTACTATAGGATTTTTAAATTAAATTAAGAAGTAAATACATTTTTAAATTTTCGACTAAACTACAATATATATGTACACCCTACTGATATAGGGGCAAATATCGTTGGTTAGGCGCGAGCGCTCACAATCGATCATCCACACTCACAGACGGACCGAATTATATTATATTTAAATGAATATGTTGGGCTTTGTTCATATAACTTATTTTTATGCAGTTTCATATTCAAGCGTTTTCACACATAGCAGGGTAGTCAGGGAGAATCTAGTGTCAAGACACTTCGTTCTTCACTTTCCGCCCAATATCGAAATATTGCGTGCCGAGTTACGGAACACCGTACTTTCTCTTGGCAGAGCGGAGAATTAAAAATAATTTAAATATTGTTTTACTCCCGAGTGAGGATCGAACCTCTCAATACGCCACGATGGCCTCTTAAAATAAATGCTATTTTTATTTAGTTTTTTTGTCTTAAACTGGAATCTATATAGCCGCTTGTCGCCTTTGTTTGGCACCTTTGAGTTAAAATCATAGTAGTATTATTCGGAAATGTACTTTAAAATGTTTTTAAAGAGGGTAACTCAAGCGTACTCACTACACTTTGGCTGCAAGTCCTAGGCACTGCTCTGAGCTACTGCAAGACGATGGACACTGGCACGGTGAATTAATGGAATCGAAAAGTTTCTGGTCTACAAGAATTTTTTTTAAATTAACATACAATATTTATAAAAGTGTGAAAAAAAAGAACACACATTTTCATAAAATTGGTTTTGCTTATTAAAAAAAATGTATAAATATAAAAGATAAATATACATATTAATACTACTAGATAGACCTATAAGATAGCTTATACATTTTTGACGAATAATAATGCTTGTTTTTGTTTTTAAAACATTTTTTTTAATTACGAGAAAATCGTAATTCTTAATCTGCAATCAAATTATTGACATTCTGTTTTATACCAACTGGTAATGTTCAAACAACTACAAATTGGTCATCATCAGGCGGCTAAAGGCGGCTAAATTTTCTTGTAAAGTTTTTTATAGGAATTTAAAACGTATTTTAAACTCACTTTTAACGCCAGAAATATATACAAAAAATATAAAATAAATAAATATAAAACTTATATTTATTTTAACTTCTGACGAGATCTAAATTCCTAGTCCATATGGATCAATTAACATTTTAGGTAGTAAGGGTCGGTGTATAGCGGGGTCACTGCCAGTAATTATAATTAAGGCTACTTTACAATGAAGCTCACGCCCACGCTTCCGCTGCTTAAATTAACTAATTACGATAACGTTTTGTTTCTTTTGATTGTTATGTTTTATGCTCTGATGTAAAATGGCTGACGATGTAAACTACAAAAACTCGGCATTAAGTAGAGTTGAAACATGCTTTTTGTTACAATGGCATTAAAATATTGTATTTCGTGCATTTTATAATATAAATAGTTGAATTTTTAAAATATAACATTTAATAGTCTTTTTGTTTTACTTTTAATTAAAATTAATCCTATACATTGTTGTGGAATAGAAAAAATATATATATTGTTTTTCAATTATTCAATTATACACATCACATTTAAATTGTGTCCGCGTATTTCGTGGTTTTGGCTTTTTGCTTTGTGCTTTATTTCTTTATTATCAAAACAATTTTTGAGTTTACTCAAATACTCTTATTAAATAGAAAAATGGTTCTAGAAAAGACAACCAATTTTTGTTTATTATGTGAGAACTAAAACTGCCTTCACCGCATTAAAAGATAACTTTTCTGGCGGCTCTGTTTCGAAATTGTTTATCGTTCAATGGAAAACTATTGTAATTATCTAACGTACATATTTTTTTGTAAAACTTACGGATTTTGATATTTATAAATAAGTGTGAAAAATCTTTCTTTCCAGGAAGGGATCTACAATAAAATTTGTAATAACTTTAAATACCGGAATATAATTCGTTTTTAATCTGTTCAACATTTTTGCACTGAATTTCAAATGATATATTTCATAATTAAATATTTATATATATATATATATATGTATAGATGCTCGTATACATATGGGTGTTTAACTTGTGTCTAGTTCTACATCAAGAATAGCATTTAGTTACTGTCTCATTACTTCAAGTGCTACTTCAATAAATCTGTTAATATATATATAGTCGGGAATTATCAAACGACGTCAAAACTGACGGATCAGTCTTTGAGAAGCCGCGACAGTTGCTGACAACTGTGTCGTTATTGTAATGAAAATATCAATATTTTTTAATGATTTTGGGAACAGTAAAAGTATGGGGACCAAGCAGAAGCAAATTTGGTAAAATTACAGTTTATATGCATATAAGTGCAGAAAGCGAAATAACTTGTTGGAAATACAACATATTAACTCATTAAAATAAATATTATAACCATGTACTTGAAGTATACTGTCATGACTTACAAGTTTCTAAGGCAGCGCATATTTTACGCGTCGGATCTAGTTCATATTAATATAACAATAAAGTTCTAGAAATAATAATCTGTACGAGTGTACGCGTGTGTGACAACGTTTGACTGTAAAAATGATTGTCTGTAGGTTCGCTTCCCACTCGCGGGAATGAAATATTTAAAATATTTTCATTTGTCCGCTCTGGTACCTAAAATTAACACAATTCTCGTGTTTTATGGATACTTCGTAACTGTTATCTACTTAATTGATGAGTTTTTAAAGTTTTATTAAAAATAATTCTTAACAAAATGTTTGTGGCGACTGCATCTCTACGCCAACTATTGCCGTTCGAGCAATCAATCTCCACTGTCTGTCAGCATAGTATCGTGAGCGTCTGTTAAACAAACAACCGTGTATATGTCCTTTTGAAAACGTTCAGGTCATGAAGGCCTGTTTGTAAAGGAAGTGGCATTATAACGAAAAATTGACTAACTTATCTTTAGTATTTATCATTGTATAAATGTGTGGAGGAAAAGCTTTGTACTTGATTTATGAAAATTATTTGGACAAACGAGTATGCATTTTGTACAGATAACATAGTTTATATGCAGAAGAATTTCAAGTATGCTTTATGTGAGAAATATATGAATTTTATTAAGAATTCATTTAATACTCTAAATTCAGCATTGTAAATAACATTCTATTTTCAATTAATTTATGCTCCACATTTGGGATACTATCGCGCACTTTCAGGACTATTTGAGACAAACTATTCAACGATACACCTGGTCACACTCTGTTCCTGCTCCTTCAACAGCTTACTCATTAGAAACATAAAATAAAATCAATTTTCCCCCTTCGTAATATGAATACAGATATAGAAGTATACAAGTATAAAGAAATAGAAGTATATTAAATTAATAAAATAAATATTACGCGCACCCATGTGTTTAACCCATGCTAAGAGTAACGTGACTCACAAGTTATTACGAGTATTTTTGAAGTTTAGTATTTTATATACTATACCAGTGAGGTAGTGAATTTGAGATTTGACAAGTATGTATCTGTACACAATTGTAGCGGTGACTGAATCAAACTTACACACAAAAGCCTATTAAAGTTAATAATTTCCATATGTACTTCGTAAATAGGTTTAGTCAAAGTTTGGTTAGTCAAATATTTGGGAAAGAAAGAGAGCAGTATTTAGCCTATTCAATACCTCGCCAAATTTGAAAGATTAGTACAAAAATGTGTACCGAAATAGTTAAATTAAAAATCAACCTAACACTTACAATGTTCGTTATGCAAATAAAAATGATAGACTCAGATCCGAAGCCCGTAATTTATATAATATCTCTTTATCTTTTATCTTAAATCAATAATCCAATCTAAAAAATATACACGTTTATGCAATTTTCAGTGGAGAGCGGCCATTCGGCCGTGCCTGCGCCACACGAGCGTCCGACCGCGTTAGTGTCACCACACATTATCTATACCAAAAAATGCCTAAACATTTTGATGTCTTTTTCATTTTGTCCTCATCCCGACTCGACCCCGCACCATCTGTCACACAATTGGTTTTGCCGCTTACGACCAAGACGCCGCTGCCTTTGATCGCACCGCCCTGCCTCGCACAAAATAATAAAATATCGACTTTACATTCCAAAATTAAGGTTGATTTTTGATTTCAAATTATATATCGAAGGCATTTAATATCTTTATTAATGTGGCCAAGCTCCGATGATCGATGATAACTAATTATTAGAAACATTTCGTTGACCGTGCGATCCCTTCACGGTGGACAATCGGCTATTTTAGACTCTACTACGTCTTAATAGAGTGCTCGCGATGAATCTGAGATTAGCGAAAGATAATCGTCAGTTATTGTATTTGGTTATCGTTGAAATGGTTACCTGTCGCAGACCTAACAAAGATTAGACAAGATTTTTAAAGCTCTTTTTTAAGTTTTTTGTTCCTTGTTTGTGGAACTTGAGAGCTTTTTGGATACTTGCGCTAATCATATTGAAATGGCTTAGATTAAGCAAGCCTTTGGATGGTTTCAAAACAAATATAGAATTTTAATAAGTTTCTTTTTCTCAGGATTTGTAAACAGTTAAGCAACTTAAAGCGATCCTACTTATACGCTTAGTTTATTTGAAATATTAAACCCTATTGAAATTTGAATAAGTATTTAAGGTTTTTAAGAATAACGAGTGTTACGATACTGCAAACAAACGCCGCTTAAGTAAGAATTAAATTGAAATTTGTTTATTATTTATTCTTGACTCACAAATAGTGTGGACTATAAGTAGTGTAACTAATTTCTTATATTTTTTTAAAATTTGCCAATGTTTAAGTTATTAAATTTTTATATTTTTGTGTTATTTAGGTAAAGACGGCATGACTAGGATCTATAGGATAGAAATGTAATAGGTGTGGATGCGATGCGAATCCTATTATCTACATACATATGTCTATAACATTTTTTAGCTTCACGTCTTTTCCCGCATAGAAGGGTTAGTCTATAATATGATATATATGATAATTGTTTTTACAATTAAACACAATTACATCCAGAGGCTGTCCCACAGCACCAATATGGCCCTAATAAATGGTGAAATATCTTAGTAGCAATATAAAAAAAATACATTTTGATTCTTTACATTTTTTGTTCCTGCTCTCATGAGCATACCGAAATATAATATTGAAAAAAAAAATACCGATTAAGTGTATCAATAAACATTTTTTTTATTAAAATCTATTATTATACAAAACTAAACTACCGAAATGTAAATATAAATCCTTTTATTAAAGGCCAGCGTGGTGCAGTGCAACAGTTTCGACTGTAATCGATTGGTTATAGGTTCAATCCTCCCACTCATGGGATTGATTATTATTAGATTAGATTTCGTAATTTTATTTAATAATTTTTAATTATTTTAGATATCTCCACTCTGGTGATAAGGCAACCGCGGCATTGAGTTCCGCCACTGAATATGCAATGTCTCGCATTCCTCCGGCAGAAAGTGGAGAATAGAGTGTCCACTTGTTTTTCTCTTTTTAATATTTAACTATTTCAGTGGTTTAGTTTTTTATAATAGTATATTAAATACTATAGTACTGTCACAAAAATATTAATTTTAAATCTATGCTACATTCGAAAGTGATTTTATCAGCTATCTCCACAATCAGAGCCTAATTGTAAAACAATGCACTGATCTTAATGGACTGTCTTTATTTATTTTGCAAGATAAGCCAAGCGAGATTTCGGTAGATTGCTTATGATAATTTAATTTAGTTTCTTCAAGTGCACACTAAGTGACTAGACTAGACTATTGGTATACACTAATAGGGTCCATTTGTCTATAAACTAATATAAAGTGTAGAAAAAAAAATCTCAATTTTCATTCATACAGATAATAAAAAAAATATATTTAAATTTAGGGTAAACTGCCAGGAAACTATTTTTTATTCAAAAGAAAAGGTTCCACAGAACACTTTTTTTATGCAGATTTTTAAACATATAACTTTTAAATAACTTAGGGCGGTTACGGTCGAGACATACACTTATATTTACAATTACACTTGTATAAATATTCCAGTAATGATTCATTATAATACAAATAAATATAATAAAGAAGAACCTTGCACTGTGCCTGATTAAGTGACCTGCGAAAGCAAAAGTGGCGTATAGAGTTACCCACTTGACACCTACTCGTGCGAAATCTTAACCCCGCGAAACCCGACGCTACGTAATACAAAGAGCTTTTCAGAGCTTTTTAAACGAATGTATGTATTAGCTTACATTTGTTTTTACTTGGCAAACTAATTGATGTCTCTTTGAGCTTTAGACCTTTTAAAGCTACTATTGGGAATTCTATTAACATGAGTATAAATATTTATATTTCTTTACTATTTGATGCCTGCAACTGCACTTGTGTGGATTTTATGATTTTATAATATAGTACTATCATTTACCACCTGTTAACATAGAAACTTGGATCTTAAATAATATTAACTTTCTTTTAGGATGGTAGTTTTTCAATATCTATAATACCGTAAGTATAAGTGCTTTTAAAGCCATACAACAAAAAGTAATTACGAAGATGTGTGTACAAACAGACCATACGGACAGGCAATAATTTTGAAAATCATAAATTCATGGTAATTTGTATTATAATTAGAGACACAGTTGAATATTCATTATTTTATTTAAAGTCAAAGTCGAAAAGTGGAGAAAAAACTGGAGTATTTTGATATTAAATTGAGCTTTCTCTGTCTACCCGGCTATGCAGGAAAACGGCAGCTTCAGCTTTTTTCAGTCATTTTATTAAAGTAATATAAGAGTGGGGAGATCTAAATAGATTATTCTAAATCTGTATCATAAAAAATAAAATTACAGCTAGAGTTGGTCCAAAAATGCTTATTCAAAATAAATTAATCTACATTCTAATAAGTTTAAGGGCTTACTTAGCACCTTCAAGCGAGAAATTTTAACCCCGCGGCGTAACTTGACGCTAAATAGCACAATGGCTTTTTAAACATTTGAAAATGTTTGTACTCTGTATTAGCTTACATTTGTTTTGAGTCTCTGACAATTGAAGAATTTCTTGTGGTTTTTTTATTATACAGAATGTATGTATTCGTTGTAAGCTTTAAATGAACAGCATTGGAATCTTTTTATCTAACAAGTATTGGTTCTAGTAATAGTATTGGTTCATTACTAAATAAAGTATTTTATTATAGCTGCACGTTTTTTTCCGCATCGTATTCCGAGAGAACCTAGTGTCTAGACACGCCTTTCTTCACTTTCCACTTGAAATTGAGATATTGCGTGGTGAGTTAAGTATATATATTTATACAACATTTTCTACAATATAAAATTGTATTATGATACGATTAGAAAACGTGGGTAAATTTTAAAAACGTACATATTCAATATGGAAATAAGTGCATTCATTTTCGTGTGGAACTACCGTTACAAGCATAGGCTTGTAACGGTAATTCCGCACGAAAATAGGCTATTGTTTTCCAATATTTTGTCTGGTTATATCCAATATTTTGTCTGGTTATATTGGTACAGTCGTCAGGTCTTCGGTAATTGCAGCTTTTTTAACAAGTAAGGTTATTAATTGACATTTTTAATAGTCTTGTTCATCGAGTTATTATTGGATATTGATCGGTTTTCTAGAAAACACTACTTTAAAAATAAATCTTAGAAAAACTGACTTCGACAGGTTCAGATTTTTTGAGCCGAAAATATAAAAAATTTCTTTTAAATATTTTTAGCGTAAAATAGATTTTGATGTAATGGAAGCTACACACGGTAAACGTGAATCTTTGTCTATTATCAAAAAGGTTGCGAAAGATCGATATCATCTTACTTAGGTTTAAAGTGTCAAACACGCCGATGCTTTACAACTTTACGCATTTGCGAATCTGTGAGAAACTGGAACAGGTGAGAACGGGTGAAGCTATTTTAATAGAAAATGTAACAAATGTGTATTACCCACCGCGCCTGTTAGCGGTTATGGGGGCGATATAGAGTTTCGCAAAAAAACTATCAGTCACTATTCCGTATCACCAACAAGATAATCGAGGTTTGCCTCCATTAATCAAAAACGTATAGATTCACATACGTCCATAGACTATTTATTTTTTAATAATATGACAGGTAAAATGCTCGGCATTTAGTGTTCGGCGTTATCTTTTTTCTAAACAAGCTTCTTTCGAAATTCCATCAAGACGGGTGCGGCTTTTTTATGATAGATATAAGATTTATATTTGACTATCAATAGTTACTTGGTAGAATTTATAAAGTTGTTTTCTAATATCTTTTGTGGCGGCATGACTCAATTAGAGAGGCGGCGTGTTCTGATGCATCGCGAGTCGATCCGGAGTCCGATTTATTAATTAATCGATATACAAACAACGGCCGTCATCATTCCGATAATATTTGAGATAGAGCAGGCACCGGCAGATACGTTTTGAAAGTTTTCAACCTATTAAATATAACATTGACTGCTTTTTTGGTTGCAATTGAGGAGAGGTTACTGACTGTTCATAGATTTGTAGATTCGATGTAAACAACTGTAACGGAAGTATCTTGTTATTAAATTGAGCTTAAAATCTGTTAGTCTGATTGTTCCGATGCCTAATTTTAAAGTTGATATTATAAAATAATTGTGATCTTGTAGAACAAAGTACGTCTCTCGTCTGGTTGTTTGAGCCAAACCGGAAATCAGGGTAATCTCTCCCTAGATACTCTGTCTTGGTAATGACCAATGAATACAATTAAGAGTAATGCCTCTTAATACAATGTACATTATAACTATATTCCATATAATTTTATTAACTTTACTGACTTTTATACTATTACTTAGATCTTTCAACTTTATATTAATTCAGAAAGTTTATTGAGCACCTTTGACTTACGAATATTCTTAACGAGGTCGAAATACATTACCGCAATAACTGCTGTAACAAATCGGTTACATACAACTATACACATACTTACAATATGTATGTAGTTTAAAGTTACGCGGTTTCCCATTCCAACGGATATAATGTACACAAAGATATCGTGTCACGAATTTAAATTTTAACAGAAAAAAATCCATTTAATAGTTATTCAATATTTTTAAATTATTGAATAAAAATGTCCAAAATTGTAGAGCTGCTTACTAAAATGATTCTTTGCATATACTTCATAGTAAACTTAACTAAACAAATTACTTTAAAACACAAACTAAATAAACACCCTTAACATATTTAGATTTTCTTGTGGTTGTTCTGGCAATTACAAGAGGCAAGTGTAATCTGGAGTAATCCGGACACGTGTGCAAATTCTTATGCAAATCAAGCTATAAGAAGTGATTCAAAAATAGCATTGCACGATTTTTATACATTACATCTAGATAGATTCGTATAATGCTATATCTTTTTTGCAGAATGTTTAGACTGATAGTCATGTCACTAAGCTCTCCACTTCATGTTATACCAGATATATTGATTGTAATTCCTCAGTGTCAGAGTAATGAAAAAAAATGTTAGATGTTTCCTCCCCTAGTCAATACAAATCCTTAAAAGTTTTTATTTTTGAAACACTCTAGTGTCCCGTTGACGCGTTACCATAGTAACATGTACGTCACTTTATACAAAATAGTAAGTGAAATAGATGCGTTTAATATTTATTCGAATTATTCAATGTATTTCTAATTCATTATGAGGCCGTCGTGGCGCTGTGGGTCAGCGTCTGAGAGGGAATGATTATATTCAAAATATTTTCATTTGTTCAATCTGGTATATAAGACAAAGTACGGCGTTGAGTTCAGCTACTCAACACGCAAGTTCTCGATTTTGGGCGGAACGTACAGAACAGGGTGTCATGTCAATAAATTCTCACTGACTGCAATGCGGGAAAAAGTGTGAAGCTGAAAAAAAAGTATATTATGTGTCTATTGTAGTGTTGTGTATTGTACTATAGAACTGTCATAAATATATCGATTTTTAATCTACTCTCATGCTACGTTCGAAAGTGATTGTATCAGTTATCTCCACCGCATTATCTCCTTAAAAAAGGTCGAAAGTGTAATATAGAATTTTTCTCGGTCTGATGGACTAGATATCGGATTTGGAGTGGACCCCATATGCGATTTCTTTAAACTATGAGGAAAGTGAAAAAGATATAGTGACAAGAAACCTTTCTTGTCACTATATCAGTGCTTATAAATCGTTAAAAATGCGAGAGACTAGTGACGATAAAAAAAGCTTAACGTTTAACCCGTTACATACTCATCGGTGCGTATTTAACCAACACTCAATTTAAAAGCTTGTAAAGGAGATTTTTAACAAAGAAATATTAACAAAATAGGGTTTTGAAAGCCATTTTCTTTTAAACAGTTTAAAGAGCTTTAAGTGGTGTTATATTCAAGTTTTTCTTAAAATCCTTTAAATCAGCTTCTTTATAAGATGTTAAATAGTGCGTGAACATCGCAGTGGCATATGGTGCCTTGGGGTTAAGTGTTCCAGAATAGGAGTAAGCTTTCGCAAAAGATTCCTTGGTCTAAAAATATATTGGTTTACAATATTTTTTTTATATTACAATTAAATTAAAATTACATTTTTCTTGAATACACGGTAGTCAGAGAGACCTTAGTGTCAAGACACTCTTTTCTTCAGTTTCCTTTTTCACTTTCACTTTTTCTCACTAAAAGAAGAAACATCAAATTAGCTGTTAATTAACTGTATAAAATTAGAAATGTAGCTGTTCCATCGAAATGCTAATGCTAATACCTAATGCTAATACCTTATAACATTATTTATACGTAATTAAGCTAAGTTATTACTTACTCGTAGCTTAATTAAGGTTACCACCGTATTACGAATACCTTAACATACTTATTTCATAAATCTTAAGGTAAAAACCGCTTAATATATAGAACAAGAGCCATTGTTGATTACTAAATTAAATACAAATCTTCTCGTTTTACTAATTCACATGCAAAAAAAGTGCATAGAATGAGATGAAGAACATGTTGCCAATAATCACTATAGAGCATGGTCGCTGAGACATTCAACTCGAACTCGAGTTCGTACGCACGACTGGCTTTACATTTATTAATATCTTATATCATAATATAATATATTGCGCTAATCTTTATAGCCTCGGTATAAGACGCACAATCATCTGGTCCATGATCTCGTTCAGAGGCTGTTGCAGATGTGTTACTGCTTTGTTGTTAATTTGCGTTTTCCGGTTTAGTGGGCGCGTCGAGAGGCATTACAGTATAAAGTGGCCGCGATGGGCGATGGCAAGGGGTTGGCTTTTATTAGATTACGCTAAGTTGCTATTAAATAGTGCCTGCGTTTATTTTAATGACGTTGGCTTCAGATGTACTTATGTATTTTATTTTCGAGTGTACTGGTTCTTTTGGAACTTTTGGTATGGTCGTATTGTTGTATGTTTTGGCGAAATTTTAATAATATTTTTTGTATGAATTAGTTTAGGCGTGTTCGTATTCTTTCTTATTATAAGATATGAAACATAATATTTACATAAAAATATTTGATCTCTACTCACGCTGGATCTATAAGTTAATAAGTACATTCCTATATTTAGACTAAAACCGAATTAGATAAAATTAGGTAAATCTTATCTGACATCTCTTAGCTTATTAGTCCTACTATGAAAACACAGCAAAAACTAATTATTTAAATATAATCATTTAGGGAATGGGGATAGAACCCTAGCTGCGGTTACAGTTCCACTGTGCCACTGGGCCACGATGGCGTCAATGTTACAGTGACGTCAATGTATACCTGTCTCGATGTAATTAATCTTGAACATCACATAATGATAAAAGGCATATTTTCTTAAATAATCTAGCATTCAAAAGGTCAGCTCGTACGGTGACGACAATACAATGCACACAAAGCGCACATTAGCACGCTATCCGGTGACAACGACGCCTAATGTATCACAAAAAACTGAGTAATAGACTCGATCTATACTATACATCGCTTTCTGACAAATTTTCACACAATACCCCACAGAATGATATAAGGGTTAAATGGATGAATCTCTACAAATATAAAAATTCGGCTTTAAAAGTTACTATGATGGTGTTTTTAGCTAATTTCTTCCTTATTACAAATCTGTAAGGTTCTTAAATATTTTCTATGGAGGTAGTATGGTAAAAAATAGTGTTGTCTGATAGTAAACGTGTATAGAAGGCGGTGCTTTTGATGGCGTGTCGGATATATCAATCGAAGCCTTTACCGCGCCGCTATGTATTCTATAATAAAACTTTTATATTGAATTTGCAATACGATTTAAGCTATCATATTAAAGAGATTATATTTCGTTGGTTAAAAAGATATGTTTTTTTTATAACACTAGATGTAATTTGGGGATTTGCTTGCGTTCAGCTTATTTACGATTTTCAATAACTAATCTTTAAAAGTAATGTGTAGTTCGAATATTTAATTTGGTTATAATAATGTCTCTTTTAAAGTTCCTGAATTGAATCTATGTGAAATTCAGCTAATTTAGATGGTATTTGAATTGAAAACTGTTTCTCTCTGCACGAGTATGTACCTATGTAATTTATTATATTGTTCATTCTGGTTGTTTTTCACTTTTCGTTTGAATCTCTTCTAAGATGTCCCATAAGTTAGTCAAAGCCTGCCTTTTATTTTTAAATAATAAACCGGCTTAATCACACCGGTCATTACAACTGTTATAGTAGTAATATATCATAACTGAGGGATTTTCTACTTACACTATATAAAGGTTAAGTGACTTAAAATCATATATTTAAGTGAAACGCAGAGAAAGAAAAACCAAGTCATAGTCAGCTTATACTTTTCAAAAACTTGTTTGTTATGAAGATGATCTTCGGCGTCATGCTTTTTCCCGTAAAGCAGGGTATTCTAAGAGAACCTAGTATCAAGACACTTTCTGACGTTCGTGACGTGACGTTCAAGACGTTCTCCACTTTCCGCCCGAATCCGCGATATTGAGTGTCGAGTGGCGGAATTCAATGCCGCGCTTTATCTTATGAAGGTGATATAAAGTGAATAAAGCTAATGGGTTAAGTAGGTATTAGTAGGTTAGAGGAGAGGAAGTAAGTATTAGATGGGTTTAGTAGGTTAGAGCCTGGCATTTTTGGAAGCTATTTTTAAATAATAAATACATATTAGTAATTTCAATGAACAGTTAAATTCATGTTCAATTTATCTAATCAAAGTTTGATTTGGCGCAAATCAGCGGCCTTGTTTGCACACAAACACCAATCAAGTAGTATTGATGTATGAAACAATTTGGATAAGCGTAGAGGGCAGGCCGCGGCCATGGTACCGTTAATTTGGATTTTGCGGTGCGGTGTATTAAATAAAACAAATAGCGGAGAGTCAGTCTTATTACTATGTGCTTTATACCTATCCCGTTCGATGCATGAGCGGAATAAGGTTAAAAGAAATTAAACTTCATTTCAGTTATTCGTATTACACAAAACAATTGTAATCAAATTGAATGTGATTTGTTTAATAAAGTAAATAATATATTTTTTTAATTATTACGATATCTAGAACTATTAGCAAATTCGGAAAATCAACCTTTGTGATATTTAAATTGATATATAATGTGTGAGTATGTATATTTGTGAATTCACTTATTTTGAATATTTTACAGTATCAGACGATCACGGCCTACAGGTGTAGGTTAAGTGTAGTCTGAATTAAAACCAACCGAAAATATTAAAATTAAGAATAATTTCACTTCCAATGTTTTATTTTTAGCAGACAATCGAAAACATAGCAAATAATACGTTATGAAGAAACTATATGCCTGTCGCAATGTGAAAATAAAAAAAGAAGATTAAATTCTTTAATAAACAAAGGTCGATGTAGTGCTTGCATTATAACTTATTTACAAAGTATTTGTATATAAAATAAGGTATTCAAGAGTCACATAGAGCATTAGTCACGGCAAGGATAAATCAGACGATTTAAAGCGAACTATTAAATTGTATTTATACAAAAAAGTTCTACATCCGCATTATTTATACAATAAACGGACCAATAAAAGGATAACACGTATGTACTGAGCTCTTCGTAGACTCTATGTAGAGTTAGTTAAGGTGTATATTAATTTTAAGGGGTTAAGGTTACCCCTTCATAGCTCATCCTTGATTTACTGCAAGCGATTATTGTGTGGCGGAACCGTGACTAAATAACCATGTGTTTGGTAAGTTAAGGCATGCACTAGCGACATACCGTCTCATTTGGTAATTTTTAATCATGTGAGGATAATAGAAAATTAGTGGCTTTACACTTGCCTGTTTCGGTTCTAACGTGATAATAACTTTATTATAATACTTTCTTAGGGATCAAAGGGATATATAGGGAATAGGGATGTTTTTTATAAAGGACAAATTTTTAAAGTTTTGCCTTTTTACAAAAGTCATTTAGGTGGAATTTACGGCAATAAGTATAATAATAATATTTTTATCAGCTTTTTGCTTTTTTTTTCAAATAACAAGGTGGTCAGAGAGGACGGAATGACCGGAGAACGGAGCGGAATTCAACGCCGCGCTTTATCTTAGGTACCAGAGCGGAGAAATTAAAAGATTTTAAATACAATCATTCCTCGAGTGGGAATCGATCCCAAAACAGATTGCGTTAACAGTCAGACACTGTCTCTCCAGAACTGAAAATAATATATAATAAGATTTTAAACAATAGACACATAGGTTGGATTTCAGACTACAAAATGGTGTCCAGATATGTATACGAGAATGATGTTCATGTCACTAATTGGTGCCTTGGATGGTAATCAAATTTATGATATTTGAAAACGAAAAAACAAAAATATTTCAAATAAAAATATATTTCAACTGAAAATCAAAGCAACTGAAAAGAAACGAAAACTGCTACAATGACTTTTAACTATAAACTTTTAAGTATAAACTTTTAAATATTCTTGTACAAAAATGAAATATAAAATCAATATAATTTATTTTATCCATATCTAGTAGAGTGTTTAGATATAACAGAACAATTTTAACCATTTAAGCCTTGGGACCATTATTACATAACGCCTACGCGACGATTTTCTTGTTTGTGTTAGTGTTTGTTGCGACAATAGCCTGTTGGGTTGCGTCACTACGGTCTGACACGATTGTTGTCACATTCCTTAATCTATCAGCCAGGTATTGTCAAAGTTTGGGAAAAATGGTATAGATATTCTAAAAAACTTATGAATTGGAAAATAGTTTGTTTTGGTCCTTAAAAAAAAAAAAAAAAAAAAAAAAAAAAAAAAAAAAAAAAAAAAAAAAAAAAAAAAAAAAAAAAAAAAAAAAAAAAAAAAAAAAAAAAAAAAAAAAAAAATTGTTGTCATCCGCAACTTCGTGTGCGACAACTTTATGACCCTAATCTATATTATATCCATAGGTTATGTGTCACCGGGTAATTAACGACTTGTAATGAATTGTTTTAATTCCACCTTCCATAACCATTTTAGGCTGTTGATGATAACAAAATACCTTGATTTAAATGAATAACTTCATTAATAATAATAAATAAAATTACATTTATTAGGAACAAAATAACAAATAATTTGATAACTGCTAAAGTTACTTATTGTGTTACACATTAAGCATACCTTTAGTTACAATTAAATCGTATTTTGACTTAGCTTGAAATAACTATAGTAGCTTAAATATTACACGTCAAAATAAATTGGTACTTACCGAATTCCTGTAGTGTCTGAACATATAAATAAATAAAACTGATAATGCTGTGGGGAATTGAGTGTTTTGACACTGTGTTCTCCCTGCCTATACATTTGTACAGGTACGATAAAAAAAATATAAAAGATTGAGAAGCACCGTGTCGCTAGATCGAAGGATGTGGCCGAGGAGTGCCGGCAAACAATTGTTACACAAGTGAACACATCCTCATCAGGATAATGGCTTGCTTGAGAACGCGTCTTCGCTGTAGCGCTCTTAGATTGTACGATTGTACGTCGCTTCCTATTTAAACACCCACTAAATATTATTATACATATTATATGCTGAGCCCATCGCGGCGTAATGTGAAAGTGTTTGAATTTTATAGCGATGGTTGTGGGTTCAATTTCGATTCGGGGAAATAAATCGAACACAGGTTTTAATATTTGTCATGGGTTGCGGTGGTTATGGGTGCGAGTATCGATTAGTTTGTTATCCATTTTTCTGGACTAGAATGGTAATGAATATGAACTTACATACTACTAACATTTTTGATGTATTTTACACATTATACCAAAATTAGTAACAAAAATGCTGAATTAAAACTTCATAATGATAGTCATTCAATAGTCAGTCATTACAATAGCCATCAGCCATTACATAATGATATAGCTTTGAGGTATTATATATATAGGGACAAAATATGGTTCAAATGTGAAAATAAGTTACTCGCAGATTTATGAGATTCTTAACTTAGCGCCGTGTAAAAATCAAACCTACGACCATTGGCTTAGTGTATACAGCGAGATTCTTACCAACATGAATATATACATAAAAAGTCACCAGCGACAGCCTATAGTAGGTTATGTAGCAAGAAATAATGTTCATTATTTTTCTATTTACACATATTTCTATACAACACAGACACATGCAAGGAGCAAAGTGTCTGTTCAAATAAATGTGTTTATTCTTTAAAAACAAAGTGGATACTTTGACGGCATTACGTACATTTGTTGTATATACAAAATTTACACGTGTAATTTTGTAAGTTATTTCTCTTCTATTGTATTTTACCTCTTTTCAAAGTATTATTTTATTTTCAAAATATAATTCCCCTAATTATAAAAAAAATAACTTGTAATAAAGCCTATAAGAATTTCGGTGCATCTGAATGTAGAACGCATGGCTTAGCGGTCAGAGCGATGCTGCGCACAATTTTTTGAACCTTCTTGAAAAAATATTTCTAAGTACTTATTTTTAGAGCTAAGTTGTTTTAAATATTCTTAGTAGAGTAAGCAAAGGTAATTTAATGTCCTGACAATCCTCTTCGTGATGAGTGGCGAGACTCATAGCCGCGGGATTTGAAATAACTTAAATATGTAGAGTCTCTGTCTGTCTGCCGTCTCGATTTCGGGCGAAAATTGGAGAACCGGGTATTATATTGCTCTTATTAAAGTATACATACATATTTATATGTATGTCCTGGTATATTATAGAAAAAAAATGAATGAGTAAAATGAGGGAATGTTTGTATTTTAAAATATTCATGGTTCTAATTCTGGGCCGGTTCTATTCAGGTCAAATTAAATAAAGTATAATGTTAGAGCAAACGACCTAGATATTACAGAATTAGATGTATCATATGATTCCTGTACTTGCTAAAAGTGTCTCATTTATAAATCGGTAGGGATAGGTATGCAACATTTAACAGAAATTTATTTTTATTTCAAGTTTTATAAATAATCTGTACCCCTGAAGAGAAATAATGTAATTCACTTTCCAATTTTCTAATACTTTAATTCACTTCATTATATTATAAGTTTGCAATCTTACAAAAGGTCTGTCATACACTTACTTTAAGTAACCTAACAGTGATAAATAAACGATAATTAGGCCATCAAATGTTTTAAAAACTCGTCTACTTGTTAACCAAAACAGTTAATGACATTAAAATGGCTACAGCAATCATCTAAATCATTTGTTTTGATTACGCCGGAGTGCATCGTGTTAGAAGTCACGTACGATCTTTAATGACTGAACCCTGGTTTCTATAATTGGTAATTAATTTGGTAGCTCGTGTTCAATGTCAATTATAACGTTCAGTGATATAAATCCATACGCATTTTACTATTGTTTTAAATACAAAAAACTTTACTTCTATATTAATATATGCTAGATGTCCCCGTCACTATATCTCTATATCACGTATATATCCACGCGTATGTAACACACAGTAGTTTAGCTCCTCCGTCCGTACAATTTTTTTAAAAATCCCTTGCATTTTATTATAATACAAAATTATAATGACCTGGGTATTTGATCTTACGACCACTTAACATATACTTAACACATAATGTGCGTAATGAATGACACTGAATGATAACACTAAATACTCTCTGATTATGAATAATTAAACGCGGTAAAATATGAAAATGTAAAAATGTAAAATGGTCAATAAATAACACTGTAGTGTCCGAGCGAGAGCCGACGTGAAACGCTATCAAGGCGACATTAACATACAATTCAATCAATTGTTACATTACACATTATGAATTACATTTTGTTACGAAAAAAAATTAAAATATACATAAGTGTCTAACATGTTACTGTTTACCTTGCCCCTTTGACTTGACTTTATTTGACGAAAAACAAGTACAGAATTAAAAATAATGTAGAATAAAAATGTTTATATAAAGTGGCGTATTTGTTGCTAAGGAAACGCATATATAAATGAACTTATTGCAAAATGAATAAATTGCAAATTTTAAATACTTTACTTTTTATTTCAACATTGTAAACAACAAAATTTAAATCAAGAAAACCTTTTTTTAAGAGTATATTGTGCATATTAGCCAAATCATATTTGAAAATTATAAATACTGACGCCTTACTGGCGCAGAGGGACAGTCTTTACAGTAGTAGTTTTGATACTAACTCAGAGAAATTATTATAATTAAGATATTCTTATTAATACTGTTTGTAACAATCATGTAAATAATCAGGAAATGTGTATAGTAGAGCAAAGTAGTATTATATTCCTTCCCCTTGGTAGGATTAAATTAATTTCAACGTTGTGCCTATTGCCTCTTAATATCACATATTATTGACATACCTTGTAATATGCAGAAAATGATTGAATACAAACCGTTGGAGCTATGTAGCTATTGCTTCTAGGCAAAACTATGTCTGAATATGTTTGACGAAGGACATATTCAATTCAATATAAAAACCTCTATATTATATTATGGAAACATTTCAAAAATGACAAAGATCTATTACTTAATAGATATACCAGTTCAATAAAAATATAATTTATCATTTGCCTCAGCGAAAGCTGACAGGCTTGCCTAATATTATTGTTACAAGCCACCCACTTTTGTTGCCTGATGGGCCTCTTGGGATAAGGACCCTACAATGCCTAGCAGAGCCTTCTAAATTATTTATTTCTGTATTTCTACTAGTTAAATGTCCTGTCTACATTTGTTTTATGGAATAGTTTTCATTTAATAGTTTGGCGAATTGTAACATATTTTTATTTACAAAATTTATTACGTCATTTTGATATCTTGTTTATTGTTTTAATGAATATTCTTAATTATCCATATTGTTGTTCCGTATTAGTTGAACAAATTCTATAAATTAATCAGTTTTCAAAAAATAGAAATGGCTCAATATTCGGATCTGTCTGTCTATCTCGCTACTTGTGCTAATGCGTGAACCTAAAAATAATACTAACAACATATGCTTAAAAATGGTTCATTCCGTCCCATTTGTAACATATATATATATATATAACTAGCTGTGCCTGTGTCACAAATCGTAGCGTTTTAACTGCGTAACTCCCAACGGAAGAAAACAGCTTCGAAAATAACGTAATATTTTTTAATTGAAATTTTGAAAATATAAGTAATTATTGTGAGTAACCAAAAGAGATAGAGACAAGCTACAAACTTTTTTGTAGTATTTTTGTAGATTTACGATTCTCTAGGATACTGATTTAGTATATATCTCCTAGTTTACGCGGCGCAAGCGAGTAAAGCTCCAAGCAGGCAAGATTTTTTACTACTAGACAACCTCTTTTACAGTAATCGTTATATTTCAGTCAATTAACATAAAGCCGTAATGTACTTATAACATGAATCTTTCTCAAGAATTGTGCTATATTTTAGTAAAAACCGCACAAAAATCCGAGAAAATCGATCACATACAGACAGACAGACATCTTTCGGGGACTTTGTTTTATAATATGTATAGATTATCATTATTTTTACTGTTTTCTCTACGGAATTAACTTATTTAAAAATAAATTTGTCCAACAGACATTAAACTTCCGATATAATTTATTTACATACTCACAGCCACGCCACTGTGCCGCATGTTCCTTGTACTATAATACAAATACAGTTATCAAATCAAAGACTTTATAAGCTGTTAGCTTGTTAGACGTATGTGTCGGGTTCTTTTCCTTAACGTGACAACGTCTAGCTATGATTGATGATTAATGATCTATCGTGGAGCCGTGAATTTGTACGTTTGTTCACAATTGTGTTGTAGTGTGCCCGTAACGTTAGGTAGCTGGTTGGTACAAGTTAGAGGAAATAGCAATGAATTTTTAAATCCCAGATTATAATATATAAAATAATTAACGCGACTTAAAAGCGTTGCTTAGTTTAAAGTTAAAATCTCTGGATATTAGTAAAATAGAGTTATTTAATAGCTCTCTCTTAGGTTGTCGCTTCCGCCTAGAACTTGTACCGAACATTGATAGATGAGGCAAGGATGAATTTTAACACATTGCATTTTTCAATAGTTGCAAATCGAATTCTTTGTATTTAATTGTTAACTATTGAATTGTTAGACAACCTATTAATGGGAAAGGATTTCGTATCATAATGGGTTATGTATCAATACCATGCTTAAATTAATACTTATTGTTGTGGATCTATCAATATATTTTCAGCTTCACGCTTTTTCCCGCATAGCAGAGTAGGCAGAGAGAATCTAGTGTCAAGACACTCCGTGCACTCTGCCGGAATCCGAGTCATTACGTACTGGGCGAACCCCGCTTTTTGTCTTTTTCTGAGAAATGAAAATAATTTAAATATAATTATTCCCCCGAGAGAGGATTGAACCTACAACCATTGTGCACTCCGTCATATGCTGTTGTATAGCGCCACGATGGCTCGTTACTTTACAGCCACTTCATGCTCCACTTTTCGTTTATGTACCTATAATAATTTATTCCATATTGCCGTTATCATATTCATTATTACACAATGTGTCGATATCGAAACAATGGGTTCGATTCCGTTTCGGAGGAATGATTATATTTTAATTATTTTCATATCTCTGCTCTGGTGACAGGACGAAGCGCGGCGTTGATTTCCGCCACTCAAAACGCATTGTATCGGATTTAGGCGGGAAGTGGAGAATGGTGTGTGACGACACTAGGTTCTCTCTGTCTGCTATGTGGTAAAATTCGTGATGATTCTCTTATTAACGACTTAAACAACGATAAAAGCCAGTGTGTTTCTTGCGGTTCATTTTAGAATGTCTGTATACACATTATAGTTGCGGGTTTAATGCACAAATCCAAAAAACTAAAAGTTTATCCTCAGTTAATAGCATTTATATAGATTGAAACGTAAACATAGGATTTTAAAAACGTGCCATATTAAGTTCAATATCGGTGAGATTAAGTGATTTTAGCGTCTAATCCTTCTTTAATCTTAGTTCTGAAAATAGCTCATTTTACAATGCCATATTAATATAAGCCGTATTATGGGGTTTTATACATTATTTTACTTAATATAACGGCATTTTGATTGTCTTGTAACATCTTACTTAGTAACCTGCTTAATATATTAACATACAGGTTATCTTATATGTATTATTTTAAATCATTGATAATATTACTTAGTTAAAGCAGAAAATAATGATTACAATTAGTTTATATTTGAGATGAAAATAGTGAGCTATAATCGTATTATTTTATATTTTTATTTATTTAACTGTGTTTATGAACTGGAATAGATTATTTCATCTAGAAATTGACTTGAAAAAAGGTTAAAAAAAAGGCTGAGAGGCTAGTAGAAACTCCGTTCTCTACGTTCCGCTCCATTATGAGATATTCGCGTTTACAGTCCGCTACCAGGATAGTAGATTTTTTTATTCATCCGAGGTCTCACCCTGTATTATACCAATTACCGCTCACCTTTGCTTCATATATCTTTATACCCATCATCATCTATTATCCTCTCGACGTGCCCAAAGCAAGCCTAAAGCAAAGCCTTTTTTTCATTTACAAATGGGGCAAACGAGCAGAAGGACCACCTGATGGTAAGTTACCTTTGCCTTTACCTAAGGACATCTACAACATCAGAGAAATTGCGGCACCAGAGCACGTTCTTCTTCTTTCTTACTATTATATCCTCGCAGCAGCATAACAGAAATGATTTTATAATTTATTCTATTTATAATGAGTTTTAAGTCTAGTATATTTTGTTTGTAAATTCATTTTACAGAATTCAAACATTTTATATAAATTACTTAATTTTTGCCAAAAATAGAAATAGGTAGATTGCCAACAAAAAATTATATAGAATTTTTTTTAATTGTTATAAGTATTATCTATTACACTGTAACGAGAAGCACAGCATTCTGAAATAAAGCTCAATTGCTTAACTTTCATTGTTAACAAATAAATTAAAGAGCTTAACTTACTCAATTTTATTAGTACAAAAATGCCTTGATAGTTTTTGATTTAGTTTTCATATTATAGTAAATTATAATATTTCCCTGTATTTTAAACAGGTTAGCTACAATAAGTCTAAAAACAATAAAAATATATTTTTAATATGTACAGAATGAACCTATGTAACAAATATACATATATTTTTTATAAGATTTTAATTCAACCAATAGTCATTTATTACTTGTAGTTGATAACATTTTACAAAATAACAGTTTTGAAGTTAATTATTACTTATGAATTGTAATCCAAAAGATCCGTAAGTTTTAAAAGAAAGCTTTTCTCGAGTTTAAATTTTAAAGTCTAAACTATATAGGTACAACAAGTTACCGTCGCACTATTTTGATATAGAGCTATAAAATAAAGCGACGGCTTGTTTACAAATTCAATACAAAATTCTTTAATTTTATCTATTATTATTTTAATAATTAAAAAACGTGTTGTATGTTTCTTAATTACAAATAATATTTTTTAATAATAAATATATAATAATAACTATCAAGCATAATCGTTTGTGTTAATTTATACTACAAGACCCGTTGATGCGTAAAATACTTTAATTCATAGTGTGTCTAAGTGTCAACGAAACTACTACTTATTATACAAATTTAATGTATTTCTAATTCATTCTTATGTAATAATATTTACTTCCTGAACTTCTCTATTACTCATAGATAAAATTTAGTTTCTTTCTTGTAATGTTCTTAAGATTCTTCAGGTTAAATTAATAAAATAACCAAAAAGTTGTGAATTTAAAAAATAAATTAATATGTAAAAAATCCTCTTTTGTAAACTGAAGTACTTTTTATATTTATGCCTATAGATGCTTGTCTTTTCAATTTATATATTATTTTAAGCTTCATATTCGTTTCAGTTTGCTTGTATTTTATAATTTAGAAAACGTATACTAAACAAAAAATATTTAAGTTAAGTATGAATAATAAGATGAAATAAAAAACTATTTAGAGTATTTACTTAGGTATTCACTTAGGTAAGTCAAGTGTTTAAGACGGAAAATTTGTTATAAATTAAAAAAAAAGAAGTTCTACGTAATGTTTTCTTAGAAGATAATAAATATTGAAATTATGTCTATTTGTAAATATTATTAAGCCTAACGCCGACTAATGCGGCTACTTAGCCGCATTTAACGTAACACTATAAAAGTATACGCTGGTAGGATAATAAAAGATATTTTAAGGAGGACATACTTTGTTTATTCATTACATCTTTCTTAATCCTTATCAATAAATATACACTTTGTAGTCTATTTACATTAAATACAATAGGAATGCTACGGGATGAACGTATTGCAACTATACTATAACTAGACACTGGAACTAATATACTAAATCACAGATTGTTCGCACTCTAGCGAGTGTCAGCCTCTTCGAGATTTCTTTACATATAGAGTCATTGCCTCGATAACACCGTCACAGGTTTGTAGATGTGTGGCGTTAGGGGATGGTGAGATGGCGACGGCAGCTCAGGACTTGAAGACCCTGAAGTAGGGGGCGAATGACACATCATAGGAGGCGACGACGGCATCATAGGTACCTGCGACAGCATCGACGTGTGTCCCAGAGAGTTTTGGAGAAGTGGAGATTGTCCCAGGAACGGACCATTGGGTAATCTCTCCGCATATAACGCCGGTGAGTACGGCAAGCTTCCGTAACTCATTTCTCCTCTAAACGCGGGATGAACCGCACTTGGAGTGACAGGTGGGGTTTTCATTTGCATAGGCGCGTATCTCTGATATAGTAACTGAGAGTAAAGTCCAACAAGCTGTGAATATGTAGCAGGAGGGTACGGGCCAGTTAGCGGTGTACCAGGGAAAAGTGGACGCTTGAAGCAGGCCAGACGGGAGCGACCGTTGAGGGCGGAACGCCGTCTTAATTTGCCAGTGGTACCTCCGATAAAGACGTCCTCGGCCGACGCATCTAACATCCAGTAGTTTCCTTTGCCAGGATCGTCGTAGTGACGCGGCACTTTCACAAAACACTTGTTGAGGCTGAGGTTGTGACGTATTGAGTTCTGCCAGCCTTGCCTGTTTTCTCTGTAGTACGGGAAGTTGGTCATGATGTACTCGTAGATACCGTTGAGTGTGAGGCGCTTCTCGGGACTGTTGCGAATCGCCATCATGATAAGAGCGTTGTAACTGTATGCGGGCTTTTCATGTTTTTTGTCTTTCTTTTCTTCATCTCCTTTGGGTTTTGTGCAGTCAACGGGCTCAGTCCCGGTGACGTCTAGTTCGGAGTCGCTTAAATCAGCTTCCGACTGTGTAGCTGTGGAGGAGGCGGTCGGTGATGGTGGTGGCTTCGATACCGCGTGATTCATCAGTATAGCATTTATACTGAAATCTCCTTCGAACTTCACCATATTGAAACACTTGTAAGCACTGTAGTAACTAATAGCGCGCTGCGTGTGCGCTGACACTGCGAGCGGCGAGTGGACTGGCGGGCGCGGAGGCGGGATTCGGTATTTATACCAAGCGCGGTCGTCGCCGCCCCGGCAGCTTTTGGTTCGCTTGTTAACCAATCACGTAGCGAGCTTTTCTATACATAAAGTCACGCCCCTCTTCCCGAGTGCCCCCCGCGGCGGCCCACCCCCTCGACGCCACTCCGAGCCTCACTTGTCGTTTTGCATTCAATGATTCAGCTGTCTTACGTTTTATTTTGAATTGCACTCCTTAAGTTTTGTTTATTGTCTTATATATGTTAAAAATCGTTTTATTTGCACATTTAGCGAACAATTGTGTCACGTGATTATTGACTATGGTCATTAGAGTGATGGTAACTAAGCATTTTGGGGATCGATTGGTATTTTAGGTTTGATTTGAAATACGAAATTTAATATAAGAAGTACACGTGCTGTACTATAGTATGATTTATGCGGATATTCCAAATATTTGCTTCTAATAGATAATTTTTCGTGATAATGAGTTTAGAGTTAAGAAACGTTAATATTTCCAAATGAAATGATTATTATATTCAGTAGTTTAGTAGTACTTGAAGTAACTAACAAGTTGACCCTATACGGCTCTTATGTGTTATTTACTCGTATATTTAAAGTCTTAAAAAAAGAAAATAATTAAATTAGTTTTAATTTTGCTCCTGAAACACAAAAATAATACAGGATAGCCTAAGAGTCTAATGTAAACCTCTCGGCATGCTACATGCTACAAAATTATTTAAAATTTTAAAAAGTTATTTTAAACATATAAAATGATGCAACATGTATTGTTGAATAGATTAGATAAGTACGGTTGTATTATTTATATCGATTATCTCCGCGCGGCCTTGGCGCGTCCGCCAATGTTGGCCGTGATATTTACGTGTTCTTGCGTTCTTGACTCTTACGACTCTGCTTGTATATGACTTGTTGAGTATAATCTATCTATCTAGCTATATCTGTTAAAATTTAATGATTGCACTATGATGTGATACTTTTTGTATTTTTTATCTTCGCTCTGTCATATTGAATGTTATAATATTGTTAGTTACGATGGGATTTGAATAATAAAATTTGTATTCTTTGATAAAGATATTATTTTATGATAGGATAGCTAAAAAGATATCCAAGTAATACGAAGTTTACCAACTTTTACTAAGACCAAACAGTTTCTACAGTAACTTAACCTTATCCACATTTATCGTGTATCTTATGAGTAAAACTAAAACCAAAATTTTACTGAGATATTGAGTTCCAAATGAGTAATGATCAAAAAACATTTAAAGTTTTTACCTTTAAAGTTGGTATATTTTAAGTTTTACAGGAAACTTTTAGGATTTAACGTAATTCGAACTCTTACAGTAACAGATATAAGTATAAATTGAATTTTGTATCTCATAGGTATATGTTTATAGTAAAGGAAACTCGTTGAATTTACTTTTTACAGTTTTTTATGGCCCGATATCAATTTCACGCGTAACGAATATTTAATTCTATTATCATAAAAAAAAGATTTTTTAACTGTAATAGTATACCTAGTTGTATGTCATGTATTACCATAACCATATGGGTATATATAAAAGTCAGTAATACCACGTGTTAGTTTCTTATGTACTCGTATACTGTATTAATTAGTAAAGCTAAACTAAACTTTGTCCAAGAACACTAGAAGCAAAAATGTGTGAAACTTAATTAAATATTCTGTTAGGGTACAATAAAGAATTGTCTGTATATTTAATTTTTTTTTACAAACTTAATAGTAATTTCCTACATCTACCATCTCCGGTATTTAGGAGGACGAACAAATAGAAACTTGTCTACTTTTAGACACTTCAGATTCAAGCTGCAGATGCCCTCGCATAGCAGGATAGTCAAAGAGAACCTAGTGTCAAGACACTTCGTTCTTCACTTTCAGCCCAACTTCAATACATTGCATGTTGAGAGGCGGAGCTCGACGTCTTGTTCACGAGTGCACAGAAATGAAAATAATTAAATTACGATCATTCATTGTATTGGTAATCCAAACCACAACCAATCACGATTAGAGTCACTATCTACAGACGCTGTCCCAATGCTCCACTGCTTGCCTTTTAGATATTGCATGTTAATGGTGTTTTTACTCATTTTTCTACCTATTTTGTTATGATGCGTGCTGGAGAACGACATGATTTCACACTACATCTTTACTGCTAACTTTGCTATTTACAGTAATAAGCGTTAAACTTGAAATATTTAATTAAGTTCCGCACATTTTTGCTTCTAGTGTTCTTGGACAAAGTTTAGTTTAGCTTTACTAATTAATACAGTCAAAGTCAAATAATTTTATTCAAAATAAGAAGTTACATGCTTCATTTGTTACAGCTTATACTTTAAAGTCTACTGATACAAAGATTATAAAGATTTTAATTTTTTTGAAGTGTTATTCACACACTTAAGATAGGGGAAACATTTTAAGAAAACGAATGAAATTGTAAATAAGCGTATACTTAGGAGGCTTAGTGGCTTAGTTAGATATATATATATTCAATTATTTCGCACTATTTGAACAACTGTATTAATATTTAGGCGTGAGTAAATAAATATACTTTAAGGTAAAATATTCACAAACAGTTTCAATGTCTTACTTACACGTGTCGGCAAGATAGATGTTTGTTAGCAACAATGGTTGCCTGTCTGTACTCACAGATGTCAATTAGCCTTTAACTGGTATTTGACAATAATGTATGTTTATATCGATTTAGTGAAACTATGATAGATGCGGTTTTAATCTAACACAAAAATTATAATTGTATTGTAAAATGTTATGAAATAATTATCAATATGTAATTCAGTTTGAGTATATCTCTTGGGAAAATATTACATTAAAAATAATATCTGATTGGCATAGTTGTAATTGTAGTTCTGCTTGGCGGAATAATTAAATTGACAAAATACTTACTGTCTAACCTGTGTTTTAAAAACAATTGTATTACTTAAATCACAGTGTGTTAAAGATAAAATACTACGCCCAGAAATCGAATGTGTGCTATCTGACTGTCAATTAGTAAAGGGACAGTTTCATATATGTATAATGTGTAGATCAATTATGAGTCAGTGCAGTTGGTACTAGACCCGCGGCCCCACCTTCAATTCCGGGCGATGTTTGTGACCCGCACCTTAAGTAAGGTTAAATAATTGAGCGGCTACTAAGAAATAGTGGTGTGTTAGAGAAATTGTGTTATATTTCACTAATATTAAGAGCTTCGACGTTTTTATTTATTGACTTTAAAATGTCAAATATACTAACTAATTAACATATCCAGAGGCTTTGCTTAGCGAAACAAAACAATTCTATTCTATTACTGTCTTACATTCAGATATTATTTGTGGATTTCAAGTTATCTTAGGTGATGCAGAGAGCTTATTGTGAAACCCTTCACTCATCACTTTCCTCATTCAGACGCATTGCATGCTGTATTGGCAACGTACCTACATGCCAAGTCCATGCTTTACCTCTCCTATATTATTCCCCAAATATAAAAATAATTATTCCCCACATTGGACAACTTACAATCAACGTACCATTTATGTTAAATAATGCTGTAAAAGTTACAGTCACATCACTATCGTACGTACAGAGCATTGAGAAATTAAATTACAAGTGGCAGGTCGCGCGTGGGCGTTGATATGCTGTAGACAATATGATGGCCTTACTACGAATCTAAGAAAAAATTTGTAAAAATATGAAAACATCGTAAAAAAATTCTATTAAATGTTATTGCAATTTAAAAGCGCGGGCTCTTATCCTAGTAAGTTTAAAGTTTTATGATGACCGTTTTTTTATGTGAGTAAAATAGTTGACATATGTATTTTTGTTAACATTTTTTAAAGTGTTATTACCACACTAAGGAAATTGAAAAAGACGTATTTAGAAAACGTATAAAAATTTGAACGCAGCGAACGAACGAGAAAAAATTGAACGGTTTTCAAGAGGCGCAATTTTTATACGTTTTCTAAATGTCTTTTTTTTTTAGTTGACATATGATTCAAATATTGTAAGTTTTGGTGTTAGGAATCAGACAGACAGATTAACCACTAGACCTTTACCAGGTAGCTTGGAAATTCTTTAAACTACTCAAACTGTATATAATACATTCAAAATTATTATTTTTTTAATAACTTTATGTTTATCATCTTTAACCGATTTGAATAGGTTACATAAATAACGCATTATAAATTAAAATGAAACTTCAATGAAGGATGTGTTAACACTTGGCTCTTTCTGTCTACCTTGCTGATACTCGTATGCAGGAAATATGCAAACAACCCAGCTCCTTGCTTTATCCCCATTGCTATACGGGATTAGGCTAGAGAGTAGGCTGAGAAATCCTAGTGGCATGAAATTGTATGAAAGGCGGAATTTAACCATTTCCCCGAGTGGAGATCGAACCCACATATTGCGTTGAGAATCAGACGACATAACTGCGCGACGATATCCTCTTTAAAACACGTAATTTATTAGCTATTAATAATTTCTACATATCGTTTGATTCGCCGATCGAGTGACAAGTGTAAAGTAGTACTGTTTGCCCAGTTAATGCAATTAAAGCAACACAACTGATGACTGCAAGCCACAAGTGAGATGTATAGACATTATTAATCCTCGAGACGGATCCTCTTCCTGCGCTTCGTCTGTCAACACGTCTCTATAAGCGTCAATTATTTATTTACTGTACAATCATGTTACTATATATGTATGAACCGTGCAACAGTGGATAAATGCATAACTATTCGCACGATTGTTGTGAATTCGATTCCCAGTGTACTTAGCAGAAAATATGTATTCAAACTGTTTTCATTTGGCAGGCTGGTAACTGGTTCTTAAGTACAAAGAGCAACGTTAAGTTTCGCCACTAAATGCATAACATCTCGGAATTGGAAGGAAAGTGAAGAACGGTGCGTTCTTATATATTCTTTGACTATACTGTTATATTTTTGGTAGAAGCGTGAACGAAAACCCATATATTTTGTGAATACCAGACTCTCAGCTCAGTAAAAGTAAATAAGTATAAGTGGAAGTGTATGTCCATAATGATAAGGCAAAGAGAAATTCTTAATTAGTCTTAGATATATTTTTTATCAACATAACTTATTGAATGTCGCGGTTACATAGTCAATAAGTTACTTATTTATAGCAGGTCCGCGTTAGACTTGGGTGAAATGAAATGATATGGCCATAACCGACGTTACTAGAACTGAACTGTCTTTAATTACGTTAAATCGGTACAACGTGCCAATTTAATTATATTTAAACAATTTACGTTTATGAATAAAACAGGTGCATATAATAATAATATATTTATATTGAATCAATTGTGTAAGCTATTAAGCAGATGTACGCAATAATACGTGATTTACATATTTTAAAACTTGACACTTTTATTGTACAAAATAGGTATACCTTGTAAAAAGTGTACACACATTTTTTTGGCCCCACATAATTTGTAATACCTCAACTTCAAATTCATTTTTCAAAAAAGTTTCCGAAAACTATTATAATACTAGGAAAATCTGCGAAATTAGATAACTTTATTCAATTTCAATATTTTAAAAAAATGTTCTCAATTACATATATAAATAACACAATAAAAAAAAATTATAATGTTTTTATATAAAAGAAAAAACAACATAAAATTTAAATAAAAGTAATTTTTAAAGTCATGTAATACAAATTTATTTCAAGTATCACTCATTTCCACTGGCAACAAGTTAACAGCTACCGCTGCGCGTGCGCAAGGCCCCCTGCCGACTGCGCAATTGAACCGACTGTTAGTTGGAAACGACTTTACTATAAAATAATTCACAATACATGTTGAAAGCATAGAGAACGCGGTTTTGCAAGATCTAGATCATATATTTTTTTAATTTTATATATGTTTTGTGCTACCAGTCTAGGCAAATGAAAATAAAGTAAATATAATTATATATTCCTAAGAATATCGAACTCAAAATTGTGTATAGTCTAAGTCTTGCCAACTGTTACGATGGCATCTGCATATAACTATTTAAATTTAATTAACCTTATATATCTTAGTATTTACTAGGAAATAGCATCTATAATTAAAATTTCAGTAGTTCAATTAACATATCACCTATAGACCGACAGTTAAAATGAATGGTACCTACCTATCTTATATATTTTAGTTCGCATTAAGGGTTACCTGCGCGTACGCACCTTATAATGACGTGTCTCACAAGGCCCCCTGCGGACTACGCGATTGGAGAGACGTTTGAGTAAAAACTTTATTTAAAATTAAGTTTCTTTAATTGTCAACCTTGTAACATTAACATCAGAGTTCATCTTTGAATTCATAAGTAATGATATATTATTGTCAGCAATTTTTTTATAACGAAGTTGTATGGGGTTTAAGATCGAGAATGTGTTACAAGTTTATTAAGTGTATTCTTTTGTTTTTAATTTTTTTTGTTTAAAAAGTAGCATTTTTATTGTAAATATTAATAATATTGTGTATAACTTAGCACTGAATTTTAAATTTAAACAACTTTGTATTATAAAACAAGAATTATTAACTAAGCTATATAATTAAAGAGATTTTGTTACTTATAAAAAAAGAGTAGTCATAGATTCAAATTTACAAGCTGACGAAGAGAGACTGCTAACGTGGCGTACTAGGCGCACTAAGTGTTTGTGAAGGTCATAGGTTCGATGTAAGTTTTGTATTGCAAATGTTTCTAGTTAAATATTGTTGGGTGGGTACCAGTGTATCAAACACAAGGCAGTGAATGTATTTATTAATTTAATATATTTTTATGTATTATTATTAAAGATATTAGATTTCTGCACTTGTTTATTCATATAGATTTTAACTGTACCAAATTTGAAACTTCTCCGTCCGACATGACATCTTACGTTAGTACTGCTGACGTACACAATTTCAAACTTAGCCGTGACTTAATCCTTTGCTCACGACTCCGCTACACGTTGCCGTATCCTCGATTTTTATCATTTTCCGTCTCTAGAAATTTCTTAATACTTTTTTTGTTCACTTACTACATGAGATCAGATTCATAAGATTTATCATAGGTGAATCATATTTTTAAAATTGATAAAAGATTATTTTAAAGCCTGTGTGCAAGAATAGTTTTGATGTATCACGCTGTAATGTTACTTTAAATATTTTTTATTATTTATTTTACTTATACACATATATTCTTTAATATAATAAAACTAATTTTGTTAAATAAATTATATAAGGAAATTAATTTTAAGCTTTCTATAATTGTAAAAATATCAATTCAACGCCATTTACTCATGTCGTATGACACCTATGTTAGTAAAGTTGAACGTGCACTGAAATATTGAATGACATATCAGTCATCATGTAATATATATTCAATTTCATACGCACATATGTATAATCAATTTAATTTAATAATATATTTTGCTGTTGTATAAAAAAAGTATGTATTAAATACATAGGATTAGGCCATATTAATCATTAGCATATTTCTAATAGCGTAGTTGAATAATATAAAAGAAGCTGTTCGTTTTTAGTGCATTTTAGAAATATAATGCTTATACTAAACTTGGTATTAAAAACATTTATCAATTGATGATTTTAATACTGTAGTTCCGTATAAAAATGTGAACGTAGCCGGATTTAAACTTGGGCTTGTTGTATAGGTACTTATACTTTTCGTCTAAAAATATTTTTATTTTCCCTGTCCTGTTAGACAAAGTGCGATGTTGAGTTCCGCAATGCAACACACAATGACATAATCGACGGAGAAAGGAAATAAAAAAAAATTAAAATATAAAATACTTAATCTTGAAATAACAAAAATAAATAGCTTTTAAATTGAGTCTAGGGATATTATGAAGATAATTGTTTTAAATAGTCATGTATTAAATGTCACCACGTAATTCAACATAATATTCCTACATGTGGAACATTTATATGTAATTACATATGAAAGTCGGTTACGAATATCCTACTGTTATTAAGGCATAAATATTGAAGATTTTCTTCGTTGACCGTCATATTATGAATACAATATATTTTACGGTAAATTATACGATTTTACCCAGTAATAGAGCTTAGTTTATATATCATCATTTTGGTTATTTTTCTTCAACTTTTTCCCGCATAGCGGGGTAGTCTGAGAGAATCTAATGTCAAGTCACTCCGTTCTATACTTTTCCTCCGTAATCTAGACATTGCGTCTTGAATGACGAAACTTAACGCCGTGTTTTGTCTTAGATAGCAGGGTGGAGATTTTTTTTTTAATGTTACCATTGTTCCGAGTGGGAATCAAACCCACAATTAATTGTGTTTGCAGTCAGACGCTATCCCACTACGCTACGATAACCTAATTTATTATTCTGCTAAAATAGCTTAAAATGTATAGTTAAAGGAATTATTTATAATAACGTAACTTTACGAAACTTTAATAATAACGTATTAAAGCTCTAGCCCGATTTATTGCGGGGGGACTTGCAAGCTAAGTGTAGGTATAAAAAGTCATTTTATTTGATATACATTACCTAATTCGAAATAGGCAAAGAGAGAACTTAGAGGCAAGACACTCCGTTATCCGAAATTAAATATGTTTTAAGTAACAGTAGAAGTTGGTCGTATCAACTTTTGCCATATTAAATATAATTTCCCTTATAAATAGAATATTCAGTATAATTAATGGCAATTATGCGTGGGCCGTACGATCGCAGTGCATAACTGACGAGGCTAATGAAGTGAACTGCGTGACCACAACATTAAAACATTTCTTTTTCCACTGGGCGGTGTGGCAGCTGACGGTCTTCTCATGAGACCTCCATACTGGTTAAATCGGTTTAATACGCACGTTCCCACATTGTCGTACATTACAACTATTGTTATTAAAAAAGGCCGTCATGGCCCAGGAGTACAGAGTCTTAGTAGAGTTGAGAGTAGAGAGTTGGTTGTTGGTTCACTCGGAGGAATGATTCTATATTTTTTTTCATTTCTTCGTTTTCGTACATATGACTTAGTTGTATTTCGAATCCCAACGTCACGACTTCTGGCAGAAAGTGAACAACGGAGTGTCTTGCCACTAGGTTCTCTCGGACTACCCTCCTTTGTGGACTAAAAGCTATGCAAATATATTTTTCACTTAACTTTGCAAGTAAATCAAACGTTATAACCAGCAATGTACATTAAATACCAAAATCTAACACAATCCCACAATTCTTGTTCTAATAAAATAATCCACTCAAATATGCAAGCGATTAAACGTAGCACAAGCGATCATTTCGCTTCAGTATTCCGTAATTTGACGGGGGACAAAACTGTTATTTAGTATCGTTTCTAACTTAATGAATACTTTACTTCCGTCTATTGTAGCAACGTTTGATTGGAAACAAATATCGTAACACGTAAAATTTTGCCCGAGGGTTTGATATAGTTTCGACATTCATAAATATAATTACTAAACAGAACGTCTGGCGTATTATTATTAATGATAACTAGTTTTGAATTCCAGTATTTTTGTGTTTTCGGTTCAAAAACAAAAATTCCATTTATAGAAGAGAAAAATAGAAACGTGTAATTCAGATTTGACTTTTAATTTTTTTTATAGAAGTTATCGTGTCGTTGTGGTGTGGAGTGTGCGTAGTACGAGATGGTCGTTTTCTACTCGACATTGAGTTCACATAAAAAAATATAATGCAAGCTATTTTTATTTCGATTCACGCTTTTTCTCGTATAACAGTAACTAGTCAAGGCGCTCCGTTCTCCACGCACGGACAGAATCCGAGACGTGTTGAGTTGCGAAACTTAAAGCCGCGCGAGAAATGTAAATAGTTAAAATATAATATAAGTGCGAATCGAACCCCCATATATCGCATGTACAATCAGACGCTGTCGCAGTACGCCACGACAGCCTCCACCGATATTTATTTTCTATATTAATAATACATTAACGATGCAAATAAATGTATTTTAGTACTTAAAATAATATTTGATATAACTCAAATTACCATAAAGATTTTCTACATATATTTTTTTGTTTATTTGATTTAGATTTGCTCAGTACAAAATTTTCTAACAATGTTAAAAGACATTTTACAGCTGCGGGATACTGACACTTATAAAGCTCAGCATGTTTCAATATAAATTAATACTGTAACTCCACTTAAGTTCTCGAGAATGTATCCGCACGTTATGAAGAGGTTCAGAAGTAAATCTTTTCTTGCCAATCGCAAGTAGCGCCGTAGGAGGCTAGTTCGTTAGCTACATGAGTAGTTGTCACCTGACTTAATCACGCGGGATTGGTATTTGAAATAGTGTCCCATGGGAATAATTTTGGATAGTTTTACTGTTTTCTTTGAGCATGTCTCCGTCCTTTGCTAAACGCATCCATCCGCTGCCTCTCACCTTATTCAAACCTTAGTTTATCGTATGAAGTATATTTTAGCCTATGCCCTATGGCAGAATTTTATAATTTATCATCAGGATAAATTTGAAGATGAATAGAATGACTTTGAAATTGAAAAATACGAATTAATTGCGCCAAATATTTAATTTAAAATTAAACAAAATGAATTTTGTGCGTAAAAAACTGAACATGATATTCGAAAAGTGTATATAAATATGCTTATATTTTATTTCGTTTCAACACTTTATAATAAAACTGCTTTTTTACATCATATCGTTTCAGTACAAGAAGTTTTACGAATCTTCGTTATAAAGATTATTATAAAAAAACAACAAAGATGGCGCTTACTCAGTAAAATAATGTAACTAATAAACAATAATACAAAATAATAATTGTATTAACTTAATTAAATATTTAAAAAAAAAAATTACGCACAAGGACATTTCTTAGCTTTCTAAATATAGTTCAATGCATTTTAAAATATTAAATATGACTCTTTTTTAACTTTTATTTATAATTAACTAATAATAACATACTTTCTAATGTTCCTAGTATTCGTTTTAAATTATTTTTGCCTTAGAACTTCGTCACGTGGCGTCTCTCACGGCCGCATCAATAATGCACCGATTAACCGCAACTCGCGAACACCAACTTTATATTTGTATAAGTTTTATAACTGCAAAGTACATACTATAATTATAAAATAAAGTAACTCTTAGTACATTTTTAACATTCACATATTTCTGACTGTATGGTCAATAAACAAATAGAACCTAATAAAAAAGATTCTCCATTTTCCATCCCATCAGATTGCCCACTATGGGCTTAAAGTGGATTTTTTATAAATAGATCAGAGAAAAGAAATTATTTTAAATGTTAGTTTTGATTGTCTCTTTTTCCCGCATGGCATGAGTATTTTGCTGGAGGACTTCGAACCCACAACCTCCTACCTACACCTACTACCTACACCTACTACCTACTACCTACTCTGAAACACAGCTGAACTGCACCACGACGGTTCTATTATCTGTGTTGGAATACAGTAAACACTTGTTCTGTGTAACAAAAAATCCATATAAACAATAAAAAAACATAAAATAAATGAAAGGATGTTTAAAAACATTAAGCAAGAAGAGTTCATTTGCTCGTTACGAGTATAGAAATATATCTAAATGGGGATGCCGGAATAATATTAAATAAAGCAACACATTATCTCTAGTACCACCAGATAGTGATGTAACGGAAGCCACACTAACCGAGTTCATATTGAATTCTGTGAAAGATATAACATGCGATTCACTTTGCATTTTAAGATAACCGACCAATACCGGCGTCTATGTGTTTTGTAATAATTATAATATCTGTTCCACGTCAAATGTATCATGATTTTAATTAGTGTAAGCTTTTAATTTAAAATTTTTAGTCTTTTTGTAAATTCTTTCTTAATTATATTCGCATGTTATAGCTAAAATAAGGTTTTTATTTCTGCGGTTTTATCACAATTAAATTATGTACTTATGTAAATTGCTACAAATAATAAATAAACAAAGTATATTGAAATAACGTGATGGGCGTGGGTTCGATTCCCGCTCTAGGGGACGATTATATTATAAAGTTAGGTAAAATAAAGTGCAACGCAGGGTTTCGCTACTTAACACTAGCGTGTCTAAAAGAAGCAGAATCTGGAGAACGATGTCTTCTGAATAACACATGATTCTCTCAGCCAACGCTGCTACATGCAGAAGATACGTGAAGCTGAAAAAAAAATAACAACACGTCCTCAGTTCCAACAGTTATCAGTTATCAGCTATCTGACAATCGATCAAAATTCAAATTAAGCATTATCGTCAAACAATAGCCAATATTTAAATGGTTGTGGATTCTTTATCGCTAGAAGGAAAATTTCGCAATAGCGCATGATAGCCAGATAATATATAATAATAATCTGTCTGCCGATTAGACGCGATAATTTTGACATTCGTGTAGAGTTGTTTTATTTCCGCGTTGTATTTTAAAAGATTTCAATACTTTGGCTAGTTATGAATGAAATACCTATAATATAAAAGGTAGTTAAGTAGGTAAATATAACGTTTAAACAACTTCGATTCCCACTAGGTTAAAATCATCATTTCATTAATTTCTTTTCTCCGCTCTGGTGAATAAGCTAAAACGTGGAGCGGCGTTGAGTGCCGCCACACACGAAAAGGGGTGGAAAGAAATATATTATTTTTCAAGACAAATGTCTTGTCAAATCAAATTTCTAGTTAAGCAGCATTTTAAAATAAAACAATTAATTTTAATATAACATAAAAGCATTTTTAATCAAAAAATAGGTACACATACTCAACAACAAAACGAGCATATCCTTAACATATTGTGCTATTAATTTTAGTTACAAAAAATAAAAGTCACCATTTCTAAAAGTCAGTTAGTCTGTTAGAAAGGTATTCGTTGTTCGTACAAATAAACAGCGATATAAATATCACGTTACATACTAACTATGAGGGACAGCCGCGGCTCGCTTCCTCAATTTTTATACGTTGCCGTAACGCGGAAAGTGTCAGTGAGCGCGGTCAAACTTAAGATGGTGGTCCATTTAACTACTTGGGTTATATTTTGTTTTATACAAAGAATTTTGATGTAAATTGCGTATTAAATTAAACTTTAAAATGTTATATCTCGCATTTATTTGACAGCTATTTAAGCTCTTAACTACATATCGTTAATTCTAAATTTTGTTAGTCACTCTTGAAGGTTGGAGGATAGTAATAATAATATAATATAATAATAAAACAAAAAAATAACTAGAGATAGAAACCATCCTTGTGCAGTGGGACATCGTTTTACAGTAAACACGATTGGTTGTGGGTTCGATACCTACACGGTGTAAAAATTATGCTTAAAATATTTTCATTCAAAAAAAAGAAAAAAATTACAAATATCAGATGAAATTTAATATAAATACAGTGTTAATTTAAATTCGATCATATAATGGACGATCATCTTAACTGTTAAACGTTAAAGGTGGTACATGATAGTGTATACGTTTCACGTGTTTGTTTGTTTATTTGCGGTCAAACGCGGCGGCTTTACTTTACGCTGCAAGCGGTAGGAGGTCGGCGCGGCGTACAGACTGCATGAGTCTAAACTATTGTAGATTTATGTATTTATATAATTTATATATATTAATTCATGTAGGTACATTGAACGTTGATCTTTTTTTTCAGCTTCACTCTTTATCCTGTATAGCAGTGTAGGCAAGACACTCCGTTTTCCGGTTTTCGCCCAAATTGTAATTTAAGTGGCAAAATTTAACTGAAGAAATTACTTATAATCCATACTAATATTATAAATGCAAAAGTGCGGCTTCACGACCAAACCGGTGAAATTAACATTTTATATAGAAATTAAACTATTTTTATCGTAATCATAAATTGTAGTAATCGTGAAATTCAATGATCTTATTATTTTATATGAAGTCACTAGAAAGTCTTGGGATAAACAAAGTCTAATTGTTTCTCCTATTTATTTAGGTCTTTCCAGGAATTTCATTGTTTTACGAAAAGGCCGCCGAAAATACGAAACAGTTATAGTCCACGCAGGTGAATACGCGAGAAGATTAACACAAGCCACCCGGCTTGTGTTAATCTTCTTTTATATGAGTTCATCATATGAAAGTTGGTATACCACTTTGTTATGGGGGAAAACTTATTATATACTAGGTATATGACTACGTCCTTTACTAACAATTAAATGGTATTTATGCCAAAAATAAAAAATATATATTCAAAATATACTTTTCCTATCATTTAGGTATATATTAAATTATTTTTAATAAAATATTTGAATCTAATATATTAAAATATATTTCTGTCGGATAGCGGAAAACATAGAGCCTTGACACTAGGTTCTCCCTCCTTACTGCGCTATGCGCTTAAAAGCGTTAATCTGTAAAAATAAATAAATATTTTAGAGTATATTAATTGAGGATTATTAATAATATTTCCCGGCATGGTCACCCCAGGTCAAGTGTCAAACGCAACACCGACGTTACTTGACGTCACTCCACCCGCGCACGCCTAACCCCACAACACTATTAAATATATATCTCAAATATATTTATTTTTATTTGTTTGAGACGTTCCGTCTACTTGGACAGTATCAGATTCATTTTTTTAATATGATGTCATAATACCATACTGCTTGTCGCTTAAAGAGAGTGGCATTCAATTATATCAGAATGTATCAATTTGTACTATCTAGATAGAAATTGAATCCTTGACTTTTATGATGTGTTTCTAATATAAGACCTGAGCAAATGCTTCTTTTGAATCATTCCACAAGCCAAAGTCTTTTAACTTTCAATTCATTTACCAAAGTGAATAATTCAGAAGTTGTTGAACTGCTTATTTTAAACTACATGAAAAGTAATCCCCTCGACCTCAATACATTTAATACAGAAGCTTATATGAACACAAACAAACTGAACCTGTTACTGTTAATATACAGGCAGATACTGTTAATATATACTCACGTTGGTTACGACGGCAATATACATAAACCATTAAATTAGACTTTAGAACCCAAAAATTAAAAAACATTTAAAAATTATATTCACAATACAACAAAGCGGTACTAAAATATTTCTGTTTAAAATATGATTTTATCGGTACAAAGGGGCGCGAATTAACAATATTGCATATCGTAGGGTGACAATAAAGATCCTCTTTACAACAACGAGAATACATTGCACAATAATAGGGAAAAAAACTTTCATTTTTCACATGGGCGTGAAACCTGAGCCCGCATTGTAGGTAGCTGGAGATACTAATCAACAAATATATCGTTTTACACTCAACTGAGCTAGCCTGTTTGGTCCGCGATGTTATCTCATAGATACCAACTAAATGCCTTTATAAACTAAACGGTTTTCTAATACGTGTTTTTCATTGTATTTTTTGTATTTCGTTTGCAAATTGTATTGTAGTTTAGAAATATGAATATAATTGATGGAAGAATTTTGATTATGTATCTTTTATACTTTTAAAGTTCTAGCAACATTACACATTTAGATTTTTTTACTTTGCGCTGCAGCTCAAAGAATAAAAAATGCTTATGGAGGAAATGTATATTTTCTGCTTTCCGCCCAAATTTGAGACATTGCGTGTTGTGTGACGGAACTCAACGTCGAGAATTATAAAATAAATAATATATATACATATAAAATGAAAAGTTTTGTAATAAGACGTCATCAATATTATATTCAGAAGTATTTAATTATTATACGGTTGTTAAATCATATACGCACGCCGTTTAATTACATATTAGAAAAAATCTCTAAATTTTACTTTTTGGATTTCATTAAGTGTAGTGTTTCGCTGCAAATATTAGGAGTCTAATGTAAAAAATGCGAAAATTGGTAGTGCATGCGTGTTTATAAAAAAAATGTCCACATCTATTCAAAAATATAAAATATGGGCCAAAAATTCTTTTACAATACTTTAAACCGTTACGTGACACTCAATAAGCTTAGAACAGGACATAACCGCATTCGGAAATAGCATAATAGACATTTCCCAACAATCAATGGGATTATACATTATTTGGTCACCCTGCTAGCGAAGTAATATGATCAGTTTATTATAACGATATTTGATGTTTTGTTACATAGATGGACTGATAACGGCTTTTGTCCTCTAACTAATGGTTGCTATTTTCATATAATAATAAGTACAGTTTGTATGGAGCAAAAACATTATAGATTTGACTTTAAGAATCATGGTATTTAGTAATATATTTGTAAATTAGACGAGCTTTGTGTTTATTATATATTTAAATTCTTCTTACTCAATCTTTTACAGCTTTACGCTTTTGCCCCCATAGCAGGGTAGTCAGAGAGAAAACTCGAGGCCGCGCTTTGTCTTGTTCGCTAGAAAAATGAAAATAAACAAGTTATGATCATCTCGCCGAGTGGAAATCGAACTTACAAGCAATGTCGATTAAAGGAAGACACTGTGACTCTAGCTCACTGTTGCATGATGGCCTCTTTAACCAGCAGATATATTTTATAATTGAAAAAGACATATTTAGAAAATGTATAAAAATGTTACTAGAACGTAGAACGCATGGCTTAGCGGTCAGAGCGCTTGAACGGTTTTCAAGAGGCGCGGGTTTAAATCCCGCTGCGTTCAAATTTTTATACGTTTTCTAAATATGTTTTTTTCAATTTCCTTAGTGTGGAAATAACACTTTAAAATTTTTTAACAAAATATTTTATAATGTTTTAAATTAAGGACTATCTGCCATTGATAAATGGCATCGTGCCTTATCTACTTCGATGAGACAGGGGCATGTCAGCTTAGCTGCACTTACGCTGCTATAGCTGTACACAATGCATTGTTTGTACCGACATTTTATGTTATTTGGCATCAAAAGAAGAATAAACTGTTGACGACTGCAGTTAAAATAGAATGTCTTCGTAGGGATTTTAGAGTTAGCTAAGTTGATAGAATACTTATTCCGCAAAAAATAAGAAGAACGTGTTCAATTGGTTTGAAAACCTTGTGATAATACATTTTATAAGAGAACTTCGAAGAGGATAGGTATGGTGTAGTGAAGACTCAGTAGCGGAGAGTTCGGGAATACAATGTCAATCTTACTAGATAAGGGTCACATATGAAGACCTCCTGAGCAGGCATGTTACATATAAGTTAATGACAGTGGAATAAGTGAATAAAGGATACAAGAACCGTAAAATTTAGCTCTCTCTTTTCCCTCCGTGAGGATAAAAAAGACTAGAGGAGTCAGGATTGCCGTCTCGTACAGGTGTTTGTATTACGTCACAAGTAATAAACTTAACCTTCTTCCAAGTTTATCACCAATAATGAGGTCAAATACGGTATACTTATCAGATAGGACATCAATCAGTATTGTATTTTGATATGTTTTGCGTAAATAAGTGATAAGCTATCACACAGCCGCTAAAGCCGTGTGAAACAAAGTCCGTCCGTGTTTGTTTAACCATTATAATGAATAGTCGATATAAATAATCATTAGTCAAAAAAATTCAGGTATTTTTTTCCTTATCTTCTGTCGTGACGCGTTTCGAACAAGACTGATGATTGCACACTGATTGTAGTTGTGGATTCGAGTTTGATTTTGCCCTGATGATGCAAAGTAAGGTTTACACAATAAGTGTTATATACAGCTTCGCTTTTCTCGCATAGTAGGGTAGTCAGAGAGAACCTAGTGTGTGTAACCAAGACACTCCGTTCCCCACTTTCCGTTCGAATTCCAAACTTTGAGTATTGAGTGGCGGAACTCAGAGAGTCTTATTCCAGAGAGAAGAAATGAAAATAATTTAAATATGATCATCCCCCAACTGGGTATCGAACCCACAACCAATAGCGTTTGTAGTCAGACTCTGTCACACTGAGCCACAATGGCCTCATCCTGTACCTATTAGTATTGACATATTAGAATGTGTATACTGATTATGCCTTAAAGTTTTTTATAATAACATAGCAAATGCTGAGTATTTTTTTAACTTCATACAAGATGTGCACATTTTCTGTTGTACTAAAGTCTACTATAAGTCTAGTACTAAACCCAAAATTAGAAATTGTTTTAAGTAAAAACGTTCCATTGAGTGGAAATCAAACACATGACATCTACATTGTTGATCCAATTTACTAGTAATATCTGTATCTATGTTTTGTCACGTTTTGTTAGCTCAGTCAGTTAGGATGTAGTAAGAAATATAAAATAATTAAGTTATTTTATGAAGGTGAATTCCATGTGTAAATCAATGACTTTGAAGTTCAAGAAACCGAATAAAATGCTTAAGAGAATGAATTTAATGTTCTAATTCTTACGTTCATAATTTTTCATACGTTCATAGTTTTTTAGAAAAAGAAATTAATATCAGTTTAAATATCTTTCACTGAAGTCTCGTTAATGAGAGAAAATATAAATTATAAACGCCTAGTTTTATGCATTATGAATATAAAATTATCTAATCTGCATATAATCTTTTATTTTACACATGGCTACATACTACCGACAAGTAACAGACAAGACAAGTTTGTTACCGGTAACTTAGGAACCGTCAAAGAGCATAGTTCAAATGTTTGACTTGAACTTTATGAAATAATTTATTCAATTATAATATTATGAACCTACTACATTCGGTTTAGGTCAACTGTGCCACAACGGTGTCAATTCATTTCCCCATATAATGTAATGGTTTCAACAAAGTTTTGATTCAGATTTCACAGTCATATAATCAACGTGAAACAACACGTCACGTCACGGTCCCATTTTCAGAAAGATTGTAAATAATATCGTCAAAATGACCATACAACGGCCGGTAGCGCCGCTGTATGCTAATAGCTGGGTGAAGCAATCATTACGCAGTGGCTTTGTGTAGCCGCTGCTATTAAAATAATTATATTTGTTCTGTATTTTGATGAAACTTGCGCACACTTTTATCAAAAGTTGTGGAAAGATAAGACTGCAATTTAATAAAACTTCAATATTTACTTTAACATTATGGTGTGGCTTCGATTCCCATTCGGACACTAGGTATTCTCTGTCTACCCTGCTACCTGCTATGCGGAAAACATCGTGAAATTGTTTTTTTTATTATATAAATATTTTGGCCTAAAATATAATTGAATTATTCTTTCAAACATCTTGTTCATTTCATAAATACGTATGTTGACGAATAGACCGGAACCGATATTTAAAAAATGAAACGCATGCTAAGTAAGTATAAAATGTATGCTAGAAAAGTAAATTTAAAATTTAAATGGCTATAACAAGAAATACGACCACACTATCGCGGTGCATTGAGAAAGTGTCTCACAGTACACGTGGTGATTTCAAGTTCAATTCCCACTTTTGAAAACTATTATATCTGAAATTAATTTCTGATAGACTCAGTGATATTGGGTTCCTCGACTTCACTTGCATGTCTCTAAATTGGGCGGAAACTGGTAAATACAGTATTAACTATATTTTTCTCTCCTGCCCCGGACAATAGGAGTTTTTAAGAAATGCAAAAATACTAAGTTTATTCGATTGTGTGCGATGACTCCAAACCGTGTGACGGCATGACTGGCGTTTTTAATCTTTTATATCGTACATACATACACTCTTATGTATCTAACAAACAAAAAACATATTTTAATCATGTAAATTACATTTGGTTAGTATTGTATTGTCTAAGAAATAGGAGGTCGGAAGTAATTTCTTACTTCTAATTACTAAGTTTAAAACTATTCTTTATCTTTCATTTATTTCATATAATAAACTTCAGAAATATTATGTATGGCGTTGAGTTCCGCCGCTCAACACGCAATACCTCGAATTTGAGCAGGCAGGATAAAGCGTGACACTGAGAAGTAAAATTACTAATGTGGAAAGAAATTCATCTGTGTTTGTAACGTATACTAATAATGTACCTAATTTACATTTATCTTCCTTGAAAAATTAGATCTTACATTGTTGTAGTTGTTGTGTGTTTACCTTATAGTTTCGTCAATGCTGAATGAAATCGTATATATCATAATTGTCCAGTACTTGGACGTTGTCCTATAATCGCCGGTTCATATTCATCATTTCAATTTTGTTTGCAGATCAAGTTTAATTTAATTATTTTAAGTATCATCTACATACCATCGCTTTCACACCCCATAATAAATTTTCCCAGTAAATTATATTAAATTAATATCAGTTTCAATAAATAATAGGTGAGATATAACACGTAGTAGCCTGTAATTTAGCGGTAGCGGTCACAAAGATTCGGCGAGTCACGGCGACGCCCCCATTACGGCTTCTTTATCGGTCTGTTTGATGAAAATCGGTAAAAGTGAACTGTGAATTCTATTCTAGTCTACGTTAGAATGAGAGCTTCGGGAGACATTGTTGTATATAATTGTAAAATAGTTTTTGCTAAAGCTTATAGTGGTATGTAATGATGCTATACATAAGTATAGAGTATATGTAGCAAACAAATATTAATAATAATCACTTTTTCCTGTATACCCAAATAAAATAAGTAGAATAACAAAGTAGAATTAGAAAGAAAAACAACAAAAGTAGAATTAAAAAGAACAATAAATACAATCACAGCAAATATGTACAAGAAAAGACCTTATCGCTAAATAAAACAACCACTTCTTCAAGGAAACCTTAAAGTATCGAAAAACCCAATAGAAATTGAAAAACGGAATAGGGTGTTAAAAAAATAATATAATAATAATATACCTACATGATTAATTGGATATTACCTAATGATTAAGACAAGGCAGTGTGAGATAAGAATTCTCGTAGGTTCCTAAAAAAATATTCCATGGTTTAGTTTATTTAAAAATGTATTTTTTACCTGCAAAACTAAGAAAAGAACCAGAAAGGGCTAATATTAATAAAGAAAATTAATACATTATATTGCATAGAATAATGATATATATAACAAATTAATTATATACTTAGTATTTAGTATAATTGATAACTATTATTTAAAGGTTGTTTACGTGTCAGGAAATTTTAAATAAATTTCGTTAAACACATTCGAGGTCGTGCCAAGTGATAAGCGATAACACCTACCGAGTAGTCCGCAGACAGGCTGAGGACTTTTGAAATTTTGAAACACATAGAACAAATATTTGACATTACTTTCTAAATTATTATATTTTCTATTGTTACAAAGGAAATTATACGACGCAGACGCAGTGGATCAAAGTCTAACGTGCACGACATATTTGTGAGTACGACCTCCACACAGAGCAATGATTATGTCGTTAGATACCGCCGCTTTACACAAAATATCTCTGAATTGGTCGTAAATTGGGGTTCCGGAAACCCTGCCATATGCATTAAGCAAAGTGTGTAGGAATAAACAAAGGCAAGTGAACCAACCTCTAGTAGACATCCAATGGGCATATCTCGTTATCATAATAGCAGAAGGTATGGCACGATAGTCGTGTACCACTATCTCTGCTATACCCTCGGCTTACACGATAACGACATAAATAACTAAATGGATCACTTATCACTCTTGTAGAGATTTCACAAACACGCATTTATCAAAATGTTTTACACCCATTTTATATTTCCTTAGTTAAAACATTAATGAAAAAGGTAATTTTTATCGACTACTTTCTGTCTGTTTTACTTGAAAATTTGCACACGTGTGATTCACATGATATTCCTATCATGAACTTCATATCAATGTTGGAGCCTCCAGGATTAGAATAATTAAAGAAAAAAATAATTCAAACGCGCTGTTTTTCTTCTTGTTTAAGCTAAATTGTATCTCCACTCTTTTTTCCGCAGAGAACTCTTTTCGCGAGGAATTCAAATATGAATGAAAATGATTTGTGTAAAGTCTCTTTCTCATTTCTTCCAGTCCAAGACTTCCGTTGGAAGCCATAAACATCGTGTTTCACTGTGCCACCGTGTGTTATTATTCCATAAAGTATCGCTACACCAGGACATCACGCAGAAGTCAAATGATATTCAGCCTACACGTGCACTATGCTGTGTTAGGCGGCATTGCTTAGATACCGTCTAGTTTGTCTGCTGTCACTAAGGGATTTAGATTAGAACTGAGTCTATCACAGTCCTGACTGTATGTGACCATCACGGTTCCGCCGACTGATCTCCCGTTATCACATCCGTAATTTATGGTACGATGTTGTTTGTCATAATTTTATTTTTTGTTTTGATATTCTTTTATTGTTTCAGATTTATATCTAGTAGCTAAGTCAATGTGTAAGTTGATAATAATGAAGTACATATATATATATATATATATATATATATTGCCTTTATCAAATGGCTTTTATTCAAGGGGTTATATTTGTATTGTAAATTATCGCGAATATACATATATTTAATAACACCTTTTTTTCGCTTTCACAAGTAGTATTAAATACAGCTCGCTCTAATCGATCTATCGAAAGAGAGATTTAACGTATTGAGAATGTACTTATAAAAATAAAAATTCCCTAAATCAGTCAACATCAAATATATATTAATCATATTAAACATTTTAAATGAAACTTTGACCTACTATTCTGTAAGCGCAGCATAGTTTTGTAAGCACAGAAGCTTCTACTTTAAGTATCTGCCTTAATAGGTGCTATCTAAATGAGTACAGAAGTCTTCACGATTGCCCAACGGCAAAATATTTACGATACACCTTGTTAATGAACTGTTAATATGTAATTCATGCAAATCGGTACGTTTGTTTTCGAATAGAGGCTTCTTGATAACGATCCTCGTGTGATCTAAGGTGTGCGATGAAGCGATTGAAAAAAAATTACAGGTATAAAAAGTTGTAATAAAATATACGAAATAATAAGAAATTTTAAAAATAAATAATTTTAGTGTTATTACGTGTGACAAATTGAGTTGTCAACGAATTGAGATAGCGACATGGCTGAAATGAAATCTTTAAATAAAGATAAACCTAAAGTAGGTAAGAACTAATTTTACTTTTTTATCATTTTAAAATAGTTAAATGCTTAAATTGCCTAAATAAACAAAATGCCTACGACATATCAAACGCATATTCAATCAGACAGCGTGTCGCTACTGCGAGAGTACACAGACAATAAAAACGTGGAGAACAGAGTGACTTGTTATCACAATCTATCTGCATACAAAAAGTGCGATAAAATAAACATATCGCTTAAGCTTACGACTTCCACAAACAATCATTTTAGTTCAACACTTGGGTCGAAGGCGTTGTATCAATAATTGTGTCGATTAAAATGCCGGCGCAGAAGTGATGTTTTTCCACTCTAAGTGTATCGGCAGATAGCGGCGCGATAATAAATGTTCCGAGATGGACCGATGTGTCGACAATCCTCTCACACGCCCGTACATTTAGATAGCTTGCGCAACAAAATGATACATTTTCAATGAAACCGTGATTGTTTTAAGTTATACAAAATTTAAGTTATATAGATTGAGTAAAGTTATACAGTTGATGCAATCATAGTCAAGTGACACAATGTGTGACTGTAAGCTCGAGTTGTTTGTACTAAGCTTAACCTAGCTTTATTAATAGAGAATGCATGCGAATACAAAAATATTAGTATTCATTTTCGATATAAATTCCATTAGTTTCCTCAGCATTTATTTTTTATGTATATAATAGACACTACAGAATATTAAAAAAATCATCGAAATTATATTCTACCATGACTTATAACTCATAGAACCAATTTCATCAAAACGTTATATCATCTGGAAACCATTGTCGATGCGTAAATCCGTCACGCGTTCACACGAGTGTATACGTACACCAGCCCTATATATATGTGTAATATATTAGTAAATAGATAAATAAAATCACACAAATCAATAAATTACCAGCGACAGTCATTTGGCGGTTAACCGAGGGGCGCGGTGCGGAAGCGCGGAGGACAATGCTAGCAAATTGAGATGTTACTCCGACACGCATCGACGACGTGCATTCATAATAAATCTTTACTTTGTCGGTGTTTTTGTTGGGGATGCTCATATGTTTGGTAGTTAAATGTCATCCCGCTTTGTGGTGCCTCGGGTTGTGAGCTTTTCGCTATTATTATTATATTTATAAACATACAAGCTATATTGGAAACTATCCGAAAACTTGTGATGATTGTGAACTGGATTGGACTGATGGTCTTCAAATATTTATGTAACACAACTGCTGAATCGCCAGTGTCTTTTTTTTTTAGATTTTACTTGGCCCGATGCGCTGCGCATATCTGGACTTAGATAATTTCCTTATCTAGTTAAATAAGCTGTGGCATTAGTTTCCGCAATCTACTGATAAACGGTTTTTTAAATGCGAAAGAAATAATGAGAACGGCAATAACTTGGTATTCCAAGCCTATCCTGCGTGATAATGATGCGTGAAGATAAAAGGCTACATTATAGCGTAATAATTGTAGTGTAAAAATCTGGATCTAATATAGCTTGGAGACAAATACAGCTCTTCTTTTCGCTCTATGAGATTTAAGTTATAAGAATGACAAAAATAATAATATGTTAAACAAAAATGTAATGTTAACAAAAATACGGACAATCCTTCAGTGTATATATTTGCACTATATATTTGCAATAAATAAAGAAGAACCTAGTGTGGCATTTTATAGGCATTATTTATTTTAATTGCTAAACTATTTTACTAAACAAAAAGATTTACTTTATCCAAAACACCGTTCCACTAAAAAATTTAACCCTTTCTTTGGGTACAGTTTTTTATGCCATGAATTATACCTCTAAAAGCAACAGCTAACGTTAGTCACGCTGGCAATGTATACCAACACGTCTCCCGCAAGGGTGTCACCCCACCGTCGTTACATTTTGAATTATTTTTAATTCATTATTAACAATACATTTCACCCGTTGGACTTGATTCGCCGCCATCTTTTTAACTAAAAGGGTACATAACATTTTAGTTACGCCATCTTGTTGTGACACGTCTTAATGTGAGCTAATTTAGAACTATACGTAGATGTAACGTGTTGCCAAAAATGTATTTTTTTATCTTCATATATATATTTATAGGAATACAGAGAGATTTCAGTGCTAAGACACTCCGTTCTCCAATTTCCGCCCATTTAAGAAAACAACGAGTCGGATGGCAGACATCAGCGCCGTGCCGCGTTAATTAAAAAAAATAAACAAAAACTAAATAAAATATATTTTAATGCAACATGGAGAATATTGTTATAAAAGTATTACAATTAACTTACGTCCTAATTAAGCTTTTTAACATGTGCACATTTAAACGTACGTTTAAAAGTTTATATTTGTTTTGCAGCTACCTGCGTTTTAAAGCGTGTCTTCTTAAACGACTCGTTGCTATCGAATCCGAGCATTTTCCCGGACCGTGTAGCTATAAGTAAGGTGCTTTGATCTCGATATTTTGCTTGTAATCTCAACCCAATGATTATGCATGTTTTTATTGTAATGTTGTTTTTTGATGACCGCCGTGTGCCTACATCAACTATATAAGTATGTATGTCGATTTTATGAAACATCTTGAATTTGTATAATGAAATAATTTTTGATGCACGTAAATTATCACCAGTATGAGAGTTTTCCTTTCTACATATAATTTTTTTGAAGTGAAAAAAAAGAAACCTAGTGAAATTATCGGTCCGTTCCCCATTTAACCCAAAAACCAATATATTGCATATTGAGTGGCGAAACCTAACGCAGCACAATATTAAACCAGTTCAGGCAAAAAAAGAATGGTGAACCTAAAACTAATGTTAAATTAAGCTCGTTCTTAATAAGTACGTCGTGAACAAGCGGCAAGAGGCTAATATTGACTTCGTTCATTATTATATATATGTTACATAACACAAATAGATGCCATAGTGGCGCAGTGAGACAGGGACTGACTGTAAACGCGATTATGGGTTTGATTCGCTCTCGCATTAATGGTTATATTTAAAATATTTTTCATTAAGTTTTGACGGCCCGATCTGGGCGCGGGGTTGAAGACTCCACCAGACAACATGTAATGTCTCAATTCAGGACAAAAATGGTGAAAATAGTGACTTGACACTAGGTTTATATACCCAGTGGCTAGATACTCCTACTATGCCAGGTTGAAGGTAAAATAAGTTACTAACCACATACATCAAATATCAAATAATCGCCTATAACTTACATTTCCCAAGCAGCAAGGGTATATGAAACAAGAGATCTTTTCCCAGCATTCCTATAATAAAAATATTTAGAAACAAAGTCACGCTGAGCTGAAATGTTGCACGCGTGATTTAATTCCATGCCACAATGGTTGTAGTATAGTAATTGTTATTATACAGGGAATTAGAGAGGTCCACAGGCAGCGTGCGGCTGGGGCCTTACAAGGCGCATTAGTATAATATAATAAACGTCCCGTTACACACATTTAGTAGAACTAGTCCTAGGTAAATATTTAATCAAAATCACAAAATTATTTTGGCGTTTTGGGGTTAATGAATTTAAAGAGGATGCTGTCATGCAGCTGAACGCTTGACTGCGAAAAGAAACCAGTTATTAGCTTAGTCGGTTCGATTCCCACTTGGGGGAATGATTATACCTGGCACCTAAGACAAAGCGCGGCATTGAGTTCGGCTTGCCGCTTACACGTCTCAGGATGAAATAAATTTTCGACTGGAGTTGAGAACGGTCAAATGTAAATTATACATATAACGTCAAAAATATTTATAATATAATATTTTTTTATGATATCGTTTAATACAGAAAAATTTAGTGACTATTTCACTACATCAAGGTTAAGAAAATCTGTATAAGTTTTGGCGCTCAATAAATCTTATTTTTCACTCTTTATGAAACTCAGCCCAACCTTCAGCGCTACAATATTTCCTAGGTGTTTTATTGCAATGTAAATGAAAAAAAAATGTAATTGATTATATAATATAGCACCCTAAAAGCGGGTGCGTACATACTCGTAGCGAGGGGACAACTTGAATAATACTGGCAAATATTTATAAATGTTTTATTTGATCGGCGCGAAGACACACAGCCAGATCGGATGTCTCAATTCACAAATCACTGGCTGAAGCGGGAGCGGTAAATGAATTTTTGTTTTAAATAAACAGTCAAATTCTATTCTCTAATTAAATGAATTCATTTACCTTTCTCTCTTTAATTACAGTTTACTTTTCACCAAGTTTTAAGTAAAGTTTTCGATATGAAATACTTATTAGCTAATTTTTAATATTTACTTCTTCATTTAGTAATCTATAAGTCTATAACCATCTTGATGGTTACATACATTACCATTTATACGGACATTTGTAAGTTATCATCATACAAGTAACCTAATGAAAATGAAAAAGAAGTACGTTACTTTAGGCTGCGCAATAGGGTGTGTACACATGCCTGCGATGATTGTTATCATTTTTTTCGAAATTAAATTACTTTAATGAAATACCTCACTTGAAGACTACATTGCTATAAATCTAACACAATGTGTGATCGCATATTGGTATAAGAGGCTTATATGAGGTTAGTAGTCATATTTTTATATATATTATTATTTAATTCCGCTCCCACCATCACTTATGACTTGGAGCGCTAAAATTAGACGTATTGTAGTGTACCCTATTCGCTAGTTTGTACCGATGTACATTGAATTATGTTTGCACACATGTTAGTTAGCGGGCTTGATCCGGATTTGTGGCATTTTAACGCTTTCTATGAATACTGAATGTTGCCATTTTTTCAACTTTCTTTGTACAAATCATGAATAAATCTCAGTACAGCCTTAATGACCTATAGCCGTTTGGCAAAAGTAAAGTGAATCAAAGTTAAAGAAAACTTTTTTTTTATTTTCATTTCGCATATGCATCTCTCGCATTTTGTGAGCAGATAGAAACCAACTCAGGGTCGTACCGAATTTTACCAGATTGAGCATCTTACAATTAATTAAATATAAACATATGAAGATTTAGGCCGCAATTTCTGTGTGTAACGATAGTGATGTTTTCTACTGAATATGAGATTTTAAAATATAGTTTTTATTTTGCATAATTCACACTTTTTCGCATACTAGGGTGATCAGTGAAAACCTAGTCTCAAAACACCTTATCAACAACTATCCGCCTAAAATCAAGATCGAGACATTGCGTGTATTGGGTGTAACTCAACGCCGCAGTTTGTCTTAGGTAGTAGAGCGGAGAAATGAAATCATTCCTCCAAGTGGTAATCGAATACACAACACAAACACTTATAAGTACAACTACTGTTTTAACGTGCTAATATAATTTTACTCAGGCGCTTATAGAAAAGCAAAAAAAAAAAGTGTAATGAGTTAACAAGAAAAATGCCGTAAGAAATATATGTATATGTACGTACGAGTATGTCCAGAACATTGTAATTTTATGGATGCTGCTTAAACTCTTACTGTGTAAATAGCATTGAAGAGTTAACTAGATTTTCTACAGTCAGTAATATATTGTAATTGAATCTTTTTATAAACTACAATAATATCTCTAATCTTAAAAATAATGCCATGAAACGACTTATATATTACAAACTACTATTAGGTACTACTATTTGGAGAACGGAGTGTCTTGACACTAGGTTCTTTCTGGCTACCTCTTCGTGAAAATTATGTGGACAGAGGAGTATAAAGTTTGACATACTTTTAACTATATTTTAAATGGAGAAGTAGTGCGGAAAGCCAATATTATTCATAACAATATGCTAGAAAAACACATTAAATTCATAAAATAAATATCATACAGATACTCACTCATAATATTACACATGTTTTTGATAACCAGTTTCATGTGAAGTGACATGCACGTGGCTAAGTTAGTTTAGTGAGCATTATTAAATATATATAAATTAGACGAATTAAAGCAAGCAAAATCGCAGGCGAATACTAGTCAACAATAAAAAAACATTCTGACCTGCTTGGTTATTTACGCGAGTTAATTGCTATGTATAATCTATATGTCACAAACCGGTCGCCACCGACAAGTAATTTTGTAATCCAAACAGATATAATCAAACATAAGCTGTTTTTTGACATGACTTAGGCAGATTTTATAAATATGAAAGAAAAAAACTGTACTGTGCCGTGATAGCCTTTTTAATAAATAATGAAGTGTACAGAAAGTTTGTCTTGACATATAAGCTATTAGAAAATATCCTACTGCACAACTGATGGTTGCGGGTTCGCATCCCATTTTGAGAAATAACATATCCACATATTTATAATATTTAACGTTTCCGGTCATCCAATACATAATATTCCTAAGATAGTTAAAATATTCTAAACCAGTAACGTTTAACGATATTCTTTATACCAGTTTTATGAATATACAACTAAAAAGTAGCTAACTATAGAAAAAATCTGCAACTGTTATATTCAAAACCATAGCTGTCCTCCACAGTGTTATCTAACAGATACATTTGATAGCATCAGCTGCTTAATGACCAGATAATCGTTTCTTAACTGTTGCAATCTCCAGTGACGGGAGAGTTTTTAAAATATGACACTAGTGTAATGAATTGATATAATCGGTTCAAAGGCAGCTCGCTGGGGCATTCGCGATTACGTATTGGTGTAGACTGTGGGCAAAAAATAAGCTATTAAACGATTTCTCCATTTACATATCTAATCAGATGTATCATGTATACTAGTACTGGTATGTGGGTTTTGTTTTTAAGTGAAGGTACCGTATATTTCATACTGAAATTATGTTTAAACAAATTTTAAATGTAAGACTTTTTTAAAGCCTTTTCATAATTTTGATGAAACAAATTTTAATGTATTAATAAATAACGTTTTAAGTTTATAAGTAAATTATTGTAAAATGAATAGTACTTTTATTTCCTTGCTATGTTCTTGAAGATTGTTAATATAAATTTAGTTACTATATTTTAGAGTAAGATTTCCTTTTATATGTAAATTTACGCATAAAATAAATTATGAATAAAAAAAATGATTATTTAACAAAAATATTATTGTTATACCATTCAATAATGGCGTAACGGGTCACATACAGTGCGCCGGCGCAGGACCAAAGTGACATCTACCACACCCCCCGAACAAAACGCGTCACTGTCATCTAATTTCTTACGCTTTGCGCTTCTATTCATTGAAATTACAATAAATTCACCAATAATTCATCTTGACATTCAATTTTTAACCATATGATTGGCCATTTGAGTATATTTTCGTGTATTTAACGATGCAAGGGTATACACTTTCGACTTCCGCGCGGACAAACGTACCCACACATTAGCGGTACAATGAATAAATCGAGCTGGCGACGAGATAACTTCATTAAAGTGCTAAAGCTGGATATGCACATGTTTAAAATAACCAAAAATGATACGGTCATATTACACAAAAAACGGACATTTTGTTTCGTACATGCAAGCTATATAAATATATGTTTATTTGACTTTAATATTTTACATACTTAATTGATTAATTAGTTGTAAATTATTTTCTCCACACACTAAGAAATATTAAGTAGGCAGAGATAAGCTATCGTCCAGACAGTTTTGTGTTCATTTATAACACCGCTCTTTAAATCGAGAAAATGAAAATATATGAAATATGTATATATAATCACTCCACCCAGTACAGACGAACTTACAACCGCGGTCTACGTTCAAAGCCGTTAAACCGCCGGTTTAAACCTTTGCGCCATGAAGACGTCTATACGTATATAAAGTATAATAAAATTGAAAAATTACTACATAATTGATCCCAGTACACCACCGGCCTATAGTATAACATTCAGAATTATTGGCCGGTTATCTCTTGATAAGGGTCAGGCGCATTAACATAAAGCATTTTAAATGTTCCAAAGAGGATGCAACTATTTAATTTTATTTTTCTCGCCCTTTAAATACTCGTTCTGTCGCCCCAAAAAAAAACAAGCTCATCCTATATTTAATAAAGATGATATGATAATTTTAATTACAATAACACGTACCACTTCATTTCATTATTATTTACACCTATATAAAGGGAAATACATCACGATCCGAAATTGTGAACAAAATTGTGTACCTATATGTCTTATTATTATATTATAGTCTTCATTAATACTTGTTGAAGAGAGTCCATCGTGGCGCATCTGACAGTAAAACACGATTGGGTGTTTAAGGGTGATAATTATGTTTTAAAAGGTATCTCCGTTCCGCTATCAAAATGCGTGTCTCGATTTCAGGAACAAGGGAGAACGAAAGGTATGGCATCGACACTAAGCGGTTTTCCTCCCTGACTAATGCACCTGCTACGCGGGGAAAAAGCGTGGCTTGACCAGCCAGACGCCACCACGGCTGGAACCCAGAGGTCCCAGCCCTCCACCTTCCGCATTCAGCCAATCCCGGCAACCTTCTTCAGGTTAACCTGATTCATTTTCTATGATTTTCCATTCGTATTAAATAATATTTTTTCAATGGTTTTCATAGAATTACACATATATTTTGTATACGACACATATCAAGTAGCTAATAATAAAAATTCTACATTTTATTAAGTGACCTTCTAAAGTCCCGAAACTATTACATTAAATGTTACTAAACACGAGAAGTTCGTGTGATATTTTATATTAACAGAAGCGTTTTTTTGGACTTTTAAATCTATAATTCTGAAGGAATGACCGTACATTAGTAGAATGGCCCCATAACTGGGTGCATCGTGTATAATGATTCACCGAACATCTTCATTTTAATCTCGGTTAAACGCATAAACTAAATTTTTTATATATCGCTATACAAAATGGGAGCTGTGTATGAACTAATTAAATTAAACAAATATTTTTAATATATTTTCTGCAACTAATTCATAGCGTAAGAACGAGCCTTTCTGCACTTCTCTATATAAAGTTTTTATATGTTGGATTTCGACATAGATAAACTTTATACTACTCCGTCCGTGTCATTTTCATAAAAAAATGGTCGAAAATGATCTCTCACGTATTAATACACCTATAGATACCGTCGTTAAGCGAACGATTCGTAGCGTTATATTATATTATGTCGATGCAATATCTGCATTTAACCAAATGTCGTAGAATACAGTAAATGTTTTAATAGATTTCCTTTTAAATAAATTATAACCTAGTCTTCAGTGTGTATTTATGACCTTACCAGGTCATATGTCATAAATAATATTTTTACTTTATTTCTTACAAGAAATAAAAAGAAATTTGAATCGCACCGTGAATAGTTCACTTTATTTTTGTAATATGTATAGCACTTCATACATTAAAACATTCACTTTGATTAAGTGAGCCTCCGACACTCTTGGTACTTAAATATGTAGAACTATTCAATATAAACAATTATTACTAGTTATCAACTAGTCATTATTTTAAGTGTCGAAAAGACAGATTTGTCGAAGGATACTATGACGCGTTTGCTCTCTCAGTGTGTAAGTTAGAGGCAAACTTCAATTCAATATATATAAAATGTTTTTATATATAGCACTTAGGACCTGATTGTAGAAGGCGGAATTAAACATTACCGTTGATTTAACTACACTAGGATAGCATTGATAAGAAGCCGAATAGAAATTGAACTCCTAACAATATAACTACTTCGAGATACTACTTAATACAAAATTTTTTACATCGACACTATCATGGCGCAGTGGGTAATAATAGGCAAGATTGTTATGGATTTCTATCTTACTCGGGTTAACAAGAATTTCAAATACATAAAAATGTTCTTCCTTTTCAGCCTATTGCTTTTTCCATAGCAACGAAGAGGTACTCAGAGAGAAATGTCAAGATGTCTCCGTTTATACTTTTGTCCAAATTCAAAGGAAATTGGGTTCAGTGGCGGATGTCACGCCGCGCTTAGTTTTGTTTACTAGAGCAGAGGAATGAAGATTATTAATTTATGATCATTCCACCGGGTGGGAATCGAAACCACAACCTATTGCGATTATAGTCAGACACTGTCTCACAACCCAACGACGGTCATTTATGGCTTGATAGTTCATTTTCCTGGTTGGTTTTTTTTGCGTAATGTGTCTGAATTGGGCGGAAAGTTATGTAGGTACCTATCACTAGATTCTTTACCTTAATGCGGTTGAAACGTTAACCTTACAAACATCATTTACTTCAAAGAAATCACAAACATATGTAGGCATTTCCATACATTACAATTCTAAATGGCCAACTAAATGTCCTGGTGGTCTCAAATCTCGAGTACAATTTTAGTTTTGAAAGCGACTCAATCTCCTTTAATTTGACTCGCAATAAAGCAAAGCTTTACCAAAATGAGATCAGCCGTGAGCGTTCAAAATAGATTAAACCGGTGCTCTGTTTGTACTTTAAAGTCTAAATAGTACCGAGATAATCCACCATGAATAACTCATAGTCGTCGTTCATGTATTATGTGTTGACAAGTTTAAACAAAATTATTTCTGCGACGTATTTACGGTATTCGCTCAATATTTTCCTAGAGCGATTTGTTAATGTAAGTGTAGTTATAACTTTGTTTTACATTGGTTGGAAACGAACGTCATTTTAGGGAATATTGTCAAAGCGGCAAACTTTTGAAGTTCTTCGTCATCTGTCTCCGGTAATGAGGTGATGGTGGGTGGTCATTGTCACCGCCATCGTCGTTCTCGAGGCACTATTGTGTCTTAATCTGCTTTGTCCTTGTTTTCACTTTCTCAGTAATCCTTTAGACGTAAACAGTAATCGATACTCGAAGCATAACAGAGATGTGGTTTTAGGCAATTGTTGAAAGGCCTTATTAATAAACTTTCTATTTCTATAAGCAATTGTCTAATTTGGAATTTGCCATACTTTTTGTGTTTACACAATTTGGTGGTCAAACGTTGCTTAAAAGAAATACAGCTTTAAAGAAAAAAAGTAATAATAATGTATTTTGATAATATTAACACCATTTATCCCATCAGCATGTTCTTATATATTTTCGTTATAAAGGGGTCACAATTTACAATAAGTTATAATATTGTTATATTTGATCTTAAAAAAATATTTTCATTCCCCCGCCTTGGCAAGACAAAGTGCGGCGTTGAGTTCCGCCACTTAACACGTAACATTGCGGGGGCTAAAAGTGGAGAACAAAGTAGATACTTGTTTCTATTGGTTGGTGTATCAAGACTGATACACTGTTTTTTATGTTTGTTCCCATAAATTATTTACTAGAAAATTTATATTCTAAGAAGTACTATCCGAGATACTCGTATATGCATGTAATTACGTCGATGATTCCCAAAATCTAACAAAGAAAGGTGTTACATATAACAGAAACAGGCTTCCGTCAAAGACAGACCGACAGCCGATAATTTGCCCTTTATTAGTGTACAAAACGCTTTGTTTTGGCCGCTTTGTGTGAAGTTGATATGTTTATTATAAGGCGGTAAGCTACAATAGACGCTGAATTCGATGACACTGGCTTCCTTTAAAAAAACTTTTTTACACAGATGTGTAATGGATGTTAATAATATTTATTAATAATATTTATTATTAATTTATCTTTTTGTGTTATTATTTATTTTTTATATCAGACTAGCGACCCACTCGCGGCTTTCCTGAACTATAGCTGTTTCGTATTTTCGGCCGCCTTTTTATTAAAACAATAAAATTCCTTGAAAAAAAATTACAAATGGGAGAAAGAAGTATGCCTATGTTCACCGCATAATCAAGTATCTCTATATAAAATTTCATCACAATCAGTTCAGCGGTTCGGCTGTGATAACGTCAAATACAGACAAAGTTAATATCTCATTTATAATGTAAGTCAGTATGGATTAAAATATAAATCAACTATTTGTAGCACCATCTTCCGTAGCATTTGGCGCTACTCCTGAAAAATAAACTAATCAATCATATTCTAATCCTATATACTATGTTGTAAGAATTTACGATCCGATCCGAAGATCCGAATTTATATTTTGTTGTCTTTTGTGTATACAACAAAGACTTCTTATTGCCAAGATCCATCTTAATGAAGTATTTTGTGGTCAGGCCAATTTTAAAACATTTATCTGAGAATTGCTATTTAACACTTTTAAAGGCATATAGCATAGTTTACTTTGCATAGCGTACTTGGAAGTTCTATCTAAAGATTACTGTCTTTAATTGAACTGATGTAAGACAAACAACTCATCTGTAAAAAAATAATTATAGTAAGAATAATTTATTTTTATAATATAATATAATTTCATTAATACAAGAGACCGTTCTACATTTTTCTCTTCTTTGAAACCACGGAATACTTCGTCATCCGCACTAATAAGCCACGGCGAATAATTGGGAAAGCGTAATTGCTAAGGCGGTATCGCCTCCATCACAGTAGCATTGTTCACACCTGCAAGCAGTTATTTGGAAATTCTACTCTTTTGTTACTATATTTAATTAAATATTAAAAAAAAATCGACATTATTACCTTACTTATGTATTTTATTACCGTACAGCGGAGTACTTACATTTATTTAAATACGCTCAGATAACCGTTTTCAAGAGGTGCGGGTTCAAATCCCGCTGCGTTCAATTTTTCATACGTTTTCTAAATATGTATTTTGGGAAAAACACTTTAAAAAAATTTGGAAATTCTTCGTTAACCAGAAGAATGCGATTTCACCTCTTACAGTCAAAACTATGAAATAGAATTAATACGCGAAGTTTATTAAATTTGCGGAACCGCAATTATAGGCAGCAACTCTTCTATTTTATCCACAAGTAAAGAAATATTTTATATTTTAAAGTCTACTACAAGATGTAATTCAGTCAGTCAGTAACGAAAGGGTTTTTATATACACATGTAAAATATATATAATTTTTACTTTAAATACCACGGTCACCATTTTCTTTTATTTAAAGATCATTTTATAATATCGTTCCGTGTATATGACGCTGTAAATCTCATTATATCTCTTTTTCTTAAGCTTACCTTCGGTGTATAATCACATAAGTAAATTCGCTACGGAGACTCTGAGCCTGCACTTTTCTATAGGTAAATGATTAATCTTTCACACCTTTATATTACGTTGCAGAAATTTGATATGGTTGACAAAGTGTTGTACTTAAATTATGACAATTATAGGTTCAAATATATAAATTAATAATTTAATATGTCTTTTGTTTTGAAAAAAAATGTGAATAAATCAATATTTTAACTATTACAAGTGAAAAATTATATTTCGTTTAATTTAAAACGCTTTTTATAATGTTTTCGTGTATATATTGATAAGGCAAGCAAAAAAAACCTCAAGATAATTTCTAAAGTGGATAATAAGATCTGCGATATCTAAAAAACTCGGGTTCATATACATACACACACGGCTGCTACGTTCAAATTATTACGTGATTATAATTTGATCGTTAGTGATTTTTAGGTATTTTAGAAAAGAAGAGAATGTTCTAGCACTACACTTTAAAGAAATATATATACAAATCATATTTTAAAGCACTAAAACAATAATAACCATAAAGCATAGCATAAATGAAATATTTACAGCGAGTTAATTAAGCCATAGGCAGCTGTCGAGTGGCGTACCGAATTGTAATCTTGAAAGATACGATTTAAACCAACTTACCTTTTAAAAAATATAAAAGTGCGTTATTTAATGACTTATATACTTACTTACATTGCTATTTTAAGTTAGTATCTAGTACATACGTTTTTGTCAGAAATTATTAAAGACTAAACGAAAAGAATGAAATAACATGTTATATGAAAGATTACTCGTCGAGAGTTAAATTAAAGGCCAATTGTCTGAAACGGTAAGAATGATGAAAGCTGTAATAGTTTCAAAATAAATAGTGGACTCATCCAACTGAATTGACAATTTACTGGTCAACACAATGATTTTTCAATATTTTCAGCCATTTCATCAGTCGTATTTGAACAGAACTGTTGCTATTTATTAGTTATTGATGATTGATATATGAATATTGATATATGAATTTTGACCTGAAAATACTAACATAGGTATAGTACTAATACACGTAAAATAAAATACTACAATTTAAGATAAAAGTCAAGTGATTTTAAGCCATGAAAAATGCCTATAGCTGATTGAAGTTGAAAAACCATAAATGGGACGTGTGACGTGTGAAATGTTATTCGTGGGCGGTCACTTTTTCTATTTCTTTGCCTCATAACTTAAAACGCCCAATATTTACGATTTTTCAACTGAAAGATAGTTTTTGTGACATGAAAACCAAACGCCAAACTCCAAACAGTGTTCCGCATGGCCGAGGCCCAAGTACTACCACGTGTACAGACGGACACACATGTTCAGTATTAGTTGTGACACATATCTTCTAATTGATACGTATATTTGTTTAACTGCTTCCTTTGTGACGCCAATCACCGGTTTTTGTGTTACTTCGTTCATAGATATCGGATATCGCTAAAAATCTTAAAAGCTACACTATAAACCTGTACATTAAATAACAGGATTTTAAATCCTTATGTTTAAAGTATTTATATTTAAAGATCTAAATATGGAAATATTAATTACAAAATATTCATGATATCATAATTTTTATTGATATGATTACATACAATGAAATTGAACAGTGGCGTTAATATTATACCTTTTATATAACATTTTCACATAAAGGGATAGTGCCTCAGTAGTTCTTTGGGCTTGCGATAAGTTAAGGAGTATTTAAACATTATTGTTGTTTGTATACATATATTTAAAATACGTTTCAGAAACCCGACGTTTCGAACACTTTATTGTAGTCTGTAGTCACACTACTAGGTAGACTAAAGTGGCATTCTTTAGTCAGTTGATCTAATTATTATATCAAACTACCGCCAACGATTTCTTAGTTGCCTAACGTACTGCCCTGGATTCTTGCAGATTGACCTGACTGTATCTTACTCTCTGGTGTGGTAGAATTGAGACTTCAAGATTTTCAGGATTGGGTCCCAGATGGTAGAAAGTTTCTAACCGTCTTCTCTTCTATTGAAATTAGGTATTTGGAATTTAGGTATATTTTATTTTCGAATACCAATAATATACGCGATTTATCCGGTAAAAAATAGTTTCATTTTAAAATGTTTAAAAATCGCGATAACCTTATTAAATCTTATTGAGTTTTTTTTTATTTAAAAAAAACATTGATGTGTAACGCATTGATGGGTAACCTATACCTCACCAGGCAAGTATCCTCCGAAGCATTTGTTCCTTTAGGCAACTTACCGCCACCGTAGGAAACTACCCGTTATTTTAGAGGTCAAATAAAACAAGATTTTCTCCAAAGCATTATTAGTTATGTTCACAAAAATATGCTAATAATCAAAGACCAGTGTTTTCACGTGCACGTTATTCTTATTAGGTACATATTTTTTATAATAAACATAACATTGTTGAAAACTGCGGCAACTATCCGCCAACTACTACATAATATGTAAAGTACAGATAGTAAAACGACGAACGAAAATTTTCTGAACACTACACTACTACACTGAGGCATTTTGACATTTTTTAGAAGCAATTAAATAATATACGATTTAAAATTACAAAAACCAATTTAAAATATTATTAACACAAGACCTTAGCGTTTCTGAATCTTCAATTAATATAAAAATGGTAATATTGTCAGCACAGGAAGCACCTACCGGACCCATTATATCATTTTATTAGATGTTTTCCTCTCAATCACCAATTTCCACGTCTTTCCGAGTAAGAGCAGGCGTTTTACACTCAAGTTATTTTAATAGGCGAGAGCAGCTGAGCCCTCATTCGTGCCAATTACGTAGCCCTTACATTATTCACACCTACCCTTGACTTGAGATTTAAACGGACTACCATCCGAAATATCTTTACTAGTAGTAAGTTACACGTATTCGTATGTTGTTTTGTAGTATGTGTGTAAAGTTTGCTTGTTCTATTAAAAATATTTAGGTATTATTTTTAAAGGTTTTATAATAATAGAGCAATATAATTAAAGGCATAGCTGCGTTTTTATACTTGTGAACCCTTTGTCCATGATAGAAGTAACATTTAGAAGAATTGATTGAAGTATGACTTAATTGAAGTTGTCGCTGTCATTCAGGAAATTACAAATATCTATATTTTTTTTTTAGTTTCACGCCACACTTCTCCCACAATAGGCAGGCAGGATAGTCAGAGAGTGTCCCTAGACAGTGTCCAGGATAGTCCGAGAGTGACCTAGTGTCAAGAAATTCAAATTCCTCGTTTTCCACTCGAAATTGAGATGTTGCGTGTTAAGCGGCGGGCCTCAACACCGCGCTTTGTCTTGTTCACCAGTGAAAAGATATCAAAATAATTTAAATATAACCATACCCCTGATTGGGAATCGAACCCACAACCAGTAGTGTTTATAGTCAGATGCCGTTAAATCTACAAGGGTTACTTTACATTTTTAAAACTTAAATCCATATTTAACAAATAATCAGCAAAAACAAACGAAACGAAAAACTTTTACAAGTGGTCAGTAAGGAAAGCTCCGAGGCGTACACAAAATAAGAAACAGTGTAGTGTAGCGTGCTTTAGAAGTGCGTAGACTTAGGAGACTATGCGCTTTGTCCGCGGACACATTACACCCGCTTTCACTCTCCAATGCTTGCGAAAGGGATTGTTGGCTAAATCTTAAAAGATGATTGTAGTTTGGTACAAAGTATTGTTACGACAATTTTATATATATATGGTTTCCTTTAAAAATTTCAAGCTTAGTTATTTTAATCGGCTTGGTTATTCTTATCGATACACCATTCATAATAAAATTTATATGTACCGTACTGAGAATATAAAATATTTAATTTACATTTAAAGTAAAAAAAGCTTAGTAAACGAATTTACATTTTAGAAAAACTGTTTCGTTTAAAATACGTAACAATTCGTACAAATAAAAGTATTTAAATATTTCATACAATTATAAAAACTATGCACACCATGATGTGTATTTAAAAAGAATCATTTCCACATTATGACAATAAAAGTAATTTGCAACCTAAGGAAAAAGAAAATCCATTTGCATCACAAATGTAATTACCCCATATAGACCTCAAACCCACGAGCTTTGGTTAAGCACTCACTATTTAACTAAATATATATCCATCGTAACTTGTACCACAACACACCGTAATTCCTTGTCGGCGTCTATGCAATCCGGCACTAATTGGTCACCGGGACACCCGCGCGATAAGATCCTCTTAATTGTATGTCTTCATCACAAGCTCTACCTGTCAACGGGACCACTTTGCCAGAGATCCGAATGTATGAAAACGTTTGTATAAAATTAAATATTAGTGATTCATCTATACATATACTTGTGAGTATATAGTTATAACCTTTGAAGCTTAAAAATATTTTTGCATTTCTGGTGTTTAGGTAGTCTGTTTATTAGCTTACAATTAGTTAATCTAATAAAATCAATTGTGTATACATAATAATAACCTATCATATATCCTATGCATGCATGTTTCAATATTTTTTTTTATATGCATTACTGGTGTATAAAACATTACACATTCCTCACTATCCGTCCTATTAATATATAAAATAGAAATTTTACATAAAAATCGAAACCACAACCATCACGTGCAGTCAAAGACATGTCAATTGCTCCACGATGGCGTTCTTATGCTATGGTATCAAAGATTACCATATTACTTTTAATTTTTTTGTACAATATTAATTATAACTAAAGATGTGACATCTTAAAAATAACACCCCCAGCGAACTCCATATTTGATAATTAGGTGTTAAGACAAGAAACCACCGTGGAAGTACAAAAACAGCCACACACGACCAAAATATGTCACTCAATTAGCGGTATCTGTCATCTGAATATTTATATACGAGCCATGCAAAATATGCAGCGGGCATCTCAGATCTACCGTGATACAATTCGGAAGCTGCTTTTTACTGAAGAATTTTCAATATTGTTATTTTAAACTTTAGGTTAATGGGGTAAGATTGAAAATTGAAAAAAAATGATATTTTACATTAAAGCCTAAACTTGTAATGTAATAAATTACTTTAATAAAATATTAAAATGACAAAATTATTTAAATCATTCAGCCTGACATATGAAGCCATTGTGGAGCAGTACACTGGACTGTAAAAGGATGGTCGATAGGTTGTGGGCTAATTCCCCACTCGGGAAATGATTATATGAATTATTTTGATTTCTCTAGGAAGATAAAGTGTGGCGTAGAGTTCCGCCACTCATCACGAATACTTCGGATGTAAAGTGAAGAACGGAGTGCCTCGACACTAGGTTCTCTCTGACTACGCTACTTTGCCGGAAAAAGTGAGAAGCTGTTTGTTTTCCTTTTTAATATTATTTGTAGAAGTCATATCCTATGGTAATAAGGGATAATTGAATATAAATATAACATATCTTGTTTCTCGTATCGGTTACCTATGTATATCTTTACATAGAAAATTAAAGCAGCTTCACGCTTTTTCCCAGAGCAGTACCGGCGGACGGAGTCTGACTGTAAACGTGATTGAATATGGGTTTGATTCTCACTCGAGGGAATTAATATGTTAAATTATTTTCATTTTTCGGCTCTGGTAGTACACTAATAGGCGGCGGAAAGTGGAAAACGGTGTGTCCCAATGCTACCTTAATATGCAGATAAAAGAGAGAAGCTAAAAAAAACAATAAATGAAGTTTCTTAAGTTGTACGAGAATAAAGATATAATTTCATCGCAGATCAAAAGATTTAAGATCAAAAGAGTTAGAAGCCATTTAACACACCATTGACAATGAATTTCTAACTCAATCCTTTTATAGACTTTAATTTACTGAGAAATGTTTTTAAAACTTTATGAACTTTAAGCAAAAGCTCTCAGGACCAGACAATAAAAATAATAATTAAAAGGCCATCCATTTATTTAATATATTTTATAACTAGAACAAGTATTACAATGCAATACCTATAATTAAATTGTATTCACTTATTTATTTTTCTGAACATTTTATATAAAAACAATTAAAAGTTACTGTATAAATAATAAATAGATTAAGAAACAAATTGTTTAAAAAGTCAAACATTATTATTATTTCGTCTATGCTGGTCGGTAAGGTAAAGTTCATGCTATAAAAATATATTGTCATCGAATCTTGACACGTGTGCAAATTTTCAAGCAAGTCAATCGGCAAGAAGTCAGCTTTGACCCAGTATATATATATAGATATAGGAGAAACTAATAAAGACGTGTTTAAAAAAAGAAAATATTAGTTTAGTAATTGGAAGTCACACGACAGTGAGTTCAAGACAATTTCTCATATTAACGAGGCCGTCGCAGGCGCAGGCGGCTGTAAGACAGCAGCCATTTGTCGACGTAACCGAGCATGCATGATGCATATGCCATGCATACTTACATGCCAATTAGTTGGTCACTTCTTTAGTCGGTAATGTATCTAACAAAACTATGACAAAATAACTTAATTAAAATATGTAAATCAAGTCTCTAACTTTTTGGTTATTACTTACCTAATTTGTTAAGTTATACGTTAAAAGCTTTTGAAGTTTGAATTAAAATAGGGAAGGTATAAAGCAAGTACGTATAATGGAATTTGGAAATTGAGTACCTGAATGATGTAAGGGATATGGGTTCGAATTTAACACAGAAAAATGATTTCTTTTTTTAAGCTTCACAATTTTCCCGCATAGCAGGGTAGTCATAGAGAACCTAGTGTCATGGCATTTTTTTATCCATATCCGCCAGAAACCGAGACATTACTTGTTGAGTAGCGGAACTCAACACCGCAGTCTGTCTTGGGTATCAGAGCGGAAAAAGGAAAGTAAATAATTCATTCCTCTGAGCGGGAATTGGGCACACAGCCCGTATCGTTTACAGTCAGATTCTGTGCCACTGCGTCGCGATGGCCTCAATACTGATAATATTTCAATTATTTTGGTTTCTCTGATGGGGTTGGATAAAATACATCAACAATGTTGACTGTGCATATTTCAAGAAATGCATGAAATATAAAAAAATACGAAAAGACCTTTTCATTTAATTTATAAGCTACAATTTTTGACAAATTAAAGTAAAGATTCATAAGCGTTAAACAAATCTTTTAATTAACACCTAAAGTGAATTCCTTAACAGAAAATATGGCACAGCATTCCATAATGGGAGGTCCACATCAAAGAGCTCATCCATTAACTAGCTACAAGTGACAAATTATCAAAAATAAGCACGTGGGTATTTCAAAATTTTACTTTAAATAACTATTTAATAGATCCTTATGAATGACTATGAAGCCGCAGTCCTGTATTCCGTTTAAGATAAGTTTTTATTATGTTCTATGTTAAGGGATGAATGATATTATAAATAAAAAGACTTGTAAGTTGCTAGAAGAAAATATAAATACTCTTACGTAATATTATTTGATATTTACGTAATATACTTGACTTATATATAAAAAAAATTAGAAGATTTTATGCACAACTATTTAACCCTACACTAGACATGCAGTTCTATCGCGATTGAACAAATGAAAAAAATACTAGACAATATTAAGATACTAAGACTGAATGAAACAAATCGGCGTTTAGTTCAGCCACTTAACCGCAATGTCTCGATTTAGGGCGGAAAGAGAAGAACGGAGTGTTTTGACACTAGATTCTCTCTGAATAACTACTCTGCTAGGCGGGAAAAAGCATGAAGCTGTAAAAAGAAACTAAATATAACTAAATAATGTAATAAAATGATTGTTTTTGCTGAATATTTGAAATATAATTATAATTTTTTTTCAATCTGAGTTATTAGTCATAGTTACTTCAAATGGAATGAAGTAAATAACTATTTTCTCCTAAGTTATAGAAAGCAGCATCACTACAGCTGGTAATTACTAAATTAAGAATATACTAAATACATTTTTATGCACAATTTTTGAAATTTTTCACTAACAAGGCACTGACAGTTCATGGCAGGGTCAAACAGTCTGTTGACAGATCGACCACGTGTTATCTTGCAATTACGACTGATTTATTAGCGATACTCTTAAAGTAGTTTGGAATACCACCCAGCTAGGCTAGCTGGAGCGGCCTCTTTGTGCCAGGCCGTTTTGCTATGTGTCAGAGTTTTTACGATGTAGATGTTGAACTTTGGGGACTATTGGATGGATTTAAAAACTGTAATATTAAAGCTGATTTTTTGTAACTTGTATACGAAAATATGGAGTCTCTATGTGTATTGTATGGTTGAGTGTACAACACTGTTAGTCTGTGTTAATCTAATACCAACTTTAAGATTATTTCTTTTCTAAATCTATATAGTAAGTACAGATTTTGTATAACAAAATAAATTATAATACATATTACTTTTTGTGAGAATTTACTTTTAATTTTGTCACATCTTAATATAAATAAATTACAGTGGTAAAATTCATACGGAATCCTTCTAAATACTTTAAGTAGGTGGGTGGCGTCGCTTTTTTAGCGATACAAGACGTGGCGCCAAAAGTTCCCAAATTCAATGTTTATACCTTATCTCCACTAGATAATTGGTGTTTTTACCTAAATTGCCTGTTTTAAACATTTTTTTAAATTTCACTTAAGGGCAGCTGTTGCGTAAGATAGTAGGAGACTAAAGTATTTACAAACGTATTAAGAGGTCTCATGCTTTTTGAAACGTGTATGTTATTTTATAATAAATGTATAGAGTCCGATGTCCGTCTGTCTGATCTCTATATTACCATCATTGAGCAAAATATTATTTTATATAAAAACAATTCGCTTTCTAGTGAACAAGTCAAATTACAGTCAGAGGCCGCGCTATGCCACTGGGCCAAGATGGTCTCTTATTATTTATTATGAAACGTTTTAAAAATAAAAGTATTAATAATAGCACGTATGTATAATATACCTAAACGAATATTAATTTGCAATTCACTACAAAACGTTTAAACCTCTATTCAGCAAAAGCTCTTTGAGCCGCCGCTTGTTTTTAAAAGCGCATGTCTAATCCCGTGTTTTAGTTGAGATTAGCTCCAGGGTGGGCTGAAGCTGTATCTAAAATAACACAGCTTTCAATATAACACAAGTTTTATTGTTGTGTTATATTGAAAAACATATCTATAGATGTGTTTTTTACTTATTAAGATAAGCAGACAGTATTACAATAAATATTACATATAAAACATTATAAAGGAGTATTAAAAGTAACACCAACACCATTCACCACTGCTTAATATAAACATAGCTGTTGGATGCTACTAGTTGGAACCTAATGTCTTATTTACCATTAGCTTTATTTTGTTGTTTACAAGCAAGGCAAGCCAAATAAAAATATAAATTTAATATCAAGCGGGAATTGAACAGGCACTGAACACTCAGTCTTTAATATCTCAACCGAACCGAACGATGTTACTATTATTATATTGAAATCTATTAAATTTACAACTAGTTAAAATTTGATACAACCCCAAATATAGTGCTTTCACTATATAAGCCTTCGCTCATAAAGCCAAACTTGTAAGGACCAACTGCATATGTCTAATAAACATCACTGTAGTATTATTGTAACAAATAACAATATTATCTATCAATATTAGCCGACTCTGTCCGCTTTGACGATTCGCCTTTGTCCTCCTCTTTATTTAAAACAAATATGTACACTCAATTTGTTTATTCTAAAATAAGCTTTAATTGCCTTAGAAATAAAGGTTATAAGAATTGTTTTTTTTTATATTGTCGAAAGCTTTATGTTACATTTAAAGCTAATTCTTTTGAACTCAGTTTTGTTATTTAATTGTAAGCTCTATATTTAAGAATTAGAGTCTTTTATTAAGTGTGTAGTACACATGATGTTTAGAGTTCACAGGACATGTGGGAATATGAGATTCACATTTGATCAAAATCTCGATTGGTTTCAAATTACCTAAGTAATATTATTGTTACAATAGATAATGTAATAATATCGTAATTTTTTTATTTAACTAAATAAAAAAATTATAAAGAGTTATTTGTTGTTAGGTGTGGACATCGATATATTTAAAAACAGCATCCATCACGTATTCCAAGATAAATTCAATCAATTCCCTGCGTTATCTTGTAATAGTCTATATTAATCTACACATTTGTATACACGTTCTGCCTATTCCGCCTCAAGTAGAAGATACGTTACGTAAAAAAAGAAAACCAAAATTCGCCTCCAGATATTTAATGATTATTTGTATTTAATTAATTAATATTCACCAACAAGAATAAATAGTTATTTCTTCAACTCATATTAAACGTTTTTAAGCAGAAAATTAAATACAAAAGTTAATCCTCCAAAAAACGCAATCGCAATAAAACCTAATACGGCATTGCTAACTAAACCTAAAAGTACACTCGACTTCGTTTAAAAAGGTGAACACCGCCGGGTCCGGACAAAAACACTAATGACGGTGCATATCGACAATTTGCTACGTACGATTGAACCGCGTCAATACGATTTGTACCCCACGTAGCTTGTAACGGTTTCAAATCCCGTGCAAGACAAAAACTAACTTAATAACACGTCTTAAAGTCGCTATTTGTTAGAGCTTCTCAAAAATATTTGCCAAAATGAAGACATGATCATATTGAGAGCCATAAAATATTATCATTTATCATTCAGACGTGTTTATTGCAATGGTTGCGGTAAACGTCGGCGTAACCGATGTCAATAATGAATGCATCTGCGTTACAGTGTGCAATTTCCCTTTGTATTGTGTATTTTGACAAAATGTGCGGAAAATAGGTAAAACTTGTCTTATTTTTGTGGGGGGTTTTTTACGATTTTTATGACATAAAGTATATGTAATGTATGTCTGAAATTATTAAATTAAGAAGCATTCGAAATATTTATAACTATTGGATATTTTATATTTTGGATCATAGTGTGTGTGTGAAACACTCTTCTTCTCCTGTAAATACAATTAAGTATTATTAAGCAATAGCCATATTTATTGATATATTTAGTACGTATCGTTCGTCCGTTGTATAAAGGAATAGTAAATCAATAAGCCCAACTTAGAAATTTAACTACATTCGAATGTAATCCGATCCGATCCGAAAATAGAAATCCGATAAAATTGCACTTGCTATCTTAAAACAAATAAGAACTCATAAAAACAACTATTATGAAATTAGTCAATCATGGCGCAGTAATACAGTGTATGACTGTAAAGGCAATTGGTTGTGGGTTCGATTGGATACCTAAGACAAAGCGCGGAGTTGCGTTCCACCACTCTCTGACGACCTTGCTATGCGGGAATAAGTGAATTGTGAATCATTTAATACTTAAACATTATGTAAATCAGCTTATTTATAAAAAGCACTAACGGTTAATGCCCGATTCTTATATAAAACCGTTATTTAAATTATAAATATAGTCACAAAAATCAATAAACCGCTACACAGACAATGAAATAAAAATTGACAGCAATTTAAACGATTGAACGCGACATCCATCAGTAACAAATATGTTGATTAAACATAAATTTAATCCAGCTATTGTGCGAAATGCGAGGATATTAACTAGTATACATACTACCACACATTCTTTCCTCACATAAAAGCTACAGCAAAGCGTGCCAAATCTTTTGAAAGATGTATTTTATGCCTGCATTGAAGCATTCAAACCGCTAGGACCATGATGGTTTTATTGCGGACCCATTCTGGACATCATGAGTTTCTTTCAGAGGGCGACGATGTTATATGAGGCGTCGTAAAACAATAAATTAACTGATTGTTCATATTAGGACCCTATGAGGCTAGTTAGCCACGGCTGTATAAAATATTAGTGATTTTATAAATTCTTTACACAAATAAATGGCTGCTTAGTGCTTCTCTTTGAAGTGACGAAGTGTAACAAGCAGTTAAGAGACAGCGGGAGGTGTGCTTTAATAGAAATTGTGGTAAAGAATTACTTAAAACTCACTATTAGGTGGAATGTCGATTCGTTCTGGTTGTGTTGCTGTTTGAAGGATAATGTGAAACACATGCTTGTATTTGCAACAAGTGATCATATATAGAATAATACTTAATTTCCTTTTTCATTATTATAATAGATTAAAGAGAAGACTATAAATATTATTATTATTAATTGATAATGAAAATAACTGTCAAAAAAAGTAGAATCGGCATGTTTTACCCAAATTCGCATACTAAAAATCGTCTGTCATCGTATTTTTCCAAACAACCGGTAGCAAGAAACAATAAGCACTAATATTTGTCCCGTGGGATCAAAAATTATCACCAACTCCTACATAAAGGAACTCCCTCAGGGACTTATTACTAAGGGTTTTAATATGCATCAAAGTACTAGGCGGCTCACTCTTAATAATTCGTTACTATACCAATGACAGTATTATGTGTTCGAGCAGCCGTTTTATGTTTGAAAACAATTTATGGTTTGGACAGATGTATAGACTATATCATATTTATAATTTCATTTGGACCGAAATTATATGGACGGAAGAATATGAAAACGTGCATAGTTATAGTTTTATGAAGGAGAAGTGCAAAAACCCAATAATTATCATAATAATGCATTTCAAATATATAAAATTAATAAAATAAATATCACACACAATACCATCGGCGTGAAATACACGTTTGTATAAATAATCGTATACGTTGGTCAGGTAGATATAAAAGTCAAATACTACTGACAAATTGCGCATTTGGAGAATGTGCTATAATACCTAAAAAACCATGTAAATATTTAAGTTTATAATCTAACAATTCCTAGAGAACTAACGACAAACGGTTACAAGCTTTATAAAATGAAACTGTATTTGCTATACATATATGAAAAGCTGTAATCACATTAATAAATAATAACAAAAGCTCCGATTCAATATTTACTTAAATACTAACGACAGAATACCTTCACGTTTGGAACGTATAATGAAAGAACTTTCAATCTGAGTAGTACACAATGTAAAAAGCCGAAAGCATTTTACATAATCTGCTTACGTCCGAAGATTTATTTAACGTAAATCAAAAGTCAACAGTCGGCCGGCCAGCTTGCACAAAACCACGGTATCGCTAACTAACACTCTAATGCCTTTGTCATCAACACACATCTACTAAACACGTCAACAGACAAACAGACGCTTAAAGTCCTAACTACTAAATCATATTTACGACTTTATAGCCATCGGGCAAGGGTTGATTTCCTTTGGCAAACGTACACGTCGGCGCTCTTTATCTAAAGTCCTAAATAGAGATGTCGAAGCCACACGGGGTAGCAAAGCGGCCGCCGCAAAAAACGAACAATACCCTAGAGTTATGGATACAAAGCGACATCAGGAAATAAATTATTTCATCTGCTCAGTCCTTTCACTATAATATTGGCAAATGTTTCCATTCGAGACGAGCCACGCCCCGTGCGAGATTTGTAAAGCTCTTTTTCGACTCTATCACCACACTTCATACGATTAGAGTAGGTAATGGTGGATCCTGGGCAAGGGGACGGTGGGTTGCGGCGCGTCACAAAGTCGAAGGAGAGTCATCGTTTCTTTTACAATTTTTTCACTTAAACCAACATATATTTTGACTGTGATGTTTTTATTATTTTTGTCCGTGATTCTCTTGAGGATCAATAGCTAAGTATTGGCGGGAGTTTTTCTTAAAGAGCGCTATGCATATCAAATGGACAGTATATTCACGCGCTCTACATTTGAGAATATTCTGGGAAATGCCGACAAAGAAGCTAGCTAATTATCTAATGGGATACAATGTTGACTTTGTCCAGTATTTTGGCTTCCGTTCATCGGCTGCTATTAATCAGTCGTAAGAAGCCTTAGACACAACCATAATATTACAATATATTGTGAACTACTGTCTTACTTATTAAACTAAATCAATATGATGTTGGTTTCGTGAAATATAAGGCAAAATGTTAAAATAATAAATATCTTTAACGCTATTTGATAACATAGAAGATATAATAAAAAGATAGCTTTATGGCAGCAAGTACAAATACCAAAACTAAAAGTAGAATATGCTAAAATGATATGTATTAAATAGCAGACCAAAAATATGATGAAAGTATTTGTTTATACACTCCCTAACTGAAAATTGAATCCACAACCATCGTTATCTACGCAGTCGAACATGTTTTAACTGCGACTATACGTACCTACGTTGTAAAAGTTGTATAATGCCATTTCCAACGCTTACTTAGATGTATGTATATGTAAATAAGCAGTTTATTTTTGATTTTACTTTCTACTACAAATTACTTTAACAGCAAAATGAAAAACTATTATAACTTAGCAAAACACTGAACTAAACCCTTTGTAGCTTGAAACGCAGCTTGCTAACAAAAATCAATCTTCTTCCCAACTGCTGGGTTCTACGAAGACAACAATATAACGCCGGAAACCAAACGGTAGTGTTGCATGAAAATTGTTCAAGTTATTAGCCAAGTAGCGGGGGGCGACATAAATCTTATGGACAAAGACAGAGTGTATAATTGGAATCGAGTTATAGCTGACTGTTTCAATGTTGATATCTTTTTGTTTTTGAACGATATGTAGCTGGCACCTTGTTAAAATAAAATTATTGTTTCCTTAGTTAATTGTAACTGAAAATTTTAATTGGTTGTCGCAATTTTCGTTAAATAAAACTATTTTAAACAAATTATTCACGTATAGTTTTGTATTTGAAATCTATTTTAGAATACCCGACGTTTCAAAGTTTCAAGTTTCAAGTAGACTATTACTAGATTACTAATGCTACTTCTTCTATAAGTAGGTATTATTAAGAGTATTTATTATTTTGTGGTCATCGTGGCGCAGCGTCTGACTGCAAAAGCGATTTGGCGTGGGTTCGATCCCCACTCGGAGTAATAATTATATTTAAATTATTTTCATTTCGCATTATATTCGAAAAAGTTGAAATCGGAAAAATAAAGTGATAGCAATGATTATTTAAAACTTTTAAACTTCCTTCAAATTAAATCAACTTCCGTTTTGAAAATTGAAATATATTTAAGTATTATTATTATTGTGCTTCTAACTATTACTAAGTATCAAACAAAACAAATAAACTAAAAAAGCTATAACTTATACTGAAAGCTCAACACATTTTAGCTCTCTTTGTGCTATAAAACAATTCGAAATCCGCCTACAATTAAACAATGGTCGAACATGATGACTTTACTTTGCTTAAATTTAAAAACTCTACGCGTATTAGCTACTTTATAATGAAACAGAAGGAACGTACAGAAGCTCTCACAATGGGGTGTGACGCTCACAAAAATCAACAAAATGCACATAATAGTGTATTAGTCCGTGAAAATCGACAAAACGTGCACACCCAAGTAGCGAGTAAAGCATGCCTAATCGAGAATGTTTGTTTATTAGCAAAAAATATATTAAAATAAGAAATACGCTTGATTTGACGTCAATCATTGAAAATTAGTAATAAATATAATAGTGTAAAGGTTCATACATACTCTAAAAATATTATATTGTCATTGGACCGGACACGTATATAAATTTTCAAACGAATCTGGTGTCAAGACACTTCTTGACCCACTGGTCAAAATGGTATGCCGCGAGTTAAAATGGTACTGGAACGTATAGTGATTGTTAAAATACTAAAATTTGTGTATACTTAACTTCACCGAACTACAATAATAGTATAACAATCTTTTAGCTGTTTTTTAAGACAATTATTTTGTTTCTTTTTAACATTTTTAAAGTGTTAATCGCACATAGGAAATTGAAAAAGACATTTAGCGGGATTTAAACCTGCGCCTTCTACACGGTTTTCAAGAGGCGCGGGTTCAAATCCCTCTGCGTTCAATTCGTTCGTTTCGTTAAAAAAAATTATACGTTTTCTAAATATGTCTTTCTCAATTATTTTGTTTAAAAATAAAAGCAGCTTCACTTTTTTTTAGGCATACCTACCCTATAGAGAGAACCTAGTGTCAAGTAATCCGTTCCTCTGCCCGAATTCAAGATATCAAGTAGTGAGCGACGGAATTTAACGCCGCGCTATGAACATATTTACTGAAAATATAATAATTTATGTGTAAATCACATTTAATAAGCCTATTGAAAAACATATATTTTATAGCATTACAATATTACAGAAAACAGAATTTATATCTAATTATCTGCAAATAAAACACAACTTTCTTATTACATAATAACTAATACGGCAATCTATTAAGAACTTCGTAAGACAAATTGCAAGTGGTAAAAAAATTGGTACCTCTAAATCAGCATTTTCAACGGTAGCGTGAATGGAGGGCGAGCATTTTTCATAGTCGTTACAAAAGACTGAATATCCAATTGTCTACAGTTTAACTTGTTATTGTCTGTGCTCTTATCTTATTGTGTTCTCGAGTTCTTTACATTCACATATTATAAAAATATTATTTATGTATAAACTCAGTCAATATATTGAGAAATCTTGAAAAACAACTAGGTACGTAATACTTGTAGGTCAATAGTAACAGTTAATTTGATTTTGTTTAGAAAATTAAAAACTGTGGACCTGGTCTAAAAATTCACCGTGGCACTGTGAGTAAGACAGCGTCTGACTGGAAACGTGATAGGTTGTAGGTTCGTTCCCCACACATAGTAATGATTATATTTAAATTGTTTTCGCTTCTCCGCTCTGGTGAGACAAAGCACAGTTTTGAATTCCGCCACTGAACACATCATGTCGCGATATCGGACGGAAAATGGAGAATGGAGTGTCTTGACACTAGGTTCTCTCTCACTACCCTGCTATGCAGGCAAGGAAGATCAAACACCAAGATAGAACATTTTATAAAAAAAACGTCGACTTCGAAAACATAATAAAAATAACTTTTATTGTAATGCTTTAAACGAGAGCATGACATAAGAAAAATCTACTGTAAAGGTACTTTACCTATAAGCTAATAAAAATAAATAGTCTGAAACTATTTAACAATTAATGATGTCAACCCTAACATAAACACATAATATGTATAACACATGTGATGGTAACCCTCCTACATACGAAAAATCAACATTTTTGGTGTTCCATTTTAAGCAAAATAAAATAAAATACTATTACTATATATATTTTTAACATTTTTTAAAGTGTTATTCCCACACTAAGGAAATTGAAAAAAACATATTTAGAAAACGTATAAAAATATGAACGCAGCGGGCTTTGAAACCGCGCCTCTTGAAAACCGTTCAAGCGTTCTGACCGCTAAGCCATGCGTTCAACTGAACGAGGCGAGGCGCGGGTTCAAATCCGGCTGCGTTTTATAAATATGTCTTTTTCAAATACTATTGCTTTTAAATCATAAAATGTGGATACATTGGCATAGTTTTAATTATACGTCATATAAATAGACAATAACAGAAATGGTTGCAAAGACAACTATTTCCTTTTGATGACACTTACAATAATATTTCATAACGTGCACATTCCATTGACAAACAGTTACACACATATTTAACAACATCACGTCATTAAAAGCAGTGTTAATTAAAAATGTTAATGATCAAAATAATTTATTTGAAGCAGTGTCAAACGATTACAAATTCGCACTATCATGTATCATTCTGTAATGAGTCGCCGCGTGGGGTCAACTCTTTATTTAGAAAGCGGGATTTATATGTTGCAAACATGAAACCTGGATGCGAAATTATATATTGTGCTATATATGTATGTATATACCGATATCGAGCGGTAAGAGAGGTAGGGGGGAAACCTCAGGTGACCTCCGTGAAAACAGTCTTAGTGATACTGGAGGAAGGTCACATAAAAAGCGTGCAGGGACCGTAGCGTTTGGCACTTCGTCCTCTCTGACTGCCCCGCTTGTGATAAAGCGTAAGGCTAAAAAAATGTACCGATATAAATATCATAAACTAGATATTTCTTATTTTCTTTAATGATTTGTTTGTCTTGATGTTATGTTTATTAGCAGAAAGGCCCTTGTGTGTACACTGTTTTCTACTTTCGGCCCAATTTTCAAACATTATGTGTTGTGTGACGGTACCGGACAGTAGACGGTGGGTACGGTTGGTTGTAGTTGGGACGTTTTACCTGTATGTTTTAGGTAACATGTTCAAAATTTTTAGTCTTGTTTAATTCAATATTTATCTTAATGCATATCGCTGTTCCTTGTCGTAACTAAGAAAAAAAAATACATATTTTTTTTAAAATACTCAATATGAACTTGGTATCCCCATGAACAAATATCAGCCAACAAAGTACATAAAAAAAATCCTTCATTTCAAAACTCATTATGAACATTTCCAAACAAAATAACTTCTGAACTAACTACTTTAAAAAGCGCAGCCCACACATCTCAACGTCTACTTAAACATTCAAATAACCTCGTTTGTTTTCACATACTCGTACATAAAAATGAAAGTAAGTATTTATAGTAACAAATGACGTGCCTAAGTAGTGCGGCTGTTAGACAACGCCGGACCAAGTTATGTCATGAATCATTCAAAAGCTGAAAATTCTTTACCAAAAGTTAGTTAACAAAGAAAATGTACACTCTATGTTAATTAAAGTATTTATACGTTTTAACCGATTCATATAATAAGGTAGTTCTACTAATACATAGTTGTATATATTCATCTAGCACTTTGTAACATTAATGACACAAAATTAACAATATAACAACAGGCAAAGGTAAACTTATCTCAGATAAAGATTTCTTACTTTTGCAGGTCTGAAGGTGCAACAATAAATGTGTATTCATACATACATTACACAAATTTTATATTTATAGATAAATACATAATATAAATATATATAATGTAGATAAATATGTAAATATACAATATAATGATATATAATATCAATAAATAAGGAAATTATTAAAATGATTACTTACTAACGGTAACCTGTCCTAGGAAATGTTGTTTTACTCTTTTCTTAAATAATATAAATATATTCCCCTGGATTAGTTTAGGTAATTTATTGCAGAGCAGAGCAGCGTATATTGAAAAGGAATTATACGTAACTTAATTATAGTTTCGTTCGTAATCGTTCTGATAGTAATCGTTCATAAGGACTGTAAGGATTGATGAATTTAAATACATATAATATTTCTTCTACAACTATGAATTCCAGATTTATATGGAACATTTTTTTCGGTCGGATGAGTGCCGCAGTATAAATTCAAAATGTACAATACATCAGTAAAAATAGGTAAAGGTCGAAGTTATCAGTCGTTTTTACACGATTACGGTTAAAATATTTTGTTGGTCACGAGATGAAACCTGTAATGACCACTTTCCACCACTTTCATCTAACCAGGTCGTGAAATATCTTTATGTAAATATTCTCTAAGCTGAATTTAAATCTTAAGCCAAATAAGTCCCAACTACGTCACTATTATTCCTAGGTATAGTAATATATGCATAAACATATACATATATAATACAATAAAATATTTGTCAAACACAATTACCGTGTCAACAATTACCACTCATATTAGACTTCTTTCATCTGCACCATTCGAGACTAACCGTAATAGTGAAGTTAATATTCAAATCAGTAGCAGCGTTCACTTATTTTGAATTCCTTTTAACAATAAAGGAACAAAGATCCGTTGGAGCAACAGTAAATCTTACGGCGACGCGACGAGACCGGCGCGAGCTGGTCATTTGGAGGATGTGTCAAAATTACTCCATTAGTACGCCTGTCATGTAACCGGCTTTGTTAGTTACTTTATTATTTGCTTCTTACATTTATTTTGCGGGCGGAAATATTTTTCAGACTATTTTTTATTTATTGATGCTCTAGTTCTAGATTATTAAGGTAGGATAGCAGTTTCACGCTTTTTCCCGCATAGCAGGGTAGTTAGTGAGAACCTAGAGTCTAATAACTTCGATGTTCCTAAATTCAAGACATTGCGTGTTGAGTGACAGAACTTACTTAAATATAATCATTCCCTTGACTGGGAAATGAACCCACAACCAATCGCGATTATATTAAGAAGTTGTCCCACTGCACCACAAAGACCTCAAGGCAGGGTAGCATCGGTGTTTCAATTTATGTAATCAGATCTCAAGAACAAAAATAAAAATAATTTTCCGTTATATAATGACTTTTACAGTCAATTAACATTATATTCAGTCAATGAGAAAATTACATAATAAAAGACAGTACAGTCCACTTTATAAAGTAAATTTGATGTTTTTAAGCGATGACAAGTGTATGCCCAGCTGGCAAGTTCGAAAGCAATTAACTAAATGAAAATCAAGGTTAAAAAAATAATTGAAATTAATTTCTTGCTATCCTGACTATTCGAGATATAAAATTCAAGCTATTTTCATGCTTATAAAAGCTTACTAAGAACTGTAATGACAGTAAGTTACTGATGGAAAAAAGGTTTAAAATTAAATTCTTTTTTTATTTAAACATATTATAACACTACAGACACTTGGTCCGTACTCTTTTTTTCCTTATTATATATATATATATATATTTAATAAAACTATTAAAAGTTATTTTATATATTTGTAATATATTTACAACATGCCCGGAACATAATTTTAATCAAAAATTTCCACATGACGTCCTAAATGGCTTAAGAGATTTTTTGAAATATAGATATCATTGTTTTCATTAGCTCACACTGCGTCTACTTGTTATAATTATCTAACATTTCAATAAGACTGCTTCTCTATTTAACTATCATCTTACCTCTTACTGCCTAGAACTGAAACTCCAAAGTCGTTCACGAAATATTTTGTTTACATCATTTTGGCTGCCGTCTTGGAATTGACACTTAAAACCGGTCATATTTTACACAACACAATACACTAAAAGTTATTGTTATAAACGTGACAAGATGTTAAAATGAAGAACAATAGATTTTTTATTTATTTATGAAGTGAGGCCACTGACATTTATTATAGCACATGAAAATGTGTTGTCTTATAATGAATGATAGAGAGTATAAATAATCTTCAGAACTATTTTTGAGTTATCGTCGTATACACACATATATATATATATATAGTATGTAGACATGTTAAAATTGATTTAGATCAAATATTTATTTGACAGTTATTATTTTTAAGATTAATAAAAAGTGACGAAGACTATTATCATTCAGTTTTTGTTGATATTATATTAATTAAATCAGTTTAAATTGTAAAGGTCCTTTTCTTATAATACATACATAATAATTAATTAGTATCATTTGTCCGTCATTGTCCATTGTCATTGTTAAATGTCCTCCTTATTTCTACTGAAACACAACGTGTGTACAGTTGGTACGAGTTTTTTTTTTTTAATATTTATGTCGAGATCGATATATGTCAAAAACTAAAAGTAACGGTCTCGTTTTCAATATTTTGAATGCATCGCTTAAACTTAGATATAGAACGTTAAATCGATCATAGCGGTGCCGATGGTTATCATGACGTATCGTGTCGCTGCTGACTGACAATTTTTTTATTTTTTTTTATTAAAACTATACTAGAATAGTAATTAAGTATATTCTTTAGTTTAAGCTCAATGATTGTTCATAATATGAGTGTAGGTATCCCATAAATATTGTTAAATGCAAATGAGCAAGATTGTACAAAGAATGAATGTTAAATCGTTCAATTAATTTGATGGAATAATAATAATAAACAAGTTGCGCTGGTGTGGTAGATGAAGGAGATAACGGAGAAGAAAGATAACTACTTTGTCTATTAGCAAATTATGTAAGAGATGCTATTAGTTAAAAAATGTATAAACTATCATTACCTTATAGAAGTTTATCCATGAAGTAATATGAAGGTATATATAGTCTTAATTGGTTACAGACAGTATCCTCAGGGCTCACGTTCAAATCCCACTAGAATCCAAATTTTATACAAAATTTCAATACATTCCGTTTCATTGTATTTACCACACTCATTACAATACAAATAGTTCGCATTCTGAAACAAAATTAACATTAAATACCACGTCAGCTGATTAACAGTGGGCGATCCATCATGCAAGAATATTTGTGTGTTAGGTAAGTCCCAAAAAACACTTCCTCCCGTTATCTTGCCATCGCTTGTACTTCACAATAATAAGGCTAATTATTATTGTTTTAAATTAAAATATATTTGGGTCAAGACGTAAGGGCTAACGTTTCATAATATTTCTGAATATACATTTTTTTTTATATTTATTCAATTAGACATGACTTTCATAAAATTTGTACGTGGATTGTTTATTAAAATAATTAAATTTTGTTCAAAAAATTAAAACCCTTAGAGCGAAAGACACTTTGTTCTTATCTCTTTACATATTTAAGAGACGATTTAGAAATAAAACCGATAGAATAGATAATATAGAATCGATAAGAATATTTTATAATCGATAATAATAATTTATATTCGACTAAAACCTATTTTGATGGAACGTGCAGGAACTAGGTCACACACACTAGACTTTAGACTAGCTTAGCCTTGGTGAAGCGTTAGAAATATATCACTTAATATGTCTATAATATATCTAAATCTCGAACGTAAATCTCTCGATTTACGTTAAAATAAATCTAAAACTTAAAAGCCAAGACAAACTACTGACATTACATAAAATTTGACCAGCCTTAACCATAACGAATATACCTTACAATTTGTCTCAATCGGTCGCAGGTTCAAAATCTTTATCTATTTTAAAAATTAGACACACATTGATCGTGCACGTGAGTGACATCGTATCTGGTATTTATTATTATTGTGATCTAAAAAATTCCCATCACAATAAGAGGTCCGTCGCCCTGTCACTTCCGCGTCGGTGCGCACTACGGTTCCACAAAAAACTCAGATAAACGTACTCGGAGAGTATGACGAGGGTAGTCAGATATTTTAATCAATCTCCATCGTCGTGTGATAATAATTTTAATATAAGAATTATCCACATTATTAATTATAATATTAGAATTAGGTGCAGCCCTAACTGGCTAGATTTTTTGCTTTTATGAAACAGAAATGACTTAGTTAAAACGCGTTTGACGCGCTTTGGTTAATTGTGAATAAGGCTTACGCAATCGCAAATGCCTCAGGTCCAAGTTTGTATTGAATATAGTTTCATATCCCTTGCATTGCATACAGAGCTGCTGAAAGTTCCATGGTAAAGTGGAGCATAAAATAATATAATATCAATTTAATATCTCTCTGCCATGCCATAAATAGGCGCAGTTGAGAAGATTCGAATAAAGCGATCTATTTCTCAATATTTTTTTTTTTTTTATTAATATTAGCATAGCATTTTTCGTATAGCAGAGAAGGCATTTATTGCCAACTTTTCGCCCGAATTAACGAAATTTCGGAACTCAACGCCGCTTTGTCTTTGTCTTACAAATTTATTAGGTCATATTTAAATTTAGCAGAAAACATATACACTAGTCATTATCCTAGTCTATATAACATGTTTCAGAAAGTATATACACCAGTTAAACCAACAGTCCTTTATAATATTATTTATTATCTATGTTTATACAAAAAGGCGAAGATAAAGCATACCAAATAAACTTCACTGAAAGCTATACTTGAGTCATAAAGTAAAAAGCTCGTTTGAACCAGCAATGGATCAAACGGTGCGTAAACAGATAGCACTTCCTTTAACAATTTCATTACACCTGCATCTAAACACACGTTTCCGCTTACTCCCAGGCGGCCCTGAAGAGTGCTGGCCACTATGGTACCGTATAATACGTTCTTCATCTTATTAGACCATTTAACAGTGATAGTGTCTACAGGTGATGGTTGTGAGGTTGAATCAAATTCACCACTCAATAGGCAATGTTTTATAATTGGGCTGCAAGTTGAGATCCGAGTGTCTTAACTACGTTTATCTACCTATCCTGTCATGTGGAATATGCGTAAAGCTCTCTAATATCTGTATAATCTATAAATATACCTTATATATAATACTCTATAATAGTTTTTTTTTCTTTCACGTATTTTATTTTTTATGGAGCTAAATATGAACCTTGAAAATCTAGCCCAAAACCATTTGTATGTACAATCAGATGATACCTTTAAGTAAAAAAAAAGGATTTTAAGCGCATTTTATTTATTTTGTAAGTCGGATATTCAATTCTTTTTTATTTATTTATATATTTATATACGTATATTTGACATTGTTTGTCTGTGTATATATGGTTTGTTAATAAAAGTTCTACTTTGATTTGTTCTACTCTTTGTTTATTCTGTAGTCTCTTTAAATGTATTAATATATGATAGACAATAGAATAATATCATGATAATTATAAAAAAGTTTAACTTAGGTAATATAGCCAATGAAGTAGATGACAGTAAATGATACTAGAAATAGAATAAAGAACTAATTCTATAAGTTCTTCTTGTGATTCCAATAAGAGTTAAGTCACGGCCCTTCAGAGATAACCTAGTATCGAAACACTTTTCGCCTAAAACAAAAACATTGCGCGATGAGTGGTGGAACTGAACGCCGCGCTTTCTTTTGTAACAGAGCGGAGAAATGGAAATAATTTAACTATATTGATTTTTTCCATTGAAATGTGAAATTTAATCATTGTGTGCATTTTAGTAATAATGACATAAGTAATTACTTTTCGAAATTTTCGCAATTCTGAGATTAGTCAGTTATATCAAATCAATATTTTTTTACGCTATATATGCATATATGTTTTGAATTATATATATTTTTTAGTAATTTTACGTAATGCCATGAAAAATAATAAAAACAAAAATTAGATTAGATAGGGATAGCAATATGAAGTAATCTGTAAGGAAAATGTGTGTATCTACATTCATATATATTTATTATATAAGCTTCAAGCTTGTTTCCGCATAGCAGGGGAGTCAGACAGAACCTAGTGTCAAGACACTCCGTTATCTACTTTCGGCCCAAAATCAAGATATTGAGTGTCGGAGATCCCCGGGTGGGCATCGAACCCACAACCAATCGCGTTTACAGCCACACGCTGTCCCACTGCGCCACGATGACTTACATTCATATAAAACGGAATAAGTCGAGCGTGCGTTTACATATTGAAATAACATTTCAATGTTGTGGTATGATTTTTCCAGTGCACATTACTCGTAAATCCGTCAATACAAGCGAATATGCATACGGTGATGAATGTTTCCGACCATCAGAGCATCAAAGGGACCGGTCGCCGGACGCACATAGCGTTACTCATTTAATCAAATATTGATTTATCATGGATCAAAGTTGTATTTTTCTTTAATATTTCTTGGCTCCTACTTTTAACTACTGTAGATTTAACCGATTTACAAAATTACGCCGCTCTATTACGTTACGCCGGTATGGCGCAATTGGGTCTTGTCGTTCAGATATTGAGGAGTTAGCCTACATTCCGCGAAACTAAACTAATGATGAGTAAATAAAATTAAAAAAAACACTAGCTTACTTTATTAACCATTATATGTCTAAATAATATTATTTAAAAAAATATTATTATTTTTTACATCTAAATATTAAGTCAAAGTTATTAGTAAGCTATTTAAATGCAATAGTGTATGTTGTCACGTTTTCCATAATAGATGAAAAAGCAAATCAATCTAAGACATAACGCGGGTGGAGCGATTGCGCCTGACAAGAATATCCGGCGACTAGTAGTAGATAACTTATCAGTTCATTAATGTAGGCGACACTTAGCTAGGTCCGTGCCTGGACCCCTTTAATCTAGACGAGCGCTTTAATATTTATTTGTACAGTGTAAATTTTAATTGTAGATATTTTATAAAAATATGATACGGTTACAGAAAATTTGTTTTTTTTTTATTTTACGCATCTTATAGATAGGCTTGTAATTATCAAGTTTCATGTTAGGTTAGAAGTTTATCGAGAAAAATGTATAAATACAAATTCCCCTCGGTGAAGTTATCATAATTTTTATTATTTTCATTCCTCCGCACAGTTCACCACTCAACACGCATATGTATTGAATTCTGGTGGAAAGTGGAGAACTAAATGTCATAATGCTAGGGTGGTCAAAGAGACCACCTTGCTATGCGGAAAAAATCGTGAAGCTATATCTATTCCCCCAATTTATACTCGAAGTCACATCCATAGCCTTCATTCGGGCACGTCCCTTAGCGCCTTCAGTGACTTTATTAAGTAGCAGATTTATATCTATAAAATAATTTAATCTCTAATTATTTTTTTTCGGCCTAAAGGTTGTCTAAGTAGCCATCACCAGCAAAGAAGAAGGCGATTTGCCTTTTGTACATTTCTTTTTCTACGTACATATTGTTTTTGTCAATTTAATGTGGTGTAATAACAATTCAGTAACAATAATCAAAAATCTTTAAAAAAGGTTTTATAATAAGCTCGATACCTTGAAGAGTCATAAAATATTTTGTAAGGTTTACATTTAAAATGCGCACTTGTAAGGTATCTAGAAAGTGAAGCCACAGACAGCCATTGTATTATCATAATCGCAAAAAAAAAGCGCTATAAAAATGAAATTATAAACATAGCCGTAAGGTTTCACCATTAAATATACAAACTTGGGGAAAGAGATTAGGGGAACCGAACAGCTTGTATCTGTGGCCCTATTTATTCTTTTAAATTGAAATATTTTTTATTAATTTTATACTAGTTCCACCTTTTTACGGGTTTAAATTCTTTTTACCTTTACGCATCTCTTTTTCACAACCGAATAGGACCTAGTATTGGGACACTTCGTTTTCCATGTTTTAGATATATTTTTTTGTTATACTTCCCCATTTTCCATCTCAGGCGCAAAGTGATAGTGAAGGACTCCGTTCCCACCTACATACACTTTCGACAATACTTTTGACCCTTTTTACAAAGGTATTGAGTTCAGAGAAGTATTTTGTTTGGCATAGTTAAAGATTGGATAAAGAAGAAGTACAGACAGAAGATGTGCCATGAAATATATAACATTAATAAAACATACATTCATACACAGCCATTAGTTTGACTTACACTTTTGTACAGTTTTGTTTAACGTTGCCAAGGCAACGCGTATTTTATGCGTCAGCACTAGAAAGACTAATTAAGTTTCTTATTTGTATTTACTTTTTCGTTCACAAAATGGAGTAGTTCACTCCATGCACTAACTCCGTTGTAATCTCAAATAAGTAAAGTAAAATTAAATTAAAAACGGCTGTTGTTATGATTACTCTATCTACTAAATTTTGGAAGCATCTTGGTGAATTATAAAGTTGAACGTGAGCATACAGTGTATAAGTTCGGGGCCACCGCAAATATGAAAATAAACAAACACTACCTAAATATCCCAATAGCACTTCAAAGTGGAGTACGCCGACATGTTGCAATTTACAACAGTTAAGCGTTCAATTCTAAATTAAATATATTTTCTTTCCTAATCATTACGCAGAGAGAACATAGTGTATTCATTTTCTGTTTACGATTTGGAAAAAATAAATAAAACAAGCTACATCATTAATATATATATAGCCCCCGAGTGAGATTTGAATCCACAACTATCGTATTCAATCAATTTGTAAACAGTGCCAGGATCACATTTTCAAAAATACCTTTAAAACTATTAACTTCTGAAGTTTACTAAGACATAAAATTTGAAATTATCAATCCAGAGTACAATATATTCTTTTCTCTTAGTCTCATTTATATTTTAGATAAAAATTATCATCGCTTAAAATTTAGACCAAACGTGGCTGTAAAACGCACAGCTTCATGTTTACATACAATATCGTTCATTGGGCCACACCTAACAAATGTAGCAACAGCCAACATTGGACACCAATATTTGAACAATTGTACATTGGAAGCCAATTTTCAAGGAAAACGAAAATCATTTCAGGCTTTATCTTACAGAAATATAGAATACTCGTATACGAATACACACTCGTATATTTGTGTTCAGCGGTGTAGGGAGCAGAGAGACCCTGGGACAATACTCTCCGTTCTCAAGTATTCATTAATACAGATGATGATGTGGGATTTGATAATAATGCCATTTTATATTATATTATTCATAATTTGTTATTATCTAATTAAGCATATATTTCATATATATGCACAGAAAATATTACACATAAAATAATAATTTTACTGAAAATAATATATCGAAAAATACTTATTATCAAAGCTAATACATTCTCCGTATTTTTTTAACAATATTGGTATATTGGCCAATTGGCAGTTAGAACAAGCTGAGTGGATTTGTTTAATAGAAAACACAGACGCGCAAAGCATGTAAACAGCGGTCGCATCAAAGAGACCGATACATGCGCACGCGCTGAATCTTGGTGCTTTACTATTTTCAGTTCCAGGATATATTTTATTTTATTTGATAGAAACAGCATATTGATATGTTATCCTGTTCTTCACTACGCACTCACTTAGGTAATTGCGAGTCTGGTTGTGGATCTTTAAGCCGCATAATCTAGGCTATTATAATAAAAATATTCCTTGGCGTGACACACGTGTAATTTCAAGGTTTTAGGTTAGGGAGCTAACGAAAAGAAAACCGCTTCTGGAACTACTTGAACACCTCCAAGTCCACTTCAAATGACCTCGACTGCCATGACCTTAAACTGTCGCAGATCAGGAAAATTCTTTCTACGAGCCCTGCGAGCCCTTGTGTATGATGTAGGATAAAAGAAAGTCATCAGCATCACCAGTGAAATTTGGATATGTATTTTATAGAATAATTACTAAAAAATATATTAATAAACTCAATATATTTTTAATAATTATTCTATAAAATACATTATATACTCAATTATATGACAACGCCCTTGGCAAGGCGTACTTTAAAATAAAAAAAAAATCTTAGATAAGTGTCTGTTGGATTGAGCATACCTTCCACCTTCTAACCATAGGTTATAAGGAGTAAAGAATATGTAATAGATTATTAATATTTTTTTATATTAATAACAACATAAAATTATCTTAATATTAACACATATGTGACACACACTTTCGTATAACATGACATACATGTTGCCAAGGAAACGCGCGTTTACGCGTCTAAGGGTCTACTAGTGATCATTAACGGGCGTAGTGTCCGACCAAATAAATAATCCATTGAAGAGCCGCTTTCCGATATTACATTTTCAAATATTTAACTCGAAATGTCTGTCATAGAGGGCTTATAAATTAATTACCATACATTTTATATCGAGAACTTATACGAAAAGTTAATTAACGATCAAAACGATTCGTTTTCACTCCACAGCACATCGGATTGATCAAAACGTCTTTGATCTTAGGATCACGCGCTTCTCACTTATATTACTACGGGCCTGGTGAGGTACACATACGTTTCATATATGAGATACATTAAAATAAACTTAAATGTTTATATTATAAAGTTTAAAATTATTTAAATAGGACAGCGTGTTACGTCTTTATTAGTCAATCAAATTATACAATTGTTCCATATAAGAACATCCTAAATCTCAACATTGTTCCAAATTGATATAAACTCTATTTTTTATATGTTAAGTTAAAAATTCGTTAGGCAATATTTAGTGTTTTACAACGTTCCGTAAGTGTGTTTGTCCGTGTGACCTGTCAAAACGGTGAGTGGTAGCAGGCGCGAGGCGTAAACATTTACGCGGTCAGCGCGCTAGCGGTACTATGACCGACCCGGGAATCGAATGAGTCAATTTTGTTATGTTAAATGATATTTAGATGTGCGATACTAATATAAAGTTGATAGAATGTAAGACGTAGCCGTGCTATGCAATTGGAGTCCCATCTCCTCTTGCCATCTCCCATAGTTTAACTGTATAAAACCACCTCGTTAATAGAATCCAACGCAACGCTACAGGAAACGTCTACTTTTAAATCGTGTGAGATTTTAAATTCCAACTATCAAGTGCAGCCAAGCGCGTTTCAACTTCGCCAATACTGTTTTTATATTCGGACATATGATTCTGATTTAGATTATACATAATCTCTCACTACTGATTAGTTTTGATATCCAAGTTCATTTGAAATACATCCTTTTGATAGAATGAGATAGAGAGAGACGCCATTGTAGCAAAGTGGGACAGCGTCCCACTGTAACACAATGTTTGTGGATTCGATTCTCGCTTGGAGAAATGATTTTATTGAAATTAAAACAATGAATTTCAAGTTTAAAAGACAAATATGAAACTTAAATTAAGATGAATTCAACGTGACGAAAAATAAACTTGTTGTTCAAAATCTATATCTTGATATGTAACCTTACCAGAGTAGTCATCTCTAAACCTTTTCTAGTCGTAAACGGTAAAGATGTAAATGTGATTGTTTAAAATGAAAATAAAAGGACCATCATAATGTGTATTACCTTCTGATGTGCTAGATGATGTACCTATAATTAAATAATAACAGTAAATATTTTCTGGATAAAAGCGACATACGACGTCGTCGTGGCGTAGTCGGGCAGTTGGGAAACGTAATGGTTGTAGGTACGATCTTCAGTCGGCGAAATAATTATATTTAAATTGTTTAATTTCTCCGAATAGAAATTGTATTCACAATCGGATTCGGACAGTGTCTGGTACTTATGGTGATATGATAAAGGTCATATACACGCAGACACTGCCCCACTGCGCCAGGATAGCGTTTAATAGTAATTACGAAATTATATTGGAAAACCTCTTAGTAACAATTTCATAATAAATATTTTTAACGGCCTGTTATTATCTTAGCTATAAATGTATAATTTTAATGTAAGAAAATCTTGTAATGTTGTTTTCATCCACTTCTTTGTGTTAAAATTAGCCTGCAATCCTACGTCAGGAATGAAAAGGGTATAAAGAAAATAATTTAAAATGTGTTTGCTTAAAATAGTTTAAAGAACTGTTTTTATTGCAGCATTCAGATATACTCACAACTATAGCGAACAAACTGACAGAAAAGGATAGATACGCCTATCTTACATAGAGTAATGTTTTTCATTGTAATTTAATAGTTACAATGCAATTACTTGCTCTTAAACGTTACGCAAGCTTGGCCGGTGGTCTTCCGGTGTCGCCTTGCTGACATCCTGCTTAATGCAATTAGAGCGATTGGCCGAGACTTCTCGTACATATAATCGTATAATTTGTGATTAATTGTCTGTTAGTTTGACATATTTGTCGCATGTAGGAAGACAGAGAGTACCTAGTGTTAAGAAACTGTCCTAGTGTCACTCAAACTCCGTAATTTAAGTTTTTAGCAGCGTCTAATAAATAAATTTCTATACACATTTAAGTATTTGTTAATTAATTTTAGTGATGCTTCAGTGTTATCTCCGATAGATTGTGCATGTAATAAGCTATATATATACTCATTTACATGATCCAGCGAACTTTGTACCGCCTCAGACTTGAATAATGTGTTAAAATTCAATAAAAATTAACAGAAGTAAAAATTGCGCACGGACATTATCTACGTAAAAAAATTCATGGCGATCGCTTAGGACAGGACAGGGAAACGTTATCCCACAAACTTCCAACGATTGACATTGCTATTTGTTTATTGTCATCGCAAATGCAGGGGAAATTGCAGATGTTAAAAATCAAATGATAATTTTGTTGGAATCATCGATATACGCGGAATCGAGACATCTTCTTCATTGTATTTTCTCCTGATGGTCGTTGCCTTGATGTCATTAGCTTTTTCACAGTGAGTCTTGTGAGACCAATGAATTGCACAATCAAGTAGTTAATGTTACGGCAGCATGATGATAACTTATTGTACTTTTAATTGTATACTGTAAGTAGAAGCCAACTAAAAACACCATGGGATAAAGCCAACAAAAACACTAAGGGATAGCTGACTACGTCATCCTGATTTATATCTGTGTCACCTTATAATAAAAAGAACTATCCCGGGACTCTAAAAAAATCATGACATATTTGTTGTATTTATAGCTCGTTCAGAAACTTTCTTAGAAAGATAATTAATAATAATTTAAATATTATTCTAAAGATCAAATTCCCGGCCAAACTATTGAATACATTAATTATATATCGTTAAATCAGGTATTCGAATTTAATTTATAGCTTTTACTTATAGCTAGGTCTTTTATTATTCCATAGTACGCACAACTTGTATAGAAAGTTAAATTGTTTTTTTGTAATTTAATTTAATTTCTTTATGTAAACCTTTCTTGGACTTCTATAAATATTTTAAAGCCAAAATTAGCCAAATTGACCTAGCGGTTCTCAATTTTTTGTGTGACTAATATATAAATATATAAGTGTTATAATCGCGAAAATCAAAGAACTTATTAAATATCATATCATTTTTCATTTTAGATTTAGGCTTAAAATTACAAGAGGTAAGAGAGCTTACGGGAGACCTGGGGTGACCTTCGAGAACACAGTATCGATAATATTGGAGGAAGGTCACGTAAAAGGCATGAGGACCCCCCGGAGGGCGTGTATGAAGTGGTTGATTACCATCAACGGAGGAGGGTGAAGAAGTATGCAAAGTCGGTAGCGTTTGGCGCTCCATTCTCTTTGACTACAAATCGATAAAGCGATGAAGCGTGAAGCTAAAAGTAATATTTTTTAACAAACAATAATGTAGTAAGTTATTTCTATGATTTCGTAGATTTTTGTTTATTGTGATTCTTGTAAATTTGCAAAAAATCTAAAATTGGGAATGTAAGTCATTGATAATACTGTGTTCATACATTATCCTTTATACAAATAATAAAAATTTTTACTGATAGCTGTCTGAACATGGAACATATATGGAAAAAATTTATAGGGGCATTTATCAATAAAATAGAACCCACAAAAACTTAATGTTTTTAGTTTGTTTTTCTGTTTGTCTATTCGTCTGGTTTTCTGTTTGTCTGTGCGTTTGTGCTCGCCAATCTCAGACTTAGCTTACCCGATTTAAATGCAGATGTTGACTGTTGTATTGTGGTGTTTTATCGGTTCATAAATATAAAAGTTACAACAATTTAAATTATAAATTTAAGCAAAGTTTGTGAATTAATTAAGAACGCGGGCGGGCGATAAATCAAAATAGTTTTGTTGTGTAGACATACATATGCGAAGCCGCGAGCGGGTCGCTAGTTAAATAATATAATCGAAAAAGTGGATCGCCTCTATAATACAAAATTATAAATATAAAGCAAAGAAATTCTAAGTTATTCGTTATTAAAGTGAATACACAATTACAACAATTATGTCAGAGAGACGTAAAGCGAGTAGTCGAGTACAAACATCCCGCATGTTTAGAATCACTCAATATTATAGAAACTATTATAAAACTGGATTCGAATGGATTCATTTGTCCCAATTCCATATAATTCGAGCTTTTCGTATTTAATCTATTATTATAGATTTTATCTAGTAAGGACGCGTTCATGATGTAAGTACGATGTAAATATAATTTACTAGTTTTTAACTCTTGCTTTGTCTTTAGTTGAGTAATTGTTTATATTTATTTTTTGTGAATCGAGAGTCATTAATAGACGGAAAGTTTGGAAATGCTGTTTTTTTAATAAGATTTATATTGAAAAAGACATATTTAGAAAACGTATAAAAATTTTAACGCAGCGGGATTTTTATACGTTTTCTAAATATGTCTTTTTCAATTTCCTTAGTGTGGAAATAACACTTTAAAAAAATGTAAAAAAAATAAGATTTATATTTTATATATTTTTTTACAATTTCGTTACAGTACGCGATGCACTCCCATTCGGCCAAACGTTAATATTAAGATATTTAAGTGACATTTTTGGTGACCTGAACCTCTAATCCTCATATCCCTATCATGACCAGAAAGGAAGAGGAGATCTTAAATAAAAAATGATTGATAAAAAATAATTTGAAAATAGCTTCTTGAACAGCGCTTTAGAATAATGATCTAATAACATAGTCTTCGTTTCCAGATTCCCGTAAAGCAGGAATGCGGGAGGAGGGCGGCAGAGAGGGCAAGGGCAAGAGGGCGAGGACCAACTATAAATACAAATTATTTTATTATACATCATAAGCGCCCGCACCCTGTACCGGCTACTGTACTCATTTGTATGATTCATAATTTGACTATAATCTTACAAATTAATAATACATTGCGTAATGTTTATGTGGTAAAATTACTCGCGTAGAATTTATTAATTAGAAACGTCAAATAAATTCTTAGTAAAAAGTTTAAGTTAGTGTAGTAGTTAAAAGGACTAAGTAATCATGTATTTTATACGACAAGAAGTTTTCTTACCTAAGCCAAGCAAAGTTATTAGATATTAATTGGTTTACTCATAACTTAATATTTATACTTAATTTTTTCTTATTTTATTATTGGAAAATCGCGTTACTGGATGCATTTATTTATGAGTATCTCAAATACTCAAAAATGTAGTAATTCGGTCGCATATTATGCATTGTTATGTTACGCAAATACAAGTTACAAGGAGAACTGAGAGATGTATCACTAAATACATATAAGTTCTAGAAGAGAAATATCGTTTACAAAAGCCTATCCAAAAATTTCCAAAAAGCTGAATTAATATAAAATTGATAATTTGTTTTACCAAATATTGACCACATTAGTGCAATAAAACCTTTTGTAACAACCATACGGGTGTATTGGCCGTCGCTGTCGGTCTGTCCGTCGCACAATGCTGCTTTGTGTGGCAATTGACTGCTCCTTTCATAGTAATTGTATTAACTACATACATTCAAGTACATACACTCGGCCCTGAGAAACTGCTTCAGAATTGATTTAGCTACTCTTGTGATTTAATTAAAAACATCTAGGATCAATTTAAAATTAATATCACTTATACGGCAAGACGTTATAGTGGCGCAGTTGGAAACTGTCTTCTTACTTAACGCAGTGTTGGATTCAAGTACTGTTTCATAGGAGATTGTAGTCGAAATATTTTATACTTTTTCATACTGTAGTTAAACGTAACGCTGTTTTGGTCATGTATATATCTCCATACAGATATCTCTAAACAGATGTATAATATAGAATAAATTAATTTTTCACAAGGGATTGAACGTTTTTCAACTCCTAATTCATTCCTTTACGTTTGAAATATTTTTTTAACTCCTAACTAATTTTGTTCTTTTCATTTTCAAATTCATCCTTTCGAAAGTATGAAAGTACTGAATAGGAGTGATTTAAAAAAATATATTTTGAGGTTCCTAAAAATAATTCAACAAAACAAAATAAAGTCAGCCTATATCTGCGCGTGTATTCAAAATACGATACAGAGTTCAGCTATCACGAAATGTCTCTGCCGGGAATCAAAGTGAAAATCAGGTAAACTATTAATTTGGTTGTAAAGTTAAAATTAATAAAATATTAAAACATAAACCGTAAGCACTTATATAATATATTTTTCACCTACTAAATTCGCAATATTTATAATTGGGACGAAAAATAGAGAAAGAAGTGCTTTAACAATAGCTTTTTTCTCAAAAAGTGTTAAGCTGTAAAATAGAATAACATAAAAGTAGACTCTTTAAATTTTTTAATAAATTGAATCTCATGAAGACAAGTCAACGTTAAATGTTGATTTATACCCGACGTAATGTTTATTAAATTGATTGTTATTAATTGATGTCTCATAGATCAGTTGTCAAGACACTGGGTTCGTTGGCGGTGACCCGGGTTCAGAGGGCTCGTCCTTGTTGAGGTATAGGTTATAAGATAAAGCGAATTTAAGGGTAAATAAAAGGGTATGGCTTTTAATACATTCAATTCTTTTTCCATCATTATTTACTTTTTTATTTATCTTAGTCGTGGAGCAGTTATATAGTGCACGTATCTAGTCTGGCTCACAATATAACATTCAGCATTAGGTTGCACTTCCTAACACATAATGCCTTTCTTAGAGAAAAACAAAATAACTAGCTTATTTTTACAAAATGTGTAAAAAATTTAACGCAGTGCGATTCAAACCCGGGGCTCATGGAAACAGTGCAAGCGTTTCGAAAAAAGCTAGTCAGTCAGTGGAATCAAGAAGCTAGTCAAATTTATGTTTCACATTCCTACAATATAATATGTATCCTACTTATTCTTCTCTTTCCTTAACTTATTATTTGTAAGCATATTCGCTTATGGTTTGCTCCACAAGTAAAACGCTAAAAGGTTATATTAAATAACGCGAACTAACGTAATCCGTTCCAGTGTTTTCCAAACTAGACCGAGTATGAGGGAACATTATTTTTCATTTTTCATTTTTATACATTTTTCATATATATCAACAAAATAATTAAGTGATTTATTCGCTTTGAATAGCATAACTTGTTATTTCTTTATTAAGACTTAAAATATAGAAAATTTTATGTTTAAAAATTAGGGTAGTCAGAGTGAAATTAAGATGACGACACTTTGTTCTCGACCTTCCGGCCGAATTCGAGATATTGCGTGTTAAGTGGCGGAACTCAATGACGCGCTATGTCTAAAGTACCAGAGAGCAGAATTGAAAATATTTCAAAGATAATGATTTCCACGAGTGGAAAGGAACCCCACAACCAATCGCGTTTACAGTCAGACGCAGTCTCATTGTGCCACGATGGCTTAAAACTGTTGTCATAAATGAATTAAAAATAGAAAGAAAACAGGAAATGATTTTAGTTACTTCTATTAACAGGTTAGTTTGTCGCTACACAGTATACACTAAATAGTTAGCGAGTCGTAGACAAGTTATAATAATTGCATAGTATGCGGGCGCTGGTCATTCCAGAGCAGCGCAACTGTTTTACACAAAAAAAAATTAAATTTTGGCCTGAATTATAACTCAAAAGGGTATAAGATAGATCTACTACAAAAATCCGACCTGTCTAGAACTATTATTAATACATTACTAGCAAGTATTTCGAAGACGGCATTGTAGTTGACGGTGAAACGGAATGTTTAGGAGTTTCCTGTCTTTTTTAAACAAGGTTTTGTTTCTTGCGTTATTTATAAAAAAACATCTAGGCACAACTTAGAACTTTTTTTTTAACTTTTAAATAAAAAAATAACTTTTGTTAGGTACCGCTGGGTTGACAGCCCCTGACAAAAAATACAGCATCAGAGGGTGCGATGGTGCGAACTAATCGCTCTGAGTGCTTTAAAATCACCCAATTATTGGCCGACAACTGCATGACTGGCCGACGCATATATATTAACTGACCGACACAAATGAAGGGGTGAATGCCCGAATTCATTAGATGTTGAAATTGAATAGCAAACACTTTCTAGTTGATATTCGTTTAAGTTCACGGTAAGTAGAAAATGACTCATTTTTAATTTATATAAACATAAAAAAGAAGAAGGAAACCCACTCTACTCATTTTTCAGCCCTATTCCATCTAATCAAAGTAAATCTAAGTATAAATCTGCAAACGTCTAGATAATTTTGAAATTTATCAATTTAGTTCTATTGTCTCGAGAGTGCGTATACGTACGGGATATGAGCGTAGTATCAATATAATTGACAGGTCTATTATACCATATATAATAATATTCCATATTATACCATATATAGTTATATCATTTGACTTGAATTATGTATTTCGTAAATGTTAAAATATTATTCCTAAGATATTTAAAATGCATATCATGTTTTCGCACTGTCCTTATTTTCACATATAACGAATGAAATTGTCATAGTTTCTAATACGATAATAGAAACTTCTTACTTCAATCAAAGAGCAAATTGGGCTAATTAAACTCTCCAGGACTTAAATACGATTCTTTTATACCATATCATACCATATATAGCCTTATATTTATCAAAACGTAAAAATATCTTACTTACGCTGTCTGTTCAGGTCTTCAATTAGCAGCGGAAATATTTTCAGAACTAAGGACGCCTAATGTAATCTGCTTAAATATCTTTAATTGGTAACATCCCACCAAAGATAATTTAGCTATTTACAAAATAAACAAACAAATAAAAGTTAATACTAAACAATAAAATTGTAGAAGTTTTAATTATAGATAATTAAATGATTAGTAATCATTTATTATGTTCCATATCTTGTATCCATACGTAGATACCTACGAATAGGGGCAATAGGTACAATATCTAAAAAAAATCATAATAACATATTGATAAGAAAATAAAAACAATATATTTTTATCATCGAAAGCCTTAATATGTGTAAGTCTAAAACGCAAAATACTGTTGGTATTTTGACCTTAATACAAGTACTTAATACGAAGTCTTGAATAGTAAATTGCTTGCCCCTTATTGTGGTAACAATCGGTCCGGCTAGAGGACCAATTAGGGGAGTTAACCTCGTCGCAGGGGTCACAATATAATTTAATAACGCCGATGATGAGATGCTACCCACACTAGGAAGTTGAACTTACTTTGAATTATAGAGATAAATGCTGGTGTATTCATGGTATAAAGTCAAGGAAAAGGTAGCCTATTCAATTCAAAAAATAGCACGGAGAAGTGAAATCAATTTATAAACAATCATTCTCCTGAGTTGGGATTGAACCTACAATCATAGCTTTTAAAGTCAGACGCTGTACCACAGCGCCACGATGATCTCAATGTAATATTTTTTGTTTTTAAATTAATAACATTATCGCAGAATAATTGACAGTGGTAGTAGTTTCAACACAAAGTCGGGAAATCGTAAAATATTTGAAAATTGCCCGGGCCGACTTAGCGCCACGTTCGATTTCACCATCCAGCTTAATGCCAGACTGAAATGGTAAAATAGTAGTTTCTTAATTAAGGTATCCCGTAAGTATGAGAAAAATAACAAGCAACAGGATTCCATTTTACAAAAGTTTGTAGATACTTACCTTAACAACACACGCGCCAAGCGAAATTACCTGCACATATTATGTTTAGAAAATATCCCATTACTGACAATTGTTCTTTTTTTTATTTAAAAAATTCACCAAAATAAGAAATTCGATGCCAACCAATACAATAATTACAGCAAACAATGCTTTATCTTATGCATCTTAGAGTTAGTCTTGCGGAAGATCGAAGCTTTGTTGTAAAAGGGAAATCGAGATGATAGTGAAAATACGAACGAGTACATTACTCATGCGTCATTAAGGTATTACTTTCAATGTTATATAGCTTACTTTTATTTGACAATAAATATTTAATTGAGAATTGTTTTTTTTAAATAGATATGTGAAATAAACGCAAATAAAAATACAAAAATATATTTTAATTTGATTCCAACGTGGCGCAGTGGTCATACAACTTTCAAGTGCACAACAAAAGGAGATATTAACCGATAGATAATATTATTCCAAATTATTTAGAAGAAAGTCAACTGATCGATAAACTGTGGCGGCAACCTCTTTGATCTCGATGGCTCACCTTTGATGTACCGACTCTCGTTAGTTACACTGAACACGCGTTCCGTTGAAACGTAGCTTTCAGGAAAAAACAAAAATAGGTCAGTCAGCAGATAGCAAAAGTCTTGTGCCTAATTAATTCCTACTGCCTTTATGATTGATGTAGGTCTTATATTCTATACCAAATATTTTGAGAGAATACCCTAGTTCCGCTGTTGACGAGTAAATGACGCGTTGCCTTAGAAACATGTACCTATGTCACTTTATTCAAAAGTGTATGTATGTCAAACACATGGTAGTGGATGAAATAATTAATTCCTTAATTAAATGTATTTCTTGTAAACCAAAATTATGTATTTTTCTATATAAATTTTAAATATTTCAAATTTCATACTCCTTCAGTCGTAAAGTTTTCGTAAAAATAGGGGTTTGAAAGTTTTTCTTCCACGTATTACGTTGTGAATGTATGACTATTGCAATGCCGGTAAACTGTGTCGAATTCAAGACAAAGACTGTTCTTTTTTCAATTATATTTAAAGTTACTTTCAAATTTTTTCATTTTATTAACCGACTGCTCTTTGCTCGTGTAGAAATGTTTTTAGTTGACTTCGAGTCATCTATACTAAATATTATTATGATCTAGCCCTGTTGATTTATAACCGCTGTTTTTTATTAGAGAATAACAAAATACTTTGGCTGCTATAAGTTTCTTAATAATATATTAATATATTAACTTACAGCCAGTCTTGGATTTAATCTACACTCTGTAAGACAAAGCGCGGCGATGAGTTTTGCTATTCGACTAAGCATTAATAGTTGTCTTTTATTTGAGTGGAAAGGAGAACAGAATACCTTAAAAATAGGTTCTTTCTAGTTTTTAACTCTGCTGCTTGCATAAAAAACATAAGAAAAATGACAAGAAACTTTATATCAGCTAACACTAAAATGCTGAACCACTATATCTAGCAAATCTTACACCATATCATGAAATGTTTTAAAATTTAATTACTTTTTGAATCTGACACATTTAAATTTAAAAAATCTAATCTAATCTTGAAGAAATCGAATATTTAGAATATTAGATTTTCCCCGTTTAACAGGCCTATCCCAGAACTATTCCAAAAACGATAAAATATAGAGAACCTTGTAATGTGAGTCCCTAATGCTTCATTTTATCCATCAAACGGAGATACATTTCACGCTTTTTCCCGCATAGTAGAGTAGGGTAGGAGTAGAGAGAACCTAGTGTTAATATACTCCGTTTTCCACTTCGAGATGCACGTCAAAATGAGACAACATTTATATACGTAATTTAACAGTATGTCTCAGTATTTCCAAAAAACACAAATTCACCTGAAATTTACAATTTATAAACAAGACCTCCCAATTCGCATGTTCTAAACAATCAATAGTATTCCCAGAAGCTAAAATGTTATGAAACATCTGAAGGCGGCGAAGAGTTCATAAAGCTGGGATGTGTTTACTAAACACCGCGTGCACTCGGTAACCACGAGTATATTACTTTTAGTAATGAATAGCTAAATGGGTATAACAATCCGATTTCTACTTTGTGAAATTTCTTTATAAGAGCAATTTTTCATTCAAAAATTATTAAAATATTATATAACTATTGTTGACTCCATCGTAGCATAGTTGAAATGTACTTAAACGAATGCAATGGTTAGTGTTGTAAATTAAAATTGAGTGTTTAATATGGATGGGATTTACATATTTGTACTGTTGCAAATTAAACATCTTATTGAGAGTTTCCTATGCTCGGAGGGACTAGTTACCAAAACGATAATAGCCGACGACTTGCAACAAAGACTTCGAATGTCCGCTACTATGAATTTATAATCGATTTCATAGAATAGAGGAAAATAACAAAATCAAACAACAAATCTTTATAATATAATAAAAGCTCACAGTTTCAAGAAATAATCTATAATAAGCGTCAAAACATAAATACGACAATTCTGTGCCCAACAATTTGAGAATCCTTACAATTCCAATAATAATTAGCGAAACTTTCATTCAACATTCTTTTCAAATATAAGAAAACATCCGTTTCAAAAGGCTAGAGTAACCTGAGTAAATAAGCGTATGTTATGAATAAACTAAATGTGTACAAACACAATGAGAGTATGACATTAGATATAAATATTTCGAAAAGTGACCATTTTGCAAGTTATAATCTCTTTTTTGCGAGATTTACGTCCGAAAGGATTAATTGTCGTGATTTCATTCATATCGTTAATCGTATTGTACGTGCAAATCCATGTATAGAATATATTATGACAGTTTTGTATTCTGTCAATGTATTTGCCAGTGACGTTGGTTTCTGTGCAGAAGTAATTTTAAAATTTGTAAATTATTTTTAATATATAACAGGAGTGGCCTACTTAAATATAGTTTAGTAGTTTAATAAATTAAATAGAAATAGCATAGTTTTATATAAAAACAATTAACATTTAGGTTCTTTTTACAGGTATCAACAATAAAATACAATTTTCTTTTATACACCAGATGGCAGTCTAAAATAGCATCTAAGAAACATTTAATGCCGAAAATTAAAAAAAACATACATTTTCAATATTAAAACAGTATGCAATATAAGTAAATACGTAACGAAAACATTACAGCCTTACTCTTAACATAATATATACCTACAGCTGACACTATAGCTCATTTACAATACACGAAAAGATTGCAATTCAATCTAAATCGATGACTTCACATAAGAACTTAACAAACAATAAACAATTTACAAATACTAGTCTATTCTTGGAAAACACTCAAATACATACCAAACAAAAACAAACAAAATCCATATTTAAAGCAATCGATGCGTCGTATTTAAAGGGATTACGCGTCGGGAAGTCGCCTGAAGCGTCTCGTAAAACAAAGTGAAACGGGTTAATCTCAATAATCCTCTAACATATGTATTTGTCGTTAGGTTTTGACGTAGATTTACAATTATTTACAAGAAATCGAAAAGCTTGTCTCGTCGCGGTGAGACGCGGATTAGCGTTGTTTATTGCTGTCTAATAGCGCCCCTATATGAGTGTTAAAAAGGTTTTTTTAATACACTGTAATTTCAACATTATGCTGTCTCGCAGTTAGAATGACTGAGCGTGATGATTGTAGGTTCAAAAGCAGATGGCGTAAGGTTCTACTGCTTACTGCACGCGCCACGTCCCAAAACGGTAAAGTTAAAATAAAAGCTTTATATTTATTTTATATCTCCAAACATTTGAAATCAAAATATGTAAACTCACAAAAATACGAAACAACATATGAATTTTTTTTTATTATTCATAAACTTTATAAAGAGTTATTAGTAAATAAATATTGAGAGAGTGTTTTAATTAATAATATTAATTACATAATAAATATTCACGCAAATTGCCTATACAAAATGAAAATTTAAATTTACCACAACATTTAGACAAAATATAAAAAAATACATGGTTTCCAACAAAATTTTATAGCTATTAGAATTAAAAATGTCTCAAACTATGTAATTTATAGCGAGGTGCGCCCGCGCAGCTTTTCACAATATTTCTCGGACGCAAGATGTTTTCTGTCGAATGAGAAATGGCTGGGTTTACGTGGCTTATACAAGTTTCAAGTTACGTTGTTTTTGTTGGCACGATACCGTTTAATTTTTGTCTCTTAGATCTGCCAAGTGACTTGTATCAATATTGGCTGAAAAGCCGCATACATTTGTTAAAATAAAATATAAAGCACCTGTTAATAGTGACAAGAGTTATGAGAGTTGCAAGGATTTATATGTGGTAGTTACAATTATAGGTTTGTAATTTAGTTTTTTTATTTAGTATTTCAATTTTATATATTTATAAAAAAAAATTTTTTTATATATTTTCTGTATTTTGGCAGAGACCAACCTCACAAAACGAGAACTTAGTTTTAAATTACTTCATTTTTAACTTTAGAAATATTGCTCTGAGATTGAATGGTTATTGGTATCAATTTTTTTGGCTTACATTTGACCACATCTAGCCTGATGTTAGACGTTTATATGGTACACGCTTGACTAGAAGGTGCCTATTGAATCTCAATTTAAATATCCTCAAATTGTAAGCCTTAGGATATACGAAAATAAGAATCTACAATCATTATGTAGATTCAGGCACATCTCAAAATCCGGTGAAAAAGTATAAAACAATGATATAATATAAGAATAGGCTTTTACAATAAGTGGCGAAAGCGATCGGCGTACTCAATTCGAACTCAATTACTAAGTAGTAAGTATATGAATAATAAACTATTTATATCAGTTATGTAACTGACTATACCATAAGGAACGTTCAAATATCAGTATAAAATTTCTAAAATATTCAATTTAAATGTTAATCCATATAACTATAGACATGTTAATAGAAACAAATATTTCACCTCAGACTTTTTCAATTACTTGATTAAAGATTTCAACTTTCAATATTTTTATTAATAGCTGTTTGTTAATGAATTTCTCGTAGAAACTAAACTGTAATCACCAACATTTAATAGGTATTATCTTGGCATGTTTATAATCTTTCGCGACTCTATCAAAAGGATGATTTGAATTAATCGTAATTCAAATATACCGCTAACCATATATCTTCCCAGTTTCAAAAATAATATATAAGAAAATATATTTTAAAAATTATAATAAAGCTGTTATACACAGACGTGTTTTAATTCCAAGGAAATCATATTTTAGAGAAACTGCCAGCTACCCAGTTATATGGGGAAAAGCCTGAAGCGTGAAGTGAAAGATAATGTATTTTCGGATACAAAAACGCGATTGAAAAAGTTAACACTATAATCAACCTTACGTGTACATGACTCCTAAGAACCGCAGTCAATAAATGAAGTCATATACAATTCGTCACACTACATCCGTCTTCTACATGTTAGTAATTAATTATCAAATAAATATAGATTATTTTGGAAGTCAATCAAGAATCTAACATTGATTGAGCCGTCGCGAAATTGTTTTGATTGGATCGGTCCATTATAAGCCATCGGAAGCTTCTCACAATTAAAACAATTTGTCAGTTTTTAGGTTGTCCTTTAAAAAAAATAATAAAAAGTAATAGCATTTATATCTATAAATAAAACATAACTGTATAAGCATGCCATGCATATGCACAAGGCACAATACTCGTATCTTATATAAGCTTGACAGGTGATTTTTTAAATCTTATACAAATTTCTCAGCTACGCGTGATGCAAAAACAATTACAACAAAATTACTAATACACCTGATGATTGTGTATACATGAGAATCTAAAGGTGAAAGGGGAAAAAAATCTCCACTGTTCGTCTTGAATTATTAATATACTAGACAAACGTCAGATAATTGATAATATTTCAATATTTAATTCAATGCACACAATTAGGAAATTCCATTTTCTCATAAACGATGAATGTAAAAAGAATCGAATCCGCGCCTCTTGGATTCCGTCCGACCGTTGTAGCCAATTAAACTATACGTTATCATCGCTCTGATGAAGTTCTAATACTTTTGTTAAACGCACGTAGTTTATTACAAGAAGATTCTCAAATAAGATATCAAGTGGTCATTTAAAACTCAATCAAGTATAAGTCGATTGATTGGACCATCGCAAAATTGTTTTGATTAGATTGCCGTTAATCGTCCATCGGAAGCCACTTCGTTGTTATTAACTAACGAGTTCTTTATCCAAAAGCTTCAAATCGTATTTCTAAAAACTCTATATGATATTTAGTAGTAGTTTACAAAAGTTGGAGTTTGAATTTACATCGTGTTTTTTTATTTATATATACTTTCTTTTCCGATATAGCAAGATCAGAGAACCTGCTGTCAAAACTCTCCGCTCTCCACATTCTATCTGAATCGAGATCGAATTGAATCAAATGCAGCATTAAGTGAAGAAACTTAATGCTGCGTTTTTTGTATCAGAGCAGACTCCCGCGCCTTTTGGAAACCGTCCAAGCGCTCTGACCGCTAAGATGCGTTCACGCACCATGCGTTTTCAAGAGGCGCGGGTTCAAATCCCGCTGTGTTCAAATTTTTATACGTTTTCTAAAAATATGTTTTCTAATTTCCTAAGTGTGTGAATAACACTTTATTTTTTTTTTAAAATACTTAATAATTTCACCGAGTGGATCCAACTCATAATCAACCGTGTTTACAGTCTGTATGTAGTTTGATGGCTTGTGTTGACGAAACGTGGCGTTATGTTTCGCCAACCACGAACGCAAGTTGTTTGAATATGTAAAAAGTAGAGTACTCTACTTTAAAATACTGCCATCAAAATTAAGTTAGTAGTTAAAAAATTAAGAAGTATTCCTATTTTGTAAAATACGAATGGTGCATAAAGATTCTTTTGTTGATTCTTCTTAAAAAAATAAATAAAATTAGATAAAATGTTGATTAGCGTATTACTAGGTTTCGGGATTTAAATGGGCTAAGCCTCATGCGGATTATTTATACATATTTCTTTCAATACCGCCTAACTTAACTTTAACCCAATCGACATCGAACTTTACAAGATTATTAAACTTCAATGAAATCAGAATAAAAAATTAGTAGTGTGCGGTATTGTAAAGATTTTTATCCTACTCTTAGACAACTGTGATGATAGCGCATCGCCGGAAGCTGTTGCAGCTGTGGCATCGCAGTGACGTATCTATTAGTAACAATCAAAGTACTTTATATTGAATGCATTCAAAATGCATTTTGTATTTGGATTTAGATAGTAGTTTTATAAAATAATGATAGATGCACCTAATATTGTTGCTGGCGTAAATTTCTCATAATGTAATACTTATATTATGAAATTTATTTGGTCAACATAAGCCTGTGAGAGCCTGCACGAATACCTCGCCACCTCGTATAGGGTTTACAAAGAGAATCTAGTGTCAAGACCTACAGATGTTCTCTTTTATTACCATTTCTATGAAATCTTTAAATCTATACAACATACGTTACATTATTATGTAATTTGTAGTATAGTCAGCGTGGAGGGAACGAATGAACGTAAGAAAGAAAGGAGGAATGAATGAGTGTAGGTATATGAATAACTGGTATAAAATGGCCGGAGTGAAAGGGATATAGCTGTATTTTTAACATTTTTTAAGTATTATTTACATATTAACCACATGAAAAACATTTTTAGACTTAAGCTTAGAAGTAAGACGCAGGGACATTGCGTTGTCATTATATAAAAATTAAATGATCAAAACGAAAAATAAATAAAAGAAGATCAAAGATTATTATTAGATATCTTAATAAAGCACAAAAGTTTTACTAACAACCAATTTAAATTATGATTTACGACACATAATACACAATTCGGGCGTATTAATTAATTTCCCGTGAAATTATATATTTTGAATGTTAATTGAAACTGCTAATTTCGACAAAAATAATCTTGAATACATATATAAATATTGTATTTTAAAGATTTCTTTCAACGCGTCTTAAATTCGAATTCCGGTAACGGAATTTTTTAGGATCTGTGTAAACACATCCTAAAAGATTTAATGGATGGATTTGTTTGAGGCGTTATTACCGGCGTATTTTTAGCGTAGGAAACGAACTCACAAACTGGGTGTATAAGAAGGCTTTACTACGGTGATATGTCGGTTTTTAGATTCATGCTTTCTCCCGCAGTCAGAGAGAACCTAGTGTCAAGACACTCCGTTCTTCACTCTTCCCTCTAAAATTGAGACATCGCGTGATGAGTGTCGGAACTCCGCGCTCTGTCTTATTCACCAAAGTGGAAAAAATAAAAATATCAATAATTCTCCCCCCCCCCTCTGGGAATGGAACTCAGATCCAATTAAGTTTATAATCGGACGTTGTCCCACTACGCCACGATAGCCTCTAATTAGATTTCTGTTAAAAAATATGTTACATAAAAAGGAGAGTTACTTTAATTTTTAGCAAAGTGTAAAAAAACAAGTACAAACAGATAAATGTTATTATTATTGTTGTGAAGGAAGACAAACCTGAAATAATTATTTCATCATTGTATTAATACGTGAAAGGAAACCTTTCAACGAGTTTTTACGATTATGTAGACGGAAAAATATAAGATTTGACTGACTTAAAATGTATATGCCGAAGTGCAAATTTAGAAGGCATTATAGAAATATATTAAATTAATATAATACTATCACACTCGCTACCATACGTTTGCCATACCCTTTAGTATACTGTGACATGGGTATTCGGTTTTAAGGTAGCGCGAGTTTTACGCGTCAACGAAATCTCTACTTTAAATTTAAATGCTCATTTATAATTTTATGCATTAAGCAAAAAGAACATAGTGTCAAGCCACACGGTTCTGTCCTACTATCTTATATTCCGATATACCTATAAGTTGGCAGAATCCATGTGCTACGATGTGTCTCATCAGATCTAGTTTTAACCTATAATAAACGTACCCTCGATTGGGATAAAAAGTCACAATCATCATTTTCAATGACACCTTTCAATTGCACCGCGGTGTTATTATAAGTAGGTATATATAATGTATAACAATTAAAATATTAATAAGTATTTAAGAAACATTGAAATATCAACCGAGTAGCAGGTCTAAAGTATGTTCACGTATAAAAATAAGCAAGGAGGTAAAACAAAACTCAGTCTTACATATATTTTTCCAAATTACTTTTATTGCAGTATACTTAAAATTTAGCCTCTTAACATTATATTTAATTCATTAAATAGATTCTTACTTAAATAAATAAATAGCGGTACCAGTTTTTACAGAAACAGACGATTATAATACACACTCGCGTCCGTCTATCTATCACAGTCTGACACTTCCACATTTCATCATCACTGGTCTCCAGTGCGGTATCCTGGGGATACCGAGAGACAGTACGATCAACTATGCTTCACCATGGAGTCGGGTTCAGGGCCTGGCGGGCTCATCGGCGGTGATAAGCCATGGATTCTTCGATACAGCTGGTGATACGGGTTGGGGGGTGGCGGCGGAAGCCTTAGAAGTGGACTAGGCAGTGCATACCTCCCATATACAGATAACAAAGGTGGATACAGTCCTACTAGCGAAGCGTAGGGGTTACCGAACATGGGATGTAATATAGCGCCTCGCTTGAACGCTGCCAGACGAGACCGCGAGGCCGCCGTAGACCGCCGTCTCAACTTTCCCGTGGTGCCGCCAATAAACACATCATCGGAAGACGGGTCTAGCATCCAGTAGTTTCCTTTTCCCGGATCATCGTAATGTCTCGGCACTTTTACAAAGCACTTGTTCAAACTTAAATTATGCCGTATCGAGTTCTGCCAGCCTTGCTTATTTTCTTTGTAATAGGGAAAATTTTTCATAATGTACTCGTAAATGCCGTTAAGAGTTAATCTTTTCTCGGGGCTGCTCCTTATCGCCATCATTATGAGTGCGTTGTAACTATATGCGGGTTTCTCATTTTTCTTTTCATCTGGTGTCTGTGAGGACCCGGGCGGCGGCGTCTCCGTGCCGGTCACGTCGAGCTCGGTGTCGGAGGGCGATGGAGAGCGGGAGGATGCCTCTGGCAAGAGATCTCGTATTGCAAAACTCGGAGGACTCATAGCTGTGCGGCATCGCGAGCCGCTCGCTGCGAACTGTGGTGCCTGCGCGACTGGTGGCTAGGCCCCGCCTCCGTCTCCGCCCAGACATCGAACCCCTCCTATTCGCTACGTGCGAATCAACAGAATTACTTCTTCATTTCCATACACCTCTATTCTCTTGTACATAGAAGCTATTTTGAAATAACACGGCTCCTTTAGCTCTTGTAAAGTATTAAAACACGTAAGTGTTAAGCATAGGGTTGTGTTAGGGTTACATTAGAGTAGAACTCGATTTATCACGGCCTGTAAATATTGTTTTTGAATGTTACACGCGTTGTTTAGGAGTTTATTTAGTATGACTGGTTTAATGGCGGCTCTTTATGGGTGTTGAATGAACATTAATCGTATATCCCAACATTGCATATGTCATAAATTGTAACTTTAATTTGTCATCTTGCCCTAATAAATTATTTAATTATTTAATGTAACAATAAAATAACCTTTACTTTCATAATCATTGTCATTAATTATTTTTAATGGTATACTAAATATTTTAATGTATTTATTGATGTAAAACTTTGTTATTTTTCAGTTGAATTTTTATTCATGAATATAATTACTATTTAAATGGAATAAAATAATGCTAATACTCGGTTATGGATTTTCTGTTCCCTTACAATGTACTGGTTTTAACACTTCTAAGAATATTTTTACATAAAGAAAAAAAGTGTAAAGTAATTAAACTTTAACTTTTGAAAGAAACCTATATTATGCAAATTTAAAGAAATACTAAAAAGATCTTTCATTATGTATAGGTGTACAAATTAAATGCGCAGGTAAATATACCTTTTACACGGTTTATTCATCTTAAGTTTTATTAATTATTAAGAATAATTATGTATTCTTGTGTGATGGGAAAAGGTTTTTAAAAAACACGTGACGATGAATTTAAAAAATCTGGTATTGAACAAATCATAAATTAGACAGAAATATCTGCATTTTACATATACGTTTTTTTACAAACGTACAAAGAAACTTTTATTACGAACCTTGAATCTACGACAAAAGTTTTAATTAAAACGATAAAACCGTTGTAACCAACGATCTTAAATACCTATATAAAAACTTTGTTACTAATGATAGCACATTTTTCAAAAACATCATAAAATACCTTTCAAAATATTTATTAAAAGAACCTTCATAGAATATAGAATAGATACAGGCTTACTCAATCTACTTCAGCCGTAAAATATACCATATACATGGACGCCCCGCCCACTTCCCGACACGCCCTTCTACGTGCCTTTAGATCGAACCGTTGTTTTATACTGTTTGCATACAGCGTATAGGCACGTAGGTATAATTTAGAGCTCTTATATCATAGCCTTTACATTTTATGTTATTTATATGAAATTCGCATCTATTTTGATAGCTGACGTCAATGGATGGACACGCTCGCCTAACGCTGATGTTAGATTCTTTTGTTATATTTGTTTTGTTTGATTAAAATTTTGTTTAACGTTAAAGAATATATTGAATATTTAAAATTTTTATAATTGACGGTGTTATATAAAAGACCTTCCTAGTGGTGCATCTGGATCTAATTCAAATTTAATTTAGAATTTTATTTATGTTTTTATTTAACATAGCACGGCGTCGCGCTTTTTCCGCACAGGAGAGTAATCATAAAGAATCTAGCGTAAAGTCAAATTGAAACCAAATCACGCAAATCAAAAGGGGTGTAGAAAGTTACAGCAATTAGGTTCCCTTCAGCTTTATTTTATAGGATGTCAAAAATTATGTACCTCTTAGGTATGTGTATGACTAGAATTATATCTTAGAATTATAAATAATTAAAAATAAATTGTCTCAATGTAAAGACTGAATACTAATATCTATTGCCTAATATCTAATATCTATTGCATGCCTACAGTGGCATTAAAGCATGTTAAATATGCGTAAACACACACTACCTTGTGCTCTATATTAATGAAATGAAGTTGAACTACTCGTACATTTATATAATAAGAATGAATGAAACAAACAAACTTCTGCTTCTTCTGCTATATTAAAGCAAAAGATAATTTACCACATATTATAAAAAGTATTTAAATTAATTTTAAGATGTCACTATAACGTCACCTTGTTCTAACCAATTCTACCAAAACTACTAAAAAATATAAAAACGTTAAATATAAAAAATAATTTTAACCATCCAAGCACACCCTGAAAATAAGCTAACATAAAATGAAACGTACAAACAGACAAAAGTGCTGCGCTAGTAGAACACAATGGTAGTGTAGCGCGTCGCATCGTCCGCGTCGGCACCACGCGGGTCGCCGCGCGCGTGTTTTCACACGATTTTGCTAATAAACTACCGAATGTACTAACACCATTTCCTTATGGATATTGGGGAACAGGAAATTAAGGATCTCCCTCATAGTTAAGCGGGGAAATGTATAGAACGGAGAATTCCTTGTATTCTTAACTTCTTCTCTATCTGCCCGTATAAGACTCATTCGTGTGAATCAGATTCGCTAAACAAAATATTTTTAAATATTATTATTCTTCCGAGTGGAGATGATCCTCTATAGTCTATATATTCGTTTTGACTATCACGTTTGTGATCTATGACATGATAGTGTATAATATTTCATTAGGAAAATGTTATATTTACAATGTCTTGTCATAGAGTATGACAGTTATTCATAACTGGTAACATATGGTTATTTTTGGTTGTAGGTTCAAATATCTATGGTTTAGTTAGTAACGAATACTAAGAGTTTTCGTTACTAAGTGAAATATTGAATTATTTATTAAAGCAAAGTCAAAGTCATATAATTGCTATTATTACACAACATTCATTCATCATTACATGTTTTGAAATAATAATCGTAAAACGTTTATAATCCATACAAATATTAAGTTATAAAAGCTACAAATTATCCTTTATTTTGAACAATCATGGTGACTCTACACACAAGCACGTTCAGCCGCGGTCGACATTATGTTTAGAAGCTTCAGACAAATATTGTACTGACTGCTCTTATATGGGTAGGTAGGTACTGAAATAATTTCCAAGAGTATCTTTATTTTTATATACAAAAAATTATAACTACACGATTTACATCTATCAATATAGTACATATTAACAATCAGTTTCTATTAGACAGTTACTTAATTTTTTATAAAATTAAATATATTTATAAATATTTTATCCAAAACTTAGCTAAATTGTAAAGCTACTTTCGCATTTATAATATTAGTATGAATTACTTCCATTTACTACATGTTGGCAACTGATCCAAAATTATAATGAATTTCTTTATACTGGTAATTTTTTTGGTCCACATCAGACGATTGTTATTTTTTTTTCGCTTCGCTTAAAGGACTTCGCTTAATTCAAGAAGTTGCATATTGAATGCCGAAACTTCTCTTTTTGGGCTCAACGCCCATCTTTTTCAGACCGGCGAAAAAATAAAACAATGCAAATATAACCATTAGCTGAAGAGATAATCGAACCCACGACCACCGCGTTTACTGTTAGATGTATCCCACTGTGCCAGGAGGCCATCCTAAATAACTATAAGAAATAAGTAAGCTTTATTAGTAAAATTTGTTCAGTATAGTGGGCAGTTTTCGTTAATAAATAAAAATTATTGAACTTTGCGGCCATCGTGGCACAGTGGGATATGTCCGGCAGTTAACGCGATGGTTCTGAATTTAACATTTTATTTCTTCAGTGGATTAACTTGATAATTTGTACATAGATCCATGTGTAATTTTATATAATAGTATATCAGAACTTATCCGCACTTTGCATTATAATGGCATTATTTAAAAATATTCTAAATTCTTACCATTGAATATCAATTAAACAAAATCTTTTAACGACTGTTAAAACGCACTCAATGTCACGAAACCCCTAAAATAACTAAAAAACTTGCCGCCCTCTATGTTGCAGTAAATACAAAGTAAATAAATAAATACTACGGCGCGTGTTTTAACGGAGATTGAAGCAATTATGTTCCATAGCACGTTCGATACCGTTTCGGTGGCGCGCCCGTCATCGTAACGTATACCCGCTGGTCGCTGTTATAATATAAATCAACTATTGTAGTAACGCTATTGTTAATAAGTAAATAAAAGATTTTAATTAAAAAACGGTACAATTTAAAAGACAATAGAAAATTTAACAAAAAACCAATAAGTTATAACAAAATATTTATAATATAGCATCGTGCTTCGTGGTGCAATGGGACAGCATCTGACTATAATCGTGATTGGTTGTGGGTTCGATCCCCGCCCGGGGGATTGATACTGATTACATTTAAATTATTTTCATTCCCGCTGTGGTGACAAGAAAAAGAGCGCCGTTGAGTTCCGCCATTTAACACGCAATGTCTCGAATTCAGACGGAAAGTGGAGATGTTAGTGTGTTGATTAGGTTAGTTTACGCAGGGAAGTAAAATAATATATAAATAAGCTCTGCTATTATAAAACGAAAGTTTCAGAAAAAGATAATTAAAGTTGTAAATTTTAGATGTATCTAACTCGTGTAATGAATACAGTTACAGTTGTTTTGTAAGACTTACTCGGATCGTAGACTAAACAGACTGTATAAAAGTAGTAGGTTAGTAGACGTTTCATTTCTTTACTTCAAACTATTTTTAGATGCAATCAAATGTAAATGATGAGATCATTCTTTACTGGGATCTTCTAATGAGAAAATGTTACATCATTGTTTTATATATTCAGCTGGGTAAAAATGAGGACTTAAGTTATAGTTGTTACCGTCGGAAAATTGAGGCGTATCTGAGTGGCGATGACAGTGAATTCGAATCCCAGACATATTTAAATTATGTATCTCTCTAAGATCTAGTATGAAGTCTTTGCATGATGAAAAGTATTCCTTCTTCTATTGTCTTAACAGGTGACTTTTTAATTATATATATTTAATTTACTTATACAAAGTGAATGATAGCGCCTAACGCGTCTGAGGTTTGTCGAAAAAGGCCAAAGAAATATTATAATTTTTTTTCCGATACTTATTAGAATTCCAAACTCATACCATACATACCAATTACCAAATCATCAATGAGGGCATCGTTTAAATACACACCACTACATATAAATAGAAAATTCGTACAACTGCTAATAATCTCAGTCACACGATATAAGAAAAACAATAAATAATTCCCCATACGTATAAGAAAACAAGACTATCCCTGAAGCCCGACACGATGAAGCCGTGCGAGCAATCAGTGCAAATAAACACTTCACCCCAAATTAAAACATACAACCCTTCTGACACTCAAACTATAACTGAACTGTTTATCCGTTTGCTTAGTAGATTTTTCTTTTTCAAATATTTTTATTATTGCAGATCTAACCCACAACTAATGTGTTATGGCCAGGCGATATCCCACTGAGCTATTGCAGTGTTTAGATGTTGATAGCTGCCGTTTAGTAGAAATTCAGAATTAAATCTCTTTTGCAATTCAACACGCTAAGTTTGAACACAGGGGACACAATCAAGGGCATCGTCCTTTTACTGCCTCTCTTTAGGGCTTAGACTTTCTGTTCTATACCTTGTCTCCGTGATGCTGAGACAGATTCAATTGCGTTATGAAATTACGAACAGGTGCAAAACATTATTTATCTAAAATAATTGCAACTCAATTAAATATACTCGTACCTAGCTAAGTTATACCTCTAAATGCTTTTTCACTCTGCGAAGTGCTATATACCTACTTGTTATAATGAAAAATATATACCTACCGTCACTTTATACAACTCCAGCGTTATCGCTTAAAGGCCACCTTATTGTACATTTTGTTTTATTTCATTGTTGATAATATTATATGTGTGTACAATAAAGTTAAATACTATCTATTCAAAATTAAATGCTTATTTTCACTCTTTTATAGTATTCTCTAATATAATAATAAAATGCCAAATTACAATACAAGTATCTCAATTTAAATGATATACCTATAGTTGGAGTAGCCCCTTTTTGCTATATTTAATTCTAATATTTTATAATTCTCATATTCTTTTCACAGATATTCCAAACATTCTAAAGCCCTCTCGTACAAATGTTGGTATACGAATAACATCCCCTACTGCGTCTAGGCGTTACAGACCCTCCTCCAGGACAGAGGGACTTGCGCCCGCGCATACACAACATTAAGTTTCAATGAGTGTATTCATACGATTGTGTTGAACATTGTTTGTGCTATCCGATAATTATCTATAATATCCATGGAAATGGAAACAAAAAATGCACTATTCTTTGGGTTACAAATAAAAATGAGTCAAATCATTTTATAATGATTTAAAATGTATATTATCTTTTTAGATTATTTTATCAAATATAGAGATAGAGATATTTATAACCTTTTTAACCGCTTAAGGTACAGGTACAACAGTATTCACAAACCTAAAATGAAAAAAAAATATTGACAAATTACTCACTATATACTTATAGTCATTTTATGATAGTAGATTAAACCTTTCAATATATTTTGAACAAATAAATGTTCAAACCTCTATGCTAAAAACTCAAACGCTGTACATATTTGACCAAATGCGTTTGACAGAATTTTAATAACTTATAAATTAATAACAAATATTTAACACATTTTTTTAAACATTTAATATCATGATCCTTAGTTTGAATCAAACAAGTCCCCTGCTGTCAAAGGCGTCGCGGAGCGGCCTCCTGCGTGCGCGCACTGGAGATCCTCACACGCGGTTAGCTCTCTATACTAATAGCGTACATTCATGCGAATTGTTTAGCACTATTGATGGGAAGTGACTTGAAACAAGCTTTTGTTTGATTAAATATGCGATGTTTTAGATGGGAACGGCATTTTATTTATACGTTGCTTTTGATTTTTTAATTAAAAATTTCGACATATGTTCACCGTTGATCTAGTAGTTTTTTATTGTAATAGATGTACATACTGAAATGCATATGTTAGGTTTACACGTGTAAAAATCGACAAATTAAATGAAATTAATACTGTTTTACAAATAAAAGTACTAGAACGCAATTTTTTTGCGTTAAAACACATTTTTAAATATGCAATAAAGCTGTAATTCTTTATTTTCATTCGGCTGAAACGATAACAAGACGTATAAAAATGTAATCTGAAACAAAAATTTTAACGGGGTTTATGTGCACAATTGTATATATATTTTTCCTTCATTGAAAGATTGTAATGATACCTAAACCCGGAAATCAAAGACAATACTTATATTTAGAAAAAAACTCGTATATCAGATATATTTTTTATATTTTTACGTAACCATTTTTTTATAGGTACACACATATACTCACCACGCCACGTGCTACACCTAAACAAAAGCTTCCATGCCACCTTTAAAAGCTCGACAACCTTTGTATAGGTTAACTCGAAACTCTAAACAATATGGGAAAGCTTTAAAAATGATACAAAAATCCATTTCCCGAGAGCTCTCGACTCGGTCTCCACTGACAATGGGCGAGTATCCGCTTCCGCGTCCGCGCCCCTCGCGCCAAGATGGATACAATATTAATCAATATTTCAACAACATTAACAAGCACGCCTACTTAAGATGAGGCAGCTACTCAGTTTGCTTAGTCGACCCGTTTTATAGCACTCCAAATATACATTGCCTTTCGAAACGAGTGAGACACTTAATGCAGTCAAATCGCATTACGACATCAGTATTTTTATAAATTATGTACGTACCTACCAGAGTATTATCGGACTTCTAGTTGACTAGAGCTTAGGCTTTCTTTTTGCAGCGTCGTAATTTTTCCCACATGGTGCACAGAGAACCTTGTGTCGAGGCACTTTGTTCTCCATTTTCTGCCTGAAATCCCGCCTTTGCTATCAAAGGGAGAAATGTTTTTTTTTTTAAATATAATAATTCAATCGAGTGGGTATCGACACAACCAACCGTTACGATTGCCTATAAAATATTTTTAGAATGAGTATTGTATTGCTCCGCAATATCATGAGGAATGACGAAGTAGTTGAGAAGTAGTTTGAAGAGATTAATACATTACACTTCGCAAAATATAGGAGATAAAGAAAGATAACGAAATTTGTTTGTAATAGAATATTGACGTAGCTTAATAAGATGTTATACAAATTTATGATGTACACTTATTAATGATATAGTGGTACCAATATAATTTTCTAGCTATTGCCCGCGGCTTTTTTCGTGTAGAAAATGATTTATAGTTACAAAGAAATTTTAAAATAATTTGCCTACCTGATTTAAAATATTACTTACGTTAAATAATGACCTCTTATACTATACTTGTGGTTCCACTATTGTGTGGTAGAACGACTAGACTGCTCGCAGAGCTCACTCTCGTATAGGCTACTTATTATTTTTTACAAACTCTGGAATGGAAATAAATAACTATTTATTCAATACTTTATGAAAAGCCAAAAATAAAATATATAATTTAAAATTTGACGAACGAACATTCGAGATACATTTCATCGTAGAATTTCCACAAATGCTGAATGGTTTTTATGTAGTAATATGACTTTAAATATGACGGAATTTCATACAAATGTTCAACCCTTATTTCGCCCCCTTAGGTTTAGAATTTACGCTTAAATATGCATTTACTTTTTTTTATCATTATCCCAAAAATACCGTTTCGTGTCTGTATCATCAAACATGACAGACAGCCACACAAACTTTCGACTACAACTTGCTGACTTCGGGTTGATTTTTCAAAAACCCTTCCAAAAAAATAACCAACCGACGATGAATCAGTCACTCAGAGAAATCAGGGCAACTTTTATTATAAATAAAATCTACTATTTTATTTATAGTTAAATAATTACAAAAAAATGTTTAATATTGATTACTTATACTTAATAAACTGAAATCTTTCAGTTTTTGTTTTATTTGTTTAAAACTATGTATTTAAATAATGTAACGTCCCTTAACTTTGTACTTCCAATAAAACAACTAAAGCCATACATCAAAAATACAATGAAAACTGGATTTTTAATACACAGACTATACAAAATAATTGTAACATATAAACTACATTATCTCTCTCAGCCTGTCGCCGTCCACCGCTGAACGTATGCCTGCCTCATAGAGCACCAACCATCACGGTCCTGAGCCATCACGGTTTTGTTTTCCTGGTTGCTATTTAAATAAAAATAATTATAAAATCACCTTCTTAAATCAAATAGGAATGTAAAATGTATTGCAATTTCCACATCGCTTAATTACGGTACATTCAAACAATAGAAAATATTTAAAAGCATGGCGAAACTCATCAACGCTCAATTGAGCAACGTTTTTAAAAAACAATAAAATCTCAAAAGCTATTGTTTAGTTAATAAATATGACCCCTTCACGGCATTTACAAGCGGCTTTCAAAGCTCAATTCAGCCTGGCGGTTAAAAGTGTTTAGTATTTGTATATAAATACACTGTTATACAGCTAAAGTAGAGCAAGGAATAATAAAAAATATTATTTATTCATAGGCCATCGTGGCGCAGTGGGACCACGCCTAACTGCAAACGCGATTAATTCTGGATTCGATCACCACTCGTAAGAAAAATTAAGTTTAAATTATTTTAATTTCTTCGCTCTAGTGCAAGACGAAGCCCGGCGTTGAGTTCTGCCACGCAACACGCAAACGACTAGAAAAGTAGACTAGGGCGGAAAGTGGAGAACGGAGTGTCTCGACACTAAGTTCTCTTTGGCGGTAGTCAGTATGAACTGCTTTGCGGTAACAAGCATGAAGCTCCTTAAAGTTATTATTATAAATATTGTAATATAGCAAACGTTTAGTTCTCAATTTTCATTCCACGTTTGGTTGTTTGCGGGACAAACTTTAAAAAAAATAAAAATAATAGCTTTATAATTTTATATCAACTCAACAATCACTCACACGAGCATTGGTAACACTGCGTTGTCAAAAGGTTTAAAAATATTAAATTCATTTGAGCACCTCTTGAGTTGTTGAAGAGGTTGCCGTTGCGCACCTGGACGTGCCTCGCTACTACTGAGTAAATTATTTATATACATAGAATATTATACGATTTATTTATGTACAATGTAAACGTTGCTGTTTGTATTTCCCAGGTTCTGTGATAATAATTTCATTTGAAGTTATACTGTCAACCTCGATAAAACTTAGATTTTACGTCTGCGAGACACGTTCAGTGATGAAAAATAGGCGTTAGGTTAGAAACCGTTCGTCGAAGTAGCATGAACGAGTGCTCCTGCGACGTCTCAAGGGGGTGAAGAAGGTTTCCGCTTTTAGTGGGTGGTATAGGGGTCGTCTATCTGTATAGCAGATCTGTCTTGTGCACAATGCATTTCCCAGCGACACACGAATAAAGTTTAGAAACAGTTCAGAATTTTACCATTAAAGTTGGTAAAACTTGCGCTTAACTTGATAAAAATGTTTTTTTTTTTTAATTTAATTCACTACGTACACAAGGTTCGTACATTTTACTATAAATATAAGTGTAACACCTATAGTTATTTATGTACGTTGAATAATATATCCATGTCATGTCTGTTGTAAAATTTTAACAATTTTTTTGATGTAATAATTCTTCAAAATCAATTCAGTTGATAGAATGCATTTACATAAACAAACTTTCATAATCATAGTTTTACAGTATATATTGTGTAATTGTAGGCCTATCGGTTCGGTTCAACAAACAAACGATCACTTAATACTTATCTACCAAAATACCAAAAATACTAAAATTCAAAAGAAACACTTAAATCATTATTTATATACCTAATATATTTATTTGGGCTGTACTGTATAATAAAATATGAGGAGTTTATCTGTTTTAGAAACCTACAAGCTGTGAATATGAGATACTTTCATAACTCTTAGGTTAAAATCAAAGCGAGCTGTTAATATAAAATACATTCTTATTTCGTAAGAGAAACATGCATAATAATTTTCAGTATTTAGTACAATGTACATAATATATTTATTGATATATAGAAGGTGCGTATTATTAATATGCGGTAGGTACAGCAACGAATTTCCTCTGTAATCTACTAAATGATCTCGGCCTGTCTAGAATTATGAGACGGACAACGGTGAATCCATGGAGTGCTAGAAGTTCCTTCTCGTCTTTGTGTCTTTCAGTCCTGATCAACCGACGATCCAAATCATGTAGACTACTCCACATTGAGTATGGCTTTGTAAATAGAAATCTATAACAATTTTACTCAGTACTTGCATTGTAATACTTTCAAAGAGATTCCCGCTGACATTTGCTACTACAAGATATATAGGAAAGCCATTAGCTATGTATTGTTATTAGAGCAGCTGGAAAAAAGCGTGCTGTTTGCGTGCAAACTTTTTTGTTGGGCACGTTCGGATTTTACTAGTGCAAGTCATAAATTACATTTAATAATAACAAACTAATGCAATTTACTTATTGCACAGACTGAACCTAGTAAACACCTTGGCATCACACCTTTTTCAAAAAATATATATAGGAAGGTACTTATATCGTAAATTACATATACATGTATGCTAATAATAACAACATTTGTAAACATATTATGTTAAGATATAAGATTTTTAAAACCAAAATATTATATATATATATATATATATATATATATATATATATATGTAATAATTAAAAATCAAAATTCACTTACGGAATTTTAACTAAAGCTCTAAGATCAAGCGCCCAAACCATATAACTAACTGCCGATCTAACTGCGTGTAGTGGTGTAGTTAAAACTCCTTTTTTACCTATAATGTTTAATGTAGTAGGTTTAATTATTTTTTTCATTCTTTTGTATTTTAATTTGAGGCCATGTTAGCGCAATGGAACCGCGTCCGACTGTTAACGCGCTATGGCAAAAATCAGCGTAAGTTCTGCCACTCAAAACATAATATATTTCGTGCGTAAAAGGGAGAACGGAGTGTCGTGACACTAGGTTCACTCTAACTATTAGGGGAAAATGGTAAAGCAATTTTTTTTTAATATTTTAAAATCAATGTTATAACCTGAGCACGACCGGGTCATATAGCTAGTATAATCGCAAAATAAAATGTAAATACATCCGATAAAGTCCACAACAAGCATTGAGACACGTAACGGAACTCGCAGTTTTTAATTGCATTCGTTTGCGAGTATCACGAACCTGCCTTTTGATACTCACGTGTTGTTTAACAATAAATAATAATATAGATACTTTTATATTGTAAATCTCAATGTGTGTAATGACTGCAGAAATAATTGTTTAAGGGCAAGACTCTTGGAATAAACTTAACAGTCGATTCTATTACAAAAATATATATTTTTGTGGATTTATTGCACTTTATTTTGAGATGTAACCAGAGAGAAACTAGTTAACGATACCCTATGGTCCTTTCTGCAAGAATAAACACATTACTTGTTATGATTCAGTTAAATTTTAAATCTGCTATGTTCAAATTAACTTAAGACTGTCAAATTTGAATGAAATGACTCATCATTTCCTACAGTCAAAAAAGGCTAATAACTAATCTAAATAATTTATTTTTAATTATGCTGCATTATAAAAAAAGAATCTGCATTTAAAATATATTTTCATAATAGTTTTAAACATAAAAACGGGTGCACATCACAAATAAGCCCGTAACTAATGCCAACAGAACACATGCGACCCTTTCATCACTCGATTTTTCCCAATTTACAAAACAATTTAACCTATTCAATCCCCTTAAATTGCCCTAACGAGATTTTTGGGATTTTTTTTTAATACATCTGTGCCTGGAAAATGATATTTTAATATTCGATTTTTTTATAAGTCTTATACGACACAAAAATATTTTCTGTGAAACACGAATTTGTATGTAGAGATCGGAATAATAGACCAATTTTAATCTTTATAACATCACTGTGATTTGAAGACAATATTTTAAAAAGATACAAAAAATTTGCAATGATATCCTAAAAAATGTAAATTGGTTTCATATTTATGGAATATTAAACCAATTTACGATATATAGAATATTAATATAATTTACGATACGTAAATGATATGTAGGTCTGTACATACACATAAATTTATAAATTACTTTAAAGACCAAGGCTGATAAGCGTGCTAATAGAAAGTTTACTTCAACAATGCAATAGAATATCGTAATATTCATATAGCCTCGTGTCATTTTGTTTTTTTTTATTTTTTTGCCTCGCCGCTAGCGATTCGATCCGATTTGTCCGCGGGGGGTCGGGATTGAGAACTAACGATAAATATTTTTTTAGTTTTGTCATTTGTACTATTGACAGTCCGACTGTGGCGGATTAACCGTTATATGGACCATTTGAAATGGCAAAGCGGATTACGGAGTGCCCTGAATACTCAAATTCGACCCTTTACTTGGATAAGCTTGTGCCTTAAGTTATTCAGGTTATATTTTTTATTTAAATTTAAATACACCATTGTAACACAGTAATAAAGGAGCCATCAGTATACAGATATTGCGGCATCGATTGGTACACTAGTATACTTCTTTTGTACAATATATACAAATATATAATTTACAAATATACACTAGTTACTGAGATAATGTAACTTTTGTACGGAGAGAAATTATTAATTAGTAAATTGGAACTAAGAAAGAGATAATACAAAAATAAATAAAAACCCATTTTTATTTTATTTCTACTGATTCTTTTACTTTTAAATATTATTTTACACATCATTATCATTTTTCACTTAAACTATTCCCACACTGTATTCCCCCTTCATCATACCTCATACAGATCTCCAGAGACCTATATCCCAATACTAAATAAATCATCTGCCTACGTTCTTTGAGACGATTTAATTAAGTCCTTACATGGAACACGTGAGGCTGAATGGTGGATGGCCTTTATGACAACTGTCGCATTGTTGACAAGCAGTGGGAGGTTGACCGTGTTTCCGAACGCACCTGTCAAAATATACCATACACAAACTTGTGCTTTAATCAGCTCACGCTAAGATTCAAAATCGTTCAGCCTAATCGCTATACGAGCGTGGGTCTTGAATATCTCGCGACGACGTGTTGAAGATCGTATTGTCGGTTTCCAACAATGGCTATAATTGATCGCCTCCACCATCCAGATGCCGCACCCTTTATTTGCGTCTCGTTACATAGATACCAAATTTATTTCATTGTTTACTATATGTAGGTTAAGTGTAAATCTTTTGACGGATGAAGTGGCGTCTGTTGCACGTTTTTTTCTGAAGTCACAGAATCTGACATTTCAATTTTGTTTTCTCGGAAGGCACTCCACAACATCAAATATAAATTAAAGGCGTTATACAAAACGAAGAATTGAAATAAGAAGTATGCTGTTTTTGTAATTGAAGCCAATTAGCATACTTTTGTATATATATAATAGTATAAGGTGTATTATGTAAAATTATTAATACTTATAAGAAATGTGGGTTCGATATTTTAAATTATATCTGTTTATAATACGTCCATAACTTCTACCACGCTTTAGTTTACATGCTTCCAGGATAATTTTTTGCATATTTATTTTACTAAATGCAAAAAAAACCTGAATAATAATACATTCGCACGTATCTTCAAATGTAATAAAAAGTACTACTAACTGTTGGCAGGCGAGCCGTGACAATCCATCATGTGGATCCGTCATCTGTTTAACAGTATTGTTGTAAACTAATTTTAAACGCAACTGGTTTTAGTTAAAAGCTTCAACAGAATATTCACAAACGGAACACTACATTCAAGATCAACTAGGTGTTGTTAATAAAATGTGTATATTTATTAAACAAGCTCAGCCCTTAAAAAATATACAAATGTGAAAACAAAGCTATAATCCTCTGCTGTGCTCTCATCATTATCAAAACATTAGCGCGCCTGTCCGCGGGGCGCCAATTATTTTTACAATTATTCCACAGACAACCCCATCGCGATTATTCGAACTGGCAACATTTTGTCCACAGATTATACAGGGTAATGGTCAACATATAAATTATAAGCATTATTTATGACATTCGACACAACGTCTTTTTTAAATATATATATATATTTTTGTATAATTCACAACATTTTTATTTGGTCATTATATCGTTTTATGACAGAAGTAGTTTATAACGGTTTCTACCTAAAAATTACATTAACATACTTAAAATAAACTATATTCTTGCATATAATAGCATAATATTTTCCTTAGATCATATTATATTATTTTAATATATTTAAATATATAACAGCCTGTGTAGCACAGCAAGTCGCTCGGACGCGTGGCGGCACGCGGCGGCACTGAGATTTTATTTTTCTGCAAAATAATAATAGTGTATTTTGAAACTAGCAATTATGTTTTACATTGTAATTTATTTAAAAAATAACAAGAACGTCAAATAAATATGATCTATTCCTAAGTCTACCGCAAAGACAGAAAAGACTGGGAAACTGGCGGCGGTAAAAGAAAAATATTTGTAATAAGTATGTGTCCTCTGAGATACTTTTAAATATTTATTTTGTTAGTGAGATAAAAATCTCTGTCTCAAAATAGACTTTACATTCATAATAATTATATATTCTATGAATAACCTCGAAAAAAAGCGTATGGATGGAAGGATCTTATTAGACCATTATAAAAATATGCAATACATTTTATCGGTTATCTTAAAACCATTAAAAAAAGTTAATTTCAATACGGCTATACTTCAAATGAATGCTTAAAAAACCAACAGGTCAAATAATAATTGATTTTCCATATTCTCACAAGTCACCCCGCGTTTACAATCGTTCGACCAATTAGTGTAGAGTCAGTGGCGCAAACGCACATACACAATATCATATGTTTAACAAATACCTTTAATCTTCCTTCTGAACCTACTACCATGAGTCCATTGTGAAGCAAATCGCCACTCGACTACATGTGACTTGATTTCTTATAATTGTGGGAATTTGCAATCGATGTGAGAAAACGATTTTTGTGAAATTCAATTGTGATTGTTGACTATTGTCCCGCAACGATTATTGTACAAGTTACGCAAAATAATGCTCCGTTTAAATTTAATGATCGTTAAGTAATTATTAGGATTAGTCGTCGTTTTATAAATTCATTCAGTTTTGAAATCTTGGCCGTACAATTAACGTTAAATTATAGTTTTTCTAATTAATTATCTGTACTTATAAAAGAAATTGTCCTCAATCACTGATTTATTGATGCGTCAGTCAGATTGTCATTTAGTCTGTATTTTTTTATGATTGAAATATGTAACTTGTTGTTTTTAGACTACTGAATAAAAAAATTGTAAATTACAATTGTAACGTTTACTAAGCTTTCTACCAAGGGGATGACAATTTGTATGGAAAAACAATCCGCGTGCAACAGTTAGTGTTATATGTATAAGTAAAGATTATTTGTGGTTTTCTCTAAGTACCAGTAAAGTGCGAAAAGTCATAAAAGAAAAAGAAAATAAATTTAGACTATAAAATGTATTATTTTATAGGACTTTTTTATAATTTAAATAATATTTTTTATTAATTTATTGCATAACTAGAAAACCAGACAAAACCTTAACCTTGTATTCCGCCACTAAACACGCAATGTCTCGATTTCGGGCGGAAAGTGAGTATCGTAAACAAGAACGGAGTATCGTGACACTAGGTTCTCTCTAACTACTGTGCTATGCGGGAAAAATCGTGAAGCCGGAAAATAATAGCTATATCGTCCCTGCATGATAATGAGATAACTGAAAAATAAGTAAAAAGTCTCTTAACACGGAACCTCTAATTATTTACACAATAGCTCCCCTTACTGAATCTGCCCTCACATCTCTAGTTCAAAATCCTCGCTTATGCCGTTAATAAGCGTTATGTTTCGAGTAGTCGATTGCGATGATAACGTTTAACTTTGCGAAGTGGGATGTCTCTCTTGAAGCTTACTAATCGTTGTCATGGTTACCACCTAGCACTGACATTTTTTAAAATTGAATTATGGAGATAAATCTTAAATATTTCGTTGAATTTATTTTATGTTTAGACATCTCCCGCATCTTCAGCGATATGTAGACACAAGCTTGAAATCAGTTCGTTTTAGTCTTTGCAATTACTTGGATTATTGTTGCACTCTTTATAATAATTACAATTTCACGAGAAACTCAACCAAAAGTCATCGCATTCAGATAGACAGGTCTTATTTAATCTTTACAACTGCATAAAAACTTTTTACTTTAAACTATTCATTTACTTTCGTCCATTATAATTCCGTCGCTTCTCACATATCAATAACAAAGAAAACCTAGTGTTAAGACAAACTACTTTCAAGACACAGTGTTAAGTGCCGGAACCCAATACCGCAATTTGTTTTAACAACCACTGGACCACGATAGCCTCATTGCCTTTTATTCTACAGTATCAATATTTACTCGCTACTTAATTACACATCGCGCCCGAGGCATCTAATGTGATCCTAAATCCAAACAAGACCTAAACGTGTGTTTTATTCCGCACCGCCTGGAGGCACGACCGCCGGCCTCCTTTCGAAACAATTAGTAAAAAATAGAGCATTACTACTGTTACCATGAGTTTTGATTTTTACATTTAATTTTTTTCGTAAAACTATTTTTTTTCTAACTATGCTAAATTATTGTCATATATTAAGCGAGTGTGTGTGAGGGCAGTCAATTAAAACAGTTTGGATATTTTAAAGGGTGACTTCTTAATTTATAGATAAGAACGTTAGTTAATAAATAAGCATAGATAATAAAATGAGTATACTAACTATGTATTACAGGCAGCAATTATTGCAAAAAAACTACTTTACTTCAATATTATTTTCAAAAACGACTAGTTCTTTCAAAACGATTCCAACCAAAAATCGTGGACACAGTGTTTACGCCACGAACATTGCCTAACACGATTTTAATGGAGCTTTAGAGTCTTTATTAGGGCGGCCCGGGGCGCGGCTGTGGGAACTACTTCTTTGTTTTTCCACTGAACACATTGATGCTCACTCACGCCGGTATCGGGAAAACTACACCCTACACCGCATATGGCGAATTAAGTCTATTGTTTGGAATATTTTGTGCAATATTTTTGTATTGTCAAGTATATTGGTATTGATTGCGTGCGAAATGGACGGCTCTGTAAATGTGCAACGGGCTCTGTCGTAATATGTCAAAGGTACGGCGAATGTTCACGCAAATTAATCATGCCCTTTTAACACTAGTTTTGATAATAGGTTATATTGGTTTGTGATTTTGGAAAGAGAATAGTTATGTCAAATTATTGTATGAACTGTGTTATAGTATTGAATGGTTTAATAAGTGCGCCTTAAGTTTTCTTACAAAATCAATAGCAGAGAGAGAGCCCGAGAGCTATTAAGACTAACCTAACCTAACCTTAACGCCGGGTTTATTTTACTCTATTTTTATATGACTATAGTTATATCTTGAAGCAGCGATCGAACCTACAATCATCGCGTTTACAGTCTAAACGCTGTCCCACTGCGTTACGATCGCCAATATAATAATATAATAAAAAAAAAAAATGGCATCTAATAAATTAAACAACATAACATTGTTTATGTCCAGAGTGCCTACTAAAACAAATGTATTGATAAAACCTTCCGACACACCACTTTAATAAAAAAATATAAAATGTTAATTAACACAAATACTCAGCTAGAATTAGTAAGTTGGATGCTTCCAACTTCCAAGTTAAATCTACAAAATCAAAAGACCTTTTCCGCACTCGGGGACACAATAAAGAACCCACACCTGCCTCGATTGGCCCTTAAGTCCGTTGATTTGACACGCGCCTCCGACGCACGGTGCACTCGGCACGCGCGGTAAATCGTTGCATCGATGAAAATTTTATATCTCAGCTCAATTGTTTTAACACTTCCTCTAGTAAAGTGTTTTTTTGTGGTGACCATTAACAATTTGGCCAAAAGGTCGCAGTACACTTATGACCATTTCAAATTTTGGCGGCGGCATTTTTTTATAATCATAAGAAAGCATAATAAATTATTTTACTACAGATATGCTTACATATGTAAATTCGGCAACTTGCAGGAATTAAGAATATTTTAAAACAAATTTTGAGTCTCTAAAATGCGGGACAGTGGTGGCGATCACTGCGCTAAATAATAAAGAAAATTTATCTTTAAAGATATACTTTTTGGTTTTTTGTTTATCTTTAAAGATATACTTTTTGGTACCTAAAGGACTAATGTCAATTAACAGTACATAAATATCCATGTATTAATATATAATTCTCTCTATGAAACTCTATAGAGGTGTCACATCCATCTCTATATTGTGTGTGTAATATAAGACCGGCAACATCCATGTAGCCCTTTAGGTGATTATCACTTGAGAATTGAGAAACAAATGAATGGCCTATCACAATAAGTTCAGTACAAATATAAAGAAATTATCGAGTCGATTAAGAAATCACAAAAACCCTCTTTATTTCATTTAAGACTCTTATCATTTTGCTTGATTATTTTGATAATAGTTATAAAAGAGGATTAAAAAATCTGTATTTGGTTTAAATTAAAACATATTTCATATCAAAGTTGTTCTAATTTGAACAATTACCTAGTTATATATTGTTATACGTTCTTTCATTATCTGGTGCTTTTAATCATTATCGAATAAAGTTTTTGAAAATTATTACAAAAATTATATATTATATATTCAAATTATATATTAGATATTTCCATTTATAAATCTATTCGATTTATAAAATATTTTTATATTGAATAAATAATATTAATGTTAATATATAATATTTAGATATACTGTATTTTGATTATACACAAAAGTAAACTCAATAGAAACAATAGGTATTTTTATTTTATTTTAACAATAGAATTAATCAATTTAAAAGATAAATGTAAACTAAATTTGTTACTTACACGACACTTGGTGCCATCTATATATTGAAACTCAGCCCCATCGTTACAGCGCCCTCTAGTGCGAAAAGGCAGATATACTAGATATTTAAAAATATTCAGCCAATTTAATCTAAAATATACTACACTTCTACGTATAGCAATTTGATTCAAAAATAATACTTATAAACATGACCACTTTTTTTATTGTAAACAGTTTAGAATTTACAACCTAAATATAAAGAAATGAAAAGTCTTATAGTTCCATCTTACGTACAGTAGTAAAACTAAAGTCAATCTTGTCTTTAAAAGCAAAGTGTAATAAGCATAATTAAAACTAACTACTTAACACACTACACTAACTAAAATATATTTTCGTCTCGAGTGCACAGAATAGAATAAAAAATTTAAAACCAGATTTTTACTTTGAATGAAATGGTCAAAACGTATGAAATTAATAACAGATAAAATATAAAAAATATATATTCATTCAAAAAAAAATTCTCTCGCCCTACCTAGATTCAGTCAGAAAAAACGTGAAAATACAAAAATATCAGATTAAATTATTTTCACATAGACAGATTACTCTCAAATGTAGGACCAATCTCTCCTCTCCATATTTACAAATATAAACATTAATCCGGATCAGCGTCATACCTACAATCGTTAAACAGCCAGACATCTCTTACCTGAGCCACTATAGCGTGAAAATCCAAAAATCTACATACCATTAAATATTTATGTCAAACTCAATAAATTGCCTCAATAATATATCTTTCGGAATGTTACCCGTGAGTCTACAAACAAGTAAGACGACGCCTACTTATAGTAAACTAAGTAATGCCTTTCACGATTTCTTATCCAAAACAAGATGATCTCTCACTAAACAGCCTCTGGCAAAAAAAAGTCCTGGTAAATTTTAAATAACCGATAATAACTTCTTAGTAGCGAGCATAAAGCCTAGACATAGGTCTAGTTTAATGGTCTTTTTATTTCTAGCACTGCGGTAAACCTGAGGTAGGTAGGTTGAGGTCGGCAGTTCAGTTACTTTACGCCGATTAAGATTATTATTTATGCCGATTAGGATAGGCGCCGCCTAATACAATTATTTACAGCTGAACATAAAATTTAATAGCTCTGTATGAACTCTGTATGACTAAATAGATCGCTTACAAAATCTTATTCACAGACTACAAAATAAACTTTTATATATTTACAAGTAATAGTAAAAAGTGTATGTTAAAGGTTTGAGACACTACAAAAAAAAAGGAAATTTTCTAATAAATATGAGCTCTTCTTATACCAGTCTTCCTAAAGGTCACATTACAGATAACGACCAGCTATGGTCCTGCGAGGAACTCGCAAATATTTGACGTCGGTAATTGTCATTCGAGACCACGCGTCAGCTTACGCCCTGATGACCCTTAGGGAAAAACAGATGTTAGTACGGAATGATATAAATAAATCAAATTCATAATAAAAAATAAGTTTTGAACATAAAAAAATCTCTCAGATTTAGGCTAGCTGTGATTTGATTTGTGTGAATTCAACTACACTTGGACTTGGACTTGGACTTATATTTATTATAAGCGACCCGCTCGCTGCTTCGCCTGCGTAAACTACACGATTTATGTATTATTTTGTTTTTACACCCGACCGCGTTCTTACGTTACATTACATCACAAACAGCATTGCTTAAATTTATGATGAAAGTTAAGTTATAAATAATAAAGTATAATTAAATTATAACTTTTATATTTATGAATCGATTGAAATGCAATATAAACTAAATGTTAAGGGTACTTTATAATAGTGAAAACTGAATTTAAATAGGTAAAGCCGTTTCTGAGATTAGCGTGCACTGACTAACGCACCGCCATACAGAAAAGAAAATTAAAAATAATTATTTTGTGTTCAACTAATGTAATAATGTTCTATTAACAATAAATATCCTTAAAGATATTTTTTATCATATATCGTCCATGCACAGAGAGCGATCGGTTACATTATATTATATATAATAGATAATCTTTTTGTCCTCAGATCTGGTTAAACAAAGCATGGCATTAGCGGACACGCACTGTTTCGGAATGTGCCGAAAGTGGAGTATAGAGTGAATTAACACTAAAATCTCTCTGCTCACTCCAGAGAGCGGTGAAAGGTGGGTAAAAAACTTAATAATTCAATAATTTGTTATTTCTTTTCGCTTTCTATTACGTTTTATTATTATGAAAAATATAAAACTATAAAGAGAAAAATATTGAACGAAGAACATTTGACCGGTACCCATATATTTATTTTTTCAATATTTACTCATTATATGTAAAGACTTTTTAAATTATAACTTTTTATAAATAAATATATAATTTTATTAAACGTCAATATCAAAGAAAATCTAAACACTTGGGAACTTTTAAAACAGAATATTTTGTCTTAAAAATGAATGTACACAAATTGTGGGAATACAAAGAGTATATAAACACAAACGGAATTATGTTAACCAGTGAACTGATATCGCTGTTACAGAACTCTCTCACTCTTCTTCAAGTTGAAAACCATTTCTGTCATATCCAGTATTGGGGGCAATTATACGGCGTTGATTCAGACTATCACATTGCTGTCGGTATAAATGACGATGCTGTGTTTGATAAAAAATATTTTTACACCACCGACTTTAAGTTCTGGAACCTTCTGGCGAAGGCCAAGAAGAAATATAAGCATCTATCGCTATTAACTACTTTCCCATTTCGCGGGGATTCTTCATTAAAAATTAAGGTCTTAGACGAAGCTTTGGAGATGAATAATCCTGAAAGATGTCACGAAATGAAAGAGGAAAGCAGAATAGCAGCAACTATAAGCAATATATGTGATGAGGCAGAGATATGTGCAAGGGGACAACTTCTGAAACAACCGGACGGTACAATCATTATTAATCCAAATTATTACGGACTAGCACTTCCCGAAGCAAAACTCCTAAAGTCTTATCTTCATATTCGTAAACCCCAGCATCGTTGGAATACAAATTTATTAACAAGGCAAGACTATAATTATAGTATGGATTTCTTAGATTCAATCGACCTTGATATTCCAAATGGCTGTTGGAATCTGTCTTTAGAGCAAAATGGAAGCCTCGTCTATTTGAAAAGCTTGTACTGGCCCGGCATGATGTATTTTCATAAAATCAAGACACCAGATGCAGGTTTTTTATATATTGGTAATGGACGAAAAAGTTTAGATGCTCCTTTCCTACTTTAAAATGTTGGTTTGTTTTAAACTGTATGTTATTAATATTACGTCTATGATTTACATAATACAAATATACTATTATAGTAGTGTTTATCATTATTTGATTAAAACCAACCAATAAATTTTCATAAGTTGAGCGGAAATCAGAGAGAAATAATAAATAAACAAATAAATTTTATGATTATTTCCAGAACTATAATAATACTAAATTTAATATTCATTTTAATTATGTTATAACTAACGTAAGAAATTAAATAAATGATATGTTATAATGGTACAAATTAAATTATTGTTATCTGTTTTCTTTACTCCATTCCTTAACCGTTTCGACTTATGTTTCGTTCGTTCATTTCATTCTTTTTTGATGTCGTCAAATGTCGCATAAAATTGTTCGCGCTCATTTGTATAACAACCGGCTTTTCACTTTCTTTGTTCAAATAAACGTATTTCTTTAAATTTGCGTTAATTCGTGACAAAATATATAAAAATGGCTACTGATGTTAAAAATGCAAATGGAGATGCCGACATGGCCGAGTGCGAAGGAGAAAAAGTTGTAACAATGATGGACGTCTTAAAAGAACAAGAAGATTTTGAAGAAGACGCTAATGCTGTGTTAGGAGGCTCTGATGATAAAAATTGTACCTTTTCTAAGGTATTTATTAATAAATTAAAATTATTATTTTTCTATAATAGTAGTTTATATATATATAATAAAAGGTCAAAGTTACTCTTCCAAAAATTCATGACAGATGTAATATACCTCATTGTATCTTTTGGAACATATGTATATTCATATACAACAAACTCATATACATAAGATAACCGAGAATAAACAAAATACAAACAAATTAACGATTCTGACTGATAAGTTTTTATGATTCTATTGCTTATCTTATATAATTTAAATCTATAATCTTTGATAAAATCCATTACGTTGTAATTTGTAGTATATAAATGTTTTAAATATTTGCATTACAGGGCTATATAAAAAGGCAGGCAATATATGCTTGTTTGACATGCTGCTCTGATGCCAAAACAGATCCTGATAAAAGAGCTGGAGTATGCCTTGCTTGTAGTCTAATGTGCCATGAAAACCATGAGCTCATTGAATTGTACACAAAAAGAAATTTTAGATGTGACTGTGGCAGCCCCAAGTTTAACTCACATCCTTGTACATTCACACCAATTAAAACTGAACTTAATGAAGATAATAATTACAATCAAAACTTCAGTGGTTTATATTGTACTTGTAAGAGGCCATACCCTGACCCAGAGGCAACTGAGGAAGATGTAATGATACAGTGTATTATTTGTGAGGATTGGCTCCATTCTTCACACTTAGGGTCAAATGTTCCTGCTAATGAACAATATTCAGAAATGGTTTGCAAACAATGTATGGACAACAATGACTTTTTACATGACTACAGTGAGTTTACGGTAAATACTGAATGTATCGTAGAAATAGTTCAAGTAAATGGTAATGATGGACACCCTGTAATATTTAATGGTAATGCTAATGAAAATGAACTTACCAACAGCATCAATGACAAAGAAAACATAGATTTCAACAAGACAACAACTAAACAAGATGTATTTTCTTCCAAAGATGATGATGCCCTTAAAGAAGATGCCAGTGAAGAAAGTGTAAAAGAAGAAAATGATCAAAAAGAAGAATTAAATACTACTTGTAGTGAAAACTTACAAAACAGTTCCTCAGACGAAAATAGAGAAAAAGATCAAAATACTGTAGCAGATATAAAGAAATGTAACTTAGAAGAAGCTACACCACTAAAAAAAAGTAATCCAAGTGAAGAGATAGATAAAGTAGCAACAACTAATGAAATATCTGAAAAGAAAATAAATGAAGAAAATATAGAAATGTGTAATATTGATAGTGATAAAACAGATGTTAAAGAAGATAATGAATCTAAAATTGAAATAAACACTCAAATTACAGCTTCATCAGATGATATGAATATGACAGGAGGCAAAAAAAATGAGAGTGACCAAAGCAAGCCAGAACTTGCAGTTGCAAGTGATCAAGAATTGAAAATTCCAGAAATTATGGAAGAAAAAGAAGAGCAAGATGCAGAAAAAATGGAAGAAGATAGACTTCTGGCTGATCCTATTGAAGAACCAGAATCTAAGTCAAGCCCTTTAAATGATAAAGAAACCATGAATACTGAAACTATTGCCAAAGACGAAAAAAGTTCAGAAATTAATGACAAAAGTGAAATATCTGAAAAAAATACAGAAGAAAATCAAAACATGCAAACTGAAAACAAGACTGATATGTCTGTGGAAAAAATGGAACCTATGGAAAGTGCCAATTCTGAGACTACAGCCATCAATAAAATAAGTAAAGATGTTCAAGAAGACAGCTCAATTAAAGAAAAGTCTTCAGAAAAACGAAAACTGTCAATAGAGATAAGTGCAGATAATCAGGACATAAAGAAACCTAAATTAGATACTCAAAACAAGCTATGTTCTAGACCACAAGATGTGAAAAGAGTGCATAAAGGTGCAACATTTTGGTTGTCCAGTTTCCGCCAAAAGCTATGTACTTGTCAAGAATGTATATCGATGTATAGGGACTTGTCAGTTTTATTTCTAACAGACCCGGAGGACACAGTGACAGCTTATGAAAACTTAGGGAAAGACATCATAAATGGGAAACCTTTAACACAATATGAGAAAGGTCTTGAAGCACTCTCTTCCTTAGATAGAATACAACAGATCAATGCACTAACTGAATACAACAATATGAGGGACAAGCTTCTAGATTTCCTGAAAAGCTTCAAAGATAGAAAAGAAATAGTTAAAGAAGAAGATATAAAAGCTTTCTTTGCTGGTATGAAGCCTAAAAGAGAACCAGATGGAGTCTATTTTTGCAGATAAATGTATATTTTAATAAGATATATTTTTGTAACTACTTTCAGTTTCACAACACTAAGGTTCAGTATTTTAATTGCTTCAAATTTTATGAATAAATATAATTTAGATTAAATGTTTTTTATTTATTTCCTTTTTACGAAAATTACCATTATTAGACTATTAAATGTCAATATGTAATAATATTCTATGAAGGATTTGTAAGAAAAGGAAGCAAATGTCTTGAATTAATAATGTTATGTCTTAACTTCATAGCTAAAATGCAGATGCTATTTTGTCATTCAGTTCGCCTTCAATATATATATATATATATATATATAGTTACTATAACACTATTTAGGACTTGAAAAAGACATTTAAAAAACGTATAATTTATATATTTCTTAAGTGTGCGAATAACACAAAAAAATATTAAATTAGTACTTATACATATATAGAAGTTGTATATGTAATTTATAAATGAAATATATTTATTTAAATTTCCTTTTTCCAACGCTACTTTTGAGTTAAAACGCGACACAAGTTAACGTCGATTGGTTTAGAACATGTTAATTGAAATTGTATACGTATTGGTAAACCGGCTTCAAAATACCATTTGATATAATATATATAAATATCCAGATATTTCATTGCCGCCAAAAATTTCACGGGTTCACGCGTGTGAAGCCGCGAGCGTGTCGCTAGTTAAGAATATAAAACCAAAACAGATGTGCGAAGTAAGATTTGAACTCGTCACTTTCACGGGTTTAAATTACGGACCAGTATATTTCTTAATACTATATTTGAAGTACAAATGTTAAGGTTTATTTGTAGTAGGCTCGATACACGCACGCACACACAGCATACGGAATATCGTTATGACGATTTCTACTAAATCGCAGTATCTATAAGCCGCTTTAAGGAACTTTGTTAATATAGTTTTGGTTATTACATAACAAAGATAGTAGAAATTAAACTGGTGTAAGTTTCTAAATATATTACCAGCATACACGGTACACCTAAGCAGTTGTTGCGGTGTTGACATCTACGCCTTATCACAAAGCGCATAAAATCTACATCAGCTAGTTAGCTAACTGGCAAACAAGTTACCCTTTTATATATTTTATGATAAAATTTTATGACCCATATTCATATATGAATTTCCTCATTTTTAGTTATTTTAAGATGTATGATGAGAAACGGTAAAATATTTCATGACAACCCAAGAGCCTCCATCAAAATCAGTCTTGCATTTTTTATGAGGGAAGCAGTAAACAAATGTACATACATATAGCCTTTTTAAATCAAAAGCCTTTGTTCTACTTTGCCCTAGTAACGCAAAAGTAAAACATAAAAATTGTGGATAAATAAAACAATACAATAGAGTAAGATAATTAACTTTAATATGTATCAATTGCGTCACACAATCACGAATACAGAATATCATAGTGGCCAGGTCGGTACAACAGATGCACAAGTGCTTTAGAACCCTCTGGGAAGTCATGGGCTATTACCTGTGTGAAAAAGAAAATAAATTTAAGTTATTATTAATATATAATTTGTTATAATATTTAAATTACTCCAAACGATTCGAGGCTTGGTTTAGTAGCCAACATGAACAAAACAAAACCAAAAGAAAATCAAGATGAGCACTTTAAAAAAATAACTGTGTCTATCCACTCAGGTTCACACTGAACACAAACTTTGGCTCCGCACAGATTTGTTTGTTTTTAAGTACATATTAATTGAATTTGAATAACATTTAAAAAGAAAAGAATTCCAACACAATGCTAACTTTGTTTAAGACTAACTTTTAATGGCTAACTGGCTGCTAATACACTCAGTATTTGAAGGCCAGCTAGTTAGTAGCTGCTGATATTAAAGCAATAATAATGTATCAAATGGGATAATGAATTGCATGAAAGCTTATTTTTATTTGTTACTTACTTATTACCTTTCATTGCAGGGACTCATGTAACAAGCACACAATATTTGTGTGAGAAATTGTATTAATGGGACTTTACTGTATTTTATAAATTAATTAACATAATGTATATATAGGTAATATACCTGACTTCCTTCTCCACGGTCCATGTACTTTACTCTTACACCCACATTTAATGCATTACTCAAAGCTATAATATGGATGTGGTCCGATTCTTTATACATTGGCTCTACCTCCTGTTAAATAAAATCATAACAAATGTACTTATAAATATTATTTTAATACAATTTGTTTATTAAAAATGTACTGTAAAATGAAAGTGTCCAGATCCACTGACAAGGTATAAACTTAGTGACCTTTTTATGACAACCTGGATAACAAGAAAATATGACAAAAAGAATAACTTCTTTACACATTTCTTTTTTTAGATATTGAAATGTAAATTTTAAATTTAAGATTCCATAGGACCCAAGAATTTTAATTATAATTGTGTTGTTTTTTTAAGAAATTCCTTTATTTATACAGATACATCAAAAATAACAATGACTACAAACCTGTCGACAAAATTCTGTAACAGTGCGTGATCCTTCTATAAAATTTTGATAAAAGTCATGTTGAGTTTGCAGTTGCCCTGAAGTGATAAGTCTCAAATACACCACAATATAATCTGAGTAACCTTGCTTATTAAATTTCTCATGGATTTCATCTCTAAGATTTAAAAGCCCATCGGGTGAACCCCCTGCTTGTTCCCCAACTCTTTGTACTACTTCCATGAACTGAAAATATAAAGATATTGTCGCTTATAAGCTGTGTTCTTGATCTTATAAATATATGAAGCCAAACAAAATTTCATTTGTGATACTAATAAATTAATTTAATTATTTGATATAAATTTGAGTCAATACCAATTAATAACCTTAAAAGTGTTAACTCACCGTTTCATAGAAATCTTCTACAGTGAATTGGGGGAAACCCAGAGCCACAAGTATTTCTTTTGAGGTCTTGGCTATTTCGTAAAATTTATCAAATTCTTTTTTATCAGTAAGAAGATATTCTAAATAAGCATAAGAAAATGCCCGAAAGAAACAGTTACCGTCCGGCCTTGTTCTTCTTATATGTTTATATTTAGCAGAGAGATCTTTTACTTTTAGCTTATAAATTGGGTCTTCATTATATTCTTTTTCTAGTAAGGATATATCTTCAAGATCTCCGACCAAGGGAATGGATTCTGATATCTAAAAACAAACACAAACATCAAGTCGTAATATCGTCACTGGAAATTATAAAAAAATATTTACTGAACATAAAATTCATAGCCCGTTACCTCTTTCTCAATCTCTCTTTGCTGTTTCATAATAAGTTCATCCTGATTTACTGAGTTCTCAGCAGAATTACCGGCACAAGCGCTACTACTCGACGCATCGTCCGCCATTTTCGAATTAAATAAAAATATTATTGACAGTTGACAGTGTGACAAAATGACAGATGAAGTGACAACAAACAAATGACAATTTCGCGAAAATTGTTTACATAATTCAGTTTTATTTTAGTCAAGCAGTGCATGACATATATATATATATATATATATATATATATATATATATATAAAAAAAAAAATATATAATCTTGTAACATTATTTATTAAGGACGAAAAGAAATATCTATAAAAATGTCTAATACTGTTTAAGAAAATTAAAATGATTTTTAATGATACAAAAATAATAACACAGTCATAAATCGAAAACAAATATTGGTCAAATATGTATTTATTAAAATGTTTATGTTATCTTATAAATATATTTATTATTTAATTGTTGTATTAATCAGCAAACATGTCTTCTATTTTCTTCTGCACTTCCTTTTCAGTCTCAGAATTGAGTTTGTCAGGTAAGTTCTTGACAGCCTCCATGTCCATGTCAGGTGTCTGATCGTCGGTTGCCGCCTGCCCTTTAGCCTGCAAGAGTAGTAATAATATAAATACCTTTTGATTGTTAATAAAAACTTTACTGTATCAGTTAAGAGCATCATAATTCTATCACAGTATTTTTATTGTCACACATTTTCTAGTTAGTGTGTTCAGAAAATGCGAAAATTATTAAAATTAGGTGATTTAGTCCTATTTTCTATTTTTTATCTATGTATAACAAACTTATCTATGTTTATCTATGTTTGTTAAAGGAAAGAAACTTAGCGTAAAAAATGTTTTAATCAAAATCTTTAAATTCTCTACTTTTATTCTAGTTGTCAGTTCCATTAGTACCCGGTCGTAACCCTACACAAGGCACTCACAAAATATGATAATTAATAAACCATGGATCCTCAAGCATTTGAATTGGTTCAAATACTCGGAGAATCCACCGTTGGCTACTCTAATTTGCCGATAGTCTTCAGCAGTTCAGCCATTTGCAAGCCCCCAGTTTGTTTGTTGCCGGTGCCCACGCTGTTGCGGCGTACAAGACTATTGGCTCGATGGTGGCTATGTAGACCGTTTGGAGACCTCGGGCTGGAGACCCCAACTGGCACTCGCCGCTCTGCAGAGTTTGTTTAAAGTTAGTGCTCACCGTAGCTTATCATCGTTCAGGAGCCAGAGTATTTCTATTTCTCTGGAGATTCCAATGTGGGTCCCGCCCTTAGTCAGTCAGGCACGTATCATATTTTAATTTACGGCCACCATCGTCTATATTTTGTGCGGCGCAAAGTGTAACTTTAGTGTTATTCTACACCTGATTTTAAAATTAGCAAAAAAGTCGATCTAGCAGTAGGTTCCACAACGTGGGACCACCAATCGACACCTGCACGCATCCCTTTGTGTGCTCCGCCCTGGCATATCTAACGGGCTTTTTTCTATCTTGGAGATAGCCTGGTTCTGATCCACTACCAGCCACTGAAAATTTCTGAGCTCCAAGCTTTTATTCCCAAGTTTAGTTCCCAAGAAGACTTGAGGGTGTGTGGCTATCGTGTGCTGGATGATATCTGTAGTTAATCTGTTGCCTTTCTGGGGTTAAAGTTGTTCATCGTCGAAAGAGCGTCTTGTAGGGTTCTTCTCTCGTCCTGCTCCCTTTTTGTGGTCCTTCCAATGACCCTATATATACTCTCCCAAGGTCCCTCCTTGTCCTGTTTCCCGTAGAAATGTTTTCAGCTAAGCAGCTCTCCCCGTTTCCTCATATTCCTCGATAACTCCGGCACTTCGTACCGAAACGGCGAAGCGGACTCGACCTTCACCATGGTAATTAGAAAGAATCTCTGTTCTTCTTTTTTGGTATTATTTTCGATTCCTCGCAGACAGTATTCATAATTCCTATATATTTTTCCACTATATTATCAATGTCAATTTTACTACTTCTTAATTTAATTTTAGTTTCATGGCATATAACATATTAAAAGCACATTCCTGAAAGAGCTAAATGCTATCCCACAGATTCAGTTTAAGAAATATTTCGAGGATTGGAAGAAACGCTGACAAAAGTACATAATATCTACTGGGGACTATTTCTATCTAAACGGAACAATATTTATGTAGACTAATAAATAGTTTTTTTTTTTAAACTAAAATTTCGTCACGTTCTAAACATACTTCGTATATCAGTACTCTTTGTAGATCTGTAAAATTTGACTTTAGAAACAGAAGTAAATTAAAAAAATTACCAACTATTGTTAAACCATACAAAACTTCACAACTATCAGCATCACTAACAGCCTAGTGGGATTGGGAGCCACAAAAAAGACTAAAAGCAATAATACTGTTACCAAACTACCTTCAATATTTAATTTATTCTAGTATATTTATTTCTTAAAAACACAAACCTTTTCAAGTTGTATCTCCAGCTGCATAATAGCCCGTTCCAATCTGTAGTTATCTGACACAAGTTGTGCCCAGCGACGGCGTAGTGCTCGCAGTCTCGCCCCGCTGGCTGTTTGAGACCTCTTGCGCTCCCAGTTCACTGAGGCTATTTGTTTTCTGTACACATAATAATGTAATATTGTGACATGTGACCAGTTTCTTTCCAGTAAAGTGAAATTCTTAACCACTAAACATATCTCCATATAAATTTAATACACGATTTTTTTTTAAATATAATTTAATAAGACAATTTAATAAAAAAATAATAAATTAATATTAAGTATAAGTTGTTAAATAAACATTAAATCATGAAGGAAGCATAAATTGAAATACTTAAAGGTAACACAAACCAGATGTGTAATTCATTGAATAACTACTTAACTAAAGATTTGGGCAATTTGTATACACACTGACACACTCAGTCTATAGTTAACAGAATCTAAAATCTTGTCTTTATTGACAAGATTTTAGACAAGACAAGGCTATTTTTTACATTTTTTATAGTTTTCTCTCACTAAGAATATATAAACATTTTTAGAAAACATATAGAAACTTCATTGTAGCCAGTTTCAAATCCAGGCCAAAAGTTGTTAGCATCTCTGGACAGTGTAGGTTGAACTCCTGCTACATTAAATTTTAATGTTTTCTAAAAGTGTAAAACAAGGATAGATGTATTCCAAAATAAGTTTTTTACTAATTTCTATCAAACAGCTTACAAATTGTTTTTAAATTCCAAAAATTCACAAAACTTGTTAAGTTTGCTCTTCTGAAGGTAATATATATTGGATTACAGACACAAAAATCAGCAATACTATTACTATTATTTTCTAAGAAAATATTTTTAAAATATCACCTTAATAGTGAGTGCACATTTTGAGATCTTATCACTAATGCTTGAAGCACATTAAGATATGATCTCCAAGCTTCAGTACTATATTGCAGCTGCAATTCTAAGTTAAGAACTCTAGTGGCTTGGTGAGAGAGTTGTGCATGGGAATTATCAACTGCTTCCGCCCAGGCTGTTGGCTCACCTAAACGCCCCACTTGTGGTGGTGGAAGCTCATATCTGTAATAAACAGCAAAAATATAGAAAAAACACGATGCCCTAACATTATCACCACACTTCATTCCACTTTCTGCCCATATTAAACATGTTATATTAATCAATTTTGCACTTTATCCAAACACATGGGGAAAAAATAATTTAAGTAATTTAAACATTTCTCTAAGAGGTAATCAAGCAACAGCGGACTGTTGGCAAGTATTTAAGCATTCACTTACTATGCTACAATGGTATCAGTAGACAGAAGACCAAATTATAATATATAACGCCTTAGTAAGTATACAATTTATTTACTTATTTCACACATACAATAGTATTTATATATGTGTAATTCGTTTCAAATGCTTAATAATAAATATAGGTGAAAATTGGATCAGTTTTTAATTTTCAGTTAGTATATATTTTGAAAGTTGCTACTTTTTAAAAAAATTTATTAACTAAATGTCAATAGCTCTAAGCTCTAAAACAGTATAAATGGCACCCATAAAATAGTAATATACCTAGTCTTGTACCAGCAGATATATCAAAGATTGTAAAAGCTGCTTTTTGTCAATAAATATTTTAATTGTAATATTTTTTTTATTTTATCATTAATTATGTTAGCATTCACTAACATAATGTTTATTAGGACACTACCTTTTCATAGACAGTGGTTCCATAGGCAAACGCTGCTGAACACGTTCAATCTCTCGCTGCAAAGCCACTGTTTCAAAAGCTGTACTTGGTTCTGGTCCAGCATTTTCTAGATAATTTTTTGTAGGTCTATATCTTCGACATTCCTCTTCTACCATAGCCAAAGCCTGAAATTTAAAGACACGTAATTTTTTAAAAAATCTATCGAATTAGTTTTATGCGTATATGAATATTTAAATTTACTTACCGCTTCCCTTACTCCTGGATCATCATAACCCTGGTCAATATATGGTAAAGCATCTACAACAGCTTCTCCCGCCATGGTTACTTATTATATTATTATTAATGTCCGTTAAAGTGCTTTTATAGTATTCTGATACTTCAAAAATATAAATTAATGTTGACTGAATTTGCTTTTAGGCGATCCAGTTGAGCACACTAATAGGATATATATTTATAGATGTCAGTGTAACGTAGAAAATAAATATAGAATGAAAATGAGTCCAATAACTCTCTCAAGACAAAAATCAAGTCTAATAATTTACGGATCACGATCAAGAAAGCACTATTTTTTAATTTTGCACAGCATTGTTATGGCGAATGAAGTATGAACTACGATCTGTCAATATTCGGGATTGTCAATTGCAAATTGCCAGATTATAATATATACATCACTCGCTTTACTTACACATGTATAATGTATATTATAGTGATAATATGAATCATTAACCTATTAAAACATTGAACTTGAGTTAATTCTGTTGTTATCCATCTTCGCTGCTGCCGACACGGAGCTAACAACGGCAGCGTTATTAGTTATTTAAATATAACTATCAAAAAGATTGTCGGAATGATAACATAATAATAATTTAATTGCTTGTTTATGAGATTGATTTGGAAACGATTCCCCACAAACAATTCTCCTAAAGACCTAAATGATAAATCTTATCGGGGGGTCTAATATAATAATATTAATGTCATGAAACTGAATAAATGGACTGGGTTAATAGCACGGTACAAATTTTAATTGATTTATTGTAAGATTTGTAAGTTGTATTATATGTTGTTAATGTATTGGTAAATTTAAAAAGCTTTCTGTACTTGTAGTCATTAAACTAAATGTTATCGGCTTGTCTGTGATTATGACTTTGACATAAGTCTTAAAGTTTTAAGTTTAATTCGTTTTCGATGTAAATAAGTTAAAATTTTGTTTCTATATTTATAAGTGTAGTTTACTTTTTACAAGCAGTAGCCAAGCACTACATAAAGATTAAATTTATTTATTATAACGCACGTTTTAATTATGAATCAAGAAATTGCTAATATCGATTTAAATAAGGTAATTAAGTACTATAACATACAATTGCAAAAATCATTAATAGTTTTAATCTTGCATTATATAAGTATTTACTTTCTTTCAGGTCGCTGCACTGCAGCAAAAACGTACATTAGCCTTTGTAAATCATTTTGTTATAAGTACTGCTCAATTTTTAAACAATTTCGCAAAACAATGTGAACAGAAACGATGGAATTTGAAAAAGAAAAATTAGAGAAAAATTACGCAACAAATGGCTTGTTAGAAGCAAAGTAAGTTTCGTCGTCGTCGCTAGTGAATAGACGATTAAGAAATACCCAGTCATGAGTTGAATATGTTAAGGGCAAATTTTTAAATAATCATCTTTATAAATAGTATGTTTTTTCAGCTATCAATACCCTCAGTAAAACATAAATGTGAAACAAATCTGAAGATGTTGTTAATGAACAACAAGAACAAGTTGTTGTTAATGAACAAGAAGAAAAAGATTACACTAAAACAGAACTAGCTGCTAAAGAAATTAATAATGCATCTAACAATGTAGACTTAAGTGTTAATAAAGTGAAACCAGAGTATGAAAGATTTGTTAAAATGGTGCAAGTTGGTGTTCCAAAAGATGCAGTCAAAATAAAAATATCTTTAGAAGGATTAGATCCTAACGAATTAGACAAGTTATTGTGATAAAACTTCTTTTCTCAAAGTTTATAAAGTTTGTTATTGCAAAGTTTTTTTTATACTGGTGATACTCTATTTTTCAATGCCTAGCTTTTATAATGATTATAGTACAAGCTTACAACTGTTACAATATATTTTTATTAAACAACATAAGTTAAGCAACTTTTCAAGTCTATATAACTTTTCCCTAAGTCTATAAAATTTTATAAGAAATTATAAAGGAAATTGTTATCTATACATATAATAAAAATGTAACTGAATGCTGTACATACATGGATGATATATAAATATTAGGATATATGTATATTAGGGGCTTTTATCCATGTACTCTAATTCTGAGCAATGATTTTTACTTTTCTGTATGTGCACACTTATCTCAGAAATGGCTTACTTAATTTAAATGCGATTTTGAATATTGTATTGTGGTAAACTTCCTTTAACAATTTGTGCTATTTAATTACAATCAGTTCATAAATAAAAAATAAATCATCATTTATTTTTTTTAACATTGTTTTTAGTGTTATTCACACACTTAAGAAGTTGAAAAACGTATAAAAATTGAACACAGCGGAGTTTGAACCCACACCTCTTGAAAACCGTTCTACATCTACATTGCAATTTTGCTAACATACATATAAGTTGTAAAGTTATGTAAAAGTTTATTAGAATTTAGACACAGCCGGTGTAGAATGCATAGCTTTGTGGTCAGAGTGCTTGAACTATGCTGTATGTTGTTTTTTAATTGTATACCATTATATTTTAAATTATGAACTGTGATTTAAGTGAGAATGCAGCCAGGCGAAAAGACTAAATGGCTTAGTGTTATGTAGTTTACGCCGGCAAAGCCGCTAACAGGTCTCCGTACAAAATATTTCCTGTATATCTCTATATTTTTTATCTAAATAAAATATACAAGTATATAAATGGTAATTGCACTTTGCAGTACTAAAGAGTATATAAACTGTGATTTGTTATTTAGTATCTTACCATAAATTGAATAATTTAACTGATAATCATTATTTTACTATTCTTATTGATACTGAGAGGCAGAAAACTAACCTAACCAACCACCCAACACAAATCTCATTTTTTCTAATATCAGAGAAACATCTTCCTAATAACTATTTACCACCTAATAATATAAAAAAAATATTTATTGGCTTGAATAGTTGAAATATGCAAAAAAATTTACAGAGTATTAGATAATATTATTTAGTAAGGTGACTTATACAAGAAAAGTCATGAGAGATTTTAAACTTATTTATTAGCCAGCTTAGAACTGGATCATCTGTCCCTTCCTTTTTTTGTCACCGCCCAATTCGAAGTGCTTGCAGCGCTTGAGCGCAACTTGGGATCTCACCTTGCAGTCGGCACATTCAAGACGGAGTACAATTTTCTTGGTAGTTTTAGCCTACAAAAGGAACATACATATGATTATTTTGATTACAAATAATTAGTAAATAAAAGGTAATGTCGTTAAGTAAAGAATACTATAATATATTTAGGTTGTAAGCTCAAAATTTACCTTCTTTTTGAAGATAGGTTTGGATTGACCACCATAACCCTGCTGTTTACGGTCATAACGTCTTCTACCTTGAGCAGCATGCCTTTCCTTAGATTTCTTGTACTGTGATACTTTGTGTACCTTGTGGACTTTGCATTTTTTGCAGTAAGTCCTACGCTGTTTTGGTACGTTCACCTGAAAATCACAATAGACGTAAATAAAAATATGACCGGCACTTATATTATGGCTACATTTTTAAGCTATTTCACTATATAAATTACACAAAATTTACAAGATTAAAAGTGATTTTAATGGATTTAAGAAATTACACACACCATTTTGGCCTTTTCAGATATCAACCGAAGGAACGTCAAACTTAAAAGAAATGATGTAGTGAGCAAGTTGACAGTGACAGTTTAGGATGTTTTTCTGCAGGATAATAAGGGTTATATTCTAGCATTTTAAGGAGTCAACAGAATTACTTATTTCACGTACTATAATTTATAAATTATTATTATAAAGTGTAAACTTTATATTTATTAGTACTTAAATGAAGTGGTATTAATTAAATTTTAATTGTTTTAAGTCAGTGTAAGTCAAATTATAAAAATAAAAAGCTTGTCAACTTTACACAAGAGTGGTACTTAATAATTAGATAATAATATTCAACCTATTCTTATGTTAACAAAAAATCAAAGAACTTACAGTTTTTATGAAACTAAAAAATATTACAGTTAGGTTAAAAATGCAAGTATCCAGTTCATTCAATTTAAAAACACACTCGGTTCGCGCCAAAACATTGACAACTTTAATCTTGTAAGTTTGTTTTTAATGTGTGTTTGTTCGTACACATTTGGGAATATACGGAAAAGTTATTTTAAAGAATTTACCGTTCTATTTCTTTCAAGCTTATTATACATTAAAAAGATGAAGTTTTCTATTCCTGAAATTTCGTGGCATAATAGAGATCCTGTTTTAAGTGTCGATTTTCAACCAAAATGTAAAGCAAATGATCCATTGCGCCTTGCCACAGGAGGAACCGATTCTCATGTTTTAGTTAGTATTAAATATTTATTATGATGATATGATGTCATATTTTTTTTTCTGTTAAATTAATATATTTTTGTCGCTCTTAAAATTTTAGATATGGTATATATCAATAACAGATTCGGGCTCTGTTAACTTAGAAGTAGCTGCCGATCTAACAAGACACCAGAAAGCTGTAAATGTAGTTAGATGGTCTCCAAATGGACAGTTCTTAGCGTCGGGTGATGATGAGTCCATTATATTTGTATGGAAACAGAAATTTGAGGAGCCCACACCCTCTATTGAGGGTGAAGAACTATATAAAGAAAGTTGGGTTATTCATAAGGTAATTAATACACTTAAATGAAGAAACTTGTTTTATTTTAATTATTATTATACATTAATAGTTTAAATTTTTCTTAAGACTCTCAGAGGACATATGGAAGACATTCTAGATTTAAGCTGGAACAGTTCATCAACTCAGCTAGCATCAGGTTCTGTAGATAATAAGCTGTTAGTATGGGATGTGGAAAGAGGAAGGTATAACTCCATCATAACTGACCATAAGGGTTTTGTCCAAGGAGTCGCTTGGGATCCAAAAGGACAACTGATAGCTTCTGCAAGTACGGATAGGTATATTTTATTTATTTCTGATATTCAGTGTAATAGATTAATGTGATTATATTATTTTAAAGGTTTAAATACCTGTCATATTATTTATAAATGAACAATATATAATAAGTATATATTTATACAATAATACATCTACAGCCTACAGTCACAGATTCATATGTCTTAAGCAAATATTATCATTATATAACATGTGAAGGTAAAACTTTGCACCCTTTTTAATGGAAGTTTTAATTTATAGAAATAATCATATTTAGCAGTTAAAGTTATTATGGTGAAGAAGTGCAGAAACCACCTTCTCAAATTTAATTAATAAACAAGAATATATTCGTTGAGTGACAACATATATGTGGATTTTGATTAAAATATATTTTTTCTATGATCTTCTAGATATTTTATTTTGTTTATAGAGTTTTCCGCACCTTTGATGTATCAACAAAGAAAGTTGTGTCTCGAAGCAGCAAGGCAGTTTTACCATTTCCCAAGGAGCATCAATTGCATGGGACAAATGTTAGACTTTACTATGATGATACTTTACAAACATATTATAGAAGGTTGGATTTCAGTCCTGATGGACTGCTTATAGCTGGTGAGTATAAATTAATTCTAACATAATTTCTCCAGACATATAATTTCAGAAAATATCTGACTGTTAATGTGATGGTTGCCAGTTTGATTCACTATTGGGGGAATGATTATACTTATTGGAATTCAATTATTTTCATTTCTCTGCTCTGTTAAGCAAAAGCACTGCAATCATTTCCACCACTCAACATACTATGTCTCGAATTCAGGCCGAAAATGGAGTGTCTTGATATTATTCTAATAAGACTACTAGGTTCACTACTTGCATAAAATTAAATTATGCTATAGTTAAAAATGGTTGTTGCTAAATTTCGAAATAAAATGAGATATATTTTTTTATAAATGTAACAATATTTATCTTGATTCCAGTGCCTGCTGGCAGAATTGAACCAGAACAGGGCAAGTTTGATATCAAACCAATCAATGCAGTTTATATTTACTCCAGATATTCTTTAAAAGTGTAAGTTGTCTCATTTTCTATTTAATATTGTTACCATAAATTCCAATAAAATGTTTTGTTTTTGTGTATTAATTTAATGTATGTATCTCCGCAGGCCCGCCTGCGTGCTGCCGTGCGCGGAGGCGCCGCTGGTGGCGCGCTGGTCGCCGCGGCGCTACGCCGTGCGAAGCGGCGGACCCGCGCCGGCTCTGAGCACCGCGCGCATGCTGCTGGCGGCGGCCACGCGGCGCTCGCTGCTGCTTTACGACACGCAGCAGCGCACGCCAATCGCGCTGCTGTCCGACGTGCACTATACCAGGTGCTGCGTACATACCTCGCAACATTTTTAATGTAGCAGGATTTGAACCTGTGAACTATAGCTATTTCGTATTTTTGGCGGCCTTTTAGTAAAACAATGAAATTCCTGGAAAGACTAAAAGTAAAATGGAAGAAAAATGCAGCTAATCTTCATTCATCAAGTATCGCTATATAAAATTTAATTATAATCGGTTCAGCAGTTTGGAATTGATGACCTTACAACCAGACAGACAGAGTTACTTTGCCATTTATAATATTAGTTTGAATTATAAGCCTTATATTACAAAAATACGAAATGTGAATAATTAGATTGCATACAAAAGTTAAGAAAAGAATGCAATCATATTGCATGTAAGAACAAGTAATTTGTTAGAACTTAATATAGTACTGGGAAAATATCTGTAATATAAATAAATGATTGCCATATACATTTGTTGGTAATTTCAATTGTTAACAATTACCATGTTCATTGGACTGTACTTATTTAAATAGTGTGTATTTATCAGTTATTAAAATTGAAGCATCTTGGGAATTGTTAAAAAATATTATTTCTGACGTTCTGTGTTAAAGTTCAAATTATATGTTATTAACTTTTGTTAATAACATATAATTTGAAGTAGTTTTGATATTATTATTTGTAATACTTGATATATATTAAAAGTTTTTTTTCTCAACTACTCCCGCATAGCATAGCATTCAGCGGTTCTCTACGCAGCGCCCGAATTCGGGACATTGAGTCTTAAACGGTGGAGTAAAACGCCGCGCTTTGTCACCAAAGGAGAGGAGAGGAGATCATGGTTATTCCACCGTCCATGAAGCAGGAATCGAACCCACAACTAATCCAGATTACAGTCAGACTGACAACTGTTCCACTGCGTCACAACAAAACAGCTGATTACACAAAAGATAAAATTATATTTTAGTAATTTTCACAATTTTTAATCAAACTCATAATTATAGATTAACAGACTTGACGTGGTCTCCTGACGGACGCGTCCTAGTGGCGTCCAGTACTGACGGCTTCTGTTCAGTCGTGTCCTTTGGAGAAGGGGAACTTGGAGAAGTTATTGAAGAAACCGAAGAATATGCTGGTATGCATATACTATTTGTATTGTTAATTATAAATATTTTACATATTACAATAATGATTTAAATTAAAAATATTTAGGTAAATATCTATTAAAACATAATTAATCTCTTATAAAATACACTCCCACCTCACCTTTCCACCCGAAATACAGACTTGGCGTGTTGATGGGTGGAACTCAACGCCGAGCTTTGTCTTGTCAGAGCGGAGAAATTTAAACAATTTAAATATTTCCCGAAAGTGGGAATCTAAACCACAACCGAAAAAATCGAAACCGAAAGCGTTTGAAGTCAGCCGCTGTCCCAACAGAATGACGGACTCTAGCATTAGCATAATTGATAGAATGCTAATAACACAAAACTCTTTATAGAATTCAAAAAACATTTTTTATTCATACATATTTGAAATTATACAGAAAACAGAGTGAGTCTCTGTTTACCCAACATTAGGTGAATAAATTGAGGCCATTCTGACGCAGTGTCGGATTGTATTCACGATGGTTGCGGGTTCGATTCTCATTTGGGATATGCTTATAGATGAAATATTTTCTCCTCTGGTGACAAGCCGCGCCGCGCTGTTTTCCAGTTTGAGAGCAGTGTGTTTGTGCCTGTGTCCTGTTCCGCGGGAAAAAGCGTGCTTATAAATCATAATAGACCATTTATATTCCATAGTTAATACTACCATTGTATCAAAACTTCCAGAGCCCACAGACACGAAAGAGCCACAAGCTGCAAAAGACGACGAACCCAAACCTATAGAAATCAAACATAAATCAAAAATTGACTCCTTCATAAAGTTCAAAACGCCCAATGAGAAATCACCTAAAAAGTCCAAAATTGAGAGTAAAGATCAAAAAACACCTGTTAAAATAGACGTGTTGATGGAAACGGCGATGCCATCTTGGTCAGATAACTCCAGCAATGACATCATTAAGCCAAGTGAATCAATGGATGTCGACAACAAAGATGAAATAACTATAATTGAAGATAGCGAAGACATTAAATTAGTGTATGAAGAGACTGAGGGAGCCAAGTCTGAGACGCAGTCACCGAAGGAGAAAACCGGAGAAAACGATCCCTATGTGGATGTTAAGAGTAAAAACAGTTCACCATCAAGTAGTTTCTTGAAACAGGCTAAAGTGACTGACAGCAAACAGCCGGTCGCACTAAAATCAGCACCGAGCCCTAAAGCACCTCGGCGAGTCAACTTCGTTACTTTATCCAGCCCGAAGAACAGGAAGAAAAAATAATTCTTATTTATTTTAATTGAAATATTTGTAAATTATAATATTTTTATTTTAATGTATAATTGTATATGAGTGATACGAATAATTAAAAAATATACAAATTTTAAATGTCGTTATGATATTTTTCGTCCCACTTTTTATATTTTGTCTTGTCAATATAATAATCTTGGATCATAAGTTCGTTTCGACAAAGTACTGGTATTATATTTTTGAAGAATGTAAAAAGTAAGTTTCGGCCACTGATATATCAATTTCTTTTTCTTACTTTCTTACTTACTTTATTTTTAGAGGATCTGTTATTGACAGCTAATTAAAACTAATATCGCATTAGATAATGGTTATGGATAGTGTTTTATTATGGATATCTTGTTCGGTTACAGTAACAGAGCTCCATAACATCTAAAATATAGATGCTGTTGGATTCACATCTAAAGGAATTTTCACAAACACTTCTGCTTTCCGGATATATGCCTGTACTTACTAAAACAATATTTATCCTTACTCCTTACTTTTATTTTAAAAGAAAATAAATCACTATAAATAAACTAATTTCTGTTTAATACATTTTTTCGAGGTTGATAAAGAACAAATTTCATCTCTTGAAATAATATTCATTTCTTAGGACTAATAACAAAAACCCAGCCAGTAGTGGAGTCATAAATAAAAACGAATATAAAAGGTAAACATTTTAATAAATATTTACAATTTAGCTGAGGTTTATCACATTTCAAATAAAGAAATTATAATATAACAAAATATTTTCTACTGTCTGTCCATCTGTACTCTCCTGTGCAGCTTCACATTAGTGTTATACAATGACAACATTGACTTTAATAATACTTTAATATTATTGCTGATATAAAATAAATTGAAACAATTGTTTCACAACTTCCACAACATTATATTTGATTCTCATAATAATTCCCTACATTGTAACTGTCATTAAAGTACATGTAGATTTAGTTTTAATAATGTATAATTACATACAAAGTGTATATAACGTGTAATGCCGACCGAGTGCGCGCGTAGCGGTCGCGAGCGCAGGGCGCGGGTCGCAGGTTCACATCTCATCGGTATAGACGTGCAAAGTCACGTAGAAGTCGAGCTAACTCCTTGCATTTCTCCGCTCTGCAAATTAATTATAAATTGTTATAAAGTTTGAGTATACTCTTTTAAATGTATATTTTAGTAAACAAACAAATTATCACCGACTAGAGCTTTGTGTATACTCCATAAATATACAAATTCCAATACATGTGATTTAATGTAAAATCAATTTTAAGTATAGTGCTCTCACATCAAACAATTAACACACAATCCACATTAAACTTCCCGCCTCTTCCCGCACAGCGGCGGAGTCAGTGAGGTGTGGGGTCTCGAGACACTGCGAGTCGAGTGGCGTGAGAATAATTGAGTTACAAGCAAGGAGGCTAGCTAGTGGTATAAACTGCCGCACCGCATCGCGTACTGGTGGAACTGCCAGCACTGGTGCTGCGTGGCGGCGGGCGCTTGCGCGGGCAGCCGCCTCAGCGCGCCCTGCAGCCAGTCCTCGCCGCCCGAGCTCTTCTGGAACGTCAGCAGCTCGTGCAGCACTTCCGCCACCTGTGACATTGTAGCTCTTTAATATTGTTAAATATTCATTGTCTGTCGCCAAACGATTGCTCGTAGAATAATCTTTGGGTACTTGAAATTCACAAAATGTCTCTACAGCGGTGGCCCAGTGTCCATACAACACGATTCCTACCGTCTTACCTTTTGCGAATTATAATAAATAAATAAATTATTAACTGTAATCGCGATTGGTCGTGGGTTCGAATCCCACTTGGTGGAGTGATCTTAATTAAACTATCATTTCTCCGCTCCGGTGAACAAGACATTGCGCGGCGTTGAGCTCCGTCACTCAACACGGAACGTTTTGAATTTGGACGTGAAGTGGTTAATAAATAATAAGTAACTTACATCAGCAAGCATACACGGGTGTAGGTGAAGAACACAGCCTTCCAACAGTGAGTATGTGAGGGTTTCTCCGTATTGCACCAGAACTTTGCTCACTTGTCCTGGAAACAATATGTTCATTTCATATTAACTAGTGGCTTTTGGCGCGTGATATGTGTGTAATATTTATTTTATAAATTTAATGTATTTCTAATTCATTATTAAAAAATAATATTTTTCTATATCAAATTTCAAGTAGTGCTCATTATGTTGTCAGTAACACTGCATTATAACACTTTTCCCCCAAGTAAGATTCAAATTCTTAATCATCGCATTGAACGAAAGTCAAGAATCAAATGTTAAGTTATATTGTTTACGTACACTTACACTTTACTTTTTATTATAGTTTACAAAAATGAGCATTTTAAAGTGGTTCTTTAACCCAATATGCGTATATTATATTATATTTAATTAATACATTTATTTTTTCTGTCTTATGTAAGTTATGTATGTACACAACAATATATTTTGTATATTGTATTATACTACAATACCTTCTATGAAATAAAACATAAAACACAAATTATTCTCACAGTATAAGGAATAAAATCTAACAACACCTTTAAGCAGCTGGTCATCTGCTCTACTGGAGTTGGCGAGTCTTGTGAAGTCATAGAGGAACTTCATGAGCGAGCAGTTGGCGTCGCGGTGGTCCAGCGAGCACGCCGCGCTCGCCACCTGCAGCACCTGAGCCAGGGCTCCACCCGCGCCGTCGCCCTCCGCCCCCTCCGTGCCCAGTAGCGCTTGTGGACTGCGCTGGAGGTAGCTATTGGATGTGTGGTGTTGAAATATTCTTTTTCATTATACATAGGACATAGGTTGGGTTTCAGATAGACTACTAAATCTAGTAATTTAAAATATTTTATTTAAGCAAGTACAAAAGCCTCACCGCACACACAATCTAAAGAGGTCGTCTACGGTGTCGGGGTTGTCCTTGAGCCCGTCGGGCGCGGTGAGCAGCTGCAGCGCGCGTGGCAGCATGGCGTGCAGCAGCTGCGCCAGCGCGCGGTGCAGCGCGGCATGCGGCGGAGAGGCGGCGTCGGGCGGCGCCAGCGCGTCGGCCAATACGGCGGCCAGGTACAGCAGGCAGGAGTGCGGGCGCCGCGCGTACAGCGCCGGCAGTGCGCTCGCCAGCTCGGGCAGGAGCGCCGCGGCGTGGCGGCCCGCGCTGCGCACCATGAAGCGCACGCAGCGGCACGAGCGTTCCATCACGCGGCTCTCGTTCACGTACCTGCGGGCGACTCAGTGTTGACCGTCCAGCCTGTGGTGTTTCTTATGAGGAATAACGTGTCGCGGCTCACTTGTCCATGACGTGGTGCACGACGGGCCAGGCGTCGCGCGCAGCGGGCAGCGCGGGGTGCGGCGCGCCCGCGGGCACGGCACCACCCGGCACGTCCACGTCGCGGAACAGCGCCGCCAGCCGGTCCAGCCATAGCGCTGGGTCGCCGCCCCCCGCGCGCAGCGCTTCCAGCTGGAACGACGTCGCCTCGCGGATCGCGAGCGTCAGCTGTCACACAAATGTTAAGCTTTCAAATTTGTTCGGACTGAGAGAGCCGAAAGTAGCAATCGTGGACAGTATCGCCTGCAAACGTCACCTGCGGGTGCGGCAGTCGCGACAGCGCGGCGGCGAGCGCGCGGAGCAACGTGGCGGCGGCGTGCGGCGGCAGCGCCAGTGCGTCTGCCGCGCGCGCCGCCTGCAGAAGCGCCGCCGCGTGCGCGCCCGCCTGACGCCGGCACGCCGCGCAGATGCTCTGCGGACACATTCATATTATTAGTTATAATTTACATTACAAAATAAATATTATAAACACACACATAAAAAAAATAAGACACATTTAGAAAACGTATAAAAAATTTAACGCAGCGGGATTTGAACCCGTGCCTTTTGAAAACTGTTCAAGCGCTCTGATCGCTAGGCCATGCGTTCTACAATCAACTACTTCGAAATTCTTATACGCTTATTACAACTTATATTTGTTGTTACCATCTCTGTAGAGATTTTAACAAATTTCTGCTACCCAATGACTATTTTACTAAGATTATTAGACTAAATGTGTCTTTTTCAATTTCCTAAGTGTGCGATTAACACTTTAAAAAATGTTCAAAAAAATATTTAATAAATAGCATTCTCTCTTGCCAAACGATTGTTCGTAGAATAATCTTTGGGTAGCAGAAATTTGTAAAAATCTCTCTACGAAGATGCTAACAACAAATACAAGTTGTAATAAGCATACAAGAGTTTCGACGTATCTGGATGTAGAACGCATGGCTTAGCGGTCAGAGCGCTTGAACGGTTTTCAAGAGGCGCTGGTGGTTCAATTCCCGCTGCGTTCAAATTTTTATACGTTTTCTAAATGGGTATTTTTCTATTTCATAAGTGTGTGATAAACACTTTAAAAAAAGTTAAAAAAAACACATAATAATTGTATAAAGTGTTATTCACCTTGCTAAAAAAATATATATTTCACCCGTCGACGAAACCACAAATTAATTAAAATAAATAATGCCTTGCCTTACAAAAATACTCAAAACAAACCTGTAAAGCTGTAGCTGCGGCACTTGCCAACTTTGGATCTTGCAGGGCTCTCAAAAGACACTGTAGACAGGGCTCCAAGCATTCAGGGTGTCTTTCTATCCACTCACACAGCTCCCCAAGTAACAGGATACAGGTTTTTCTTACAGCCGGATGAGCATTTTCTGGCATTGCCAATATTGCTTCTACCACTTTTGGCACATATTCATATTCATCCCTGTAGAATAATATTTTATTTTTTTTATATATGTACAGTATAAAGTTTATAAATTTAATTAATTAAACAAAACTATGAAACTTTAGTTATTACACACTTTAACACCACTATGGCACAGTAGTATGTGTGTGTAACTGTGTGTGACTGTAACGTTGCTTACTGATCCCTACCTATATATTAATATGTCAAACTAAAACTTTGTATCCCTTTTTTCGAAAATTACGCGTACAGGTACAGACGTGTGTAAAATTTGGCATGGTAATAGTTTATATCGAGCAGGAGTGCAGACTGCTGATCTGATCTGACTGATGATATTATATATATAAACTAAATATTTAACATACATATCTGTATAAAAAGACATAAACATTGATATGTTCTATGCAGTAATTGCATAAAAATAAAAGAATGAAACCTTAACATCTGTAATGCAATCCAGGTTATACATTTTACTTAAAAAACTATGTTCAAAAATGCATTAGTTGTAGATAAAATATCGCTTGAGGAAAAATATAAATTTATGCTTGTTAAATTTTTTTTTGTAAAGTCTGTTATTATTAGATTAGATTAGAGTATGAAGCTATTACACTAAAAATCACTCACGGCAATATATTTTTAGCGACTGCCTTCATCATGAACAATGCAGCTTCAGTCTGTTCCCAGGGCAGATCCGCCTGGAGCACGGCAAACATTTTCTTAAACACTGAGCTTGAACCAACTATAAACACTACATCTTTTACAAGAAGCATTACTTTTGATCGGAACTCCTGAAAATGAAAAAGGTTATTTTTAAAAAGATTTTTAATTTATTTTAAACTTCACGCTTTTCATCGCGTTGTAGGGTTATTCGCAGTGTTAACACTCCGTTTTTCACATTTTACCCGAAATCGAGACACTGAGTGGCAGAACTCAACATAATGCTTTGTCTTACCAGAGCAAAAAATTTAAAATATTTCAAACATAATTATGCCCCTGAGTGGAAATCGTATCCTTAACTAATCGTGTTTAAAATCAGACGTTGTCCCACTGCGCCACAATGGCCCTAAAGTTTAATATTTTCAAATAATTCAAAATATCACAAAACTTACATCTATTTCATAAAAAAACTATTTAAGCTAGTTAAAAAAAAAACACTTTTGTTAATGCTTTTGTATTTAGGGACAAATGGACCAACATCTATGTATATTTACAGTATTCTGTACAGAGAAAAATTAGTTGTGTAACAAAATAAACAAAGAATGTAGGCTATAATAATCACATACTCTATTAAGTAAAACAATAATTATGCTGTAAGCTCTTGAATATGTTGCTATCTTTTATAAGACAGATTTTCAAATGACATCTTTACTTTTTCATTTAGATGGTGTTTAAATATATTATATCAAATATTTCAGTGTTGAAGTAAGCAAGTTTCTGACTCTATATATGGTGGTCGTTGGTTTGATCTCCAATCAGGGAAATGTTGATATTTAAATTATTTTCATGTTGCAAGGTTTAATGCAGTGTGGCCTTTTCTTTAATAGGCAGGATGAGGAAGATGAAGTGAATACATGGTTTAACATCCTACCTTGCCAAGCACCAGAAAAAGAAATATAATGTGTCAAAAACATATCTAAACTTACATAGAACTCATCTCCTTCATCAAGTAGCCGAGTGTGGTCAGGTTCACACTGACAATGCCTAGCTAGTGCTTCAATAAGCCTCTCTATATGTGGTTTGAAGGTATCTGTTAAAGGCTGGTAGTCCCTATTATATATCTCTTCTGATAAGCGATACCATAAGTTGAATGTAATTTCAGCTACCTACAACAAAGTAACAGATAATGTTAATTATAGTATTAAGAAATGTATTGGAATGAAATACTTTGTCATAATTAGTTACTTATAACTAATAATTTATGTTAATATTTACAAATAATCCATATTATATACTAATTACTAGTAAAAACTCACATCATAATAATGGTGCCCAACACACACTAAAGCTAACTCCAAAGATCTAATAGCAAAGTGTGTACCACCATTTGCAGCAGTCAATATGATTTTCTCTAAAAATGTTTCAGCTAGTTCTGTGAAAACTCTAGCATAGTTTGCAGCCTTTTCCTCTTCCTCATGAGCTACTGCCATGTGATAGCTTTCTTCTAAAGCAGAAACACTTTCAAATAGTAATTTTTCTACATCTGGGTTATTGTTATTTTCTTCCAAGCAGTGCAGGGTGGTACATATACAGTCCGATGCAGCATCGTGAAGCATATTTATAGAGTTTTGATCCCTTAAAATCTGCAAACTAAGCCCGATAATGGCATTCTGTGGAACTTCCTCTATGCTCATGGCTCTTACCTGTATCCATGAAGTCATGCATTTAACTGCTTTTAATGCTATATGAGTATTTTGAGAACTATTTAAAGATTCTTTTAGAAAAAATGTCACTATTTGAGAATTGGCTTTTAACTGAAACTTAATTTCTTCCCGACGATTTTCACCAAGTTTTAGACTTGTTGAGTCAATTTCTTGAGGTAAAACTGTTAACACTTCTAAAAGAGCATAGTCATTTTTATTTGAAAACAACTTAATAAGGTCACTAACACAATTTGGCCATGTAGTCATTTGTAGGGCTAAATTAGCTAATGCTAATGAAAGTTGGGTAAGAATCGCTGGAGTAGTGTCAGGAGCAATACCTTCCAAATGTGCTATCAAAGAATTGCGAAGTGACACCACAGCTTCTTCAGGCAATTCTGACAGATTGTGTTGCACCTTTGACCTCATAGTCTGTGCGGCAAAGTAACATGATTGAACATCTTTCTTCTCTTGCAAAAGCTGATCAGCTATTTTCCATGAATGTATCTAAAAAATAAACGTGGCCCATAATAAAACGATTTTAGACGAAAACATATTTAAATAACATATTAAGAATCATGAGAAATATAAAGAATACATACAGATTTTTGTACGTCCGCTAACCAAATAGAAGCCTTTTCCTTTTCAATTTTATTGGGGTTATCGTACAAGGCACTAATGGCCTGATATATCGTGTCCATTGACGGCGCCTCCATATCGGTGAGAATAAAATCCACAAGATAAACTTAGTATCTTTCACTCTTTACAAGAAACTTGGAATTCATTACTGATCATATTATAATTAAAATTAGTGGTAGAAAATGCACTGTATATAGAATAATCAAACAACGTCAGTCAAACCGTCAAACGACAAACGATCTACTCTACGTTGGTACACAGATAACAACTAATAAGCAACTCGATTTTTTTTATTAGCTAGTCATTAACATTATTATTTCGCTTTCTTGTTTTCGAAATGTTATTATTTTTAAATAAATCATATATATCGCTTCATTTTTTTTTTAAATTAAGCGTTTAGAAATTTTTTTTATTTAGACTACTAATCTCAACAATAATCATTGTAAACTTGTTATACAAATTATAGTATCATTGATTTCCAATATATTTATAAAATAGGGTTTTGCCAAATAATATTTTCTTCATAATGACATTGTCAGTATATCATATTCAATATATTAAATTATTTCGTAAACTTTAATATTTATTTGTATTACAATTTACAACTTACAGCAGATCTATTTTATTTTGTATATAATTTTCGCAAATGTTAATATTATTATATGTTTTAAAGTTTCAAATATAAATATATTGATATAATTTTAATAAAATAGCTTTTTATAATCTATCACCAAAATTAACTTCAAGTTTAATGTCTAAATTTGACATAAGCAGTCTGTGGTTAATTTAGGCAATAGATAACTAAAGTTGAAAGGCCGTCGAATCAAAGATTATAAAATAATAAACAGCCAGTCAACCACAAATGTTTTTCACGGCCTTGACAACTGTTCGAGGAGTTTCTGCATTTGCGAAACAAGCGTACGTAAGAACGGTACACACGACTTTAACAACTATGGCTCCTGTAAAGGTATGTAAAAACATATACTTGATAAAATTACATAACTCTTTTAATTAAGTGTTTATTTTAAGGTTGGTGACAAATTGCCGGCTGTAGATTTATTTGAAGATTCTCCGGCTAATAAGGTAAATTTGTGTGAATTGGCGTCTGGGAAGAAAGTGGTATTATTTGCTGTGCCCGGTGCGTTCACTCCTGGCTGCTCTAAGACCCATCTCCCGGGATACGTTCAAAACGCCGATAAATTAAAATCTGATGGAGTATCTGAGATTTTGTGTGTTTCCGTAAATGATCCCTATGTGATGGCTGCTTGGGGGGCCCAGCATAATACCAAAGGAAAGGTAAATATTATTATATTGATCATATTTAAAATCATTTTTATGCAAAAAAGATACTTGAACTTTATATTATCATATAAAATATAAACAAAAATTGACGACTTTCAGCTATAATATTAATAGCTATACATTTATACCTAAACATCATAGATAAGTTCTGTTGCTAACATACTGTATTGATTGACCTCTAACTTTGAGTTGGTTGTCAATATTTTTCATTAATTATGAGTCTTTGATAAGCTTTTACTTCATGAAAATACATTTGAATGTATTACCTAAATAATAATATATGAATATGTAATATAATTGTGATTTTTTTTAATCTTCTGGATGTCATGTGAAGTAGACCTATGCTTGCTTCATATTGGCAATTTTAGAGTATCATAATTATAGAAATGACAATATTATAATTATTGCTAATCCCTAAAGTGGGGAAGCTATTTTATTTATATAGGCAAACTTTATTGCATATTTTTTGTGTCAGATACGCATGCTTGCTGATCCTAGTGGCAACTTCATCAAGGCTTTAGATCTTGGTGTCAATCTACCACCACTGGGAGGACTCCGCTCCAAAAGATTTTCCATGGTCATTAATGACAACACTGTGGAGGAATTGAATGTTGAACCAGATGGAACAGGTCTTTCTTGTTCCCTTGCGGATAAGATCAAACTGAAGAAGTAGATGCTTACTCTAGAAACTCACATTATTTCTCAGTTAAATGTGATCAACACACCTAGCTTTATTCCAATCTTAGACTGTCTTAAGCACCCCTTGTGATAATGTCTATTAAATATATGTACATTACTGTATATTCTATATTTTTTTTGTTTTATTTATGTACCTATAAATATGATCTTGCATAAAAACAATATCACATTTGAACCTAGTTTGAAAATAATAAGTTATTATTCAAACTAGGTTCTAATCAGAAATATATAAATTCAGACTAGATAAGTACAAAAATGAAATTAAATAAGTATCTATGTGAAATATAATTATCACATTACATATTATGAATACAGATTAGTAATAAACTATATTTTGAATAAAAAAAAATATGATGCCACTACCCACACAACATTGAAGTACGTGCTACTGCTATACAACCTCAAGGACAGATGAAGGAAGTAAACTGTAAAGCCCATGCTACATTACGTTCAAATGACACTTGACGTTATGTCAATGTCACGGTTCTTGTCAAACTTGCAAAATCGTCGGGGTTGGGGATTATTGTTTATTTTGCAATAAAATATGTTATTATGACTAAAAGACGCGAAAATGTTTAAGCAGGCGCAGTATTGCGGCACAGTGTTCTTTTTTTTGACATTAGTTTATATAACTAAAATTGTTTTAAGTGAAATATTCGAAGATGAAAGCACTGAGGTCGACGAGTGGCTAGACCAGAACGATCTTGGAGATTACAAAAAACTGTTTAAAGATTTGGGTAAGTATTTTTGTGAAATGCAAAAAAAATATATTTTGATTCGCAAAGATTTTGATATTGTTAACATAAAATATGATATATTCTATATTATCAAATTAGCGCCAATGCAAATATATTCGTACAAAAATATAAAAAAATGTAAGTGGCTGAAATAATTTTAATTTTTTTAATATGTTTACAGTGTTATTTTTATGATATGTTAAATTTTCGAAATGTTCATTAATTTGAGGCCAACAGTATGTAAATGAATTATTTTAAAACTTGAATATATTATAATAATAATAACATCTTCATCAGCTAATTAAAATATGATTATGAATCAAATTATTTTCAGTACCCATAAGCAGTGGTAATTGTTTAATTTAATGTGTAATATATTAAATATGTAGATCAAGAAGGACAACAAGACAAAACAATTTTATAATTATAATTGCTTAATATTTTCATTAAGCCTATAGTTCTAAAACATTAGCTAACATTGTTTTTTGTTGAAATTTTGTGTACTACAAATTTTTATGCAGATATTTTAAAGCAAAGGAAGTAGTTTTCTTATAACATCGACTGGAAGTACCTTACAAAGTAAGTATTTATTATATTTGGATATTACCATATCCCACTATGGGTGTGTTTCCATATCAATCTAAACAGATTTCTATTTAAATTATAAATATTTTTCTGGTCTTATTGGGTTTGCTTGCTATTAGGTTCCACCTTCAACCAACTGCTCCAACACCTTATTTTTAAATAATTTTCTTTTATTACACATAATTTTTTTTATACATGATGAAAAACAATATTTTAAAATGCTTGTTTTATTATGTTATTTACATTATGTGTTTGCAATACAAATTGATATCCACTTGGAACTAATAAAATGACCTTATATTTATTATAAAATAAAATATAAATAAAAGAAAAATAACTATTATAAAAGATAATTTATACAATCATAAGGGTGAGATCCCCGGGTTGCCGTGACGTCACGCCCACCTTGCGCGATTTGAGGGTGTAGAATTTTGGGGTGGGCGGTGGTGCTACCCTCAGTCGCGACGCATCTCTATACCGTGCGCACGTATCGACTCACCCCTTATCTATATACATGATTAAATATGACGGCATTGCTTTTTTATGTGATAAAAAATATTAATTTGCTATGTTTTAAATTATTTTTTAACTAAATAAGTATAAGTTGCGTTACTTGCGGGTTTCGTGCGGTCGATACTGTGGTCGGTTTTACTGAATAGTTGACAATAACACAGAGGTTGCCTTCAATATGTGGCAATTCAGATTCTGAGATTTGCTCAATCGGTATGATACATCCTTCGCACAGTCGCCACTCGGGCCTGTCCCTGCTGTCTGGCATGTCCACGTTCTCAGGTAACCAATTCAATATGCGATGATTTGACTTCTTTGTTACATAAAGATGTGTTTGTATATATTTTTTATTGAAAAAATATATATGAAAGATATAATATATATCAACTTCCTATAAACTAATATATATAACTTCTGTAGTTTATAAGAATAATAATTACACTTTAGGTATGTGGTTTTTGTTTTCATTCAAATTTTAACTAAGAACTTTTTTTTGAGATTAGTTCTTTATTGTTCCGGTAATTTCGGCATCTGATTTCTTTTAGGATTTCAGAAATAAAAAAAAAAATAGCGGTAATTCATCTCTGCTATTATATACTGTGCCTTAAATAATAAAATAATATTAACGTTTAGCAATTAATTAAGCTTAAAACATGTCATAAAAATATTGACTTATGTGAATTGTCTATTCAAACACACTACGCTATTATATAACCGTCATTGTAATAGTAATCTAGGTATATTACTTACAGAGCATTGACATTAAATAAAAAATGATCCGAAAAATATATAATTTCAATACAAATTTTGTTCCGTAGAGTTTACATCCAAAGCATATCATAGAGGCTCTGTTACTTACACTAACTGCATCATAATTCACGTTTATGAAAGCAATACAAGCCACCAGGCTAAATTAAAAATGGTTGCAATTTCAAATGTCAAGGAAGACTGAAATCTAGTTTATTTGATAATTTATATCAAATAAACTTAGATTTCGAGCGTACCATTTGAGTACAAATCACTACGTGTCTATGCCAATGTCACGTTGACTGGAGAACACACGAAGGAAATAAGTCGGTAAATAAAATAATGCAGGCAATGATAAACAATATATTTGCATCTACAATATATTAAAAGAAATACAACCAGTACAGATATTTACTATTTGATTTAAAAACAATCAAAACAATTGTTTTTCATAAAATGATTATAATAATGTTAATAAGTAAATAAATACATATTATATGAATTCTTATTTATAATAAATGAATCGACTTACTCCATTTATATAACAACTGTATAGAAATAGGCAAATGACAATAGACAAATAATAGTGAAAGTTAACTATTTCCCTATTTCATTGTAATTGAAAAATATGTTACAATCACTGAACTGTAAAAGTGACCTTTATAGTCTCAATCACGAAACACAATAGTAACAACATAAATGAAATTAAGTAAGTTAGTTTTAATTTATGTTTTTTTTATAATATACAAGAAAGGCCCAGAACCTTGCGATTTAGTGTCAAGTTACACCTTCTTCGTATTCCGCCTAATCAGGGATATTGCATGTTGAGCGGCGGAACCCAATATCGTACATTTGCTTAAACAGAACATTGAGTGGCATTCGTATCCACCACCGTCGTATTAGACATTCCTGAATGCTTCGCCACAGCGTCTTCGTTTATTATATTAATTGCCAAATGTATCGCTGATTATAATATTATTTATACACTTCTATATAAAGTAGTAAAATGAAAACTTTCCTATTTTTTAAGCACTATTTCTTTATTTTTTATAGTTTGTCTCCCTCGGTGTTCTACATCTAATGTTTCAGACCTTTGATTCTTTGATAGACATCCAGTTCAAATGTTATTTATTAGTTAAATATATGACTGACTGTATGCGATGGTTTGGGTTCGATTCCCATTTGGGGAATGAATATATTTAAGTTATTTTCATTTCTCCGCCCTGGTGACTAAAGAAAGGACACCTCTGCCTAGAGATTGCCTCTGCCTAAAAAAAAGCCTGTGGAAAAAGCGTGAAGCATGTCAAATTAAATGTCAAATTAAATTATTTCTACCGTGTCATTCAATCGGGAGTATCTTAGCTGTCTCGTCGACTACAATGAACCTCGTTATATTCGTCCATTGTATTATTTTAGAGACTAATTGACTTTTCCACCGCAACCTAGTGTCAAGGGCCACCTCGACAACTCTAGACACAAATAACAACTCCACGTGCCAGTGATAGTAAACATAAATAAAATATATCTCAGCTTAGAATCAACTCTTAAAAATGTTATAGTTTTAAACATAATTATTAAAAATTCGTGTATAAATTCAGCGTAGGTTCATTTGAAGTGTACAACGGTTCGATTTGGCAAATATTGTATTTTTTTTTTGTTTTCAATTATAAAAATTATGATTTTTAATCGATTCCGATTGAGTTCGTGAGTTCGATTCTCAGTCTAGGAAAGATAAGCTAAGCTAAGGCGCGTCGGTTGAATTTCGCCACGTATCATGCTGTGTCTCGAATTCCCGCGGAAAGCTGAGAACGGAGTGTTATGAATCATGACAGTAGGTTGTCTCTGCCTACTCGGTTATGTGGGCTGAAGAGTGAACCTGAAAAAAAACCTTTGTAATGGACCATTTAGACGCTCACATTATTTGGCGGACGAGCTTTGCAAACACAGAAAATGGAACGCAAGTGTCATAAGATTCCAAACATAACGATATATTTTTATTATTTTTTCTAATATCTCTTGTAATATTGTTGTGTTATAAGTTAATGTCATAGTTTCTGAAATAGAGACTTTTAATTAATCAATCAATATAGTTTAAGCCGAAATTGAAATCGTGATAGATTTTCTTCAACGAGACATTGCATTGAAGACTTACAACATTTTAACACACGTTTCCTTGAAATTTTGCAGGGTGTACAGGCTTACGTGAACAGCGTGTCGTCAGTCAGTGACTGTTTACCCTTTGGTTGTGGGTTCCAAATCAACGACGGTCACGGTCACCTCATAATTTATTATTATGAAAAACTATTTTATTAATAATTCTTAACTTTTCACAGTTAAATCGATTTCTTATTCCCTCCATTTTACTCTTATATTTTAATTTTTAAGTCGATAAACGTATTTTATTGCGGATCATATGATAGCGTCACGAGGTTTGGACTGTTGCCAGCTATGCAGTTGTGTTCGAGTCCTCTCTACTACGACAATTATTTACTGAACACGCTTATTGTAATGACTATATTGATTACAACGAATTTGTTTGTTATACATCTTGTGGAATCGAACTTGTTGGTCTTATCGCGGTACATGCAGCATCGATTTACATATAAATGATTATTAAACTTTACACTTTATCCAGCCGCCGTGATTTGTCTTGTACCACAGCTAATAAATGAAAATAATTTAATTATAATCAATCCTTTGTTATAACAATCGTTGAATAGAAAATAAACACTACTGTGTTCTGCGCCACGCTCAATACAAAAGTAGTATTTTCCATAATACCCGTAGTAACGTCACTCGTCAACCCAATTAGGTACTTTGAAAAAAAGAAGGTTAATATTGAATTAAATAATTGACATGTTCAGACTAGGTTAATTATGAACTGTATACACTTGTAAATTATAAGTAGCTATCCATCACTTCCAAGTGAGAATCGAATCGCAATCAATCACGTTTACAGTGAAACGCGGCTGTCCGACTACGCTACGATGGCCTCCCAGCAAATAAACTAATGAAACCCGTATTAGTAATATTTACAAAAGTAAATTTTTACACTTTATGTACTGTTCAATATGACATAGATCTAACATGAAAGTATTCTCCTATAACACCCTACGGTGAAATCTTCAGAGGCTTACTACATTGGGTTGGTGGCATGCAAAATCCAATAGTGCACCCACCTGGGTCAGTCACTGGCCCAGTTCCGCGTCCTATTTACAGCAACAAGTGTGCATTGATTGCGTAATCCTTATTGCACATGTCAGACTATTGACTATTAGGATATTTGTGAAATTAGCTGAAGTACTAAGAGGCCTTGAGGTTTGATTGAAACAGGCTCACACAAATATTCCTTATTGAACCATCCGCAACGAAAATCATAAAATATAATAAATAAAAATATTGTTATTGACAACATTAATTTTGTACAGTTAATGGTCTAATAACATCTAAACAAGTTAGTTGTGTGTTACTGGAGTCGGTGACATAACTATGTTTAACACGCATGGATTCTCCATGTTTGTCACGCATTACCAAGTAAACCAAAAAAAAATATAAATCTTTTTTGTTTAAGAATAGCTAAAGATTTCCATAAATAGATCTTTTCATAATATTCTTTTTATAACAAATGAGTTCAACAAAAAAATGAATAGAAATTTTCAACAAAAGTGCATAAAGTCTTTGTTGAAATGACTTAATAACAGTGTTGAGGTCAGAACTACTCGTACATGAGGGCTATTTATTTCTATTATGTGAATGCCTTAGATTCCCTTATTGTAATACGACAATGAGGAATGTTTGTATTTAAAATCGAGGAAATATATCGTTTCCTCGATTCGACCACATTTAATGTTTTTGTAATGGATAGAAAAAAGAGTGCTAATATATTACTGTTATGGTGTTTATTTTAGAGATATTGGAATTGTGTTATTAGTGGCAGAACACAACGTCGCACTTCATGTAACAAATCCGGAAAGCTTTCATTCGTATCATATATGACGAAGTGTGATTTGATCATACCTCGGCTTACAGTCAATTTATAATAAATCTTTAATAATTTGCTTAAAAATGAAGCTGTATTATAAGGTAGAGTTGCCAGCACTAAAATACGAGTATATTTATATTCATCGTGTTTTACATTTTTAACTTTCCCATTAATTGGAGCACTCTCCTTACGCCTGCGGTCATAAATGTTTCGCATGAATTTGGCAAGCTCTCGACTGGGCCCACAATAAACTACACTTTATAAGAAAATTTTGATTAATTTGTGAATGTTTGATCGATATGACTTTTGGAGAACGCCATTTTGAATTTAGTTTAAGTGTCCAATATGCATGGTTTGATTAATTTGACTGTTGTTTCACTTGGATATTTGTTGCTAAATAGTAAATATTATGGAAAACATTTTTATTTTCGTCCACATTACGCCTGAAATTAATGATTATATATTGTAGATGTTTCTTGAATTCCATATTTATATTTTAAACAAATGATGTCATATTTTAAACAAAAACAAACAGATTTTATGAAGTGGGTCAGATATCTGAACACTTGCGAGCAATACATCACTCGTTTGTATTGATTGTTATAAAACTGAAAACTGAATATGGACTTTTTATCTTTTGCAACGACTTATCATGTCACTTGTCTTCGCCTATGTGCGACTCATTTAGAAATATGGCATAAGGTGGACGGAATTCAACGCCGAGCTGTTTTTGACCACACAGGAAAGACAAAAATTTTATAAATATTAAGATTATTAGGACATGTTAAGGTGTTTGAGTCTCATACAGGCCATGCGGGGAGCCCTGTAAAGTCAAGAGGCATGGGCAGTGAGGATAGAGAGAGACTGACATTTAATAAAATCAGTAATAACACACAACTAAAATACTAATATAACTTTACAATTTCATAATTAGTCACGTTATTACATTTTTCAAACCTCTACGTGTATAAATGCACACTACTTGTACCTACTGCATATTCCTTAAAGCCTGTTCTCAAAGGCAGAGCGCCAGATCGGGAGAGCCGTGCAGCCCTCGAACTTGAATCATCCGAGTTCTCGAGGTCCACTTCAGGGACTCGAAAGGTTACAAATGCTTATATATTTATCTGAAAAGAAATTTACATTATTTTTTCGCAGAAATCTATTCATAATACAAATTTATATACCTGTGAATAAACCGAAAACAAAGTGTTCATCTGAAGGTTTAATAATTAAAACCACTTGAATACAACATGCTTCACAAATATGTTATATTAGGATGGAACCCCCACAACAGCTAACCCGGTGGGAATCGCGTTATATACAATATCGCCAGTTACATATGTAAAAGATTTTTCCATGTTCCTTTATTTTTATTTTTTCCTTTGTAATACCTTATATTTGTGTGTTTAGATATACTGTAAATTATCATTGATATATGTTATATTGTTATTACAAGAAACGACGCTTGTGTGGCGGGCGTTAACAATCAAGTATTACAGTTTTACTATTATTCATCTCTTAAATACCATACTACGTATATTACGTATAAATTCACGCTTACTTTGCATAGCAGGGTAGACAGAAGAACTCCAGTGAAGACGCTTCTTGCTCCCCTTCACTTCAAGCCGCGCGACACATTTGTTGAGTAAAACTCCAATGCTGGGGCTTGTCTTGTCACCAGAGCAGAAAATTAAAATTATCATTTCCTTGAGGAGGATCGAATCCCTCGCAACCATCACGTTGACAGTCAGACGCCAGAATCCCCGCGCGCGATGTCGACGCGACGGCGAAAACATAGTCAGGGTTATTTTCCTAGGATTGAAAACTCAAAAATTACAGATAAGCCTGCTTGGCTCGCCAGGGCTACGAAGTTGGGCGCTGAAGCGTCAGAATGTTAAATATTTCCCAACAATAGCTGAAAAAAAGTCGAGAAAAGTCAGTTAACGGGGAATTACGGCCGAAATCGCGTGAGGCACGACACTGCTATTTACTTCGAACGCCTTTTATAATTAAGTTTTGAGACTTTGTAAGGTACTTTAAGTTTTGACTTTACTTGTTTCTATAGAAGACCCTCATTTTGTTTTCTTGCATCAATTTTCTTTTAATTTTGTACAGAATTACAATGTGGTCGAAGGTAAAATGTTATTACATAGTTGGTTATAGCTAATATAAACACATTTTTGAACGAAACATTTCAACACTACAATAGTCTGAAAAAAATCCCACCTTTTACATTAAAAAGGGGTTTTTTTATTCATGACTATAATAATAATATAACATTCATAGTTATAATCGAGAAGAAAAAGAATAAAGATAGTTTTTTAGCATTTTGTAGATTCACGACTATTAAGGGGGCCATTTAAACTGCGCAATGAAATTGGCCTCCACTGTTCGAGCCCCTCTACCTACACAAATTAGAAAAGATTCTACTTATGCCGCCAGCGAAAAACGCGCTATATAAGTGATGATAGTTTTAATAAGGTCGAAATAATTTCATTATTTTATTTTAATGTTTTCAACGAAATCAAATTAAATCTATGTATGAATGAAGAATGCTACATCTATACGTATCGAGACGTTGCGTATTGAGTGGCTGAACTCAAATTTGTCTTCCCAGAGTGGGGGAATGAAATCAATATACTTAATAAAAAAGACCGACTTGTATCCCACTGCGCCTCTATGGTCTCCACATAAGATATTTAAGCTTTTTATCTTGAAAAGATATTTCAGGAGACTAAACTATTTTTATATGAGTGCCATTAAATTATTGTAGACTGTGACAGACATGTGGTGGCGTGACAATCGTTAGTTTTATTTTGCTTGGCAAATATATTGCGAACGATGCTCTCTACAGACAACCGTACCGTCACCGTCCATCGCGTATAAGTTTATTTACTCGATTAAACACAACTATCGTTGGTTCAAATTCTTTTTGAGTAAATATAATTATTTTTGAATTTTGATGTCTGGGCGAGGTCTAGATAAAGTCCATTGTTGAGTTCCACCATTCAGAACACAAAGACTGAAATTGTGTTTTAATTAACATTATATAGTCCTTTAATATTCATAAAAAAATATTAAAATACATTTAAGTAGGCACCTGCTTGATATTTGTGCATGAAGATTCTTATAGAAACGGTAGGAACGGTAGGTACGTACTCGTAACAACGAAGGCCGCTCGTCGCCTAGTTACTAACTAACAACTAACTATAATTACTTTAGACTGCCTATCGCCCTTGAACGTAAAAATAATAGAACTGTAGCTGTAATAACACGTAAGTTATTACAAGTGAGTTTTAGATTTATTTCCTTTACGTCGCGTAAATGAACTTGTATGAATAAAATGTTTATTATTTATTTATATTTTGCGTTTTAAAGAAGATATCTACATATTTTTTAATATTTATAATACTCATAATAATAATTTAATATTTACTTTCTATAGCCCAATAAATGTCTTAAAATTCAGATGCAAGATCGACGCGCCTATCTTTGCACAATTATGACTTATCTGGCTTATTTAGTGGTTATGGGTACAACTCTCACTTGTAAGTGAAATGTGTCATATTAGATAAAGGTGTTAAACAGCGGAATGGAACCAAGATTATGATATATCCAATTCCTCTAGTTGATTCTATCTTTTTACTACAATAATTATGCATTTTAACATAAAATTTAGAGTTCTAGTATTATTTGTCATTTACATTCAAATAAATTACTTAGTGTATAAGTTTCACATTAAGCAATAAAAGCTGTGATTAAATCTATGCTGGTATGTGAAAAGTCCCACGTCGGGCGCCTTAATGTAATTGATATAATCACGCAGCTTATACTACGACATCGGAAAGCCAGATAGTTTTGTCAAAAATTTATTAAAACTAATAATTAGAAGTTATAAATTAGAAGAAGAAGAAGAAGAAGGTTGGATTTATCCGTTGTATGTTCACCCACAGCTGACTTCGATACACGCCCATTCCTGACATCGGAGATGTGTACTAGATTGTGACTACAATGGAATATTATTTTTCACTGGTCTCAAGAACTTTCTACCCGCTATTGAAAACTTTGAAATCTCAATACTAATCCTAATCCGGTCAAAAATAGTTTCATTTTAAAATACAGCTGCTTCGTTAAATATTATTCGGGGCATTTATCAATATAGATTTCCAAAACAATGCCTTTTTAATTTTTGTATATCTGTGAGTTCGTGCATGCTAAATAATATTAATGCAGTTTTGACTATATATATACATATTTATATATTTTAGTAAACTTTCGTTTTAATGTTTACTTCTTTATTTAAATCGGTCATAAATATACAAATTATAACAATTTAATTTTATTCCACAAAATTGCTATGAAATAACTGTTTTATTAAGTTGGCTGTATATATATTGTTTGCAAATGATGATAATTTTCATAACTATTATATTGGACTAATTTATATTTTAGTGAGAACGGGGTCGGGCGAAAAAACTAAACTAAATAGTTATTTCTATATATATCTATATTTATATATTTTACTTTATACATCTGTGGTTCGAAGATATTGTTTTACTGTGAACAATTGTTATTTAATATAGGAATATCAACATTGTCCGGATGCGGGTCGCCGGAGAATATGGAGCGGTTGCCAGAGCTTCCCGCGTCGGAGGAGAGGAGGCTCCGACGGGCAGCGCATGTCTTACAGCAGCGGCTCGTTTTGAGGCAGTGGCTGGCGACGCACAAGCTGCAGCATGCTTATTCCAAGTGAGTTTTTGCTTGGCTTGAGTATTTTCTTGGACAAATCAAGACTAAACTAGACTAATGTATTATTTTTTTAAACTAATCTTTTTAAATTTTTACTTGTTTTTGTCTTGTGTACTGTATGCTTTAAAGAATTTTGTCACTGGTTACTAAGATTTTGACATGTCATTTTATATAAACGAGGTTATTTATATGAGTACATGAACGACGGTTAGAATTTAATTGAAATAAAAAAAAATAATTGCAAAACCCCCGACTAAAATAATTTATGTAACGACATGACGGTGACGAATCCGTCTGGTGCTTGTGGGTCTTTCGCGTTACGAAAACAGGCGGCTATCCACCAAAATTTGAACCACACTATCTAGTAGGTACTTTAGCAATAAAATTGAGGATGTTAAAATACAGTTTTGATTACTGGGAGTCCTTTTTAATGACTAAGTTCAAATTTAAAACTGTGCAAGCTGTATCGGGTTGTTTTAATATTTTCATTTTGTCTTTATATTAAATCTTTTTAAAGAGCATAGGTACATACATTATACGAAATCGATATATTTTATATTAATATATAAGCCACATCCAAATCGAACTAGAAGGTTGATTTTGAATGTTTACTCGGCATCGTCTGGTGAGTTGTGACCGTAACATATATCTAAGACCATGCAGCAATTAAATAAAACCAATAACTGCAAACTGCATCCAAATCAGACTACTTCTTTTGGTTTTGCATAAACAAATGTTTACTGGAGTTGTCCCCTGGTGAGTAGTTACGGTAAAACATATCTAAGAACATGTACAAATTAAACCCAAAGCTATCGCTGAAAATCAACTAGTAGTTGTTGAGATAAATGGCCAATGTTGCCATTTATCTTTGCATTAACAAATAAACATACAAAGAACCTCTCACACCAAACTCATAAACTGTCTCCATACCGTCGCAGGTAAAAATAAAAGAAAGTACAGGAATATTTTTTATTGTTTATCTGGTATTATATTTCCTCGTACGTTTGATAATGTGTTATTTCAAACTAAAAAAGACACATTGTCACCGATGTCGACGGTGCTAGAACAAACTTATATTACTTTAGTTCGGTGATTGTTGTAGATTCAAATTCGTATTTACATATAATATAGTACAATTACAATATTCGTATATATAGTATAATTCACAATATTCGTATTTACATATAATATAGTATAGTTCTATACTCATTTTGATTAGGCCCTAGATTGAAAGTAATGAATTAATCAATCAAAACCAGAACAAGTTCTGTCTGAACGTGTTCTTATTTTGAGAGAGAAGATTTTTATTGCATAAAACGAGACATGCAATGCATACATGTATTTAAATACGAATCAGAGAATAGTTAAATAATTTCTATTTAATTTTTTTATTCAACCAAACTGTCGACGACGTATATCTGTTACATTAAAATAGAATCTTTCACGACTGTCAAACAGACTCATTAGGTGCCTACTGCATATAAAAAGTATCTTTCATACTTTAGTCTTTTTCAAATGCGAAATACCTTTATAGAGATTAGAGATATATTAAAATATAAGCAAATCTTATTTTATATTCTATAAGATAGGTGTAACAAAAATTGAGGTATCTCCAACACTTGGAGTGTAGGCAGAACAAAATCTAATGATAACTTAATTAGTTAAAAAAAACTGCCCTATACTGATTATATGAGTATAATTCTACCTACTTTAATGTACTGGTAAAAAAAAAAAATGTCTTATATGTAGTTACGTTGCGCTTATAATTTTTTTTCAGCTTTACGCTTTTTCCCGCATAGCAGGTTAGCCAGAGATAATTTAGCAACACACTCCGTTCTCTACTTTCCGCCCGAATTCTAGGCATTGCGTGTTGAGTAGCGTACCTTAACGCCGCGCTTCTTCTTGTTCACTAGAGCGGAGAAATTAAAATAATTAAATTATGATCATTCCATCGAGTAGGAATCAAACGCACAACACAAGCACAATGGCGATGCGTCAACCAACTGCGACACGTTGGCCTGTAATATTTGTCAAATAGTTGAAATATGAAATGCAACCCACTATTAAATCAACTTCGTATATTTATATCGTGTATATATTTTTAAAGTAAATATCAAAATATACACATAGCAGGATTAGAAGGTTCTAATCCTGCTATGTGTATAAACGGGTGTGTATCTTGAATACCATCCAAATGTTTATAACAAATGAAAGCTTGACTATATTGACTGAGTTACAAATATAGGTTGCGCATTGCGGAGAGCTTATATTAAGGTTTTACAAATCAAGTTCAGACGGCATCGTGAAGCAGTTGTTACGCGAACTGATTTACCTCGATGGTTATGCGTTCGATACCCTTTCGGGGGATTGATTATATTTAAATTATTTTCATTTTCTCGCCCTGGTAAAGCAAAAACGCGGCGTTGAGAGTTTCCTCCATCTGGTAAGAGGAAAACGTGGTATTGGAGAACGGAGTGAGTTGTCACTTACCAAGTTTTCTCTCCTTATTTCGCAAAACGCCTGCTACGTTTTTTATAATATGTAATGATAAAAAAATAACAATTGGTTAATCAATATTTATATGAAACTGTTTAAATATATTTTAATTTATTTTATCAATAATAACCTACACGTAAAACCTTGACCGTCATTTTCCTAAATCTGACAAGGCTCTGCTGGTGAACGTATTATGAAGATAAATGATCTTGACATTAACGTTTCGCCGAGTCAGCTTATAATCTGAGTGTGAACGCTAAGGAAAGTGTACATTTAACTTTGAATAAACCTAATTAAAGTCAACACGTCTTGAATTCGGGAGGAAAGTGGAGAACGGAGTGTCATGACACTAGGTTCTCTCTGACTACTCTGCTATGCGGGAACAAGCGTAAAGATATTTTTTTCTAAATTTAAGCAAACGCGAATCATATAGAGCGTATGTGACTTATCAACGGCATTGGCGTGTATTTAATGGTTTTTATTTTGTCAAATGTATTCGCGTACTTTTGCTCTTTCTATTTTTTCTAGTGTAATAATTTAAGCGTGCAGTGCAGCCTGGTGTAGTTCTGACGGTTGTGGGTTTGAATCCTATGTTATTGTAATAGGTTCAGGTGATTTATTAATATACCGCGAATACGTAGAAAATATAAGTGCTTTACGTAACACATAAGTGGATACGCTTTGTTGTAAAACGCTTGTAATGTACCTACACAGTAATGGTTGTAAATCTTTTTAACTTGTTTACTAAACGTCGAATAACAAAATAATATTATTTACGCCAATACTTTTTAACAATTTTTAAAGTGTTAAATGCACACATAGGAATGTGAAAAAGACATATTTAATAAACGATAAAAAAAATTTTTTTTCGCTGCGTTCTAAATTTTATACGTTTTCTAAATATGTCTTATACTTGCTATATCACGTTAATGTTTGTCTTCTAATTAATCCTTCTTAGTATCTTCAGATAGTCAGCGCGGCGTTGTGTTCCTCTACTCAACGCAATTCTTCTGCCTTGACACTAGTTCTCCCTGTGACTGCCTTGGTATGCGGGAAAATGCAAATAATATATAGATATGTGCTCTTTCTTTTCTATTTGCAAAAACACACTTTTTCTTTTTTAAAATGTTAATCACACACTTAGGAAATTGACAAAACATTTTTAGAAAACATAAAAATTTTAACGCATCGGTATTTAAATTTCCACCTTTGTACGGGTTCGAATCCCGCTGCGGTCTTTTTCTTGTTAATGGTATTATTTGCTATGTCTAAATAATGTCGTGTAGAAGGGCATCGTGGCGTAGTGGGTCAGCGTCTGATCTCCACTATTAACACGCTACGGATATTACCTTTATTTAAATATTACCTTTTTTTAAATATTAATTACTTTTTTATAAATATTATTTCCTTATTTATAAATTAGATTTTTTTTGTTTTGTTTGTGGTTTTGTTATAATGAAAATGGAGAACGGAGTGTTTTAATATTACATTTTCTCTGACTAACCCATTGAGCGGCAAACCTGTATACAAATATATTAAATGGCACAAGAGTAGGAATATTTACTTCAGTTTTTTATCGAAAATAGGTTTTTGTGAAGCCGATTGTTTGCGACATTTTTCATTAAGCCTCGCTTTCATTGCGACTGAATCATGTAAAAGCTAGTTTTTTGAAACTGCCATGGAAACCCACACCGGCTTTGTGCGGCTCTTTGTATTTTCTCCAGCGCTACTGAATCATGGTTAAAACGTGAGTTTTAGAAATATCCTGTCTAATTTTAATATACTTAATAAAATTGAAAAATGTAATAATTTTTTTATATTTTTAGTTTTTAAGATTTATTCACACGCTGAGGGTTAAGAATTGCTATTGACGTTTAGCTTAATTGACTAGAACGCTTGAACGGTTTACAAGACGTGCTGGGTACGCAAGGTCTTGAATTCGGGCAGAAAGTGAAGAACTTGGCACTAGGTTCTCTCTTAGCGTTCTTCTATGCGGTAGAAATCATGAAACTATAAAAAACCATAAGAATAATGTAAATATTATGTCTGTCGATCGCGTATCCCTTTATGTATCTAAAGGTCACCACTTAAGAACGATCTAGATAATCTAGAGGTTTTATAGAACTATACAGGTAATAATTGGCTGTAAGCTGAATAAACGACCGCGTATATTTAATACGACTATTATTTATATTACGTTATGTAGTTCTTAATTATACTCTTTTAAAAGCCGTATAGAAAGATATTATTAAAATGTTATTCCACACTTAAGAAATTGAAAAATATTTTTAGAAGACGTATAAAAAAACAACTAACAACAAAAATAAGTTGTACCTAGTAAGCGTGATAAGAATTTCAACGCAACCGGATGTAGAACGCATGTCTTAGCGGTCGTAGCGCTTGGACAGTTTCCAAGAGGCGCGGGTTCGAATCCCGCTGCGTTCAAATTTTTATACGCCTTCTAATAATGTTTTTCGTAAAGAAAGAGTTTTTAATTGCAGATTTGAATCTTATTGTTGGGAAGATTTATCTATAATAGTTGAATCCGTTAATCAATAAAAATGTATGTCACTTTATACAAAAGAATATGTCAAATACATGGTAACTGTGTGTTACATTTATTTTATTAATTAAATGTGTTTCTAAAGCACTTCTTCTCTATATAAACTTGAACTATGCCAAATTTCACATTCCTCTTCAAAGTTCAAAGTTTTCCTTCATGTATTAATATTATTATTTTTAATTTAGGTGTGCTATTCGATCTTGTTGAATAAAGTTTGTAACGTTACGTACCGTGTACGTGGGGCCTCTAAATAAGTAAAAGTTCACACCAGATTCTTTATTTACTCCGCAATATAGCGTACGTGAAATTAAGAAAAGATAATAGGTGAAAAATGAAATTGTATTCAATTGTTAGCAATGGTGTTACAATCCAGACTCCCGCTGCGTGCCAAGGTGGCGCTGTATCAGACCTACATCGGGCCCCACCTAATTTATGCAGCGCCGGCCTGGTACGCAATGACTAGTGAACGCTAACGAAGTATACTGCAAATGGTGTAGAACACCGCACTCAGACGCGTCGCCATGGCTTCCCGATACGTGAAGAATACAGCGAGATATCCGTATGAGGGCATCGAGTCCCACATCAGCAGTCTCTAAGTAAATAAGGGAACAAAGTGAATATGTGTATAAAGTGAATAAGTGTTAAAGGGATAGCTTTAAGTGTAACCACTTAACACTCGGTGCCTCGTCGTCAGACAGAATGTAAAGAACGCATTACCTTAATACTAGGTACTATCTGCCAAACCTGCTATGCAAATAGCTATGTGATCAGTGAAAAAGAAACCCAAATAACGTCTCCATATTTTTTAGTACAATGGTGGTTGCTAGTGTAAAAAAACACTGCTTTGCAGAAAAGAGTATAAAGCTTTTTGTCGTCATATTCTTATTTAATAATTATTTTTGTCAGTCAAACAAAATTATAGTCAATATATTAGATATGAAAGCTGTTTTATGAATATTTAAGACCCTAAAACTTTTTGCATCTTAGTCCCTAGAATAACAATACAATACCGGGTAGGTATACTAGGGTACGGAAACTAACAAGATCTTCAATTAAATTTATTTATTATTATATTAATTTAAATGCGGGGTAATATTTAACTACTATTATTGCTACTAGTAGTTATGGTATATTTTTTCACAATTAGCGGAGTTCTGAGTAAAGAGAAGTAAGACATGTTTACATTCCTCATGTGTCGCGTATTGGGAGAGCTTTACGATTTTCTCCACACAGCAAGGTAGGCAAAAGTGACTTAGTGTTAAGACACTTTGTTCTCTCTATAGGCCGAAGAGGCCTTCGGTCTAAAGAGAGAACGGAGTCCTACAAACGTTCTAAAATCCAATGTAACCATCGCGTAGAATCTACAAGCCTGATACTTTTGTTTAAATTTATATTTAAATTATAAATTTAATATTTATATTAATAATTATAAATATAAAAAAATGTTGTTTCTTGCTATATTGTAACATTGAATTTATTTCTATCTTCATGAGTCAGAGTCAAAGGTCAACGATAAAAGCGTTGCAGGTCGCCAAATCGAATTACGTCTGCTGCGGATGGGGGCACAAATTAGCTATTTTGGTGAATGGTGAATGCGGTATTTGTGTATTTTAGCAACAAATACTAACGCTTTACGTTTTAATAACTACAATTGCTTTCAACCTTTTTAAAATCATTGTAAGTAAGCTAGAGAAAAGTTTTACCCATTTTAGAGGTATTGCCTTATAAGTGTCGGAACCCAATAGCGCTTTTTTCTTAACTATAACGTATCAGACACTTTTCAACTGCTTCACAATGGTGTCAAAATTATTATTAAAATCAAGACTTAGGATAAGTTGTATATTATGTGCTAAATTATTTGTCTTTGATATGTACTATCACAAATACAAATAATACAATTCGTTATTAAAGCTTTTATTTTTTACACGTTCAATCTTTTTTTCCGCATATCAGGGTAGTCAGAGAGAACCTAGTGTCAAGACAGGGACATGGCGTGTTGAGTGGCAGAACTCATGCTGCGGTTTGTCTTGCACCAGGGCGAAAAAATCCTCTGCGCCGTGATGGCCTCTAAAAAATATTATATAATTAATTGTAAGTTAATAAGGTAATCACAGTAAATTTGTTTTTTTAATTGGGTTAATAGGAATTAAATAATGTATGAAGTATTCATTGAATCCCTTAAAGTAAGTCGATTGCGTATCGGAATGCAATATAATAAACTTTTTTTAATTATATGAAATATGTAACAGCTTCTGAACACTTTGATTTTCAAGCAAAATTCCGGTAGTTTGGGCAAAATGATTGTATCAACTGAAAGACGAATCCCACCTCTACCTGTTCGAAACGTCGGATATTCTAAAATGTTTTTCGAATACTAATAATATACGCGATTGAAAGTCGATTTAATGAATTTGTATGATAATATTTTGATTTTCTATACGTGGCCGTCTGTGTCCTGAACTTAGTTTTTCCAAATATGTCTATCTATACGCTAATAAAACAGTAAAAAGTTGTGTCTGTACATTGCGTATATTTACAAAAAAACAATTTAGGGGGATGTAAATACCGTAAAAGAATATGAATCTTCAATTTTTAAAGTCTGTTTGTACGCGCGTCTTGGTTTAATTAATTAAGTAATTATAAAAATTAAACTATAACAAATAACAAAATGTGTACTTAGCAAAAATTGATCAGCGTGATGCGCATTTGCCGTTGACATATAAAAATTAACGACGTACGACGGTACGAACCAGCTCATGAAGAACTATGATAGTCTAGCTAAACTATAAAAACGTAGGAAAAGCCCCCGTCACAAAAACTATTTAACGAGATAGACATTTTCAATAGTCATATTTGTTATATTAAAGATCTGAAAAATCTGTCAAAGAACCATGATAGACCAGCTAAACTATAGAAAACAAGTTAATAAAAACAAGTCATCAAAATAAAAGTTATTACCAAAATATTACGGCCGAAAAATTTGATATTTTTTTCCAGGAATTTCATTGTTTTACGAAAAGGCCACGAGGGTGAAGCCGCGAGCGGGTCGCTTGTTGTTATTTAAACATGATGGTGTTTGACTTTGTGAATAAAATAAATAACAAATTATATATTTGAAAAGAAAAAACAAAGTACGCTTTAAAAAATGTTCTCGTTGCGTTAAGAATTATACTAGTAAACTTAGATTGATCGATAGAAAGATGCAGTTAAAGCTAATGCAAGCGTGTTAAGAGGGTGAAACCTGTAAAAATAATGGTGACTCAGTAAATTTTCTGAGCACTATTCATATATAGAGAAATATGAAAAGCAATTTGTAATTTATTGAGACTGCCTCTAAGTAAACATTATGCAGGCAGTTTTGAACTTTGACCTACATTTAAAACAAATAGCAGAATAAAATACATATATTTTAAATATAATTCCCTGGAGTGCGATTCGACTGCGCTAAATATTCATATAGGCTCATACGTCAGGGCGACAAATGGAATTAAATCGTACTGGCTTAAAATGTGACACAGTTTAATAATAAACTATTATAAATAATAAAATCTAAATATGACTATCTATTTCAAACAAACTGTATTAATACGTAGGTGAAACTTTCGGTGCAGTGGCACAGCGTTTGACTGTAAACACCATTGGTTGCGGGTTCGATTCCTACTCGGGGGAATGATTATATTTAAAATTAAAGAGAAAAGTAAACACCGGAGTGTCCAGATTCTCTCTGACTACCCTGTTGTGCAGAAGAAAGCGTGTAGCATTTGAGTTGTTTTGTCACTCAAAAATGAGCAATGTTTGAGTGTCAAAACATAAATTATATAACCATCAACATAAAATTCCAAGTATCATACACACGGGATACGAGTAGGTGATTACACAAGATTTATTTAAGCGGAGCGTTCTCAAACATTCAAAGGAAGGCGTGCAAATAGTTATTGGTGGCGAATATATGCCGAGTCGTTCTCGACCGAGATTCGCGGGAACGAGGAATTGTTACAAGTATCTACCTCGAGCAACCTGCCGGCTGCTGCAAACAATACGCGCGGTTCAACGAGCGTTGTTAGCTACGTGAACACTTTACGTCTTCACCGCTGGAAGAAAAGTTGTAAAGGTGCCTTATTGCATAAAGACTATCGTTTGCCTTTATGTAGTTAGCGACCAAATAAAAAACTAAAATATTATGTTATATAATTCGGTATTAGGTATTTATGAGTAGATTTGACCCGCAAATACACACTTTTTTAATTGTCACTTTAGATAAAAGTGTGTGTCAACCACAAGTTAGTATATATTTATTTTAAGAATTTTATGTATTTTTATATAGAAAAATATTGGTTATCTACATTCCTTCTACATATAAATTTTATCTATATCCAATTCTATACTCCCCTGACTGCATCATTATCTTAACAAGGTTTAATCAATAGAAATATATCCTTTGAGCTGCATCTTCGGCATGCTGGACTGAGCACATGATAATTCTGGATATTCATATAGAAGGTTTTATGAACCAATTATTTTTACTACTGAATGGAACGCATATATATATCAAAGAAAATATTACAAACTTTACACTCCGCTCACATGAATTACACGCTTATTACATTTGTTTCTAAAGCATCTTTACTTTTTATTGTGGCTTTTAAAATTTACTGTTTTGTTATTCGATTTACAATATACTTTGCATTTGTGTAACCTAATATGACGTACATACGTACGTATGAATACGAATATGACATACGTACCTATTTATAGATTTTAGTGTATGACATAGTTTTAAGTTACCATTATAAACTTGGTTACAGCTTTTACTTATTGTATTTTCCAAACAAGCTGCACCAGCTGTCATCTGTGCTAACAACATCGCCTTATGTAATGTACGCCTTATGTATGACAATAATTACTGATCTCTGATCTATTATTTTCAGAAACGTACAATTGTATGGCAATATAACGAATCACAACACGATTATATTCTATATCTCATCAATATAAAATAACATTGGATGGATATAATTTTAATGACCAATTCTAACATATTAAGTGTTTGTGATCCGTTACTTAAAACTTTTCTATAAAAAATTAAATTAATAAAAATTATACCATATTAAGTGTTTCTGATCCGTTACTTAAACTTTTTTATAAAAAATTAACATAATAAATATTAGAGTCCGACGAAAACAAGGTTTTTAGCTGAAACCAAACCTTCGGCTCTGGTCTCAATTTCAGCTGAAATCGAAATCCGAAACCCATATTTGTTAAAGCGTACTAAAATGAAATGTAACATTTTCTGTAGTTTTACGCATTTTCCCGGGTAGCCAGAGAGTCAAGCCGGGTAGTCAAAGTGTCATGACACTTCGTTCACCATATTCCATTTGACATCACTTTGTTTTAGGCACCAGAGCGGAGAAATGTCTCTACAGAAATGTTCACATAGAAAAAAAATTATACAATAAAAAATAAAAATTCCTAAAGCAGGTTTTACAATCTTTATTACATTATACATCTGATTGTCTCACTATAGGTATTCCTATTAAGTGGTTCCAATAAAATAAATTAACAACAAAAAAAAATTGTAATAAGCGTTTTGAGTTTCGACGCAGCCGGATGTAGAATGCATGGCCTAGCGGTTAAAGCTCTTGGACGGTTTCCAAGAACGTTTGTACGTTTTCTTAAAATGTTTTTGAATATATTTTTCCTTTTTCACAAGTAGGTATATGAAATAAAAGTAATTTATATATAATCATTCCCCCGAATGGGAATGGAATGCACTGCCACCGCGTTTGCAGACGCTACCACGGCGGCATCCTGATAATATCAAAATAAATAAATAATTATAGTTGGCATTTTTGTTGTCTACCAAAATTAGTACAATACACTTATAGTGACACTTTTCTTATGTATTTGATCTCCGTTTCATTTCACCCGCTAACATCGTAAAAGCAAATCTACAATAAATTGTTTGCGGAAAAACTAACATTAACTTAACTTCTTATTGGGAAGGGCTTTTCTTCTATTTAAGTTTTTTATTTTTTGTTGCAAATTATATTTATATTGTTATGTCGAGCAAAAAAATATGTATTACTAGCTGTTGCGCGCGATTTCGTTCTCATGTGAATCAAATTTGAATTTTTGGGCACTGAAAATTGCAATAATGATGTCGATTTTATCAGTTTAGTATCAGTATATATGTCTAAACTAAATTGTTTTAGAGAGTCTTCGTATCGTGAGTTAGTTAGTTGAGGTTTGTATCTATATGTAGAAATATATATTTATAAGAAAAAACGATTGATTACTAAAATGCACAATGAGAATGACCACTCATTACGCAACGACTGAATGAATGGATTTTCATGATTTCTGAACCTTAAAGGCCCTTATCAATTTATAAAATTATAACTTACGTGAATTATATATTTTAGATGAATTTTGTTATTAATTAAATATAGTTGTGTTCCGCCATCCAACACGTGTCTCGTTAACATGTCTCGATTACATTCCGATTCTACGTCTTTTGATCTATTCTGAAGGAAACGAAATTGCAGACAAGTTAATGTAATAAAGCATGGCTCTTTATGTACATATGTATCATGAATTTTAAAATAGCTCAATGAAACATGGAACAGAGTGTTCTACCACTAAGTCTGTTCACTTAGGTTTTATCACGGCAGTTAGTTATGTGAAAGTATTTAATTGCAGACTACTCAGCCTGGACGTGTCCTCCCTGGAGGACGTGTACTGGCTGGAGGACTCGGCAGCGCGCCACGTCATCGACGCCAAGGACTTCAGCGCGTGGTCGGCCGCGCGCCAGAGCCTGCCCACGGGCAAGGACGCGCTGCACACGCTCAAGGCCGACCTGTGGAGCGCCGTGGTCAAGAGCAGCAAGCACCAGGACGCCTGGACCTGGGGTGTGTCATGTGCATTGCATTAACTCACTATATAAGGGGTGCTTGGGGAGAGAATCTTTGTATTTTACTTTGTCTAATGTTATTGAAAATAGCAACGTTTAGAAGATGTGAAAATATTAATTATTATAATATATATTTTTTCCAAGCCTAGTTTAGGAAACTAAATTCTTACACACAAAACTATATTAGTTACCTATGAAAATAAGAATTATATTTACGATTATCACTCCAGTTCTGTAATAAGTTCCTGAGGTGTGCGATGTGTCTCGCAGGCGGCATGCTGGTGGTGTCGATCTCGGTGTGCGGGTTGGTGACGCTGGCGGCCATGACGCAGCCGTCGCTGGCGCCCGAGGCCAAGCACTCGCTGCTGCAGTACGTCACCGGGAAGTACCTGCACCCGCCCAGCTGCAAGGTAAACTGCAATACAACACGTGATGCTTGCCTTGCTTAGCACCAGGGTCATTATTTATCGAAATACTTGTCGAATTGGGCACTGTCGAATAGAACTTAATCCAAAAACTAACACGCCAGGCTTTTGCGTAATGGCTTAAATTATTTTAAGTCTATATATAAAAAAAGGTGTATAATATTTTATAGCACTATTCTGTTATGTGAATACATTTTGTAGACTACATTTTAATGGCTCCTTTAGCTTTCGAATAATTTTGGTAAATTGTGCGATGCATCGTTCAAGGTGGAGTGGGGATGGGAGGAGCCGCAGGCCGTGGGGGAGACCATGTGCTTCACCGTGTACTGCTACCAGCGAAACGGACAGCCCTACCCCATCTGCGATACCGACGAGCTCGTCGTCGACATCGCGCTCGGCACCAGGAAGGTGCTCACTTACTTTTCAAATTCATTTAAAATCGACATTATGATATTTATGCTACGAGAGTGTATATTATTACTGTACAGGATATACATATTTATTCTACAGGTTGTAGTGAGTTATTCGCATATTCTTACGGATGGTGTGGCGTGTGTGTCAGATCGCGGCGGTGGTGGAGCTGGGCTCGGGCGACCCAGCGCTGGCGCACACCGCGCGCGCGCAGTTCACGGTGCGCAGCGCCGGCGCGTACCTCGTCACCGTGCTCATCGGCGGGCAGCCAGGCGCGGGCGGGCCCTTCCGCAAGTGCTTCGTGGCCGGCCGCGTGGAGGCGCGCCGCTCGCGCGTGGGCCGCGCCGGCGCGCTCGTGTGCTCTGCGCAGAGCGCGCGCCGCCTGCACGTGCACCCGCGCGACCGCTTTGACAACCCCGCGCCGCTCGACCGGCCCGCGCCCGCCGGCTTCGCGCTGCACGCCGCGCCGCTGCACACCGCCGACGCGCCGTCTGGCCGCGCGCCCGCCGACGCCGCCTTCGAGTACGACGCCGTCAACCAGCGCGTGGCTGTGTCGCTGTGCTTCGCGGCCGCCGGCGTGTACCGCGCCGCGCTGAGCTACGACGGCGCGCTATTGCACAACGGCGAGTTCGACTGCATCGTGCTCACGCGTGAGTACCCGCGGCCCGCACGTGCGCTCGCGCACGCGGGCTGGCGGTGACTGACTGCGCGGTGCGCTTGCAGCTAGCGACGCGGCCACGGTGCAGCGGCAGCTGGGCGCGCGGCGCGGTGCGTGCTACGAGGCGCGCCTGCTGGAGGGCGGACGCACGCGCCGCGTGCTGTGCTGCCTGAGCGCCAAGCGGCTGCTCGTCAAGGACTACATCCTACGCTTCATCCCGAAGCGCATTACCTCGTTCCGCGTGTGCCCGTCCACGCGGCTGGTGCTGGGCGCGCGCGCCGAGGGCGATGTGCCGCCAGCGGGCGAGCTGTCGCTAGAGGACGGCGCCCAGCCTCCGCTGCGGCTGTGGGCTGCGGAGCGTGATCTGCTAGCGGCGGCCTTCGCGCAGCTGCTGGTGGCCAACTGCGGTGGCGAGGACGGGTTCAAGCACAAGGCGGAGTTCTTCTACGCGGCGCTGCGCAAGGCTCACGCGCGGCACCCGCACGAGCGCCTGGCGCTGCGCGTGCGGCGCGCGGAGCTGCTGCGCTCCAGCGTGCGCGCCACGCGGCACTTCGCGGCGGCGGAGTGGTGCCGCAGTTTCGAGGTATCGTTCGCAGGCGAGCAGGGCGTGGACTGGGGCGGAGTACGACGCGAGTGGGTGTCGCAGCTGTGCGCGCAGCTCTTCGACGCGCGCGGGGGGCTGTTCGTGTCGTGCCAGGAGTCGGCGGCGGGGCTGGTGCACCCCGCGCCCGCCAACGAGCGGCCGCCGCACCTCAAGCTGAAGCACTTTGAGTTCGCGGGCAAGCTGGTGGGCAAGTGCCTGTACGAAAGCGCGCTGGGCGGCGCCTACCGCCAGCTCGTGCGCGCCCGCCTCGCGCGCTCCTTCCTGGCGCAAATCATCGGCCTGCGCGTGCACTACAAGGTACACTACTTTATTGTATAAAATAGTGTCAAAATCTCAGCGACTTCGAAGCTCATTCCAATATCTCTAAGATGTTTCCAGCTTGCACTGACACTTCTCAGTATCGACAGCGATGGATTGATAGTATGACCTTTGCTTTCAAAGAAACCGACTGCGTTACCTGCCCCTTTGCCCCCGTAAATATCAGCTTTAAATCACTAGCCTTGGATATGAACCCAACGTTTACTCTCTCAGTCCACTGTCGCACCACTAAAGCAGAATAGCAAAATACAAAAAACGGTTGTTTAACGAGATGGTTCTTTGAACCACTTGAAATCTTTATACATCTTAAACTGTTACTCGAAACGAAAAATTATGAAAGGGACCTAAGCATCATTTTTGAATACATATTCAATGCTATGCTATGCTACCCTGCTTGACGGACATCGTCGTTTTTTTTTTTTTTTTTATATTGACAATATGTCTAGTTGACGCTGTGGTGAATGTCGATTACGGTCATGTTTTTACTGACACTCATGAGGCTGAGACGAGCCGATCGACGTAAGAATTATGAACATCGGTCAGCACATTTAGTCTCTATAACGACACTAACGAACATACGTACATGACTGATTAACAACACATCGCTTCATTCATGCAGCACTTCGAGCAAGATGACCCCGAGCTGTACCTGTCCAAGATCAAGTACATCCTGGAGACGGACCTGGACGCGGGCGAGGCCGTGCCGGAGATCTACTTCTGCGACGACGTGTACGACCGAGCCGGCCGCCTCGTGCACACGCAGGAGCTGGTGCCGGGCGGCGCCGCGCTGCGCGTGCGCAACGCCGCCAAACTGCAGTACCTGGACGCGCTGGCGCAGTGGCGCCTGGCCGCGCGCTGGCGCGCCGAGACCGACGCCTTCCTGCGCGGCCTGGCGCTGCTCGTGCCCGACCACCTGCTGGCCGCCTTCGACGAGAACGAGCTGGAGCTGCTTCTGTGCGGCACGGACGAGCTGTGCGCGGCGGACTGGCGCGCGCACGCGCTGGTGGGCGGCGCGGGGCGCGCGTGGCAGCGGCGCGTGGCGTGGCTGTGGGCGGCGGTGGGCAGCCTGAGCGCGGAGGAGCGCGCGCGCCTGCTGCAGTTCACGACGGGCTGCTCGCAGCTGCCGGCGGGCGGCTTCCGCGAGCTGCGGCCGCGCTTCCAGGTGACGGCCGCGCCCACCTTCGGCGCGCTGCCCACCGCGCACACCTGCTTCAACCAGCTGTGCCTGCCCGACTACGACTCCTACGAGCAGCTCGTGCGCGCGCTGCTCTGGGCCATCAACGAGGGCGGCGAGGGCTTCGGCATGATTTAGGCGCTTTAGTATAGAAATTCTATTCTGGCCATTCGTGTGAGGAATATGTGAATCTGATATACTTATATGTTTATATGTAAATATTAAGAGCAATGTATGTGACGAAGCTGTGACAAAAACAAAATGGCCTGAAATTTAAATGTTTTATGAAAGGATTATGAAAAATATACTTAAATGTTATGTCTATTTTTGCTATAGCTTCCTTCTATTTATTTTGTTTGCTACAACTTATTATTATATTACAAACATATATTTTGTTGCGCGGGCATTATTTATTAATATTTTAATAACACGGGTCGACAAAAAAGATTTCGTTCATTGTGCTAAAGTTTATTTCATAGTTTTGCGATTAATCATGAAAAACAATTACATGAAACATCATCAAGGCCAAAACAATGAAAATATGAAGGAAGAGTATATTTGTTATTCCTAAAGAGATAGTAAGAAGTAATAAAAATAATGTTAATATATATTTGTCTTGTTTTATGATAAAACAAAAAAAAAAAAAAAAAAAAAAAAAAAAAAAAAAAAAAAAAAAAAAAAAAAAAAAAAAAAAAAAAAAAAAAAAAAAAAAAAAAAAAAAAAAAAAAAAAAAAAAAAAAAAAAAAAAAAAAAAAAAAAAAAAAAAAAAAAAAAAAAAAAAAAAAAAAAAAAAAAAAAAAAAAAAAAAAAAAAAAAAAAAAAAAATGTAAATGATAGTATTTTATAAAAAATCATTTTTAGAAAAACGTATGAAATTGGAACGCAGCGGGATTCCAACCCGCGCCTTGTTGGATGGGTTCCAATATATTTCAATTTTCTTAGAGTGTGAATAACACTTTAAAATTGTTTCTAGTATAATTATGGTACGAATAACATAAACTTTTATTCATACAAAAATAAAAATGGGAATAATATTAGCAGTGTAGTTGTTGTCAGTTGAGTAAGAAATTAATTTGAGAATATTTAGTGCAATATCTTCATTATCTTAATATTAGATAAATATTATTTGTTTAATATAATAAATTTTGCGTAAACATTTTAAGAAGCGTTCAAGCCCGCTATTCTAAAATACGGTCATAGTTCTTGTGTCGAAATTTTTACACAGCTATTACAACTATAGTTGTATACCTATTAAGTTAGCTTATTCACAGATTTTTTATATATTAGAGATTTTATTTATAAATGATGCCTTATCACCATTATTTAATAGCTCTGTAAGTCCACGTTCTTAATAGATTTATAATATACATGTTATAATTATCTACATTATAACACCCTGAGACATCGCTTAACGTTTAATTGACATTAAATCGATTAATAATAAAATTTTCGTATTTAACTAATAGGTTAAACGCTACAAAAGTCTCGACAAACGGATGTAACGTACGATAAGTGCATAATTCACGACACATTTTTTGTTATTCAGTGTTACAACCACATTGCGGGTTTAAAAATATTAAATAAAATATAGGCATAATCTTTGAGCAATCTCGTTTAGTTTAGCACGTCCTAAATTAATGCATATTTAAATCATCTCATGTTTAAATATTTTTTTCAATATAGTCTAATAAAAAATGCGTACCGTTTTATATGTATAGTACTAATTGAAACTTAAAATATCTTTTCTGACAATACAAATCTATACATATTAAAAGTAGCGTTTATTAGAGATACGTAGGTGTTACTACACTTTATATATATTTATATATAAAGTCACTAAATAAAACGTGTTCACGATTAACTAGTCATTCAGAAATTAAGAGACGGTAGAGACGCTTCGAAGTAATAGTCGTTGAATGTTACTGTAAGAACGCGTAAATCTTAAGATTTAACTTTTGGCCACCAACGCGCGCCGGCAAAAGTCTTACTCATAACTATATCATATAGGCTCATAGCTCATAAATATATAAATTGTAGCTCTCGTTCTCCAAGAAATGTCAGATATATCCACATGCAAGAGACGAAACGACGAAAGGCTGTCTGCCAGGTTCAAAAAGTGCAATGATGAATACAAGTTTAATATGCATGGCGCATAAGATTTTTAATAAAGTTCCCGATAAAATCAAATTTTATAATATTATGATGATGATACAACGTAAATGTTTTTTGACTGATGACAATGTAATTGTAAAGTGAATATATTTACTATTTGTTTTTGTACATGACAATGCTATAAATTTATTATAATTTTTATTTAATCTTTTGGCACACATTATATTAATATTTAATTTACTTTTCTCTGTTTTAACTTGTGTATTTTAGTCTCATAATATTATTTTTTTTGCTCAATTAACATTAATATGCCCCGCGAGGCCATTTTTTTGAGAAACATAGTAAAAATTAAGACCTTACCTTATTTATGTACAAATGATTATTATAAAAAAATGATAAAACATGTATTTTATGGCATGATACCAAATCATTTCTCATCACCGGTTATTATCGAAAAATGTGCAAATTTGCATGTTTCTAAGTTCATAACTCACGGACTCCTATACTAGCTTAAATCCCTTGTAGCCGGCTGCCCGCGACGCCGCCTGCTTACGTGTACGGCCCATTGGAGCGGGTAGAATTTTCAAAAATAAAAAAAATACCTTATTACGTTTTTAATTGTTGACATGAACATACTGACCAAAGTTCGAGCATCTACCCGACCTCCATATTTACGCTCGTCCATGATAAATTAGTCAGTCAATCTAAATATATAAACTTTAAAAAATCTTAAGATTTACCATGGTTCAGGCCTTAACAGTAACATATTACGTTGAAACTACGAACTTAAAATGTCTATAGTCGTAAATAAAATATATTTCGTTATATCAATGCTATATTATAATATTTATTTTAAATAGGAACCATTAGACGTAAGTTATTAAGTTCTGGCATCTTTAAAGATGACTTTAGACATCTGCTAGTCTAACTAAAATTCTATAACAATAAATACATAATTATGTCACGTAGTTATACCTTTTTGTCTTTTAGACTTCGGCTTAAATAAAAATAATGTGATATAGCTAAAATAATATTTAAAAAATAACAAGCGACCATTTTCTAGAGTAACTTACAAATAGACGAAAAAACATTATGAATCTGACCAAAAGGTCTAATATAGCTATTACTAATTTAGTACTGGTTGCCTAATAATTATAGTTAAATTACAATAAATAAACTTGTACACTCCCGCGCACAAATAACATTAACGAACCATCCGACTTGTATGTTGTAACGGGTTCGTGCATTACCATTATTCGCTCGTCTAATAAAACTGTTATAAACATCGCATCCTTAATATGAAAGTGATATAAGTATGTGTAGTTTCTACTTGAGGGCCATGAACAATCTATTTGACTTTTGATAGAATAAATACATTTAAAGGTGTGAAATATCCTGTCGTTTTTGACAATATCGATGGCCTTAGGCACCCGCGGATATGGGGTCCAGCTGAGCAGCTAGTCCTAGATATTAGATTATAATAGACTATGTTTTAGGAGAGGATCTTACTGTGAGCACAACGGGCCACTACCGTCTTCATACTACTTCACGGGTATATTGAGGTTGATATGTTGAAACTATAACCAAGTCAGTTATACTTATACATCAATATCGCGTAAGCACCAGTCGTTAAAACCGCGGAACTAGGTCAAGTGACCACAGCCTATTTTTTAAGAGTTGGATATGCTCCTGCTACGTTCTAGTTATTCACTGTCCATTCAGGGCCCCATGAGGTCAAAGGTTCTAGGCCTGGCTCACGTGAAATGCAGAACTGCAATTGTCAGATGAAAATTAAAATAAATCTACCTAGATAGTTCATTGCAAGCTTCAGCTAGCCAAGCTATAAGATGGCAAGACATGGCGTACTTTTCCAGTTGTTGATATTTTGTAGTAGTTTGTTAAATAGAGTTATTGTAAGACTGAAAGATTAAAGTAAATATAATAATTTCGTATTTTTATTTAAATAATCATATTGAACCCCTAATTCCTAATAACAAAAAAATGAATCTTAAAAGGCACATGCATATATTATTACTTTAACAATAAATAACTCTTCAAAAAAGAAACACAAAGATATTTAATCAATTTATTTTTTTAAAATGTAAAATGTATGAATTAAAATGTACTTATTAAGTTAACAAACCTTTTTATAAAAATCTCAATTACTCACCATTATAAAAGTTATGCACTAATTAATATAAAACTAAGAAATTATACTAAATATACTTACCAAACATTTTATTAGACAGTATAAAACCTATGAAAATAAATGTATAATTGTCGTCTAATTCTATTTATTGTCACCACGAATGACATCACCTGTGCGTTATCAACAAGTAGGTATGTTATTAAAAATACCATACCGAGATAGTTTTGTCGCGCAGTTGTACTTCTTTTTTACCAAATAATTATTTCACAAGCGACCTCCTCCCAAGAGTTAAGAGATTCTTAGAATAGAATATTGGCAAAGCATGTTGAACTAAAAATGTGAAACATTATATTAAGTTTAAGCTCATTACTTTTTCGGCATTCAATTATGTCGCTTATAATCAATTAGTAATAAGTAATTATTTTAATTCAACTATTACGAGAACAAATTAGTCTTTTTAAAAACAGCCTTTGGAGCTCCCGATACTTGACTAGATCGACCTAAGAAAATATAAACAAAATTTATTAATTTAATTCAATATTTATATATTATTATTATATATATACAATATATACAATATTTTAATTTTCTAATATTACTGTAGCGTCTTTATAAGAATGCAATAAAAAAAAATCTAAACAACCATCTGCTGTCTTATAAATGCGCTTGTTATTTGTATTATAAAATATAATTGTATAAAACCTAAGAGTACCTCGATTTCATATTTCTTTGCAGCTTTTTCCTGCATATCAAGGTAGAGAGAACCTAGTGTCAAGACACTTAGCTCTCCACGCACCGCCCGAATATGGCTGGTTGAGTGGAGGACCCATGTAGATATTAGATAATTAATGTTAATAACCATTGCAATTATGAAAGTGTTTAAAAATGAAGCGAAAAGTATAAAATTTTGATGAAGAAAAAAAGTTATAGTAATAAGTAGTTGGATTCCTAAAATATTTTAGTTCATTTCAAGTGTACCCAACGAGGACCTAGATATTAATATACATATCTAGGTACTCGTTGGGTACACTATGTACAAAATGCAGTAAAAACAATTATTTTAAGCAAAGGCCATAGCTCAACATATATATGATTTTAGAAACAACGCTAAAAAGCGCAACTGTTTATAACGAAAAAATTAAAATAATTAATTTAACCGCAAATTTCCTTATACCCCCACTAGGATGCGTGACACAGCTCACACCATTTCATAATATTTATGCAACAAAAATTATGACTATGAATCAAATTACGACCTGCGGAGCGGTTTGAATTTTTTTTTTAAATATTGTTGTTTAATAGAATTCTGAGTTAATTAAATTAAAAAAATTGCTTTATAAATACATCAACACAAGTTGTCAATTTAATTCTAATATAATTATAAATTTAGACAGAATGTTTTAATATAAGAAAATTTACGAATTACTTCAAACAGGCACAAAACAAGCGTGACTGGCGATTTTAAAAAGAGTAACAATTAATAATAAATTTGTAAATAAATATCAATAGGTATTGTGTAATGACTCATTCGGCCCTTCGTACCTCTACGTGCATTTGCGAAGTGTATCGTTAACGTTTCTTCATTTATGTATGTAGGTGAACTACGATATATTTATTATAGAATAAAAATGTAAGCACTTTACGAAATAAATAAAAAAATAACGAAGCAAATTTTCTTATTTTAACTCAATTATTTTGGGTTTCAATCTATCAGTATTATTTAAATAATATGTCTATGGAATCTATACTTACAAAATTATATAAAACATTTGGCAAAAGAAACAATAATTAAAAGAATTTACAATACATGGCTGTATAGTGTTAAGTGTTTTAACTTAGCCTTTTTCATTTCAAGAAAAAAAAAGTCAAACGTCAAATAGACAGCAAGTGAAAGTTGGAACTATGTACTTATGTATGATGCCTAGCAGCCGCGGCGCGCCGGCACCAGCGCCCACAGCAGCGCGTGCGACAGCGCGGCGGGGCGCAGCCACGCGGCCGCCAGCCTGACGGCGGTTTCAGGTTAATTTGAGGAATATTGTATAGTCAATATCCAAATTAAGCAAGCAATCGACTGAAGAAACAGCTAACGACAATTTTTATTTATAACATAACATTTTCGAACAAGGTAGTTATCGGCTACAACTCAAACAAGAGCAATGCTTATAAGTTATATTTATTAAATATTCTCATTTATGCTTAGACAAAAGTGACGTTAAATTCCGCTATGCAAAATGTAAGTACAATAACATAAATAGGTAAAAAAGTTACCTGTAAAAAGGTGGTGGGAGCCACCTGCACCGCATCACCTCCAGCTCGGCGCTCAGCGCTGCAACGCGCGCGCTTAGCTCCTGAGCTTCCTGAGCGCGACGGACAGCCTCCACGCTCAACGCTGAGCATTCCCGCTCGGCGCGCTCGCGAGCTCTGCGACATATGAAACCTCACAGCGACAATCAGCGACGTCACACATGCCTACTCATTGTTAACCGAAGCCAGGAAATATAACATTTATTGTTTTGCTCTAAGAGATGGCTCTCACTTTTATTTTACGTTTTCGATAGAATAACCTAATAACGAACTTTGTATAGTAATAAAGAAAATCTCTCATTTCAATATATTTCCACATGGGATTCGAACCTATAAGTACTGTGTGTAGTAGAACCTCTTCAGCAGTCACAATACGAGTCACATAAAACGAAATTGCTCTTATAAGGTAGTTATAAATAATGTACGTTTATAACGAATGTACTAACTCCTTCTCTCGGCGCTGCTTGCCGGTGAGGTCGCGCCGCACCGCCGCCAGCGCGCTCGCTCTCCGCGCGTTCTCCTCCTCCAGCGATGCTATCTGCAATACGTCATTGGCTTAAATTCATAATTCAGTTTAGAACTGGATATAGAAATAATTCACGAGAAAGAACAAAAAAACGTACTTTTCCCACGAAAAGCTAAAACACTACCTTAAGTTCCGCGCAGTCGCAGCGGTTCCTGGCAGCGACCGCCGCGGCCTGCTCGCCCAGCAAAGCGACGCGCGCGCACTCCAACTCGTTACGACAGTTCCTCCATCCTAAACGATTTACAGTTGTTAAATAAACAAATATATAAGCACTTTAACTTTCATTATAATTTAATAACGCCTGTACCCCAACAGGTACAGGTAGTAAGTGTAAATTAGATCTAGATAGGTACTATATATGTATCACAATAGATACAAGTAAATACCTCTCACTAATTCTTCACTAGTATTAAATAATAAAATTCTGCATAAAATTTTTTTGCAGCTTCACGCCTTTTCCAGCATAGCAGCAGGGTAGTCAGAAAGGTCCTAGTGTCAAGACACTCCGTTCTCCTTTTCCGTCCCGAACCAAGACATTGCGTCTTAAGTTGAACTCGACGCCACCTTTTGTCTTAAGTACCAGAGTGGGGAAATTAAAATAATTTAAACATAATCATTCCCCCGAGCAGGAATCGAACCCAATCGTGGTTAGTCAGATGCTGTCCCGCTGCGCCATGATGGCCTGTATAAAGAATACACTATATATCAAATAATATAAATATAAATGATTAAAAACAATACCAAAAAAATGCAAGTCCTAAGTGTTATAATAATCTATATACACTTAATAATATTGTTTATACAACGAACTGCGAAAATCTTAAAACGTGTACATATGTACCTACATTCCATACATGTCTCAATTGATATTAAATTTTATTACAAAATAAATACTATTTAGTGTAGCATACTTATAATATGTAACCTGACCTCTTAAGCCACATCATAAAAACATTTTTATTGTTTTTTAAATATCCCATATTTCCTGAATCAGAAAAAGAACTTCAGTTCGGCTTCTTGAATTCAATCATCTTAGACTTTAGAAAAACATTTTATATTAATACATAAACCAGCTAGTATTAAATTGGATAATCACGTTAACACGAAATTCAACACGTAGACTATATATTTATAAAAAATGTAACCTCTAGTCACTTAAACTGAAATATTTAAACTAAAATATTGGCCATTTTCGCATTTTCTACATTGTACTATCTATATTCAAATAAATACTAACAATAATTATGAAAAATACTTAAATCAATATCAATAATTCGTCTATGTAAGTATTTGTAAAAAATATACTTTATTATAATTAGTATTTACAATGTAACTAACCAATACTCATCTCGGACACGCGATCCTCGGCCGCACAAATATCTTGTTCCAACGCATATTTTTCCTTAAAACCGATCATAATTTGTATGAGAAAAACAGATTTTATGTAGGGCTTGACTAAAATGAGGTCTACGTGGCGCGGGGTGACGGTGTCTGACTGCATACGCGATCGCTGTGGGTTCGATGCCCACATATATCATTTATTTTCATTTTTACGCTCTGGCGACAAGACAAAGCGCGGCGTTGACTTCCGCCACAAGTCGCAACGTCTCCGATTCGGGCGGAAAGTGGAGAACGGAGTGTCTTGATACTAGGTTTCTCTGCTGTGCGAGAAATGTGAAGCCGGAATTAGACGATGATCTTACATCATTTTTAGTAATATGTAACGAAATGTTTTAAATAAATGTTTTAATTATTAGAAAAACTATCGTTCAGTATACGCAGGTAGTAAAATAAAATTTTATATTTTTATAATTCTCTTATATCTATTGCACGCTATAAAGAAGCAGAGACAGCATAATAGAGTCGTTCTTTCCGCTGTTGCATTCAAATAGTGAGAATCGAAGTCACAGCCACGGCGTATACGGTCAGACGCTGCCACACTGCGCCACGATGGCCTCTAGCTTCATTTAAAACGTGTAAGAATGGCCAAAGCTATAGATTCTCTTACCTTTTCTAGCAAGGCCTTCTCCACCTCCTTCTCCCGCAGCAACTGCTTGAGTCTCTCCAGCTCCCTCATGGCGAGACGCACTTTGGCGTTGTCAGAGTCCAGTAGAGACTTCAGAGCGGACACTTGGATCCGAAGGCGTTCCGATGAACTCACCTAGTCGCAAGCCGGCAAAATTGAACAATGCTATTAGCAAAACTAATAATCTTAGGAAATTTAATATACACACATATGGGATAAGGTTCGTAGTGACAATGTGTAGTTCTATGTTTCTTCACTCCAAAAGTGCGAGACAATGGGTTGCTAGTTCAAAGTATAAATAAAATCATATCCCATAATAAAGCATAGCTAAATATTTATAATTCTATAATTCTATGTGAGTGTTCTATAGCGGGTTCGATCTCTACTCGTTGAAATGATTGTGTGTTATAGACAAAGCAGTATTTAAATCATTTAATTTCCTCACTGTAGTGAGATTTGTCAGGGAGGTAGCTGCTCTCTGCCCACTATATACGAGAGATACCAGTAAAAACCTGAAACTCCAAGGTCTTCCTCACGCAGCGCACTTCCTCGCGCTTCCTCCTCCAACTCGCCACCAACATGAACAAGCCTATCCTGGCCGCCGCCTGCTCCGCCTCGCCGTGGAGGGGCGGCAGCTTTAGGGGTGAAAGCTTATTCTTTCTTGAATTTAGAACTCTGTTTTGTTGACAGAGTGATATTCAATTACTCTTCTATTAAATCATTATATGAAAGAAAAATCAATAGAGTTAAAAATTTGTATAAAAATAAATAAAGGCGTGTCAATAAAACCCGTAATAATTTTTACATCAACTCCTTAAAAAAACGTTCAATTCTTTATATTTTTATTACATTTATTTTCACAAACATTTGGCTTCGACTTTTTTAGAAAATTCGGGTTCTATACCTACTATACTATACTATACTATACTGGTACTATACCTACACATGTTTTATTTTTTGCAGTTTTGTAGTTCCCCGCATAAAAGGGTAGGCCGGGTAGGGAGACACTAATAATAACCCGCATTTCCCCTGATTTCTAGATATTACGTTGCAGGCTTGTTGAGTGGCGGAACTTAATTATGTAACGCCATTACCAGATCAGAGAAATGAAAATAATTGAAATGAGATAATTTTTTCGAAAAGGAATTGAATTTACAACCAGTCCAACGTACGACCTATCTCCCCAGACCGGGAAAAATTATATGGTAGTTTATTACTATTTATAATGAAAGTCGCTATAAATATAAGTTTTCCCCTAAACAGGATTCATATCCACGCTATACGTTCTTATTGAGCTACTGCCAAATTCTTACACGCCAGTTACAAATAACTTTTGTTGTTATCTCTGTTAGATTTTCACAATTTTTTATACGTTTTCTAAATATTTCTATTATCCTAGGTATAACACTTTAAAAAAATAAAGAAGCTCAGACGCGACGGTCGTGGGTTCGATCCAGACTTGAGTCTCTCGGCACTAGTTTCTCTCTGCCTGACAGGCTACGCGGGGTAAAACGTAAAGTTAAAAAAAATAACTGACACTTCTTTTTTTACTCTTTTGGTCGGTGTCAGGTCCTCCATAGAAACAGCTTTTGGGCCAATCTTCACCGGTCTGGCGGGAGTCTGGGTCAGCTCGCATAGGCAAGTGCGTATTCTACTTAAGTTGGTCGACGGCGATACCTTCGCTGTGAACTTGTTCACAGGAGTCGAAAACTGTTGCTTTTTTATGTGTGTCCTTTGAAGCCGTCTGGTTGAAATATATTAAATATATTAATTACCTGTAGACTTACATAACTAACTGCACAATATAAATATTAAGTTCATTTCAAAATAAAAAAATAATACAGAAATATTTTAAATAAGACTACTTACTGATATATTTTAATAGATAAAATATATCGCCATAAGTCAAATCAGTTTTTTATAAGCACAAAAAACACGCTCTATAGTATTTTCTTCTGACATTTTGGCAAGGACATTAGACTCATGCTACGAAGACATTGTATTTTTATCGGAAGTTGGCCGTAAGAATCGGTAACGCACTTTAATTAATTAACCTTATAAGATATTTTTACATTGATTCCAAGGTTTTTTAGTTTCTAAAACAAACATGTTCATTTTATTATCCTTCAAAGTATACAGCATCTAGGCGCCCAAAATCTCTTTATACTCCGCCACTACAGTAGTACCTAAAACTTCTACTAACTTCTTCCTAAAAGTTCTATGTTTCTTTAGGAATAGAGAGTACTTTCGTATTTAAATATTAAAAAAAAATAATATGCCGCATTTTTGTAACCCACAATTAAAGGTACACAAACGTCTGGTCTGCGTATATCATAATATTAAAAAAAAAATTACTTAACGTTTTTAGCACAATGTAACAATGTTGTGCAACTAATGTTACTTCTATTACAAGATATATCGATAGCAAAAAAATAATAAAAATATGTCACATGTCCAGTAAACACCATGTACTTTTTAAAACGTTTGTTAGGGTAAAGTCATATTGTTTACTAAAGCATGTTATTCAGTCCAAGAATCCTTAGCTGATAAAAATGTGTAGAATACGAATATATTGACCTACATAATATAAACGAGTATATCTTAGTTTTATTTGAGCGTGCTGTTTTACTTTTATAAATAAAAATCGGATTTTGGATCGCTTAAAGAGTTACTGTTAAGCTATTTTCAGCAGCACGGTGGTCACTTACTCATTACCTTATGAAAAAATAAATATATAAGCTACTTGCGGCTTATAAGGGCTACCATTATTAAAAATTTATTTATACTCTAATAAAACAGTTAAAAAAATTTAGGGGCTTAAAAAAACAGAAATAGACTGACTGTGATAGTGTGATGGTTGTGGGTTCGATTCACAATTAAGGGAATGGTTATCATTACATTTTTTTCTGTAGTATAAAACAAAAGATGGGCGTCGAGTTCCAGCGTTAAATACGCAATGACTCAAATTCGCGTGGAAAGCGGAGAACGGAGCATCACTAGATTATCTTTGTCTGCCGAAAGAGAAAAGCGGTAAAATGAAAAAAAAATTGTAATCGTCTGGAACATCTGATGTGAAAGTCTTAAGAGACAAAGAACATAGTATATTAAAAGATGTTATTATAATTTAAAGTCCAAGTTTTAATGTAACAGGTCAACGGTAAATGGTGGTATGTAATAAAGTCACAAAGTCCACGCAAACGGAGTTGCGGGCATCGACTAGTAATTAAATAAAATATTACTGCTACACTTAAGTAAGGCATGAAGCTATATGATTTTATGGCTTTTATGTAAGGATAAAAAAACCTATAAAACTTGGAATGCACAAATCTAATTGCAAAACTTATAAGTATGGCATTGTGCATGCACCGCTAATTACGCGAAAGTAGTATGAAAAGAATATAATCAGAAAGCCAAATAGAAGCTGATGAATAGCCCATAATAACGCCCACTAAAGATTTGACTTACAAAACTTGTCAGATAAATAAAATAAACAATAAACTTATCAAAATTTAGCAGCACTAATTTATATTAAAGAATACAAGACCATAATAAAATAAGCAAATTTGTTTCTGTTTTTTTAAGATTTATCAAGTCTTGTTCTTGTTACGTGTGTGTGCATTTAGCAAGTAAGAGTCATTTTAAATGCATCTTTTCTAAACAGCTAGTTCTTATCACCCACCCACCAGGCACATATTTATCGCATGTACTAAAATTAAAATTATTATACGAAAAAAACTAAAATCCACAAAAATCTCAATAATCTCGCTCTACATCAGAACCTCATAATAACCCACTTTTCAATTATTTATTCAAACACAAGTATAAGACGATTATAATTGGCTTTTCCTTCTATTATTTTTAATTCTCATACATATTGGCTTTCGATATTTTCGCAAGAATTTACCTTATATTTTGCTTGTATCATTTTTAATGACTCTGCCGGTTCCCCATGACGTGGACCGACTGCCACGTACGTCGTACATAGTCAAACGATCCACATCAATAGCGGACGACGAGGAAAATAATAATGTTATAATTTTATATGCCCGCGAGCTGACGAGCCGACGCTCAATGTTCTGCTGCGGTGTTATCGATATGTCGTGTAATAGTAACTATACTTAGCAAACTTTGGTTTTCCCAATTGTGTTTCGTGTTCGTATTGTTTGTTATACTGTTATAAGGTATGTAAGGATATATTTTTTTCAATTTTATAGAAAACATTAAAAAGAAACATGTGTAAATTTGTACTTTCACAGACATATGATTACTTAACGTAAGTTAAATAAAAAATAGTAAGTAACATTTATTTTTGAAAAATAAGTCGCAAATAGGTGCGATTTTTTTTTCCCTAAACATTATAGTCACAAATGTATATCCATAAATAAAAAAAAATTAAAGAAGCATAAAAAATGTTTACAGGTTATATTAACATAAGATAATACACAAGCTAATGCTAATATAGACCGTAATGTAGCACCACTATAAACTCTTTATTAAAAAAACAATAATTATACAATACAAAAAAATATTACGCAACCATGTGTTTTCTAATAAATAATATACTATTGCTGTGGAACAATAGTTACTGAGAAAAATATAAACACTAGATATTTTTCTGAAGAGAAGAAATGAATTTGAACGTGACATTGAGCATATACGAGTTGTGCTTAAATATTTTTTTTTTTCAAAAATAATTTATTTATTTATCAATAACTATCTTGTCCTCTTCAAAGTAATCCTCCTCAGATATAATACACTTATGCCAGCGTTTTTTCCAATCCTCGTAACACTTCTGAAACGCGCTTTTTGGTATCGCCAACAGTTCCAGTTTCGATTTTTCTTTTATCTCCTCAATCGTAGCAAACCGATGAAAGGAAAGCCTTTCATCGGTGTCTTCAGTTTTGAGAAGAGGAAGAAGTCAGCGGAAGTCCGGTGAATACGGTGGTTGAGGCATGATTACGGTTTTGTTTTTGGCCAAAAACTCACGCACAATCATCGATGTGTGAGCTGGTGCGTTATCATGCCTAAAACATTCGTTTAAATTGCTTGGCAGGAGATATGCCGAACGATATGCCAACATCATTAGCAACCTCTCCAATAGTGATTCGACGATTATCCAAAATCATTTTCTTATCTGCTTCAATGTTTTCATTACTTTTTGACGTGCTCCGGCGACCAGGACGAGCATCGTCATTGACATCTTCTCGGCCTTCCTTAAAACAGTTATACCACAATTGAACTTGTGTTCTGCTCATAGTAGACTCGCCAAACGCCACAGTCAACATTTCAAATGTCCTTGCACATTTCATTTCATTTTTTACATAAAATTTAATACAGTTTCTTTGATTCATTTTTTCGAATAGTTAAAATGAAGAGCACACCAAAAAACGACTAACCCTCTTTTCTGTCAAAAACAACAATCCAAAATGGCTAATTTTGTCAACATATATAAACGACATGTGTACCAACATAACATTAAAAAAACGCTAAAATCGAACAGACTTAACTCAAAAAAAATTAAAATAACAGTTATTTTTTGATCACACCTCGTAGTGTCTACGAGCAGTAAAAGAACTAAGAATTTGCTTGACCAAGGAGAAACAGTACTATGTAAATTATAAGCTCGTCTTATTTGAAAATACTGTTATTTGGTTACGTTACCAAGCTTCCCACAAGTACTAAGCAAAGGGACTATATAAATGGATATATTTGTAAATAAATTGTCGAATATAATTTTGATCTACAAGAAATCTTTATTTTACCTCTTGACCTTAATGATTTCATATTCTTGAAATTATCCTCGAAACCGCAATATATAGTTAGAGGTCTATTTCCTTATATTCACATTCACTTTGTCTCATAAAATTCCTTTTGTTAAGAATTTCAGAAAGAACCTAGTGTCAAGACATTCTGTTTCTAGAGATTAGAAACATACCATGTTGAGCGACGAAACTTAATCCCGTAGTTTGTTTTGCCAGAGCGAAGTAATGAAAATAAGTCAAATATAACAATTTATCACACGCTGCAGTGCCACTATGTAAGATGGGCCTCCACATATAATCATAATATCCGCTAGATATACGAAACTCATTATGCAACTCTGATAATCTATATATAATAAGGAGAAAAGAAACTATTTTATAAAAATATGAATACTACTACGAGTATACTACTAATACTTTTCTTTTCAATTAATCAAAAACTTTCATATTTAAAATTTCAAATAGGTTACTACCATAGTAACGTAATATTTTACTCTATAAGGTAATCATAGTCTATACTTTTTTTAAACATTAATTACTACGTTCTTACGCAGGTGGAGTGTGCAGGTTATACCGCTCCCTCGACAGCTCGCGCTCCGAGATGTCCCCGGCACCCGCGCTAGCTGGTGAACTTTGCAACATCTTCCGGCCTTCCGGCATTCTGTTCCTGTTACAAGACGCAGGATATATTTTACAAGATCGGCCGAATAGGAATAGAAGGATTTGTAAAGGTAAGAATATTTTTATAAACCAAGTAAACCAAGTATAGACGTCATAAGCAGAATTACCGGCGACCTATTTGATATAAAATAATTTAAAATTAATAAAAGAGATAATAAAAGATTAGTTTACCAATATATTAAATTATCACATTTATTAAATTATCACACCAATCTGTTGTCTGTGCCAAGACCTATCAAATGTGAACTGAGCATGTGTAGTACAAGATAGATGGCATTCTTACCATATATTTGTTAATACATTAACAATTGAAAATTATACGCAACATAAAAAAAAATATCTTCCAATATTGTAGTTGTAAGTCAAAATTAAATTAAGGATGATTTCTATACGAAAAAAGGTATTCATTTGGTAGACGGGGCAACTAATGCTAGGATCGCTCGAATTCCATAAAGAACTGTACTGTACTGATATAAACCTAGTAAAGTATATTCTTACCGTTTTGAAAAGTCCTACAAAACGTTATCAAACAAATAATAAAGTATATCTAAATAAGCTTCTGCAACAATGTAATCTTCGTGGTGATATATAAGATCAGAGATTGACAATTGTGACACTGGATTAGTTTAATTCCAATTTTAAAATATATATATTTTTAAATATTATATAAGGAATAGGTAGATACTTCAAATTTATCACTATTAAATGATAAATTTGAAGTATCTAGTATTTATTAAATATTTAGATCGACAGATAATAAACATTATTTATTCAGTACTTAGATATATTGTGTTTCGTATAGATTTTTTTCCTTCCTTCAACCACATAAAAGTTATTTGTTTTGAGTTTGGCTATATAATAATTATTACTAAACTAATAATCTTAAAATAAATAATCTTCATATAGTGACTGTTCTTAACTCTACGTCTGGAAACCAAGAGTAATCTATTAGATAGTACCTACTACCTTGTATAATAAACATTTTTTAGTAACTTTTTTTTGCATTACCACCACCTACTAAATAAAGATTTAAATGATTAAATATATTTTACTAATAACAATAATTTAAAATCACTGTATATTTTTTTACTACAACAACAAAACAGGTACTTTGGGTCTTCATAGGAAAAAATACATATTACTTTATTACCATCTTGCGCATTCCGGTCTACGTGTAAACAGCACCTTGACCTAATTTTTTAAATATTAATTAAGTAACTAATATAATGCAAAGCATGGTGATGAGGGTTGATTCGATAGCATCAGGAATAATTTAAAGGTATACGGGAATAGGGAGCGGCGACGCGGGGCCGGCGCCGAAGGCGGCGTCGCGGCGGTACCGGTATGCTTTATGGGTTTTGCTGTTTTTAATGTGTTATTTTATTATATCAACTTTAGCTGCGATTAATAATTAATTTATTGTGATTATTTTATATATTTGGCCAAGTATACAATTATTTCATAAAAAATTTTTATAATTATATAAAGGCAAATACAATAAAAATCGTTTGAGCCGATTTTACAGGGACTAAGGCAAACACATCTTGAAACACATAAAAGCGTATTTTATACTCATTCCATCTAGGTAATGAAAGATTTTACATATTTTTTTTAGGAACATGTAGGTACTAACTAATATTTAAAAAAATTCGTTTTATGAAAATGTGTAATACATAATGATTATTTTAAGAAATTAAAAATGTTTCTTAATGTAATCATATATTTCAGTTTGATAAAAACATAATTATCATGCAATAAATATTTAATTTACACGAATAAAGACTCTACATAGCTCTGTAAAACGGTAACAAACTACTATTCGCGTTCCTCTTTTGAATACCACTTCAGATTAGGAAAGTCGCCGATCGCTGGCGCATGCACAGCACAGATCATATCAAACGGGATGGCAAACAGTATTCATTGTGGAAGGTCAAGCTTTAAAAAATCGTATTAAGCGGGGCTGGGCTGAATAATGACTAAGTGTTCGAAAAGTCAGGTTTTCGAATACCAATAATATATGCGATTAATCCGGTTAAAAATAGTTTCATTAATGCAACTACAGCTATTTTAAAAAAGATAATGCAGCACTAATGTTATGTAGGTATATGAAATCTCGTTTAATAACATATTATAAATATTGTAAAATGACGGGGACGATATTCTTATTTTTTAAAATAAAATATATGTTCAGTATATAAAAAAATTAAATACAATAAGAAGATGACAAAGTATATAGCTTAACTATATTCCATATTTTTATAGTAATTCAGTATAAAAATTATCAATTACTACTGTTAACGTGTTATTGCTATATTAAATATCGAACGAAAAATGCAACAAAATTCTACTAACCCAACTATTTTCATAATTTGAGGCAGGTCAAGAAACTCCAAGCATCCCTTTGTACGCATTTACCTTTATGTACGCAATTTAAAAGGGTGGCTAAATAATAAGTAAGGGTTGTTTTAAACCGAACCCGTTGTTTGGCGCCACACGCAAAGTCGCAGGACGACGCGCGACACCGCCGGGTCGCGCCGCGATGCCGCGCCGGACTGCCGACTGCCGTTGTCGAGTCGTCGACTGACTCATTGTAGCAAACTTTCTAATTACGATGTGTATTCTATTGCTAACAGGAAAATGTAGATTTTGCACTTTACTAACACCTAACGCAATTATAGTCAAATTTACAGAGAAGACAACCTCGACACAATATATATACTTATTCTAGCCATAAATACTGATATAATTAAAAATAAACAAAATATAACTTTTGAATTTAGAATCAGTCAGTTTTATATATTTGTTTTATTGTGTTTTCTTATTTTCGCGCCAATATGGTATAAAATATTTTGCGATATTAAAATGGAGTGAAGGTGATAGAAAAACGTATGAATCGCTGTGATGGCATTACATAAACTTTATGTATGGTGCCCAATACAATTTTTAAAATCCTCCATACGCTTGGTATTAGTCAAAGTTTGTGTACAGGGCCTATAGACAGGTACAATAAATCGTTTGTGACAGAAAAACATCTGGCCGTCCATGTAATGTTCGTACGAAGCAGTAAGCGAAAAGAGATCAAAGCAATAAGGGAAAGAATTCGAAGAAACCCTGACCGAAAGGTTTTAACTCGGGCGATGAAGATAGCACCTAGAACCATGTTGCATATTTTAAAAGATGACTTAGGAGTTGCAGCCTATAAGAGACGTACTAGTCATTTGCGAAAATATGAGGCTTATTAAACCTGATGTAATGGTTATGTTTATTATAGTTTTTATGGAAACTTAAGATGTTGCCAATCCTGTCTGTAACTCCCTTCACATATTGTATTAGTGCTGTTTGTCTCTCCACTGTTAGCGTCTTGTTGGTCTTCCCACAACGCTGGCGGTGAACCTTATTTTGATGAAGGGCACTCTTCGCCTGTCGAAGCTCGTCCCCTAGGTGATCAGAAGTGGTGGGCTCTCTGAAACAAAGATTTGTCAACGGTAGATAGCTGTGTAGGGTGGTGGTGGGATTCACCATTGAAATATCTGTTGGTGTGGGTGGGTTTCCTGTAAAACCTACTTTGCCATTAAGATTTTTTATTATTAACACATCAAGAAAAGCTAAAGAATTATTTGCCGGTAATTCTATTGTAAATTGAATATTATTTATTAATAGAATTGAGATGGTTTAGGAACATATGAATATTGTCCGTAGGTGAAATTGTTAAAAGTATCATCTACTATTACTTATTTACCTTGGGTATACGTGGTGCAGTGCTAAGGGCCATCTCCTCAAAGTTTTCCATCTATATAGTACTGGGGACAGGCGAACTCATAGTAGATATCCAAAGTACAAAGAAATCCTTCCCGTGAACAAAATATAAAATTTACAATGCGTACTAGTTACAGAACTCAACATGGAACTTTTTCTAAAAGACTACAAATACATACACTATTTCCAAGATTGAGAATGTATTGAAAACGATCACGTCTAAACGGCATTTATTTAGTTTCAGTTAAAAAAAATATTTCTCAAAAGAAACTTGCATTCGAGTTATTTATTCGTGATAGCTTAACGAGTCTACCGTGGTTCTTTATCAGATTTTCTTTAATTTTTATATAGGCGAATAGGAAATGCCTATCACTTTAAACAATTTTTGTTAAGGGACATTTACTTGTTTCTTATGGTTTAGCTAGATTATTATGGTTATTGATTAAAATGTGCATCACATAGCCTTTCCATACTTCTTACAGTTTAGCTGGTCTATTATGACCAGGTGTTCCACTCTTCGTAATCAAATACCCGTGTATTACTGTCCTGCCCAGGGTCAAAAGCGATACAACAAAACAGTTTCATTCAAATTCGTCCCGTAGATCCAAAGATGTGTGTGTACAAACTGACAGACCCTTTTATTACTTTTTTCCCCTCCCTAAATTATTTTTTGTAAATGTATTCAATCTGCAGACACAATTGTTATACTAAACAATTTATTGCAATATACATATATTTTTTATTAATTTTTACGAAGTCAACAACATTATAAGCACCCCTAGGCTTATATATACGACAGTTTTACGTACACACTTACATCTTTAAATGTAATTATAAATTTTCAGTTTCTATCCCGCTATAATTATATCATATCATAAATTAAATGAAAATTTGGATAACAACACAAGTTTTATCTTTGCGTCCGATAAAAATTTTTTTTTTAACTTACGCTTGTTGATGTATTTATGAATAATATAACGTCTGTGTAATCGGGTTCGGCTGGGGGATCAATACCCACACATAATTTTCATATCTTCACCAGAGCAGGACAAAGTGCAGCGTTGAGGGCTGCCGCTCAAAACAAAATGTCTCGAATTCGAGCGGACAGTCGACGGTGAACGGAGAGTCTTGACACTAGATTCTCTCTGACTACCATGCTGCGCGGGAAAAAGTGTGATACTGCTAGAAATAAATTCTAGAGTAGAATTGATAACTTATATATTCGCGTTACTTGAATTATATTTTTCTTATGTATTAATAAGTTACATATCTACCCCCTTTTTGTACAACGATCTAAATTGTATAAAGAACATATTAAATAAATTTAACTCATTGCTACAAATGGTTGTCATTCTTGCTAATTAAGACGAAGTCAAGAGTCAAACCTGTCAAACTTAGCTGTAATAAAGTTTTCATTAAATAACAAAAAATGCTTTTCGTTTCAATTTGATAATTCTTTATTTTATCGTGGTATCGTGTACAAAATATCAACAAATGATAATTATTATAATCATTGTACGATTAGATTGATATCAATAAAATATTTTATTTTATGAATCAAAATATGCCTGTGACTCATACGAATCCACTGAAAATGTAACACCCACGCTCTGAAAATTGGGATCATACAATAAAGCCTTCTGAATCATACTTCTCTTAATAATCGAGGTATTGGTAGTTGTCCTCCATGTATAAATACGCCTACCAAAACATTTAAAAAGATAACATGTAAATATTTTGGTAGGCATATTCGTGAATCGTTTCTCATGATTGTTTTTTTAATTAGTTTTAAAATGTAATTATTCTTAAATTTGCACTGTCATTGACTAAATTGTTCTGAAATTAAAATTAAATATTAAAGTGTATTTTGAAAATTAATATGTATTTTAATAAAAAATATATCACCTTAAGCAGATGGTAGTCGGATGACTATCTCGTGTTTAAACAATAATAAAAGAACGCAAATGATTCTCTGTTTTGAACTATTTATGTAAAAAAGCATTCATGATAAAGTAAATAAATTAAAGAAAAATAAAGTAAAGAAAAATAAATATATTTCGACTAAAGGTAAGGAAGTTTTCGCCCAAATTAGGAAATAAAGGAATTATATTATGTTTCTATATATGGTTAATTTATTTTAATACTAATAAACTATTTTTTTTATACCTTCTTTACTAACATAAACTGTTAACATTATGAGGGACATAATATTGTACATTTAATTGACTACCATAATCAGTCGAAGTTTAAAAGTTTAAATTCACAGCGCATGCGCAGTTTGTAACACGTCTGTGCCACGTGACGCGTCGCGGCCAATCGACGCGAAACACTGCTAGTGTGACATAGGTTCGTACTGCATGCACACGCGTTATCTCCTAGACGTTGACTTTTCCAAAGTTAACTTCAGAAGTTCAGGTGGCCGGTTCCGTGCTGTAGTTGCTCAATAAAAATTAACAAACTTGTCTTATCAGTATTACTTAGTACGACAAAAGTGCTCTTACAATCGCCATTCGCGATAACCTGTTTGTAAATTCTTGGAAGCGTGCATGCTGTGATCGAGACAAGACCTTGATAACTAGTTCCTTGGACGAGCGAAGAGACAGTTATTATAGGATCATGCTCGAAGAGGTACGTGTTTAGTTTACGTTTTGCGAGCGGCCGTGCGTGTTTATATTGTTAAAACGTCGTAATTGGTGAGGTTGAGTGCAAAGTTCGCTTCCAAGACTAAGTAAATCTGCAGAGTGCTATACGGCCAGTGATATTATGATAAAATAAATGTGTGCGACGGAAAGATCGCTGTGAGGTGTCTGGACGAGACACGCAGCACGCTGTATAGCGATGGACAACGGCGGAGGTAAACCGTGTGTAGTGCATGAATTGTTCCACTTCGTGACAAATTTCAACTGTTTGAAACCTTGGTCTGGCACTTGGCACGTAGTTGAAATATTTTCTGTTTTACTTTGCAAATTCTGTTTAAACTAGCTGCGTGAGTTCTTTTCATTAGTACGTTTATCGTCTGCCGCTGTAAATAATAGCTTCCTTCTCAGTCTGTTAGTCAGCTACAAGTGTGTGGTTCTATAAATATACCAAAATCTGGCCGCAACGCGACTGTAGGACGTAGCATGGGCGTTTAGTTATTGTAAATTAAATTTTAAAAGTAGTTCAACTTCTACTACCTTAGAATTTAGATACTATTATTTATTTTATAAACTGCAATATTTTGCACAATACACACTAAATATGTAATAACAAATTCTTGTAACTATAAAGAATAAAGCTGATTCGATTAATAAAAATAAAGCAATTTTATCATTATTATAACCTCAATTTCAGACTATCATAGACTTGTAAAGATATAAATGTAGTGTAATAAATATTTTGTGCATTTGCAACAGTAATTACATTATTAATGATAACATTGTTATTGACACTTATAGTGTAGTTATTATGTAAGGAATACTCTAATAGATCTTTATTTATTTATGTATATAAATCATTATATTAGTTCGCATGGTGGATATTGCTTTCAATACAAATTATGCTTTCTCCATACTGTAGTTGAATGCTAAATTAGTCTTGCTTATATTACTATACTGTGAAATTGAAGATTGTATTATTTTTAAATTAACTTGAATTTGATAAAATTATTGGTAAATTGAAAAAAAAAACAATATATTTTAAAGCGCTTTAAATGTATTGAAAATTGATTTAAAGTATTGGTTTAATAAATAAAGGGTAATAAAAAAATTACACAGTCAATTATCCCAAACTAGATAAGCTGATGAATTAATGAAGTTATAAATATCATGTACAATGAATATGTGAATAACCAAAGAGTTAGTATTAACTTTGTCTTGTTTAGAGATGAAAAATTAAAATAATTAAATTATGATCAATCCTGTGAGTGGGAACTGAAACCACAACTACTCGTGATTACAGTCAGACACTGTCCCACTTTGCCACAATGGCCTCAATAATGTATACATATCACAAAAAAATATAAACTTTTTAATAGCTCTTGAGTTTCATTGTAGAATGGACATATGTCTGTTATACATTTAATAGAGGAAGTTCTCATAATAGAGATTTCACAGATCCATCTTCAAGCCCATAAGAAGTGTAGACTTAGTCATTAAATTAACTTTACTATTTTAAATATTTTGATGATTTATTACTGTTATTTTAAATATTTTTTTTGATATTAGCCTATTTAATTAAAGTGTAGCTGAAACAAAAGTTATTTTAATATCCTTGTAAATTAATATAATATTATAATTTATTTTCATTTATTAATTCAAGTAATAATTGCTTGATTATGATTACATAATTTTGGTAATAGACAAAAATACTGCTGGAAAAAGATCCCAAACCTTTAGGCACTTTAAGCCTCAAAATATCTGATATGCCCCTTTTCCTTCATTAATTAATTTTATTAGGGTGAAATCTGGCACCCTCAATGCAATCTGATATTACTACAAATCTATAATACAATAATGTTCATTATAAATTTTTGCTTAATCATAAATACCTTGGACCTAAATTTCAAAGTGCATTAATTGCAAAGGTAAAATCATTAGTTCCACATACACTTGATTATATTCAGAATGGCCTACTTTCCCTGGTCTGGTAAGACCTAAATGTCACTAAAAAAGAAGTAAACTTAAAAGAATGAAGTGTCTTTACACAAATTTCTTTTTGCTCACTGGATATAGCAGAGAGCTGCTTGAAGCTAAAAATAAATTAATTATATAGCAGCTAGCTCTAAAAGTATACATTTGTGTCCAAAATTATAGTATAATATTTTCTTTGTAGTATTGAATTAAAATAAAATAGGAATGGATGTTATGGAACTCCATAATAAAAACCATGGAATATCCAAAATAAAATACTATTCGTTGCTAAATCTGATAATTTCGAATAACGCGTAGAGTCTAGATCTTTAGCTTCTAGTCAAATCTTAATGTCAAGCCTTTACTTGAAGAGTGTCGATGACTCTATGCAGGAATTTTTCATAATGTTTATAGTCAGTTTTTACTTTTTATAGTCAACGCAAGCCAAATTGCAGGTTACAACTTGTCAAATATATTTCAATAATACCCTACAGTCACTTCTACGTTATGCTTATGGTAAAAACGTATAAGGGAAATACGGGCGTGCGATAATAACGATAATTTATTCAAAATCAGGCATATTATGTAAATATAATCTATTTAAGGCAAACCGTACGTTATTTTAACAATTTACTTTGTTACCTTTATCAGTTTTGTCTTTTAAAGTAATTTCGCGTAAGAGGCGCGGGTTTGAGTCCCGCTAAGTTCAAAATTTAATACGTTTTCTAAAAAATTTTTTTACATAATATGTTTCCTTTTTCACTCGCAATTAGCATGCAGTAAATAGTTAAGTGCTGCCGCCACCTACTAGTCGCTCCTAGTCTCAGTTTAATTGCCACTTACTAACTTACCATATCGTCAACTTTGTACCTCTTTCTATACTTCTCAATTTATTTACATACTTTATATTTATTTTTTAAATATTATTCTTAGTAAAAAAAGGTGAAGGGGAGATAAGTTCATGAAAATTCAATGTTTGATCGTATCGCATTTACAATTTACAAATAATAATTATGTAACATTTTGTAATAAAATAAAATGAAACTTTATTGTTACTCTAGTTTACTTACATGCTACTACATAAATGAAAATGCCTAATTTAATTTAAAATAATTACTTAGTTCCTAATAGTGATTTACATATATTTATTGGCAAACGGTCGTTAATCTGATGTGACTTGTCTTCCGACAAAGGCTTCCTCTAAAGCTTTCCACGTTTGTCTATCCTTCGCTGCACGGGTCCATAATGGCCCTGCTATTTCCCTGATGTCATCCTCCCATCTCTTAAACTGTCTACCTCTTTTCCTTTTGCTGTCTCTTGGGTACCATTCTGTTATTGTTCTTGTCCATCTTCACTTCAATTGTTTGTAAGTTGTGTATGCATTTTTAAACCTTGTTTCTTTTGATATCTTTTATTTTTACTCTGTCCGTTCTTTTGAGTATGAGATTTTGTAATAAGAGTCATTAAATATTCACATTTGAAGAACAATCTTTATATTATACTACATCATAGAAATTAAGTAAACAGAGTTTCTTAATTTTAGTTCAATAAAATTTTCATTTTTTAGTAATTAGAATATGGACTTTTCGCTGTTATTTGAATCAAGTAATTTTTTTAACATACTGCCGTATAAAATATGAAAACATTTTTATACAATGTATAAAGAAAAATTATGCGGCGTGACTCGAATCCGCGCTTGTTAAAAATCGTCCCACTGTTTGAACGCGTGGCTAAGCGGTCAGAGCCCTTGCCCGGGTTTCCAAAAGACTAAATTGTCCCGTTGCGTTGAAATAAAAAATCATGCGTTTTCTAAAATTTTTCATAATCCAAAGTGTGATTATTTAAAAAACAGTTATAGACAAGGTATAAATACAAGAAGTGAAAATAAGCTGATTACTCCTAGTTTTCACCTACAAGAGGTGAATATCATTTACGTTTAATAAAATTCCACATATCATTTCAGACCGGCTACTTGAACAATTTAAAATCAAGATGAAAAAAATATCATTGAAATATCAAGAGATTGAAAGTATATTCAGTATACTATTCTGATGTTAAAGTGTGGAATTAAATGCTGTTTCATAGTTGCTGCAGTCTTGTCATAGTTGTGACATCGTTGTAAAATTATATATTTAAAAAGAGCAACTGTTGAATTTCTCGCCGGCTCTTCTCAGAACTGCCTTGCGAGCCGGTAGTAGCTTCCGTTGAAAATACTGACATTCTATGTTAATTGCCGATTCGAAAGTGCTTGTAATAACCCATTTGAAAAAAGAATATTTTGATTTAGTGAATAACACTTTAAAAATGGTAAATTACTGTTAGTTATAAATTAACTACCTACACCTATATAAAAAAATTTTCACTTTCTAGTGGAGATCGTCCATAATTTTTCAAGGTTGTCAATTTTTATGTAAGTTTACAATTACACAGATCACATTAAGAAATTACAGATTTTAAATTTGAACTAGATAATGAACTTTAACCCCACCACGTATTTTGATAAGCGATGACGGCTTTTTATTTGTAAAAAGCCATTTTTTTTTGTGCCACAAATAAATCGATTATGTATCCATATTCGTACAAGGTTACATCAGGTATTATAATTTTGTTTTTTTTTATATACAACAAAACCCTTATATTTAATAAGATTTCGTTTTATATGTATGGTAAAAATATAAATATTATTAACCATGTTCTATCACAATTTTATTGTTACTATTTCTATTTAAGTACTCATTTACTTTAGTTTAACTTTATAAATACATTTTTTGATTGCCGTTATTATTGCACCAAAACCTAAATAACCAATGAAAACTGGCCGTAATTAATATATGCGGCCAGCATTGACCGTTAGAGCGAAAATGGCGTATTAAACCGGCTGATAAATCATATTAACTATGAACGAATTGTATGATTAAAGTAGCAGGATCCCTGTAAAAATGCGTGTTATGCGAGAAATCGTAGTTAGAGTATATAACAGAATCTTCATTTACCTTACTTCAATGTCGTTACATCATTTATCTGCTTTTAGCTTCGATAGCACTTAGAAAGTAGGCATTCAATCGTTTAAAATCTGCTGCTCATCACAAAGTACGCTGTGTTATATAATAAGGATATGGGAATATGGATACGAGGATATTAGTATAAGAAGCTAAAAAATTAGACGTGAAAGTGACTTTGTCTATGTTACAGAAGGCGTTTTGCCTGTAGACCACGTTGAAGAGCAGCCTCCTAACTTCAATATAAGTGATGTCAGTGAGTATCGAATCACTTACTTTTAATATGGATTTCATTTAAGTGGTTCTGTTTCGAAATTTCTCACTATATACAAAAGTGTATGTCAAGCACATGGTGTTATATTTATTTAATGTATTTCTAATCATTATTACTTTCTGCACTTGTCTTCTATGCGAAACTGTGCTAAATTTTGAAGGCCACCACCAAAATTTTCGTCTAAAGGGACTGACGAAAGGGTTTAGTTTTACCTTGACGTATTATTAAAAATTATTCAATAACCATATACCGTAACACCATACAATAAAAACACAAAGTGCAGTAGGTAAATACACACATAGCTTTGTTTAAAATTGGCGAATAATTTGCGAAATATTAGTGTAATATGAATAATAAAAAAGAATACTTTTCTACTTTTCCTCTCTCGTATTCGTTTTTTAATCAATTCTATTTAATTGTTAGTGTTGTGATAAACATTGGGTACACTTTATGCAAATTGAAGTTAAAAATCAATATAATTATATGGCATATTAACATACTCCAAGTAATTAATTAATACCGTAGTATGCGACAAAATCTTACTTCAAATACTTCAAATATTAATATATTACACACAAAACTACAACACTATATATGTTAATTAATAGTAATCAAAAATAATAAAAGATATCAAAAACCACGTAGAACTAATAACTTCAAAATCATTTTCATTAAAAGAATAATTATGCCTTAGCTTATCTATTTAAACAAAAAATTTAATTCATCTATATCAATTTAAAAAATACATAAAATCACGCTCTCGCGACCTTTTTTTTTTGCTACTAATAGATACTTAATCTTGACAGACGTCATCAAAATTAATGTGGAAATTGTATACGACAAAATTGAAAATAACGGCATATTATTGATTAGATAACATATCAAGGGTGAAGCGAAATGCTATGCTGTAAAGTCAGAAATATGATTACTTTTTCTTAACTAAAGTTTATACGTATCATATAAATAAAAACTGAAGCACAGTGGCTGACTATATATGGTTGTAAATTCGATCCCCACTCAGGAGAATAATAATATTTTAAATATTTTTATTTCCCTGTATGACAGAAGGCGGCGTTGAGTTCCGCCAATAAGATCACGCAATGTCACAACTTCGGGCGGAAAGTAGAGAACAGTGTCATGACACTAGGTTCCCTCTGCCTACCCTGCTATGAGGGATAAAGCGTGAAGCAATTATTTTATGCATGACATTCTTGAGATAACTACGGTATTAAATTTGATAAAAATAAGTATTTAGTACTATATCGGTTAAAGTAAACATCCTTAAAAGATGCGTATACACCATCGCGGACTGTTTTCTACATACTTTCTATAAAAGAAGAACAATCCAATCATATATAGTTTTGTTATAATTAAAAATGTTTTGAGCAGTGTTTTTATGAAGGAGGATACTTTAGGATGCTATTAGTACTCTACTGTCTCTATAAATAATATACTATTCCATTACTTTGTTCTTTCTCTTCAGGTCTAGCCAGTGTTTGCAATGTAAGGACAGAAAAATATGTGAATATTTTAAAGAAGTTTTAGATTTGCGTAACAATTTTTTTTTAGTGTTTTTGGCGTATTGATTTTCAAGGTCTAGACCTATCGAGGTAGTCAAAGTGAACCTCAAGACACTCTGTTCTCCTCTTTCCACCTGCATTGGGGACATTGCGTGTTGTCATTGTTGGCCTCATACTTTTTATGTGACCTTCATCCACTATCGTTGATACTGCTGTTCTCGAAGGTTAGCTGAAGTATCTCCTCCTCCTCCCCCTTCCTCTCTTACCGCTCACATTTGCGTCATATATCTTTCATCACTCATCCTATCGATGTGCCCAAACCGTCCTCGCTTACTACTACTCCACCACCCTGAAACTTTATAATTATGATTTAAGATTAAGATTCAAATATTCTCTTTATGTATTTTTTTTTACCTTTTATTATTTTTCGAAATATTATTTCACAAGATAAAGGAAAATATTAAAAAATAATTAACTGGTAATATTCATTAGATACAAATAAAGAACATTTAATTACATACAAATAAAAACGCTTGAAATCATTAGATTAATCAAGCTATGAAATACTGAACTGTAAGTACTGATAACATTATATACTTAGTTTTGCCATAAATATTGTGACAAATAAGAACTATTTTTTTTATTGTTCGTAACATTTATTACTATTACAGAGTGTCAGTTTTATATATTAATATATTTAAAGGTAAAACCTTTAAAAATATATAAAGCTTATCTGACACTGCAAATCGTATGGATTGTTTTACGGACTCTAAAAATTATCTCTAAAACTCTCTAAAACTGACCATAAATCATAATCCTAATCTGAATAGTGGATTAAGGATTAGGACTAGATGACAGCCAGTCTTCAGCTCTGATTATGTCAGGAACGTTCGTTTGTTTTTTTTCTGTGACCTGCCTTTGCGTACCGCTAAGTAGTTATTCTAATTTTACCACCCTCTTTTTATATCATAATTTAAATCTGACCAGTGTGTCGCTTACAGGCTGCAAGTCCTAAGTCATCTTTTAAAATACGCAGGATGGTTCTGGGTGTTATCTTCAACTACCGAGATAAAATACATTGCTTTCCGACAGGAGTTCTTCGATTTTTTCTCATACTGCTTTGATCGCCTTTTCGTATGACCCCTATGTGAACAGTTAAGATCTTTTTCTGTCACAACCCGGGGAGGTTTCATTGTACCTATTAATACCCCAATAACAAACATTTGACTAATACCAAGCTTATGGAGGATTTAAAAAATTGTATTTGGCACTCTACCTACTTTATGTAATGTCATAACAGCGATTCGGTTCTCTTTATGATTATACTCCGTGTTAATATCACAAAATATTTTACAATATATTGGCGCGAAAACAAAAAAACACAATGGACAATCATATAAAACTGAGAGAATCCAAATTCAAAAGTAATGTTTTGTTAATTTTTAATTATAACATGATTACGGCCAGACTAAGTATATTATATATACCTAATATGATAAATTCTAAGTTACATTCAGTTGCATGATGGTGCATTTCTTATAGTAAATACGACTTTAGTGGAACTAAAACCTACGTGCTTAAGACGCTGCTTGTAATGTAATCATAAGTAAATATGTAATACTCTTATTAGTAAAAACAACGAGAGGCTATCGTGGCGCAGTGGCATAGCGTCAGCGATCACTCTTCGTCACTCTTGAGAGTTAAATTATTTCCTCGCTTTGGTAAGACAAGAGACGACGTTCATACCGCCTCTCTACTTGCGATGTTAAGAGACCAGAGAGAGAATCCGTCCGTTCTAGAAAATTATTGACGGGCCCAATTCTCTGGAACGGAGTACCTTAACACTAGGTTCTCTCTAATTACCCTTCTCTATTTGTGGGAAAAGGCTAATTACAAAATATTAGTCTTTGCATGGTGATGATTTTACTCTTTATATTAATAAATCGAACTCGATCACCGTCCGGCAACTTAATAGTCACAATCCACTAGGTCATAGGCTAGCCATAATCAATAAAGAAATAATAAAATGTATATGTTTATATGAAATATTAAAACACGAGACTGTTTTTATTAGCGACTCGCTCAAAGTTGTAAGATCATCTTATCAATGAACACTTAAATTAATATATTAAATTTAATGTAATATTTTCTGTTAATATAGTGTACGAAGATAACGACAGTAAAAAAAAAAGTGTTGTTGCAGGACTATAAATAAATATGGTGAATAAACATGTTCTTTATGGTTTTTATTTTATTGAAAACATATTTCTTAATATACTCCAACAAGTACATTTTCTGCTTTAATAGACTCCACTTTCCGCCACATTTTCTGGAGGCATTGGCGTTTAGTTACGTTGCTCAACACAGTATCGTAACTCAACGTCGCGCTTCGTCGCACCAGACCGGAGAAATAACGTAATTTAAATATAAACTACCCAGTGGGAATTAAACCCCATCTATCGCACTTGCTCGGATACTGTCCCACGGCGTCGTTATGTTGAATATAAATAAAAATTGTATGTCTATGTTGAGAGAGGCTTCGAAATTACATACAACTCGTACATTACAAAAACATCGTATCGTTTCACTTCTCCACAAATACCAATGATAACTTTCACTGCATATCGGTTTTTCCCCGCTGCCGGAAACAATTTCTTAGGCTAAGAGATCCGACACAGAATCATATTCCCTTTTTGTTTGTTTTTACTGCGTACTTATATAACGAACATTTTGTTTTTACTACATATTTAATTATAAAATTTATATATTCATAATTTTATTGTTGTTTATAAATTTAAGTTTAATTGTCACTTGGGAATTCCTTTTTTTATTAGAGAGCTTTTTTTTCATCGATCAATAAGACAGAGAGCGTTGAGTTCCGCTACGCGACATGCAATGCGTCTAAACTCTATAAAGTTAGTGGAAAATTATGTGAACGAGTAATGAAAATTATACAAAATATTTTTATATTCTCTGTAGAGAAATTTTTAAAACTACTAACAACAGAAATGAGTTGTACACAAGCGTATAAGAATTTCAACGTAGCTAGATCGCAGAACGTTTCGCTCAGTAGTCAGAACATTTGGATGGTTTTCAAGAGGCGCGGGTTCGAGTACCGCAAAGAAGAAATTTTTATAAAATGGTTATTAATTTTCTACGTGTAATACTTAAAAATAATAAATATACTAAAATGCTTTTCGCACGTATAGTTTTGAACGTTTATTTATTTATCAAATAAATTTAATATTAAATTATGAACCAAAATCAAAACACATTTCTTTTTAGGACAGTGCTCTTATCTTAATTCAATTTTGGAATCCTTAATAATCTTTTATAACATTTCATTTATCATAGTCCATTCATTCATATTATTGTGATATTTGTTGATAATATTAGTCATGATAAAGAATTACTTAAAAAACCATTTCGTCAATTATTAAATTGTCAATTTTTCGCCATTTGAAATTTGTGTACGCGTGTAGGATATCGATATCGACTTATTATACGATTTAAGAATGTAGGTATTTTGGGGAGAGTAAGTTAACCATGTCTTCTTTTTTCTCATGGGTTTGGGTTCTTAATAGTTTTCACGTAAAATTACAAATTTATGAAATTTTAAACATTTAAAATATTTACAGTGGCAAAAACCGTCTTGCGTAATAAATTAATGGCACGTTACTAGTGAAAATTTTTATTTACATTAACAATATTTTCACGCTTCACGCTTTATCCCTAGCGGGGTAGTCAGGGAGAACCGAGCACCAAAGATTACGGCCTGCGTACTTCTTTCGCCTCGTTCACTGTCATAAACTTCTTCAACACTCCCTCCGGGCGTCCTCCTTCTTTTTACATGACCCTCCTCCAGCATCATCGATGCTGTCTGTGTTCTCAAAGGTCAACCGAGGCCTCTGTCACCGCTAATCTTATATTTTAGATTGAGATACGCTTATTTAAAAAAAAATGTTTTATATATATTTATGTTAAGTGTTTATATTGTTGTGTGTTGTACAGTTGAAGCGATCTGCAACGACCCGCTGTACGGCACGGGCGTAGAGATGCCGCGCCCGGCGCCCCACCCGGGGCACCCCCAAGTGCGTATAGCGGAACAACCGGCTGGCAAAGCCCTGAGGTATACAATAATGAATTACTATGTTATATGCTAATGCATAATTTATTTAAAGAAGGTTTGTGGAGGTGTAAATGATAATAATATTCTCATTTTTTTAAAAACTTGAGCCATACGAACATGATAACCGCAGCGCTAGAATAACGATGAGATGAGAGTAGAAAAAATAGTTAAGTGTTTTTATATAAATCCATAGGGTTCCTTCCCGACGATAATTCAATATGGAAACATATTTTAAAGTGGTAATATTTTATTTGCAACAATTATAACACTTTTAGGTAATTCTAAACCCGCATTCAAGATCTATCAAAGACCACATTGTCTTTCAAAGGGTAAAAAAAATATTACGCAAGAATTTATTCCTATCTGCTGTCTCGTCACAATGTACGCTAGATTTAGAAGTGACGTCCCTCCGCGTCCTTCTTCTGCCCGTTCATCTGACGCATGAATATATATTAAGTAAACGCGATTAGTTGTGGGTTCTATTCTCACTCGGGTAACTGATTATATTTATATAATTTTGGCAGGCAGGTTCCTTTAAGATTGTAAATTATAAAAACTAGTTTACGATTCAAATCGGCTCGTACAGAAACTTGTAAATAAAAATTAAAATTGTTTGAATGTGCCTGCAGAGAACGAAATTACTTTCCACTAGATTTTATCTGTTTACAATGCAAAATGCACTAAAAAATGAGGATAAAAAGTATAGGTAACTATACTGTCTGACAGTTTCATTATTTAATATTAAAGGCTCATGTGCCTTTATGGCCGATGTTTAACGATTAGATAATTATTATTAAGCATATGATGACTGACAAGTCAGTCATTAGTTATAAAGTAGTATTCAATAAAACTCGATCTTGCTCAAGACTTATTAAAACTAATTTTCTTTGACTCCGCGTCGAATACAGGAAAAACTGAGGAAGTAAATGACGAATGAATAAAAAAAACATTACAGTGTGTAATTAGAGTAATATTATACGAGACGATACACAATATATCATTGTTTCCTTCTACGTCCAGCCATTTGCCTGTAGACTGCAAGGCAATGTGCATTTTTGTACCGTCTAATAATTTTATGGTGAAATAAAATCGTCATGACCCAGTAGGAAATAAGGCAAACTCACACGTAATTCGTACGTATATGTAGTGCAATGCCTGACAGGTGTCAAAGTTTATGGGGATTTTTACAGTACTGGATTCATAATATATTTTTTATTTATTCTATCTATATCGTAACAAAACACAGAATGCCTGGAATACGCGCACTTTGTCTAAATTACCACCTCTTTTTGCCATGATAACAGGTAACAAGCTAAGAATAAATAATAGATTATGCTTGTTTTACAAATATTTTTACACATTTGACATTTTAATTGTTTTAAATAATAAGTAACTTTACGCTTTTTCCTGCATATCATTTAAAATATTAACTTTCTCAATACATATTTAAATTGAAGCAACTACGGTTCATATACAGAAGGTTACTTATAATGAAAGTAAGGTAAGTTAAATAAAGTTTATAATGTTAATCTTATTACAAAAAATATGCTTGTTCCACAATCACATTTGACAATCATTATTGACGTATGGAACATGTTTGCCAGGTTTCGATACGAATGCGAGGGAAGGTCAGCGGGTTCGATACCCGGCGTAAATAGCACGCCCGAGCGGAAGACTTACCCCACCATAGAAATATGCGGACACAAAGGACAAGTTGTGATCGTAGTGTCCTGTGTTACGAGAGATGAACCGTACAAGTGAGTTTTTTTTGAAAATGCTTTACTTTCAACACTGTATTTTAAATAATTTAATTATATATTCTGTTTTCATATCTATCTGTATATATTAATATAAATAGAAATTTATTTCTTACTCATATCTTCTTAGGTATAATCATACATATCTTACGGCTTTATTTTGTTCTTTTGCTTTTAATAAAAAAACAACTGACCTTTGCCCTGATTAAAGGTTAGGCTACTCAGTACGTCTAAATAATAAACAGTTTTTAGATATCTATTCTTCTAATAGGTATAACTTTAATAAAGCCGAATTACCTTTGTTTTGGGGAATTTACTATTTGAATATGTAATTTGTTCGTCATCGTCTATTTAGCTAATTTTAAAGATTTTATTACAATAACAGACCGCTCCCTAGTAATTTTGCAAGCTAAGTAAAATTAACTTATGTTTGGTAACACATAAAATACTTTGAGATTAAGTCATTCATCCCCTAGCATTAACATTTTTTTTGTCTAGAAATATAAAAGTTAAATTAAAATTTGAACACTTACGAGTAATGCGAACACCTTCGTGACACTGTTTAAGCATTGCGCCTAATTAAACTGTAGGTAACGGCAATATTAATCTAACTTATACACTAAAATTAATGAAAAGTTATAGCATTTGATATTTCAATCAATCTCATAGTATCATAAATCTATTAGTACCATAAATCCTTAAGGGAAGTTCCATTTTGGCTTTATATGTAATGTAATTTAACCCAATTTAATCCATTTCCTCTCTTCGCCAGACCTCACCCTCACAATCTAGTCGGTAGAGAGCGTTGTGAGAATGGCGTGTGCACTCTTAAGACTACAATCACAGAGGAAAATCCGCAAGTGTCTTTCAGCAACCTCGGCATACAATGTGTGAAACGGAAAGACATCACAGATGCCCTCAAGACCAGAGAGAAGTTGCGGGTGGATCCATTCAAGAGTAAGTTATACAATTTTTTTTGTTTTACATATAAAAAAAATATATGACCTGACTAAAGAGGAACGCTTTTATCAAATACTTAATATACAATCATTTTTTATTATCTATTCTGTAACACAATTAAAAATATAACAGTTCAAGTGACAATGAATAATAAGTATAAATTACTACTTATATTCCGAGTATATCAATATAATGTAGTCAGTCGTTTATTATCTATAGAAGTCTCTACACAATGTCAGAGACCCTCGAGCCAGCTGATAAACTTTACACCAGGGACGTACAAGAGTCCAATTTATAGTATATAATTCCATATTTTGTACTAGTACGGAGAGCGTAGTATGACACTATTGTCTATGTTTGTTCCGGCTAAGCTCTGAAATGGCTGCACCGATTTTGACGGAACTTTCGCCAGAAGATATCTGATGTAATATGAGTAGTAACTTAGGCTACTTTTATTTTAGAATTCCACACGGACGGAGTCCCGGGCGCGGCTAATAAAGAATATTTTGATTTCGATTCATTTGTATATTTAAAGATTGCGGTGTCATTAACTAAATAGTTGGTTAACTTGGTTATGGAAAGTATTCGTATAAAGCAGTGTCTACTAAGAATATTATTACTCCACGTTTCTAATCTACTAGCTTGTTGAACAGTCCGCGTGTTTATTTAACATTTACTTCCGTTTATGTTACATAATAGATACCCGGCTGACATTAAAAAAAAATCTAATATATTCTCCGAAATATTGAACGGTGCCATTATGATATAGATCCCTGGTACCTAGATCATAGGGATTGAAAATATGACGTCACTGCACGATTTATAAGTCTATATGTAATAGTTGCTGGTTCAAATCTTCCTTTTTTTAAAAAAACTAACTTTTTTATCGTGTTTGTTGTAGTTATTATTAAGAATACGTAATAAATGAAGAAGTGTAATTCAATAGCCGCGTAAACAGTATACAATATGGAGTAAAAATTTTGCACCCCTTTTTATGAAAATAATGCACGATAATTGGAATAATTTTTATATATTACATAATAATCACAAGAAATATATTAAATTAATAAAATAAATAGTATAAGCATTTCCATATGTTTGACATACACATTTTTGTAAAGTGGCACTCGTTGCTCCGGTAACTCGTATTTTACGCTTCAGCTGGCTTACAAATATCCTAAAATGTTTATATTTCAATTAAATGTCAAGTAAATAGTCAATAGGCATGCATGATATAGGAACCAAGTCGTTTTCTACTAGGTTCTTTTTGTAAATATTTATAAAAATTGCTTAAAAAAGATATAGTCAAGTATAACCCTATCCTATTTTATGACTATTGATATAGAACAGACAGACAGTCGTTGTCGGTTTACAAGAAGTATTATAAAAGTTATCGGATACGTTACGACTCGCTGTACACAGCTGTTCCTTAACCTTAGATATATAAATATGGATTATGGACGTGTTGATATATGTATAAACAAAACTTATAAATGATTTTGTACAAGTAAAGGTACCGTAGATACACGTGGGTTCGATTTCCACTCAAGGCAGTGTTAGTAGAAATTAATTGTTTCCTTGGTCTGGTTACACCAGACAGTCTGGTGTTAGGTTCCGCCACTAGCAATGTTAAATTAAGATATATGATAAATTAAACAAATTAAGATATATGATAAATTAAACAAATTCTATAAATAACTATAATATCAAGAAGCCTTGAGCGTCTGCTGCACGCTGACCTATACAAGTGGCCATTGACTGGAACTTAAGTACAAACGCTCTTAATGTGTTAAATGCAATTAAGAAATCTCATCGGTAATACAGGCCATCGTGGTACAGAAGAAGCGTGTGACTGTAAACTAGTTGGTCGTAGGTTCCCCACTCAGAGGAATAATTTAAATTATTTTCATTTCGTCGCTCTGGTAAGACAAAGCGCGGTGTTGAGTTCCGCCATTCTATACCTATCTGAGTGTCTTATTTCTAGGTTCTTTCTCCCACTTTGCTTTATGCATATGCATACCCCTAGCTCCACATAAAGCTATTGTATTATATACGTATTAATGTATGACCATCGATTGCGAAAGTAACCAGCGTCGTGCGGAACGTTTAAAATAGCTCGCTCGAAATATCTTCTAACACGGTCAACTGCGGGCTAACCGCTATTTCTATTCTGTACAAAAACTTATAAGTTTAAACTAGAAAAAAATGATAATATGATTTAATATCCACTATACAAAGATATAAACATTAAGTTTATATTTTTGATTTACTTACCGAAATAGATTTCCGGGATATACATGAAATCATCTGCAACTGCCACTTTAGTGTCCGAGGTGTGATCAAAATATAACCATTATTTAAAAAATTTGTGAGTTAAGTATGTTCGATTTTTGCGTTTTTTTCTGTTATGTTGGTACACATGTCGTTTATATATGTTGCCAATATTAGCCATTTTGGATTGTCAGTTTGTTTTTGACAGATAAGAGGGTTAGTCGTGTTTTGGTGTACTCTTCGTTTTTATATTATTCGAAAAAATGGATCAAAGAAACAGTATTCAATTTTATGTAAAAAATGAAATTAAATGTGCAAGGACATTTGAAATGTTGACTTTGGCGTTTGGCGAGTCTACTATGAGCAGAACACAAGTTCAATTGTGGTATAACTGTGTTAAAGAAGGCCGAGAAGATGTCAATGACGATGCTCGTCCTGGTCGCCGGAGCACGTCAAAAAGTAATGAAAACATGCCTCAACCACCGTATTCACTGGACTTCCGCTGACTTCTTCCTCTTCTCAAAACTGAAGACACCGATGAAAGGCTTTCCTTTCATCGGTTTGCTACGATTGAGGAGATAAAAGAAAAATCGAAACTGGAGCTGTTGGCGATACCAAAAAGCGCGTTTCAGAAGTGTTTCGAGGATTGAAAAAAACGCTGGCATAAGTGTATTATATCTGAGGAGGATTACTTTGAAGACGACAAGATAGTTATTGATAAATAAATAAATTATTTTTGAAAAAAATGATAATAACGGTTATTTTTTGATTACACCTCGTATAAGTCTTATTGGTGAGATTTTTTTAAAAATAACTATGTAGTGGCCGTAATATAATACAAACTATTATCATTTACTGCTCATGTACTTGTAGGTTGGGTGAATTCTACATTTCTGATTAATTTATTATATTACAGTGTTAGAAAAAAAATCAACACAGAGTCATAAAACGAGGTAACTGGTTTATACTGGTAAAGTCATTAAACCAGCTAACTGATTTAATATACTAGACCTGATTAAAGATTTCGTGTATAAGCACGAGATTATAAAATTTGTTGTAAATTTGACCACTTTTTGAATAATTGTATTCTCATTTTTAAGCTTATTTAGAGATATTTCGAATAAATATGTATGTATTTGTTTAGATAAAATAAAGTTAAGATTGTCTATTTAGTCACTTCCGACTTTCCAACTTTAAACTAAAAATATTGTATTAACAAAAAAAGCATAAACTATTCTTTATTCAATCTACAGTCTAACTAATAAATCTACTTGCTAGACGTGGGTTGACAACTTTAAATATAACGTCGTACTTAATTCACCCACTCACCCATACACATTGCAAGGCTTCGACATGCATTTAAATGTAAAATTCACTTTTTTTACTTTATTTTGCTTTTTTCCCTTAAAGCGGGTTACAACCACCGCAATCAGCCACAAAGCATAGACCTGAACGCAGTGCGGCTCTGCTTCCAAGTGTTCATCCCCGATGAAAGGACCGGCAAGATCAGGCAGTCGCTGCAGCCGGTGGTGTCTGACATCATCTACGACAAGAAGGCGATGAGCGACCTCGCCATCATGAGGCTCAGCCAGTGCACGGATTACAGTACAGGAGGTGCAGAAATTATTTTACTTTGTGAAAAGGTAAGTTATTTTAAAGTATTAGTAATTCTTTACACGCAACACGCAATGTCTCGAATTTGAATTTGAGGCCAAAATATCTGATAGCCAACTTTCAAACTGAGTTTGTCAAATAAATTTAAAAAACATGGTTCATAACGTCATGATCAATATATTATTATGAAATTTTATGCCAGACATATGCTACAGCTTTATTGCATAACTAACGACCCGCTCGCGGCTTCGCCTGCGTAAACTACACGACTAAACTGTTTCGTTTTTTCGCCCGCCCGCGTTCTTACTTAAATCACAAATTGTGCTTAAATTTATAATTGATATAAATGGTTGTAACTATTTTATCTATGGGCCGATTGAAATGAAATAAACATTAAATGTTACGGAAAGTTTACCAAAATATAATAGGCAAACCTACATTTAAATCGATTAAGCTATTTCTGATATTAGTGTGCACAAACGCACAGACAAACAGAAAAGAAGAATAAAAATCATATTTTGGGTTCCATTATATTATTGCCCACAATAATATTTTGTTTCATATATTTTATATGTATAGACAGCGAGCGAGTTACATTTTTATTATATGTAAAGTTAAACGGCAGATTTAAAAAAAAAATTATGTTTAAGTTAATACTTACTACAAATCAATTTTAAAAACAGAACTAAAATTATTACGCTTTTTTTTTTATTCTTACGAGGGCGGTTCGGAAACTTCTTAGCCTAGCACAAAAAGCGCGGTATAAACAGAAAAAAGTTAAGTGTTTTGGAAACTTCCATCTCTGCTAGGAATACATGTTAAATTTTTGTTCGATCTGGCAACTCCTTCATATAGAAACAGGTGTTCACCTTTTGTGACGCATCTGCGATTTTTTTACAATGGAAAAATTAGAAATGCGTGGTGTCATTAAATATTTACATAAAAAAGGTTTATCGGGACAAGAAATTCATAATGATATGGTGAATGTGTTAGGTGAAAGTGCTCCTTCATATGCAACAGTAAAAAATTGGGTTGCTGAGTTTAAACGTGGTCGTACAAGCATTGAAGATGAACCACGTAGTGGACGTCCAAAAACAGCACCAACAGAAATTGTAGCCAAAGTGCATGATATGGTATTAAATGATCGACGAATGAAAGTGCGTGAAATAGCTAATATCTTGGGCATCTCAAATGATCGAGTCCATTTAATTTTGCATGAAGAACTACAGATGAAAAAGCTTTCTGCAAGATGGGTGCCGCATTTGTTAACAGTCGACCAAAAACCCATAAGAATGAACATTTCTCAAGCTTGTTTGGATCGTTTTAAGCGAAATAAAATGGATTTTAACCGTCGTTTCATAACTGTTGATGAGACATGGATCCACCACTATACCCCAGAGACAAAAGAACAATCCAAACAATGGACTGAAGCTGGAGGAAGTGCCCCAAAGAAGGCAAAACCAATTCAATCGGCTGGTAAGATTATGGCAACGGTTTTTTGGGACTTCAAAGGTATTTTATTGATTGACTATCTGCAAAAGGGTAAAACAATAAATTCAGAGTACTATTGCAACCTTTTGGATCAATTTAATGTACAAATTCGAGAAAAACATCCTGGCTTACATCCTGCTTTGCGTTGGCAAAAAGAATATTTTTCATAAGACAACGCACCAGCGCACAAGAGTGTTTTAACAATGGCTAAAATCAACGAATTAAAGTACGAGTTGCTTGACCACCCACCTTATTCTCCTGATTTAGCTCCCAGTGACTTTTACCTGTTCCCAAATCTAAAAAAAATCCTTGCTGTCAAGCGTTTTACCTCAAATGAAGATGCAATTACAGTTGTAAACCACTATTTTGAAGACCTTGAGGAAAACTATTTTAATCAAGGGATAGAATTGCTAGAAAAGCGTTGGACTAAGTGTATTGAAGTTTCAGGAGATTATATTGAAAAATAAAAATATTTTTGAAAAACTAACTACTCTCTTTCATTGATAGGCTAAGAAGTTTCCAAACCGCCCTCGTATTATCCTAGTAATCCTAGCATTTCAGGTTTATGCTATGTGCAAATTTTCAAGCTAATTAGACAATAGGTGTGATTTTCGTACAATGATTATTGTAGATCCATGCAGTTGACACCATTAAAAGCGCATTAAAAAGCAAAGATTAAAGAAGTTGATCGTGCAAAATATATTACGTATTCAATACTCATATCGTCTAGCACTCGTTATGTCCGTGACTGGAAATAATCTCGATTGCATTTAGTATATACCTAATTACCTATGTATATATGCACATTAATCAACACAGTGTACGCAATCGCATTATATATAAAAATATGTCGTATTATATATAATATATTAAAATATGTTATTAATTAAAAAAATATGAACTATTATTTTATACAAAGTAGCCCGTCTAGTATTATGCATGCGTGCGTGCGCGCGCGTGTGTGTGTGTGTTTGTGTGTTTTATTTAGTATATTATAGTGACGTCTCCTGGTGGTCAGGTAACGCGCGAGGACATCGCGATAGTGTTCTTCGAGCAGGAGGGCGAGCACGTGGTGTGGGAGGAGTACGCGAACATCGTGCTGGTGCACAAGCTCACCGCCATCGTGTTCCACGTGCCGCCCTACCGCGACGCCAACGTGCCGCACCATGTCAAGGTATAAACTCAAATTGTTATATAAAGAACTGCAAAATTTTTTAAACTCTTCTCTTATATGTGTACGATACGTAGATTTTCACCAGAACTGCTTCTATCATTAACACTATAGCCATCACAATTCATTATATTTTTACCACCACTACGTAAACACGCAATATACGAGACGAATTATATAAAAGATGGTTATTGCTACTGCTCAAAATTATGTTTAACAATATTTCGTTTATTACTTCAAATCGGCTCCGATGCATTTATTCATATTTTAATAATTATCATTGTGAAAGTTATTAGCATTATTACTTATTTTTGGAGTATTATATGAAACAGTAAGCTCTGTAGGTAGGTAGCTACAATTTATTTATTTTTTAATATTACTCATAAATTCGTGGGTAAATTTTTCCACAAAATAGCGGTTTGTGAGATCAATTGCGATATGCCAATACGTTAAGTCAATAGCTGCTAATATCTGATCACGTATTTCATTGAGCTACGTTTATCTGATATACCGTAGTACGTGGAGTTCCTCACAAACATTATACATGCTGATAACGGAAATGACGCGCAAACGTTACATGTGCAGATTAACAATCATCAATATCATATAATCATTTTAATTAATTTATTTGTTTACATCTCAATACAATTATTAATACTTTTTACAAAATATTACAAATTTATTTTAGGTGTATCTTCAATTGAAGCGGACGTCGGACAACGCGAGAAGCAACGCGATGTACTTCGAGTACATCCCGAAAAGCCAAGGTATTGGGAGAAAACCTCTGCCCGACCTCAATGTATTCTCTCTCCTCCTTTCAGAGCCCACGGCGCCCCTTACACCCTCCACATCCCTTCCTGACCCCCCTACCTCCCTCGCCGACCCTTCCACCGACGGCAACAACAACACCCGCGACAAGCACGACGTGGTGTCTTCCACCAGCGACTCCCCCGACCCCCCCACCATAGAGGTACGTGACGCTGAAGAGATGCTCATCGACGCCAACGAGAAGAGCCTCGACGACCTCCTCGACCAGGTCGCCGAGCTCGACGAGATATACTCCGAGAGCCGCACTCGCCTCAACTCTGCCGCGCAGCCTCACGCCCCCGATGAACTCGAGGATTTCAACGACGCCGGCACCTACACCAGTCTGCAGCTCGCTTTCAAGAACCCCGTGCTCATCACCGACCCTGCCCCGGCCCCCGCCGCCTATCCCGAAGCGGAGCCCTACGAAGACGTGCAGGTGCACACGTACCGCGGGCCCATAGTGGAGTTCACGGCACTTAAACGCGACACGGACGACGAGAAAGCGCCTCCGCTGCCGCCCAAGCGCGTGCGCCGCGCACCCGATTCTCTGCGCGCCAGCCACAGCTCCGTGGACAGCATCCTCAAGCCCGGCAAGCTGCTGCCCATCACGCGCAACCCCGACGTGGCGCGCAGCGAGCCCGCGCTGCCTCTGCCGCCCGCGCCCAAGAAGCGCTCCTTCTTCTCGCGACTGTTCCGCCGGAAGGAAAAGTCGCCGGCGCCCAGCGTCAAGTCCGAGGGCAGGCGGGAGGCGCGTGCCAAGCCCGTCGGACGCTCCGTCAGCAGCGCGCGTCAGGGCTGCGCCCTCGCGCTTTCGCGTCCGCGTTCTCGGCGGCCTGCTGCGCGACAGCTGCGCCGACAGTATCACGCACATCTCGCTGCACGGCGACGGCGTGGACGAGGCGGGGGCGGCAGCCGCGCGGCGGGGCGGCGCCCTGCCCTGCCCCCGCCGACGGAAGCACCATCCTGGTGGCGGAGAGTGTGCTGGCGCTGGACGCGACGTCGTTCCGCAAGCTGCAGGACGAGCTGGAGCTGACGGAGGCGGAGCACTACGCGCTGTACATGGCGGTGGCGCCGCACGCGACCGCGTCCGAGTTCGATGACACCAGCTGCTACTACTCGCCCGTAGACGCCACCAAGTTCCACAACTAACACCAAACCACACGACACCATCGAAACTAAGTGTTTCTCAATACACATTTCGTCGTACTCCGCCCATTTTGCCAAGTTTTTTGAAGAAATATTATTCAACAGAAATAAGGCTTCGGTTCAAAGATATTATAAATGCGACATTTATTTAGTAGAGTCACAGAATAATGATGCTGTTCAGTAGAAAATTTAATGCACATTTTATAAGCTATTGGGTTACATCACCCGGGCGTCGATCTCGACCCTTCTGTGGTGTTTTAATGTAATATTTATGTACTTAACATTTGGCCTGTTTCTAGATCCGAGTTTTTTAAAACGTAAGCGCCAGAAGACGTTTTCACCCACTCTGCAGATGTACGAACAAGACAGTAAGTGTCTCTCGATTTGCAATGCTCTTCTGAAACAAAGAATATCATATATTTTTTAAATATATTTTCTTTTTTGTTTTAATTGTGAAACCGATTTTGTTTTGATAATATCTCATTCATCAACAAGTATATATACATTTTGATCATTTTTAATTATTAGAAAAATAAATATTTTTATTATATTATATTTATTTAATATAATAACACTGTTTATAATCATTCTGTATACATTTTTATCAATGTTTTCGTGGGTACGTTAAGTGTGGGTGTCAACTTATGTCCAGCGTTGATTGGTGGAGGTTTGCGTATTACTGCTTTGGTAGTAGGTTCTTGCATTAGGTATTTTCTAAAATATAAACTATCGGTAACTACAAAGTACTGCTATAACATTTTATCATTTACAAATATATTTATTTTTACCAAAAAATATGAATAGGTACTTTAGTCAAGTTATGATAAAAAAAAAATATTTGTTTTTAATGTTATAATATTTTTTTAATAATACTGTAAGTAGATATTGGACATTTTTTTATTTATTTTAGTCGAAAGTTTAAGTTGTCGTTATTTAATTTATTTTCTAAATGTTGATTTTCTTAAAATATTTAAAACAAATTTTCTAATTGTTAATTGATGATGTTAGGCTATTTTTTCAAAATGAATGGTGCTTATGATAATATAGTCCAGCTCGTGCGTATATTTAAAAAAAAATTAAATATACGCAGCTAACATCTCGTCCTATACTATTTATTTATATATTTAAAACAATTTTTTTAATGAAATTAGAATTTGTAAAAGCTATTTTAAATAATAATAAAACTATAAAAATAACCGTAATTGACTCTATATATTTATTTATATTACTATTATATTTTTTATATAAAAAGTAGTATTCATATAATCTATGCGTCGCTATGTACTGCATAGTATGACTTAGGTTATTTACAAACAAAAACTATGCTAATGTGAATATGTGTGTCTATATTATATTTAAGAACCTAGTGGTAGGACTCTCCGCTCTCAACCCTCCGCCCAGTCTGTAAGAAGAGTGTTATATTGAATAAATATAAACATCCCCTCTGGTGTGGTTGTGGAACCATTGCGTTTAATCTACCACGATGAGCCGACGGTTTTTAATTGTTTGTTTTATAGAAAAACACTTTGAAACCTTCATATTTTTGTGCATTTTATTATTTATTTTAGTATTTCAAAAAAAAATAAGATTTTTTAAATCCAATCTGCGCCATGTATCGTTGTTTTTGCATTTAGCTAAGTCTACTACTACTGGTTACTAGTGTCTAATTCAAGAGATATGTCTTATGATTTTGTCTAATTTTGTATAATTTTCAAAATTTCTTGTATATTTCGGATATTTTTGATTATTGTAAAATAAGCTGTACTTAATTTACACATTTGGACACATGATTTTAGCTTTTACTATATAATGAATGTTCAATTGTCAGCTATTTTAAAAAAATATATAATGAATAATTAGAATTACATATCACATTAGTAATGTGTAAAATAAAGCTTTAGATGAATTTACAATCTGTTAATATAGAAAGAAAATTTTGATACAAAATTGTTTTAGTCACAAGAATTGTTATTTTTGCGATTGTCATGTTAATGGACATTTTTGTACATCTTTATTACAAGGAAGATATTATTATATGGAGCGTCGCTTGGACGAGTGTAAATTATGTTAAAGTGCTAATAAACAAAGAACAAATTTAGTTTTTTCTTAATCCCACCAAAACTACAACTTGTTTTTAAAAATTTCAAAAAGGTACAGTCAATTTTTTATAGCATGGATGTGTTTTGTTGTTGGTTTTCATGTGACGCTAGAATGTCTTTTTTTTTTAGAACTCGTTTTACGTAGCAAAAATGGAAAAGCTAGTGATTTCGCCCAACGCCGCGGTTTGTCTAACTTAGAGGGAACAAAAATACTTTAAGTATATATATTACCTCGAGTCGGAATCAAACCTACAACCATCGTCTTCAGTGAATGGTCTTTGCGGCTTTTCTATTGTAGGTTTCTTAGTTTTAATTACAGAATGAAGTGTTTATTATCGCTTCGAATTTTTATTTTGCGACACGTTCGTAGGCTTTTTCATGTCTTTAACACACATATGCATATTAGTATATTTTTTGTTTATTTGTTTGCATGATTGGTGTTTTCTATTATTTATCCCAAATATTTTTTTAAAATATTTTTACGTTTGGATGTAATAAGTTATTTTTTATATACTTATTCAAGGCTGTAATCATAAAAAAATAACCCCGAATGCATGACGATTTTTATGTTCGCCAAACAGCTTGTTTAATATGCATATTACAATTAATTTATTTCTTTTCACTAATATACGTATTATATTTTCAGGATTTCCAAACGACCCCATCAAGGCAGAGCCACGAGGTACGTATTATAATCTATGTTTCTAAATTTTTCCTAATTCCTGTTGGTAATAAACTTATATTGAAGCAATGAAGGACTATAGTTAACTTTAATACAATACTTTTATATCGACCACTGGTATCATATCTACAAATTTAAAAGTGATTAATAAAAAATATAATAAAAACCAAAACATAATTATGAATAAAGTGATGGAAGTCCAAAGTCAACATCAAGTTGTATGTACAATGAATTATGCAAGAGATGCTAACTTAATTCCTAATACATTACATTTTTTACGATTTTTTCAATTTACATTATGTATGTGTTTTATTCAGTTTCACGAGAGAGAACCTAGTGTCAAGACACTTCTTTCTCCACTTTCCACCCCAATTCGAGATATTGCGTGTTGAGGGGCAGAACTCAATACCGAGCTTTGTCTTGTCACCAGAGCGAAGAAATGAAAATAATTCAAAAATATAGGTTCCGCCAACAGGGGATCGCACCCACAACCAGACGCTATGCCACTGTGCCACGTGGGGCGTCATTGGCCTACATGTTTAAAAGTAAACGACCGTTATCTTCCAGATAAGACTCCGCCCCACCAGATGAGCAGTCCGCGGCAAGTGTTCTCTCCGCCCTACGACGCGCCCGTGCAGGAGACCTCCTATCAGGTACTAGTGTTCTTTATTCAAATATACTGTTGACAAGCACTTTTACATTGTCAATTTAAATAAAATGTCAGTATTGTCAGTTTTACACAAAACGCTGGCTCCCTGAGGCTCTGCTGAGAACAGCCACAGGAGACTTTACATTTGCTCTCTTAAAAATATACTTGAGTTATATGTCTTTCTCTTTTACGCATGTACATAATTTCACAATAAACAAGAATAACGTTCATATCGAGTAGAAAATTTATTTAATAAAATGTTATTTTAAGACTAATTTAAGTTATCTTTCTTTTTCTTGAGAATTTATTTTAAAATTTCGGGTGATACATATAAATACTAAATTGACAGGTGGAATTGGTATACGTATATTTATAATAGAAATACTTGTTATGGAATCATTTTATTATTACTAAAATATGTTACATGCCATACTATTTACCATACTATTTTATAAATGATCTAAAAGTCGAGAACGTACTAATATATCCATTGGATTCTCTTTTACCTATACTTGTTTTTAAATTTAAAATGTTTGTAATAGCTTTTTTTTATATTTCTTTCCAGTGGGAAATACAACCGAGCATGCCTATGGCCGGACCTAGTCACATGTCATATGGACAAGATATGTTGAATTGGAATCAAAATTACATGCAAGTGTCCCCAAACATACAGTCCGTATCTCCCAACTTGCCCATGTCCTCCATGACCAATCTCCAAAACATACAACCTAACTTACAGTCACAGTCCCCTAACTTACAGTCACTGTCCCCTAACGTACAATCACTATCCCCAAACGTGCACGCAATGTCACCAAACGTGCACGCGATGTCACCAAACGTGCACTCGATGTCACCAAACGTGCACGCCATGTCTCCAAACGTGCAGTCGATGTCTCCCAATGTGTACGCGATGGCGGGCATGGGGGCCGTGGGCAGGATCTCCCCGATGCACGGCGGCGTCTCTCCGAACGTGGGGCATATGTCGCCGTCGATGGGGCATATTTCCCCAAATATGATGCAGCAAACGGTATGTTTATATTAAAAAAAAATTTTTTATTAATTAACATTATTGTATATTTTTTTAAATAAATGTCAGGCATTTTTTTTAAGTATAGATTATTACGGTTTTCATTTTCCAATATAATAAGGTACCAAAAAATGGATTTCAATGTAAAGGTTCCTTATGTAATTTTTAAGTATTGTAGTAGAAGCCTTTCAATATTTCCAGATGCCCCAACAAGACCTGATGGAGACGGTGAGCGCTGGGGATTCCACATCAATAATAGGTCTCCTCCAGGACCGGGGCGAGGGTATGTCCCAACTGAACTCCGGGGAGCTCTCCGGGCTGTCCTCCCTACTGGACCGTGGTCCTGACCTCAGTGACAGCCTCAACAGACTCTCCACTAGTGACTTGGTGCAATACAAGTGATTTGAAGTAGACTTTTTATGCTACATGTGGACCTCTTGTGATAATCATTCTTTATAAGTTTTTTTTTTCTAAGAAAATTATGTATAAACTATGTTTTGCAGATGTGGTATTTCTAAGTGATTTAAAGTTAAATTGATTAAGATAATAGTTTATAAATCAAGAAGACCAGATGATTTATATGATATTTTAGATTACGTATTACTTACAATTTTTTGGGTTACCAAGTGTGTGATTGTTAAAAATATTCCATTTCATTATATTATAGAGAAAAGTTTGTGAACGGACACTTTGGATGAGGACTTCTTTATCTATATAAAAATTGTGATTTCGAATGAATACATGCAATTTACGTTTTTGACAAAATCTTTATGAAAGATTAAAATTCTGAAGGATTCCCTTAATTAATTTATATCTATCTATGGTATATCTCACTATAACTATATATATTAGAAATTGTCTACAGAAATGCTTAACAAAACCGAATTTACTTGAATTGATCAATGATCTTAGGTTATATACTAATAAAAAATATTTGTTTATAAAGCTTATTGTTGTCCTGTGAAAGTTCCTAAACCAATTCTACTTTGCTTAGAAATGTATATTAGGAATAGATTATATTTCATATAAATGTTTATTAATAAATAAAAACCATCCTTAGTGTGTGAACAACACTTTAAATAAAAAAAAATGTAACTTACAATACTAATGCATAATATTTATTTTAAATATATTATTTTCAACTTATTTGTATCACTAGTGAGCTGTAGACAGTTAATTATTTAATGTAATGACTTTTCTAATGTAACGGCAACTGATAGCCATTTATATAAAAAATACAATTTTGACAAAATAAAAGATCACAATAATATTAAGCGGACATGTTATATATTTTATAATAATTAATAAAATTGACAAGAGATTTTTATGAAATATGAGATTTTAAGTTAATTTTTATAATTGTTTTTTTTTCAGAACACTATTTGAGTAAGATTGTGGAGATGTACTAACGATTGTTATTTATTATGGAATTTCGAGGTTTAGTTGCCAATTATTTTTTGAAATCTGGCATCAGTTTATTCCATATCAATTATTCCATAGAGATTTATAAAATTATTTCATGAAATAACAAACTTTATATATTTATTTCTTTATTAATATTTTCTGAATAGTTGACGTTCTAGAATGCAGGGTAAAGGACAGTTATATAGTTTACGAACCTATTGTCAAGACACTCCGCCCGCCCCTTTCTGATAATTAATTATAATTGTACAATTTAAAAAATGGTTAGTCCATTTAACATCTTTTTATTTAATAATATCTTGTTTCTAAAACACTTGAATTAAATTTAAATTAATTTTCGTTGCAACCAAACTAAACCTCAACATAATCGACACATGACTTTATTGTTTCAAAATGCAATAAATAAGTATGCATTAAATGTGTTAAGTTATAACAATCATATTGTTATCGTACGAAATTTCAAAAATAAAGAAAATGACAAATTCATTTTGACTTTTATTTCTTTTTATTTTACTTTTTTTCATGTGATTAAACATACAACCAGTAGTCCAGAAAACCTAATGAGTAGTGAGTCTCCTAGTGATTCAATATTCCTTTGTCCAGTTCTATGTATATAAAAAACAAATACTGCACTTAATGTAACAGTATAACTTAATTAGATGTATTTCTATGTAACTAAGTCTAATAAGAAACAAATCTAGAACTATGCAATTTACAATCATTGCACTTTTATTATAAATCATGATTAAAATATATTCATTTAACTGCGGCCGCTTCAGAAAGACGTAAAATCTAATAAATGAAGGTTTCAAGTTAATAAATCAAGGTTTTAAAAAATGTAGTCTATGTTTATTCAGGTTTTTTTTAAATCATTTTAGACAAAGGCTTTGTAAGTAGATTTCTTTCCACTTCATACCTACTTACTGTAGTAGCACATTTTATAACACATTTTGAAATATTTCTTTAATAATATGCAAATTAATGCCGGAATTGAAAATACTGTCGTTAGGAAAATATAAAATATTGAAATAGAAATTTTGTATATAAAAAATGATACATACATTACATAAATGTTTGTCATGACAAATACAAATGTCTATGGCAAGCTGATATTTCGCGATTTGAATGCTTTCCTAAAAGTAAAAATTGTGTGTAATGATGAACGTAATTCAATCTTACATTCTGCTAATACATCTAATGAACCCTGAATAGTACGTGCGGTGTTCTATGTAAAATATAATCATTTAATATGAGTAGTGTAATTAATTTTTGTTTGCTTTCACATTATGCAACATGGAATAAAGATTATGGATATACATTGTAGGTAAAGTCGATAGCACATATAGCTGTTCACTTGTAATACGAGCCTTACAGGTGTTTCTTATTAAAACTAATTCCCGAAAGAAAAAGAAATATCTTTGGTGGTACCCATGACATTTCGAATTTCAGGAAGGATGTTCATTTATAAACAGGGGAGCAGCTGCCCCCTACTGCCTCCCTTAGTCATCATCATTATTATAACTTTACTACTAAAATGTTCAGTTCTTTAACTATGGCTCTTCGAACGTGCCAGTGGAGCATATTTAAAACGTGTTTAAACTAAAACGTAAATACTACGGCAGTTTTATCTGTATGTCACAAGTGACTAGTATTATTATATATAAGTGACACTTAGCGTCGCGCTCAACTGTACAAACACCACTGTTTGTGCTCTAACTCGCGGGGTAGGGGTGCGGAGTGAGTGCATAAATAAACCTTAAAATCTTTCTGCGTATGTGCCCGCGCGTACCTCAGAGAATTCATAAATAACTTCTCGGGCCATACCGTAACAACTTTGACAATTGACAGATAATAATAAACAAACTGAATGTGACAAAGTATAAACTATTAACCAATTATAAGAGTTTTTAGAAATAGAATATACAAAATTTATTATTAAAATGGCTGATTATTTAAATTCAAAAGCACCAGAGCCTAGAAAAGTAGGAGTGTGGACAGAAGGCGCGCCAATTGAGACACGGTTATTAGTATTACTTTTTAATATTTATAAACAAATTTACAAATTATCAGGTATAACCTGAATCAAAGAATACTACTTTAATTTCAGTGAATACATATTACCAAAGATATCACCTGAGTCTATTGATGATATACCTACTATACCGGACTTAGATGACCTGCAAGATATTTTTGAGAAAGAGATGTCTAAGCCCCCCATGTAAGCTTCTTTATGCATTTAGTCTCTTAAATTTATTATTAAAAATATAAATGACAAACATTAACTAAAGAGTATAATTTGATTTGTCCCATTTCTCTGGTTTTTTAGACAAAGCCATCAAGAAGCAGAAACTGTAAGTGCTTTAGCTGAAGTTGATGTAAGTGGTTCAGGGGAAGGCATTAATGGGGCGCTGGAAGTTCTTAAATCATACATACCAACTATAGAGGCGGATACCTCTGACACTGTCTGGACCATTGACTCTTTGTTAACCCAGCTTATTGATGAAGATTTGAATTCATAGAATGAAATATCAATTAGGAACTAATTTTAGTTAATTATATTATTTTGATGTTTTAAGCTGAGTGTATGAAAATGAATAATATTGTTAGTTTTGTATATTATACAGGAATATCAATAACAATATTCAAGAAAAGCCTTTTATTCGGTATATTTTGTATTATATAGTATAATTAAATAATGATATGAATAGTAACAAATAATTAACAAGTGTAATAAAAAACATAAGAACTTAACCATTTTATTATTTCATATAAAATAAGCAACAGCCAAATGTATGCATTATGTGAATTATAGCACAATATTGTTTGTAGCCAGAAATACATTTCTGTAACAATAAATATTAAAAAACAAAATAATAAAAATCTAGTTTTATTACATTATCAAAGTAATATTACTAAGAGGTAAGTGATTACTCAGTAAATTAATAAATAAAACAATGGAAACTGGTTTAGAATTAATTAAAATTTCATTAGTTAAACAATATTAACAGAACTTTACAATCACCCACCTCTGCAAGGAAAAGTTTTTTAATTATAATTCTTTGCAGTCTATTTTATGTAAATTCTACAAATATAGGCAAAAGCTAACAACTAAACAGCTTAAACGTTATAATTGGTTTCATAAACTGATTAAGTCTTTAATGTAGGAATACAAATTCTATGCAGCCAATTCTGTTTCCATTTTCTTAATCTTTATAGGCAAGATGTTCACCATCTCCTGACACAGGCTATATTCTTCTTTCATCATTTTTGCAGCTTCCTTGTCATTTTTACAAATGTCTACCACAGCCTGGTAGGAATCATAGCTTTTCTTAACATGACTCAGTTGAATATTTTTGTCTAATGCAATTCGCTTCATACTATTTCGTCCTATAAAAGCATAAGCACTTATTACTGGCCTTATTACATCATATTCTAATTTCAAAGGCATTTTTCCATTTTTATCCTTAACAGAGTCTAGAAAATGGTCATAATTTTCAATACTTTTCTCACATAACATGTTTATTTTTTTCAATATATGTGGAGATGGTTTCTCATTGGATTTGTTGAGTTTATCCAATTTGATATTAAGAATCTCTGAGTACACTTCACCTAACTCATACCACAGCTGTCTACAGTACTGTAAGTAGTATGTGGGATTGATCTCCTTTATTAAATCTTCTAGCATGTCAATTCTTCTCTTCTGCATTTTGGCTCTTCTTTCATCATCTTCTTCGAAGAAAGCTAAGTATGAATATGACTGTGAACTATCTTGGATCAGTTCAATATAGTCTGAAGCTAAGGAGTCCAACTTGTAGTACTCTTTGGCTTTATTTAACCAACTTTGACAACTTAAAAATACCTCTCTAGCATCTTGGTAAGTTAAAAGAAATTTATCTCCAATTTTGTTTTCATATTTAGCAACATCAAGATCTGGGAAGACTAATTTTTTTATATCTCCACCACAAATATTTTCATCATCTTCCAACTCTAAATTGGACATATCTAAAACAAATAGAAGTAGTATTTTAAAGAACTATACTATATAAAAAGAAAACTTTTAAATATATTATAAAAATGTAAAAACTATTTTAATAATTTAAGTTAATATTTAAAAGTCTAAAGGCATATTTTTCATCTTTATATTTAGTATCAATCAACATTGTTACCTGTGATTGCATCACTGAGTTGTTCTGTATCAGTCATAAGCCTGGCTTTAGAAGCTGTCATCAACAAAAGACAGTATTTTGCCCAACACCTTGCTACATCTGCTGATCTGTGCTTAAAAGTTTCTTTTTTAGCTAAAAATGCATCATCAGTGCTCTCAGATTCCAATAATTTTGCTTCATACTGGTCTAAAATGGTTGATGCTGCTGCAAGGTGATGTCTTGATTGGAAAAAGCCATTTTGTTCAGCAAAAAATTGGGATAATGTTGCAGAATTAAGTGACCACTCTATAGGCTCATAGTCAGAATATTGCAATTGCCTTCTCAAAGTTACATGACAATATACAGCAGATTTTAAATTTTCTTTAAGAGACCCATACACTTGCGCTAAGTAGTATAAAGACAAAGTATGAGCTTTCTCTAGGAACATAAAGTCTCCAGTAACTGTCTCTCCTGTGTTGCTAATAATTTGTTCAATGGGTAGAGGCATTTGTAAAGTACATTTAAAATCTTCATAGATTGTCTTTGCTTTGAGCAAGAACAACTTTGCTTTAGCTGGTTCATCTCGATTAGACCACAATATACCGAGGTTGTTTTCAATGTTGATGAGAGTGGTAACAATTTCTGGTTTGGATGCGTGTGGAGTAAGAAGATCTTCAGCTTCTCGTAGCACTTTCTCACTAGCTGTAAGTTCCTCTGTTTCCATGTCAATGATTCCTATATTTAAAAGAACAACGCCTAGCATTGCATCCAACTTTAATTGGTCCAAGTTCATTTTTGTATCAGTCACTTTGGTCAGTGCGTCGCGCATATTGTTTAATATTTCTCTAGCTTTGTATTTAGAGACGTAAGGTTCATTCTCAGGATCATTCTTACTGTTTTCATCCAACAGCTTTCGTACTTTTCCATAATTTTCTTTAAAATCGTTAATAAATTCTTTTGCAGACATATCGGACGTGACTATCATGCTCTGTCACAAGTAGTTAATAAAGAATACCCATGTAAATAATATATTGTATCACATATAAGGCTACGTATGGACAGGGTACAGGTATGTAGCAAATATAAAATAATTACTATGAAGAGAATTGTATGTTTAATGTTACAATACAATAAATTCGGTCTAGGTAAACGAAAACGTCAAATTTTTCATCCATATTCCACTGTCAGAATCCAGAAAAAAAATAAACAAAACTGCGCAGATAATATTTAGTATAAAGAGAACAAATGGCTTATAACAATATAATAATTAAACATACTTACTGTCCAGCTGATTAATATAAGATGTGAGTGTATCTAATTAGAATTGAATATCTTAGATTCCCTTTATTTTCAAAGCATTTGAAATTTGGCCGCTTCTGCCTCTTGGCTCGACTTTCAAGGGAAGTGACGAGCTATAACTATCAAAACTGATCTGCTATTCTTTACATATTTTACGGTATCAGGGCACGAATCTTGTAAACCAAAACATTAATATACATTTATACATAACATTTAAATTAGGGGCCCAGTGCATTCTAAATAGATAAATAATACTTGAAACCATAATTTAAAATAATAATAATATAGAAATGCTGTTTACTGAATACTTACTACTATTAGTAACTTATTATTTATTAAGTTTAATATAATACAGAAAATTAAAGGAAACTTGTTAAAGAAAAGACAATGTATGATTTGCACTGTTTATTCTTAAATCTCAATTTTTACACCACTGTCTATTCACTAGACGTACAAAATTTATATTCAAAAGTGCAAATAACACAAACAGCAGTTTGTACTTATGTAGGCATTTATTGCATTTCCCTTCAACATACAGTCTTCAGATGCAATTTAAGACTTGCAAAAATTATCTCATTCATACAAAATGCTTTAAAATTTAATATTACTTACAAAACAAAAAAAGTAATGATTAAACAGATTAAAAAAATCATATATATGTGATGATATATTGTCAAGTTGTTTTTTTTTATTAATAAAGAAATCACAAGGAACTAATAAAAAAATTCATGATTACTTTTTAAATATTTTTTTTTGCAATAGATATTTAGTTAGATTAGACATATTGGAAAAACCAAAATCTATCTATTACATTCATTTGTATAATAATGATAAAGTAATTAATCCTGTGTTGCTTTCAAACAATAATGAATGTTAGAAAATGTCCAGTACACTAAGAACAAACATAATACAATATTACTGTATATCCATTAAAATATTCCATTTTGATATGCCCCTAATATTTTATATTTAAATATAATTTAGTAAAAGTCAATATAAAGGTAACAGATGAAATGAGTCAATAGAATAAAATTTATAAAACTAAAAAGAAATCTTGATTCATTGTGTATTAAAATAATTGTTACCATAAATAAATATAATTAAATAAACACAATTAGAAAGTTAGCTTAATTGGCGTAGCAATAACTCTTAGAAGCAACTTAAAATCCTTACAAAAATCTATATGGTAGTTAAAAATTAAATAAAATTAAGCAATATTAATTATTAAATAATAATTATTATGAACAATTACTGAATAAAATACTGTAAAATTGTATTTAAGAGTTATTGTGTCTGTTTAATGAAAATTTGACTCTGATTCATATTATTAATAAAGTAGATGTCATTTTTATTATTTTTCAGTACTTAAAACAACTACAGAAAATGTTTGTAAATGATTATTTAATTGTCTTTGAGAATCAATTTACAAATATTTCAATAAAAATCTTACAGCCAATCATATTTTCATTATTCAGATTTTCACAATCTCCCAAAACTAGTGTGAATAATTAAAAATTACATCTATTTAAATATTTACACTGTTCACTGTTTAACTTCAACCACAATAATTAGATCTTTTATATAATATAAAATATTTATTATTTTAACAATTCTATACTCCTTATAAATTAAATGGTCACTACAATACATGGGTTTTTTTGATCTGGACGGACTTTAATAATTTTGATTTATTTAATAATTAGTAAGTTTATGAGCCAGAGTTATGTTTTTATTATTATTTGGTACTATACTACAAATAAAAACATGTTCTCTAATAAATGAAACTTTACCCATAAAGGGTATTTGATAATTTATCATTTTTATGTCTCTTTTATATATATATTTATAAGGAACTATTTAAAGGTATAACAAAAATTGTAAAGATCCAATTATTTTAGTTAAGGTAATTAGCATTGTAACAGCAATTCTAACTTAGCTGCGATGTTTGAACACCACATGAAAAGTATACATTCAGTTCATTCAAAATGGCAACATTTTATAAATGTGCAACAATTATAACATTAAAATATTGCTCTTCCCTCATTCACAATTAAAACATATTATTAATAATATTTACACTGTCCTATTCGTATTTATATAAAAAGTTGAGTTAAAAACCTTGTCATTAATATAGTATGAATAAAGGAGTAGCAATATTCTCTAGCAACACTTATGTCATAAACAGTGCATTCTACATGAAAGATGGCAGAGCCACAAATACATGTATTAGGAAATTGTGTCAGGTTCCATATCCTCAGTTGAAAGGCTTCTCGGAGGAGTTGAATGAGGGTTAAGTTGGGAGAAAACTTCCTTTTCACCAAGTGCTAAGGGGTCAGGTTGGGTAGCTGGAGCAGGCACATACACCATCATGGCAGGGGAAACTGGCCGAACAACACTTGGACCTGTATTTTCTTGTTCTTCTAAAAACCTATCCATGTAATCAGTATGACCGGGATGGAGTGTATACTTTTTCTTCTCTAATCTAGTTTTATTGGCAAATATATCATGTCTTTCTGTTTTCTTCCATATGTAGTAAAATTGGACCAGTTCCCCCACAGATCTTGTTCTGACTTTTTGTTGGCGTATTTGGTGAAAGTCTTTACCATGAACTTTTATTCCGTTTTCGAAATTTCGACATTCTTCTTCAGACCACACACTTGCATGTGCAGGAGTTTGAGCTGAAATTCTCCGTCTTCTTAGCGCTTCTTCAACATTATGTCCACATTGTTGTAATAAAAATAATGCTTCTTCATCATCACGTAACTGTGTTCCTTTAGGAACAGCATCCATTCCTGTCCCAGAATTCATAGTACAAATTTTTCTCATATAGTCTTCTATTATATCTTCTTCAAGAACACTAGGGTTCCACAATAATTTATCTTCATTTTCATATGGCAAGGCATCATCATAACTACATAACCCTTCTGGTATTCCAGCTTGGAAATCACTTCCCACCATAATAGTTTTTTTCCAGTCATCTTCATCTGGACTGTAATCATAGTCATCCTCTTCTTCAGAAGGCGGTCTCGAACCAGACCTTAGGCATCGTGTGGCTTCCGGACTAGCATTTTCGGTATAGAGCTGCTGCAATGCTGATTCTGCCTTTTCATTTTCCTCTGGCACCACCTCAGGCAGTTGTTCTGGAATAGGTTTATCCATATCTCTATTATAACCGTATAATGCGAGTAATTCCTCTAATGGCATATCACCTTCGCGTTGCAAACTATTCAGTTCCGCTTTTGGGTCCTGATGCTCACCTGCCGCCAAAGCTTCTTCTTCATCTAATGTTCGCTCGTCATCGAAATCATTTACCATCATATCAATAGTAGGCTCGAAGAGAGATTTGTCGTTTCCCACATCCATACTAGCATCGTGTTCGCTTACACTGGCTACCAGCGCACAGTCTGACATGACTACCACCAACAATAACGAAGAATAACCCACCAAAACATGACATTTAATCTGCACAACTACATTTGCTCGCGATAGTTTATATGGAAAATATAAGAAATATTTAACAATTATTACATATTAAGCATTAAAAAAAATTAAAATACAGCGAACAAAACAAAAATATTTTGACACGGAACTAAGCACAATCTAAGGCTGTCAACGCGTATAATCAGATACTAGTACAGAAAAATTATATGTAAAATGTAATAAAGTATTGACTTCCTAAATAAATATAGTTATATTTTACTTTTATACGTTCTCATACTTTACAATATTTTGTAAAAATTAAATAAACTTTATAACATTTATTTCATAAAGATAATCTTTAATATTTTAGAGCTTTTTTATTTATTATCTCTACAAATTACAAGTGTATATACTCTTTATTCCAGCTACCCAGATACCTACTAGCTAAATGTCACGGCATATTAAGTCACTAATGACGAATGTCAAATATTGTCAAGCATGTATCTACCTTTTTGAATATGTTTTTCATATTTAGCAAGTAAATAAGAATAATGTTATGGATAAAATTTCTTAGGATACTAAAATAATTCTGTAGATATTTGTCTCCAACATTATGGTTACCATGATATCGAACGTAGTACTAGTGTTTCTTACATTGTTTAAAGTAGCGATTAGTTTTTCCGACGTAGGAAAATGGGATATACCTTTAAGTGGGGTAAGAAAATATTTTTCCTGATTCAAAACATTACTGTGTACAGCTGACGCGCACATAGTAATTTTAAGCTGTCTATATATAATTTAAATCTTCTATTTTAAAATTACTCTGACTCATTATCACTAAGCAGCTAGATATGCCGCAATCATATTTATTATGAAAATCTACTTCAACTACATAATTAATTACTTTTTCCAGGAAACGTGCAATTTTACATTAGCTAAATCACTTTTTAAGGATTCACAGTTAATTATTGCATGTAAGTATATAATGTTTTATTTTAAATACCATTTTAGTGTTGAAATACTTAAATTCCTTTTGAACGAATACACAACAACATGTTTAACATGTTTTGAATATTATAGATTGTCATTTGACAAATCAGTAAGTGTGAGCTAACTTCATTACAAATTACACTTTTTACAAAACATTTTTTTGCAAATTTTATATTTAATATAAATAAAAAATATTAAGTCATACTTAATTTCTTTACAGTAAACTGTGATGTAAAAGATACAAATATAACTGTTGCATATTCATGGAGGCAGACACCATGCTCACCAGACTACTATCATTATTTTGAAAAGGTATTTATGAAATGCTTTTCATACCCTTACCTTATTCATTTCAAATATTATTCTATCTTGTCATTATTTTTTTATTACATATAATTAATATCTATAAAATTATTTATTAAAACTGTTATATGACTGTTCTATGTTATTATTATAATTATGTTGATTGGGTCAACTAACCTACTATATTTTGTAGAGGATGCAAAATATGGTCATCTAGGTTAAATATCTAGTTCACTAAATGTCTGACTGACTGTCATGATCAAAATGAAAATGAAATTATTGGTCTAACAGAATTGAACTATACAAACAGTTTTTTGAAAGTCTGATAAATCCATAATAAATCCAGTGATAACTCATCTTATCAGTGTTTTATGTATACATAAGTAAGTTGTAGTCATATTAACAATTAACAGTTACTACTTAAGTTCCTTGAGGTTATATAGGAATGTAAGTTTATACAAATGGGTTAATAATTAATTGTTATAGAAGTATTTGATGCTATCATGATATAGTAGTACAGTGTATGACTGTTTACGAGTAGTTACCACTTGGGTAGTCAGCAAGCTTACTGTCAAAACTTAAAAAAAATTTAAAGTGTTATTTACACCCTTAGGACAATCATTGCGTAGCTGAAATTTGTAAAATCTCTCTATAGAGATGCTAACAACAAAAATAAGTTTTAATAAGAGTATAAGAATTTCGACATAGCCGGATGTAGGATGCATGGCTTAGTGGTCATATGGTGGTATACGTTTTCTAAAAATGTTACAACTTATTTTTGTTGTTAATATCTGTATAGCGAGATTTTTACAAATTTCTGCTACCCAAAGATTATTCTACGAACAATCGTTTGGCGAGAGATGAAGAAGAAGAAGTGTTATCTACATACTTAGTAAATTAAAAACATATTTAGAAAATGTATAAAAGTTTGAACTACGTTCATCCTGCCTACCATGCAATGAGGGATAAATCGTGACAAGAAAAGACAGACCACTTGTGCTTTATTAAAATAAAATGAGATAATAATATAATTTTTTTTTTCAGAGAGTAGCGCAGTGCACAAATTATGTAGACAAAACATTACTCAATAACTCTTCTATACATTTAGTAAACGTTGCGGAAGCGCACATCGCATGCACCGCCAAACATGTCTTCTATTTACAAGATAAAAATAAAAATACAAATGATAAAGTTGATATGAGTGCTGTTCAAGCGGTGAGTGACTTTTGTTTTTTTGTCATGTTTTTTTTTCTGATTTTTGTTTTTGTTGTCATGGCAGGGTAGATAGAGTGAACCTAGTGACAAGACAGTCCTTTCTCGTTCTGTGAATCAATCCTACAACTATCGAGTATACAGTCACAATGTGCCACAATACCATTTTTTTGGCTTCTTATGAAATGTTTGTTTATATTATTTTTTTTTGCATTTTACATATTTTCTATCTATTAATCCGTGGCTTAAATTACCCGATAATCCGAAATAAATTTCCTTCTTATGCCCTTATCCGTATCCACTATCCAGATTCGAAATGTTACATATGTAACATATTTATTAAAAATGAAAATCTAGTATTTCATAGCACGCAAAGATCGTAGGCCTAATTTTGATATTTTAAACGGAAAAAAAATTGTTTTATATTTACAGAGAGGACCCCTCCTCTCAGTGGAGAGGGAAGGTATCTACGAATTATGGTTATCAGTTCGAAGCAAAAGTAATTTTGACGTGTCCATGCATATAGAAATGGTGTCTCCGTATGGATATATGTCTGCTGCTATATGGCCGCTTTTGCCTGTGAGTACTACACTAAATTGAGATTTTTTTTATGCAATTTCTGGTTCTACAGACAGAAATACGTGAATGTGAATACGTGAAAGACAGCTTTTCTCAGTAAATTATATGTCTATCAGTGACGAAGTGTCCATGTATCACAATTCCCACTGGTTTAACTTTTGTAAATTATAATAAATAAATATTGTTATTCAATAATTACAAAAATCTATTTTATTTCATACAAGACAATTTCAACGTAAAATTAAAAGGAATATTTATATTATCGTCCTATATTTTTAATATGTACTTTTAACGCTTATATAAATAATTATTACACTTATATATAAATTTATAATTTAAATGGTTGTAACTTTTTTGTTATGAACAGATTGAAATGATTTAAACACTAAATGTTAAGAAAAGCATACCACAATACAATAGTCAAAATACATATAATTCGGTTAGGCCGTTTCTAAGATTAACGTGCACAAACAAACAGACAAAAAGAAAATAAAATGAAAAATTATTATTTTAGGTTCAATTATATTGATGCATTGATTGCCCCTAATAATATGATTTTTCATATATCTTCCATTTACAGACAACGATCAGTTACATTTTTATTATATGGATAGACTATAATAAACTTAGTAAAGTTAACCGGAGAATGGAGTGTTTTGACACTAGATTCTCGCTGCCTGCATTCTATGCAGGGCTTGAAGGTTTTAAATAACTAACCTGAGGTAAAACATTGCTAATTGTAATTTCAAACAGATACTATCTGTAATGTGAAAAGTACTCGTATTTGAATAATTCGCGTGAACCGTATAAAAAATGTTTGTCAGCTGTTCGGTTCGCTGTGCGCGGCGTACGCGTGCCTGTGCGCTGCGTGGCTGGCGGCGTGCGCGTCGCAGTGGCGCGACCTGCTGCGCATACAGTACTGGATAGGCGCCGTCGCGCTGCTCGGCATGGCGGAGACCGCCGCCTACTACGCCGTGTACGCCGACGTCAACCGCGGCGGGTACTTCCATGTGGGCGCGTACTCGTTCGCGGAGGCGGTGTCGGTGTGCAAGCGCGCGCTGGCGCGCATGCTGGTCATCATCGTGTCGCTGGGCTTCGGCATGGTGCGGCCGCGGCTGGGCCCGGCGCTGTCGCGCGTGGCGGGCGCGGGCGCACTGTGGGCGGCGCTGGGCGGCGCGGCGGCCTGGCTGCGGCTGCAGCGCGGCCGCGGCGCGCGCGCGCTGCTGCTGGCCGAGGCGCCCGTGTCGCTGCTGGACAGCGCCATCTGCTGGTGGGTGTTCGTGTCGCTGGCGCACACCATGCGCACCCTGCAGCTCCGGCGGTGAGTTTCTCCTATCGATTTTGATCCCAGCGACATCGTGGTCTATATGAGAAGATATGACTCTTATAAAATAGTGAAATCGATTTTTTTGTATTACAATTTGAATTACATTTTTCAGCGACATATTTATCGCGTCGTATAAACCACCATTGTATGTATGATTCGAATTTATGTCAATAATAATAATTTTCTCTATTTAAGAAGGCTTTGTACTATTTTCTTGTACTATAAATATTTTATTTTCTGTAATATTATAACTTTTGAATGTTTAATGTTATATTGTGACAGGAACGCAATAAAGCTGTCCCTGTACCGTCACTTCACCAACACGCTGATCTTTGCTGTGATCGCCTCCGTCATATTCATGTTGTACTCTCTCAAGTCGTACAGACTCTATTTTTGTATTACTGTAAGTATTGAATATTTACATACACACTTCACACCAAAGCTAAACCTGCTTTGCCTCTGAGTTATTTCCTAAGCTTTAATATGTTAATACATATTACATACACACATGTTTATACGCTTTTATGCGTATTTTTTTTTTACAAATATTTAGGAAAAAAAATTACAATCAAATAAAATAACACAAAATAAACAGCCATTTTGGCTCAAATTGTGATAACGGTGAAAATTTACATTATTCTAGGAAAGAAACGCTGATCGTCTTGGGAACAATATATTATATGATTATTTTTGTATTTTCAATTAACTCGAGCATGAGCTTCTGGCAGTCTAGCAGTCATTTCCTTAGTTTTATTTTCTTAAAATAAGTTTAGGTTGTACTAGTAGTGTTTGCCTTTGTAAATGGTGGAACTGTCTAGAACCATGATCAGTTCATCACCCCACCAGGGGTCGCCTTGAAGTTGACTGTAACAGCGAGCTAACGAGCAGCTTGTTGGTTGAAGGAGTGGAAGCACGTGTGGGTGGACTGCGCGTACTGGCACGTGCTGTTCGTGGGCGTGCTGGCCGCCATCATGGTGCTGTGGCGGCCCACCAACAACAACCAGCGGTACGCCTTCACGCCGCTGCTCGACAACGCCGAGGACGACGACGGTAGCCCTCGCCTATACTTGTATCTTGTATCTAAGAAAATTAGATTTTAATTAAAACAAACCATTTCACAGATGACGAAGAAGAACAATTCGTGAACGACGCATATGGAGTCAAAATGCGGTCGACCAACGTGTCGGAGTCGGAGCGCTCGCCCCCCTCCGCCGGGTCCGGCAGCGGAGCCCCCGACGCGGACCTGCGCTGGGTGGAGGAGAACATACCAGCCAGTGCTCTACCGGTGTTGGATTCCGATGAGGAGCTGTTGAATACGAAGTTTGAAGTCTCCAAGATGCAATAGGCCTTCGCCCTGCTTTTTTCACAAATTTTTTTTGACAAAAATGCCTCGCCTCCACACTTTTGATGTCTTTTTTTGGTAAATAAATTTATACTAAGTATTAATAATACGATTGAGATTGTTATAGAAATGGTGGTAATTCTTCCAAATTACTTTACTTAGTGGAGAAGACCCCAGTCAGTGTTCATCTTATCCTTTATTTTGATGTGAAGCTCCTAAATAATGAGTCTTCAAGTTATAAGAAACCTGTGCTCGTTTTGTTTAGAAATAACTTATTTATACTACATTCAGTATTAGTAACATCGGGAAATGGATTTTATAACTTTTTTTAATTTGAAATAAGAAAATGGCATTGGCAGCAATTTTAATGTGAATGACAATGTTGTAATAAAATATTTTGTAAGTTTAAAATATATTATAATAAAAGGAGGAAGAAGAAAAAGTGCTTTTTTTGTATAATGTACATAATATGTATGTAGTGGTTTGTTCTGTAATATGTGAATTATTGTTAAACTTTCATCAAATACTTTTTTGGTTATATCTTAAAATTAGCGAATTATTTATCTATATTTTTTAAACTTTAGATTCTTAATGTACAATGGGAAAAAGCTTTGTTACTTAATATTTATTCACAAAATAACTATAAATAAAACATGGACCTAAGTAATACTTCAATAAATTCAATCTAATCCTATTAAATATACCATTTAGTTATTGCCTGTTCTAGGAAGTTTCTTTGTTATTGATATGTACCATTGGATTTAATTGTACTAAATTGATTGAGGTAATAATGATTTTGTTTTTAACTTTAAACAGTTTGACGGTTTTTTTTCTCATTGCTGGATAGTCAGAGCGCGCTTTATATTACCAAAGCGGAGAATAGCCGCCACGTGGATATGGAACCTACTACCAATAGCGTTTACAGTCAGTCGGTCGTTGCCCCACTGCGCTACGACGGCCACAATTATTGATAGTAACTTGCATTTTGCTGGGTAGTCAGAGCTAATGTAGTAAAATTTATTATTTTCTCTAAATTTTGCTTAGTTAAGAGACAGTACTGGCATAACACATTGTCTATAGAATAACAAAAAAGAACTTAGTTTCAGTTATGACCAAATCCATTACGACGATATGCCTATTTCCTTCTTATACATGAGACATATATTAAATTAGTACAAATACCTTCAAGTAATGGTAAGTAAATAAAAATAGTAAACTTATGTATTATATAAAATATACTTTATTTGCTAATTATTATAATTGGTTACAATAAGTATTTAATTATCTTTGGTGTACAGAATATGGTTATAATTAATAACACAAGTGTAGGATAAACACAGTATAGTAAATAAAAAAAAGATATAAAAACTGTTTAATTTTTTTTTATTACATGAAATGTCAAGCCATAAGTGATAATGCCTTTCCCATTAATAATATTAAAAACAAATTCTAAAATGAAATTTATATATTCATTAATAAATGTTTTTTTTTAAATTTTGCCTTAATAATTTTTATACATATGTGTATAAATAAAGACACTTCCAAACAAATCTATCAGGACGGTGAAATTTACAATTAATTAGTATCTATATGTTGTGGCTATATTATCATAGAATTCACCATTTCATAAATAGGTCGCATTCTAAGGAATTAGAATACCAACTAAATTTAAGTGTATTTTCATGAAATTGTCAATGTTCAACGGTTTTTGATATGTGATTGACCAATTCGTAAATAAATTGTTTATAAAATAATTAATAAAAATCTAAATATGTTATGATTGTGTTGCAGAATTTGTTTAATTATGAATAATTATATCATTACATACATTGATGAAGATCAACTATGTCATGAAGTAGCCGTGCGATTACAATATGGTCTGGCCAATGGAACAATATTGATGATTTGATTAGAATGGAGCCACATCCTGAAATGCTCCAACATTTCTTGGATTTCACGATATGGCGACAACATACACATGAACTTTCTTTATAATGTAGAAAAAGAGTTGTAATGTTTTATTTTCTAATTATTTTCAATCAAAATCCAAAGTAATATAATGAATCCGAAAGTAACTCTGTCTGTTGGTCTGGAACGTCATCACGGAAAAACACAGGACCGATTGCGATGAAATTTTATATAGAGATACTGGAGGATTGAGAAGAACATAGGCTACTGTTTTCTCCGATTTGTTTTAGTTTTTCCAGGAATATCACTTTTATGAAAAGGCCGCCGAAAATAAGAAAGAGCTATAGTTCTTGCGGGCAAAGCCACGAGCGGGTCGCTATATAATAACATCACTATTGGAGATATGTTTTGCTGCTATAGTAATAAATTCAAGGCATGCATGGATGGAAGTGATTTGAAGCAAAATTTGAATTCAGAGAAACTTATAATTTTAAATAGGAGAGAAATGAGATTATAACTAAGTATTTTACTTCAAAGAATGGATACATCTTTTAGCTTAATAAAAATTTAAGTAGACTTTTTGTAGACTTTTTTAACATAAATGAGTTTTAAAATTTATAATAACTAGTGGTACCAATGACGCGTAAACAACGTGTTGCCTTAGCAACGTGTGTGCTATATAAACATGTATGTCAAACACATGGTAGTGTGTGTTACATTTATTTTAATAATTTTATGATATTTTTTATGCATTATTTCAAAATATTAGCAAATTTCATACTGCTCGCATAATTTTTGTTAAAAAGGGTACAAAGTTTTTGCTTAGCATATTAATGTATAGATTTATAGCATTTAATTTCATCCGTGCAAGTCATTATTTGATATAAATGCACAATTATTGACATCACCGATATTTTGTAGCATAATATTGCAAATTCATGAGCATTCAAAAAATTTCATATAAATATTTCGTAACAGTAGATTCTCAATCTCTTAGACAATACCTTGAAGCGTCATAGAAAAATGGCCATAGCCATATGCATATCTCATAAACATTTTGTTTAGTTGGCTATAGTGTTTGGACATATTATGATATTACCCAAAAGAGGATAAATTCAATCTACTATATATGAAATGTTTGTATAGAATTGTTATATTTTTTTAGTACTTAAATAACACTTTCAGGTATTATAAAATTGATGAATGAGGTTTTTAATGTTGTATTAAATATAACTTGAATAATATCATAATTCTTCAAATAAAAAAAAATACTTCACACAGAAATAGTCTCATGCATTCAATTTTAAATAAGAATAATACTAATAACTTGGAATAAAACAATAGAATAATAAATGGAATAAAGCAGTATGACTAAATAAATTTCAGTTTCCTTATTTATATTAGTATTCTGCTCTTTTTAATTGTTGTCATAATAAAAATCATAATCTTCTGGTTCCGGAGGGATCTGAGGTGGGTCTTGAGGAATGTCAATCCCTTCAGCATCAAGCAACCTGACCTTAATGTCCATAGAGAGTAATGTTTCTAGATCATTTTCAAATGATTTACTGGTCATTTTCTCTTTCAAAAGGGCATTAATACCATCAGTCCAATAGTCAAATATCTGTTCATCCTGTGCCACAAAGTCTAAGGATGGTACTTCAGCTGCTTTCAGAATAAGTGAAAAAGCCAAATGAGGACTACTTATTTTTCCCTTCAAATCTTTCATGTGAGGACAGTCCTTGCCTACAACTACACATTTAATCTCAGTAACTGCTAACTTTGAACCCAGTTCTTCTAAGCTAGGCGTGTTCTTTTCATCACAATCTCCATAGTGCAAAATCTTGTGATTTGGTGATAGACGGACAAACCAAAATTTATCTTTTCTATTTATTTTCATATATTTCTTAAATCTAGTTCCATTGACTAAGACACCAAGTCTTTGTTGTTGGATCAAATCAATTATTTCAGGTGTGATTTTTTCTTTCAGTTCTACAATGGGTCTTGCATGCGATTCCCACACTTCCCGGTTAGTGCGCTCTTGTTGCCATAAGTGTGTTATCTCATTATAGGTCAACTCTTTGATCTTTTGTTTAAATTTGTCAAAACTTTTTGGAGATGCAGATAAAGCTCTGCTTATTTGCTCTCTAACAACACTTAATACTTTTACAAAGTCTTCTGTAGTAGCTCTCATTTCTTTCCATGTTTTATTAAGCAGAACTATGCAAATTCTGAACAACTCCTCAAAAGGATGATCATGGGTAAAGAAAAGTGGGTGGTATGTTTGTCCCTGTTCACTCGGGGATTCACCTATATGCAATATATCACAAAGAAGCTTAACTAGTTCAACACTGGTCTTACCAAAAGGGCACTCCTGTTCATCTGCTCTGCAGCTATTCCTCAAAACAATTTTTGTATAATCTTCTCTATAATTTCTAGCAAAATATAACATACAGTCTAAGGCCAAGACTCCTGGAGGGGTTTCATTAAAATCTTTTATAGGATCAATTTCACATTTGAAGCCAAGCTTTTTGTAATCTTTTGAAAGGCTTCCTGTCTGCCTTCTTGTTGTCACTTCCATATTAGCAGTGTTATCATTATCAAAAGCTAATTTTCTCAGTTCCTTAATTTTTTCTTGTGATTCTTGTTCTTGGGCATCTGCTCTCAGACGCATTTTAGGTTCTAATAGTCCTAAAGTCAAAGTTTGCAATACATATAACTGATGAGCAAGCTCTGTACCTAGTGACTCCTTAGAGACATTTTTTGTTATAAGGTTTTCATAAATTTTGTTCCTTACTTGCTTGGAGCACAATGTTGCAGCTATTGTTTTCCTTTTGGTCATGTCTGCTTTTGAGAATATTGCATTAATAAGAGCAATTGCATTTTGTTGAATGACTCTATCCTGATTTTCTAAATGGGAAATTAAACTTGGAATAGTTATTTCTTTTTCGACATGTGAATTCTTTCCTGAACTATTAAGCACAATATTTTCAAGAATTGACAAACATGACTGGATTATCTTAGGATCTTGTGATGTTGTTTGATTACTAACAAAGCTGACAACTTTATTGATAAATTGATTTTCTAAAATGTCCCAAGATATAATACCATGGTCCATCAGCTCAACAAAAGTGACTAATGCATATTTTAAACAATTTCCTTTAAACTTTCCAGTTTCTATATTATTAATAATAAGGGATAATCCCTTTTTATTGATAAATTCCAATGCAAATGTGAGGTCACTACTTACGGTAGACAGTTTCATTAGCGCCGCGGTTTGCTCGCCCTCAGTGCCAGTGTTAATCTTGGCCAATATATCTTGAACGGTCTTTGCTGGGGATTGTTCAAGCCGCAGTACAGATCCATTTTTTATTTCGTTACGATTTTTTTCAGTGATATAATTCTGATTATTACTTTCAGAAAATTGTAGAGCGTAGTTAACGGGATCAGGAAGTCCCCACGATTTGCACAAAAGTTGTATGATACTGGAGAGCGGCTGGCTTTGATCGAATTCAATCAACTGTGGCACCTTGTCGGGTGCATTCAGCATTTCAACAGCAATTTTCAATATAGTAGAATCTTTCATCGCGGACGGCATTTTAGTTGGCTTTAAAGACATTTATTCACCATCTGACAATAACTTCCTTGACACGAACGCTCCCACAGAATACTTATTTGGGACAAAAATTTAGAGACATTCCTATTCCCGTCGACAACAACAATGTCCTGACACTTCTGACAAACGATATCTGTCAAGTGATAAACTCTTGACAGTAGATGGTGAATCACATTCACAGATTCGTTTTTAATAAAATTAATATATGTTAATAATAATAAAATGATACATATATTATGCACGAATATTCTTATATTTTCAATGCAAAATAAGTTTCTAAGTTTTACATTTCTTTTTAAACATCTTTCTTATTATCTCGAATTATTATCTTTATAAATCTAGGCAGCGGAAGTTTTTGAAAGTAATATTTATTTATTTATTAGTTTCGGTGTAAAGGCGATCTTCCCACTGGTGATCTCTTCTAGGCAACCCTTACAGCAAAAAGACAAGAAGGCAAATAATTGGGTAGGTGTGCAAATGATATACACAAAATAAATAAGATAAACTTAATTAAAATTTACATATTATATATTACATTTAAATTTACATAAATATAATCACAAATATACATATTAAAGTATTTTACAATCATACAAGAATAATGTTGCGTTTTAGCTAAAATGCTTGGATATTTGGATTAGAGCACTTTTTTATGTTTATCAAATTTACCATTTAAACAATTTGAAGTCTTAAAAAACTATTATTTAATGACTAGGATATAATTGTATTACTAGCTTTATGCTTTTTCCCACATAGCAGGCTGGCCATGGAAAACCCAGTCAAGCCTAATGCCTAGTGTTCACCCGACTCCGAAATCTAGATACTGCGTGCTAAGATTAAGCCACGATCTTACCAAAGCGAGGATATGAAGATAATTTAAATGTAATTATTCCGCCTAGTGGGGCTTGAGCCCATAATCAATTGCGTTTCCAGTCCGATCACGGACGCCACTCTCATAGCGCAACGATGGCATCGCCTCAGAGTATATTAAATTTATTTATTTGTATTGTGTATAAGTAAATAACGTATGACATGTGCATTCACGTTAAATTACTGTATCTATTTATATCCACCATTTAGATGATCCCTAGGTCGCTTTCATCTTTATTAGGTCAATAATTAAAGTACCGTGTAATACGACCGTTACAACGATATTAGATATCACGTAGGGCCATTTCTATAACCTATGTTTTAATTATTCCATTTGTTGGATAGTGCTACTGTGAACCGCTTGTGTAAAAAGGTAATTACCTATTTCTCCAATTTGATCAGTCCAACAGTCAAACACTGTCCCAATGCGCTACAATGGCCTCATTTGTGTCAGTATTATTATGATAATATAAGATTAAAACTCACTTAGTACCTAATTAATGCGTAGGTAATTTTATTATGAAGAGTTGTTTATGAAATATAAAAAATGACAATTATTTATTTTATTTACAGTTTCTGCGTATTTCATCTATCTTTTAGCTTAATAATTACAATGTTTCTTAAGCCAATGATATTCCTATTGATCGTCTATCAAAGTGTTCGCTATGGGCTTGGATTCCGATGCGATAGACGACCGTATGGGTCAACAACGCAATCTTCCGCACCGGATGGACGCTTTAAGTTAGAACTTGAGGAAGTCGAAGACACCTATATTCCTAATCAGCTTTATATAGGTATATTTTTCTTCATTTCTATGACTACGAAAGTATATATATCAGTATATAATAAATATACTTATAACTTTCCGTGCTTTTCGTTTTAACATATCTATCGCATATTACGGTGGACATATGATACGGCGTATTACGCCTTGATTAGCGTCACTGAACGCCGCGCCGCATTTTACTAAACTAAATAAAAAATATATGTTATAAATACTTCGTCGAGTGGAATTTGAACTCATTACCATTGTATTCAGTCAGAAAGTGACAGAATCAAGTATGTGGGCAAATACATACTTATTTATTACTACTTGTCGCCTGCAACTTCGGTTCCGTAAAAAATCGTTTTTTGTTGTTCTTGTAGTAATTTTCGGAAATTCCTCTTATTGCTACCCAAGGAAAGTACAAACATTTAGTTTGAACATTTTAATTTCATTTTCATTTTTTTCACTTTCCATGCCTAATTTTACGGTTACAGTTTTAGTAGTAGGTGAGTTTTATATATACATATTCATATTTTAAAAATATTATTCGGCTGTTCCAGACCCACATGTCATGATAAAAATTTAATTTCAGTCAAAATAATAGCTTCGGATGACACGTCTAAATTCACGTCTTTCATGATATCTGCGGAAGGCGACATGAAACTCGATCCTAAAAATCCAAGGAAGCTGATGGCAATGTACCCGGGAGAAATGAGGCCGTTGAACCCTATCACCGCTAAGTTTAGCTACCGGTGCTTGTATTCTGTTGAGAACGCTATTATGTCAGCGAAATCTTCTGTAGAGGTGTGTAATTTATATATTGTAAATATAAACATTTTAAGTACGCAGAGTTGGGAAATATACTGTAGAAGCGATGAAAAGTGAAAATACAGGTATTGATTTCTTTCAACTAAGACGCAATATGTATAAAAATACTAAATACGCAAATAATCGAAAATTGAGTATCCATAGAACTCTGCTCTATTGATGGGAAAAGTGTAGAATAAAAAATATATATATATTAGATATTAGCGACCCACTCGCCGCTTCACTTGCGTAAACTATACGACTATTAGGTTTTTAACCCACCCGCCCTTAAATCACAAACTTTACTTAAATTGATGTAACTTCTTGAATTACAACCCAATTGATATAAAATAAATTACCAAAATACAATACCTATATTTAAATCGCTTTAACCATTTCTCAGATAAGCGTGCATGCAACAGACAACAGATAAACATGAATAAAAATAAAAAATGTGCATTCCATTACATTGAATTTGCCCATTATTTCGGCTTGCAACTAGCCAGACTAATTATATATGTGCCACGCACTCTTTAAAACAAACTTGTAAATTTATTTCACACAAGGTGTACTGGCAAGCTCCACCATCCGGCAATGGGTGTGTTACGCTAAGATCAATGGTAGCTGAAAACGAAAACTCGTGGTACGAGGACGGTGCGCCGCTGTCGCTCAGACTGTGCGAGGACATGCGACAACCTGATGATATTACACCACAACTGAATTACGACTGTGAAATATGTGACGAGGCTAAATACGAGGTGAAATTATATATTTTTAATATATTTAACTTTTTTATACTATAGACTAGGCAAACTAGCGTTCGGGGTCACCTGATAAGTACCCGGTAAGTGAATATCGCCACCCACGACTCTGTGCCACACTCGGTCGGAGGCCATCGGCAGGTCCAGATTAACTGATAGGCCCTCTCCCTAGCTTTAAATAGAAACAGCCCAGCGGTGTCGGGTTTTTGGACGCAGTCAAAGAACGCGCATGCGCAATTGAGAGTGTGAATGGCTAATACTCCACTCGCAAATACTAGTACCAAGAGCCTCTAGGAGACGTCTCGCAAGAGTTGCGCACACTCAGGATAAGAAAAACATTTCTAGACAACGCATAATTATTTAACCTAGTGGGACATGAACACACGCCTCTTCTTGGACGGTTTTCAAGAGGCACTGCTTTGAGTCCAGTTACGTTAAAAATTATATATGTTTTCTTAATATACTACTACCTAATATACTGCAGTTTGGTAGATCAGTTGACGCGTTCAATACGTGTTGCCTAAGCAACTTGTAAGTGACTTCATACGAAAGTTAAGCAAACAGTTTTTATTATTATTTAAAAAAATATTGGCCTGCTGCATTTCTTATTAATATAAATTTTGAGTAGTCAAATTCCGCTTGCGGATATGAGTAGTCTCCTCTATATCTACGCAAATAATTTTAGTAATAATCAAAAAATTGTAATAATTATAAACTACATTTCACTTTTAGCTAACATTTACTGGAATTTGGTCTCGGAATACTCACCCTCGTTTGTACCCTGAGAACGACTGGGAGCCAAGGTATAGTGATTTGGTAGGTGCTTCCCACGCCATAGACTACATTCTGTGGGCACCGGGAAGCCTTGCTAGTCATGGCTTTAGGGACTTTGCAGAACACGCTAATGGGAGTGAACTGGAGCTGGAAATTATGGGAAAGGTATAAATAATTTACAATATAAATATTAAATATATTGTTACTCTAATTCGATTTAAGTGATTTTATTGATAATAAACTTCTTCTACCTGGCATTAATCCATCCAAATCTAGCATTAGTCAGTCTCTAGCGTCCCACTTAATCTCCTTATATATATTTATTCCATTATTTTTGTGAAGAAATGAATGACACTTCTTCCAGCATGAACACTTTTTATTCACTTACTTCAGATTCAGAAGATCTTAGTGTCAATGTGAGAGTATTGACCTTTTGAGACACTGCTTAAATTCGTTTCATACTCCTTATCTAAAAAATCTTAACGTAGTTCACATAAATGCTCAGAGTATTCCGGGTCATTATCTAGATCTTCTATCCTCTTATGATAACACCAAAGTACTCCATAACTACGCCAAAGTACGCCATATTAGTATCAGAGTCGTGCTTTAAGCCTTTCTTGCCATCGACAGCATATTCACTGCCGGGATTTCATGTGATTCGAAATGATCACATTGATCGGGCTGGTGGGGGAGTTGCTATCTATCTTCGCTCTCACATACCATTTAATATTATTGATTACTCTCAATATAATATAAAAGACGCTGTCAGTCCTGAACATCTTTTTATTGAACTTACATTCGCGCACATAAACGTCCTCTTCCTTGGTATGTACTATAACCCATTACTTACAGTGGATTACTTCAGATCATTTGAGATTCTGATAGAAAATTTTACGCTTTCCTATAAGCATACAATTATTATGGGAGATATCAACACTTGTCTGTTGAAAAGTGATAATCGTGCAGCTCGGTTAAGCTCCGTGGTAAATGGAGGTAATATGCACATTCTCTCTTTATCCCCTAACTAACATTAACTTAACATAACTAACATTCCCCAACTGTACTCCGTCTCTTTTTGAATTAATTTTAGTGTTTTCCATTGACCATGTTGAAACTCATGGTCAGTGTAATGCTACTGCATTCTCCTATCATGATCTTATTTTTCTTTCTTACAAAGCAAAACCAACTAAAGCAAAATCAAGAATCCTTCTCCAGCGCAACTTTCCCGGTATGGATCTAGAACGTTTACGCGAGGATGCTGGAAAAATTAATTGGAATATGGTCTATAAAGAAAGTACTATACTCATGCTCCAATTAACCCGTACGCGTTAAGCATATTCCAGCACCGTTGTTAACCGAAGATATAAAAATACTACAGAACAGGAAAAGTAGTGCAAAGTCTAAATATAAAAGCAACTCCTGTGAGAGTAATCGATAAATATATATGAAAGCACGAAATTGATGCAAAAGGGTGTGTAGGGATAAACAACGACACCATATTCATAAGTCTATTGTCGGAGAGGACTACACAGAAGAAGTCTAGAAATTTCTTAAATCAATTCGGGTTGGGAAAGCAAAGCAGAAATCAAATCCTTGTAATATAGATCTAAGCAAACTTAACATACATTTTTCTCCTTCTATTACAATTGATGTAACTATTAAATGAAACGGTTAAAACTAAAATTCGTGCCTTAACCTAAAAATCACATTCTTAATTTCGTTCAATTCACAGAAAGTGATGTTAAAGAGAATATACTAGCGATTGGCTCTGATGCAGTTGGTTCGTATTGCATAAGTCTTAAAATGATCTTACCAATCCTTGCTCCCTTTTTAACGTCAATCCTAAATTTTTAATTACTAGCGATGTGTTTCCTTCATCTTGGAAAGAGGCACAAATGACACCATTACCTAAAAACCGCAATCCATGTCTGATTATCGTACTCTATCCATTTTACCATTCCTATCAAAAGTTCTTGAACGTCTTGTGAACCAACAACTAAGTAAATACTTTACAAACAACAATGTAATCCTTTACGGTCTGGTTTTAGACCTAGTCAAAGTATAACTACTGCACTAGTCAACATATCAGATGACATTCGCCTATGGTATGGAAAATCGTCTGGATGGACTTTAGTAACGCCTTTAATACCGTAAACTTTGACATCTTATTGACGATTATGTATTCTCCTAACATATCTTCTTAAGATTGGTTTCACTCTTACTTGCATGCTCGCAAGCAACGTATCCAGATTTAGGATTCTTATTCTGAATGGTCCCCGGTGCTTGCAGGTATTCCGCAAGGTAGCGTGTTGTGCCCTCTCTTATTCTCATTATTTATTAACTATTTCTCTCGCAATATTACTATTCCCAACCATCTGTACGCTGAAGATATTCAAATTTATCGTCAATGTTCGTTGCACGATCTTCCAAATTCTATATTTGCATTGAATGAAGAATTAAAAAATATTTCAACGCAAAGTAAATTATTAGGTCTTAACATAAATCCCAAGAAAACTAAAAGAGAAGGAATTATAATTGGTAGTTTCAAATTACTTTACAAGAATTACCGTTTATAATGCTTGATAGAACAAAAGTCCCTTTTTCCGACAAAGTCAAAAAATTGGGTATTATTTTTGATCAATATCTGTCTTGGAAACCATTACTTAGTGACTCGTGTACGTGTGACGTCGACTACGTAACTTTCTACCCATTACTACCAAGGTTGCGCTGGCACAACCACTCGTAATACCAATTCCTGATTATGCTGACTGTTGTTAGTTTGACTTAAAGGAGGAGCAATTGAACAAGCTTGAGCGTCTTTTGGAGACGCTCAAGCTTGTTCAATTGCATCTGCATAAGGTCCATTTTTGGACTTCGCTAGTACAACAATGTTTCTGAATTTCGTCAAAAACTCAAGTGGCTCCCAATTTGACTTCACCGGAATACTCACGTTCTCTGTCTTCTGTATAATGTTCTCTTCAGTCCGTATTCCCCTTATTTCAAGGAACGTTTTAAGTTTTTATGTGATTTACACGTCTTCCCTCTCCGCGCGAAGTTTAACTTGACTCTTAATATTCCTTGCCACACTTCTTTCTTCTATACAAATTCCTTCTCTGTCAAATCTGTCCGCTTGTGGAATTCTTTACCACATACAGTCAAACAAACAAAAACGTTAAAAAACATAAAAAAAAGGCTAAAAGATTATTATTTCACATTCTAATTTAAATTTAAATAGGTTGTTTGTTTAAATATGTATATGTATGTATATAAGTATGCATTTATGTATGTATGTATATTTGTACATATTGTGTTTATATATGCTAAAATATGTATCCATTGATATTATGAATCGATTTACTTTATGTACCCCTTACCATTCCAATTATTCTCTCCTTTACCCAAAGGTTACCTGGAAGAGATCGCTCACTTAGCGATAACCGGTCGAAACCGGCGAAATAAAAGGTCACCTGTTGTACTGTAAAAATTTAGAATAATTTTGTGTAACATTTTTTTTTTTTTGGTGTACAATAAATAGTATTTACAATTATTATTACTATTACTCCTCCACTTTGCACGGTCTTTTACAACCTCGGTGGTAAATCCACGGGCTCTCATATCCTGCTTCACGACATCCAGCTATTGCTTCTTTAGACGTGCGGGAGGTCTAATTCCAGGGACAGATATATCAAGGCATATTCTACTATAGGGATAATGCTAGAGTCCGGGCTCCCGCAAGCATAATACTCAGTCTTCGTCACATTTAGCTTCCCTTCCCTTTCCAGATCCTTCCAGAGGTGCATCCTCTACTCCAGCTTCAACCGGCTCCCGTCAATGATCGGCATACATCATAAAGCTGGTCCTGGATAAAAGCCGAGACGGTATCTAGTACTATATTGAGCAACAGTACTAGATATTATCTCGATACTGTCTCGATAATAATATTTTAGGTAATAGCTTTCCAAAAGTGTTTAGAATATTACGCCACTATGGCGCTTTTGGAATGTGGTCAAAAGTTTTTGAGAAAGTTTTTTTCGCTTTTTCCCACTTAGCAGGGAAGTCAGAGAGAACGTAGTGTCAAAATACTCTGTTCTGCCTTTGCCAGTTAAATGGCGGAACTCAACGCTGCGCTTTGTCTTAGGTAACAGAGCAGAAAAATAAAAATATATAAAAATAATACCCCATACTCCCCCGAGTGAGAATACGACGCTGTGACGACTCTGCCACGGTGGCCTCACGGCCACGGTGTGCCAGTTCAGCATAGCCTAAAATAAAAGGGCATTAATTTATTTTTTCAAATAAATCTGTCAAATTCTAATTATACCTATAATATTTTGTTTGACAGATTGGAGCAGGCTTAAGGACTCTCATCAAGGGCAAAGGACATGGCTACCGCAAAATGTCGAACCCCACATACTCGTTCTTCCGCACTGACAAAGTCAACCATCTCTTCACAGCTGCTGTGGCTTTGCATCCATCACCTGACTGGTTCCTAGGTGTCACCAGGTTTGAATTATGTCAGAAGGATAACACATGGTTGCAGGAGCGGGAATTGAAGCTGTATCCATGGGATGCCGGCACTGATAGTGGAGTTTCGTATGAAGTTAGTTAATATTTGTTTGGCAGGATTTTTTAGGCTTCTGCTAAAATGATATCTGAGTGTAATCGCGATTGGTTTTCGGCTCGATCCCCACTCGGGGGAATGATCATAATTTTATTATTTTCATTTCTCCGTTCCGGTTCACAAGAGCGCTTTGTCTTAATCAACATGGCAAAGCGCGGCGTTGTGGCGGCGATGTGGCGCTGAAAAGAGGAAGGGAACGTTTTGACACTCTACACACAGGTTTTCCCTAGCTACCACTAGGCGGGAAAAAGCATAAAGATGCAGTAAAAGAATAAATAGCCACTTAGGATTTTATAATATTCCAGTCACCCAACATCGAGACATTTCCACAAGACACAGTTGGAAGAGTACAGATTAGTTCTTACGACAAGAACTCTCCATTTTACGAAATGGATGTAAAAGATGTTCATCCGTTTGGAAAACTCCACATCAAACTTATCAGGACTTATCATAAAGAATGTAAGGAGGAAGAAACCACAAGTAGGTGTTTAAAATAATAAGACCCTTTTGCTCTCTGAGAGTGTGACAGTGTTTCGAACCCATAGCCATCGCATTTACAGTCAGGTGACGTCTCACTGTGCTGTGATGGCCTTTAATGTAATTATGTAATTTATCTATCCCTAAAAAATAGCTTTATATCGTTTTTTGTACTATTATATGTTTTGAACTAGATTATATTCAAATTCAGAATAAAATTTATACATAATAAGTAATTACACAATTATTCAAATATATACATAAGTTGGCGCATAGCTTTTAATATCGTTAGTTTAACGCCATATAGTATGGTTGTAACGCTGGTAGCCCACTACGCTCCCAAGAAGCGTTGTGAAATGTACTTATAATTTTTTGAACGAAATTTTATTTATATCTCGTTGAGCCTTTCCTAGATGAACCAGAAACACAAGCTACCATGACTACAGAACTGACCACCAGTGAAGAACCTACCACTACTGAAGAAGGAAGCAATGGCGACGTAAAACCACTAGAACCTGACGAGCCCTCCAGGTACCAAAACACAGATCTAGCTTACAGGAGACGAGGGTGAGACAATAAGTAATACTGTTTGCCATTCACTGTCACCCGAATCATTATAGATTTCTAATTTCACGCATCTTTTGTGCAGCACATTAGGCGGAGAGAATCTAGAATTACGACAGTCCGTTCTCCACACTATATCATTCTAGTTTTGTAAATGAGCAACATCCAATATGAATTAGATAGAATTTAAAAGCACATTCTGTCATTTTACGAAAACGATGCGAACGAAAGAGTATGAAATTTTTTCATACTTAACGTTTATGTGGAGAAGAAGTTTAGAAAGCCAATATTTTATATACATCGCTTTCCTATAAAGTGGATGTCGTTTCTAAGGCAACGTGTGTTAAATTATTTAAATAATGTAAAATAAATAATGAAATGTATAATATATTTTAAGCATGTCTAAAGTGTACTTGAAATAGCATTTTTAGAAAATGTATAAAATTTAAACGTAGCGGGAATCGAACACGCGCCCCACGGAAACCATCCAAGAGGAACCTATAACGATTTCCGCTACGTTCAAGTTTTTATATTTTCTAAGAATGTTTATCTATAATATAGATAGTAAGCAAAGATATGACGAAATTTACAGTTCATAAGTTGTTTATGTTGACAGTATGGTCAACAGTATCTTGTTTAAGAACCAGTTTCACAAATACTAAAATGAACTCGCCTTTTTGAAATTTAAGATATAAAATAATTACAATTCAGAAAAAGTTATAGTAAAATAAAATTTATTTGCTTAAATTTTGTTATATTATGAGATCGTAAGTATATCGTAAGTATATCGTAAATTTGACTATTTCAATAAATGATCGAGTCATTTCACGGCAAGTTCAACAATATAAAGATGTCATATTTTAGCGAAGCACCAGTAGTAACAGACCCGGAGTCGTCGCAGGACTGCCCGCTGTCGCAGTGGCAGGAGTGGTCGCCGTGTGACGGCATCTGCGAGACAGGGAAGTTGTTAGGGTTCAAATGGCGGCAGAGGTACCATTTAGTTGATGGTGTCGCTGTGGAGAAATATAATCCTGAGGTATAACATATTTTCCGTCTATAACCATTTTTTCATTTATTCACTGACCGGTTTTTTAATTAGTCAGTGGAGTATAGACTTTTTTGACACAAGACTCTCTAAATGATTACTCAATAAATTAAGAGGCCATCATGACGAAGCGGGGCAGCGTCTGACTGCAAACACTATTGGTTGTGGGTTCGATTACCACCCGGTGGAACGCCCATAATTATTTTTTATGCCGAGATTTATATGCTGTAAGTTTTATATATGATACTGGTTTTCTTTAATGTCTCGAATAAAAAAATAATTGCAACATTCTAATCATAAGATTTAACATCTTTCGACTTCAATAAAAATATCTTAAATTAAATTAAACTTTAATTAACTGAAACTCTAATAGGTCAATAAATAAATATATTATTTAATATATTATGTACTTACTGTAGGCGGACCCATCAACTAGGAAAGAGGTGCCAAAAGTATGTAAAAGCCATTACGAAGACTTTGAAAGAGAGGAATGTGAAGGTAATTGCTTGGAGGCAAATGAAAATAAATTAAAAGGTATTTATTACAAAATATCAATATCTTAAGATAACTTAAAATTATGAAGAACGGAGTGACTTGGTTTAGGCAGAAATAACTAAGTGTAGGTTCACTTTGTTTTGAGGTTTTAACGGGTATTGGGACGGCCTACACCTGCAAGTCCGAGTACCCAAAGAGGCGGGTATCCGTAACGGTTTACCTCACGAAAAAAAAAGGTTTTCTCTACCAAACTGCCATAAAGTGAGAAAGGCGAATTGTGAAGATAAAAAACTTTATATTTATATTGCTTTTAGAAAAAGTTAAGCTGAGAAAACATATCATTTAAAGTAAACAAGGTCGTTTTTAAATATACTTACTTCATTTTTTTCTTTACTTTTGTTTATTTCAAATGTTTTGTATAGTCGTATGTAGTTAAACATTTATAGAAAACGTATAAAAATTTGAACCCAGTGGCATTCGAACGCGCGCATCTTGGTAAACGTTCCAGCGCACTGACGCTGAGCCACGCGTTCTATATAGTGCGTGTAAGAATTTCAACGTAGACGGATGTACAAAATTCGAATGAGGGATCAAATCCCATTACGTTCAAACATTTATACGTTTTCTAAAAATGTTTTGTAAGTAGTGTGTGAATAAGACTTTAAAGATATTGAAAATAGTATTGGTATTCAATTCTATTTAACTTTCAGCTGAAAAACGTCTGATGTCACCAGTAGCACCCGGTCACGGATGGACGTCCAAAAGACAGATTTCAAGAGGATAGTAAAAGAAACAACATAAGCTAATAATATAATCTATTTAATACTATATTTATAAATAATTACTGACTTAAGGATCAGTGATTACTTAGGTCTTACTTAATGTAGACTGCTTCTATGATAGACTAAGTTTTGGACACTTTTTGGCCTTGTATAGTTATGTATTGAGGGTATACTCAAATAAAAGTAATGGCTGCACCCACTAAACAAGCTTGCCGAGAGGAGCTATAAAATGAGTGCGTATCGAGCTAGACATTAAGTCATTTGATCCCGTCATCATGCTTAACATGTGTTATATTATTATTATTTAACTCTTTATTACACCAAGATAATTACATAAGTAACTATATACAGTAGTTACAATTTTCGTGTACATATGCGTGACTCTTCCAGCCAACCCTTACCGTGAAAAGAACAGAAGACACAAAGAATTAGCTCGGTGTACAAATGATACATAAAAATGTTTGCTTAGTGAAATAAACTTACTTAAAATTTACATATTATATATAACATACAAGTTTACATATTACATAAATATCAATACAAATATAAACATTCATAATATATGAATATCAAATTAATTGAAATAAACGATGATAACGTTATACATGCATATTAATTTAATCATAGTTTTTTTTGTCGAATAAGATACAGATTTGTAAGTATAATATATATGAAAAGACCTGGCAAGCATTTTTCATTTGAAAAAATATTTCAATAGGAATTATGGAATATTAAATAAATATTAATGAAATATTGTATGAAGTTCCCTTAGAAAATATATAAAAAAAGGTGAAACATATTGTTTTTTTTTAATTTTATTCACATATTTAGGAAATTAAAAAACTTAATTTTAGAAAACGTATAAAAATTTGAATGCAGCGGAATTTGAACCCGCGCCTCTTGGATACCAAACACTCTGACCGCTAAGCCATGCGTTCTAAATTTATTTTATAACTTAAGTTTACAATATCGTGCTGCATCGAACTTATATTTAATCAAGTAAATTAAAATCCTAACAAGCCTCTAATGTAACTAATATTGTTTCATTATCTTCATAGATCTCCTGCATGTCGATAACAAAAACTTAGTGGCAAATTTCTGCATTGTAAGCGACAATCGTTGGTTTCATCATAATAATTACATAAGAAAAAATTAATTTCAAACATTATTAGCTTACGTTTTGTACATATATATATATGTACAAAACGTAAGCTAATATCTATCTTGACAACTTGTACTTGTATAGAATACCAATAGATTTGTATACGATCTGATGTCTTGCTGGGCCGAACAAGATAACGTGAAAATATTTTAAAGTTACAAGAAGACTTGATGTCTACTAAGTTTTATGTGCCGATTCCGCAACACATACTGCACATACTGTGTTTAAACAAACTTAAATAGTCACTCATTTAGATATTTCAAGACTAAAGCGTGAAAATTGATACACAAAAAATATTCCTTTTTCGAAGTCAGTTAAAAATGAAAACATAGAAGATGTAATCCAACGTGTCACTTGAGTGTAACACTAATTAATTTAGATTCAGTCGACAAGCGACAATTGGCCGACATAGTCTCGTTAATCTGACATACTTTGGCTTAGTTTAGAGTTACCGTTAGGGAACAAAATGTATAAATATTATGGTGAGTACTTTGGACTATTTTACTTTTGTACACGAGTAGGCTTGATTTCAATAAAAAAAATAGATCTGCAAATTTACCTCTATTATATTACCAGATATTTTAGTTTGTTTGAATGTTTTATGCACACACCTAGGTGAAGACCTTTTCGAAAATGCATAAATACTGTGAATGTAGCGGGACTTGAATTTGCGCCTTTTGGAAACCGACCAAGCGCTTTAGCCAATAAAGCCATACGTTCTTATCAAGCTACGACAACGTTTTTATACCTACGATTATAACAATTATTTTTTGTTGTAAGTACCTCTGTAAGGAGATTTTTAGACCATATTTTTTCAGCTGCCCAATAATTATGGCTCAGAAAAATGGTTAGTTAAAAGACAATGCTATTCATCAATTATTTTATTTTCTTATATCTTATCACGCACCTATAAAATAAATTATTAAAATGTATTGTTTCTAAAAATATTACTAGGTATAAAGCAGTATAAAAAGAATGTTTCAGATAAACATTTTTAAACAACCAATTTAAAAATTGGTAGAATTTGTCGCAACAGAAGCAATCTTAATTACATAATCGTGTGTTAATGTTTAAGTAGCTTTATCTGTCGGTCACTGTTTCATATTTAAACCGACTTCAATTATTGCCAATTCACAAAACCAGAAAGGCAGATTTTTATCTGTGTATACTTAAATAACTCTATAGGTCTGTTTGTTTCTTGCGAATCCACGAAACAACTGATTTTCAAGAAATTTTACATAGGAAAAAAAAAATACCCAACTAAAACCACAACAGGTCGCCAGCATGCAATAAATGGTAGTATGATTTTGGTGCACTATTATTTTCAGAAATAAATTTTGTCATAAAACTGTTAGTTTTCACGATATTTATACGGCTCTGTGGTTGCGACGAGAAAATATGCGACCGCCGACCACTTGGCACCAAAACCGAGCCTTTGCCAGGAGATAATCGATTTCAAATCGATATTATTGGCATCATCGATAATCAGTATATTCCTAACAATAAATATAAAGGTAAGATTCTATTTTAAATAAAACTATTTTAGTCGGATTTATCGTGTATATAAAACAACGTGGCCCAAAATTAACCGGCGTTTGGTGAGCCTGCTCTTTACTTTTCAACATAGAATAAAAAAAATTAAATGTCATTATTTTTGGTAGTTACACAAACTACCTACCTAACGTTTCACTTTTGAAAGCCTTTGAAAATTGATACTATACGATATTCTTAATTATCACAACTAAGATGTTTTGAATTTCTGATTTCTTTATATGTATCACAAACCTTAGTAGTACATCTCTTACCCACAATACTTAATAAGTACAGAATAATTGTAATTTTTACACAAAACTTATTATATTAACTATTTTTTTTTTTAATTCTGAAAGATTTTTACATTTATGCCACTTTCACTAATAATTATCTCCCTCAGTTTACGAGTACATGTTAATATTGTGATTGATGATTGATTGATGAACAAAATGTGTATACGTATAGACATACATTTTGCATATAAATTTAGTTAGTTCTATCAATTATCACGGTAACAAATATTATGATAACGATAACCGATAACGACATTTAGGAAATAAGTTGCCATTTTACTCGTTAACAATTAGAGACATGGAGTAGTAAATCTGAACGACGAAACAAAATGGAGTTAATAATTATAGGGTCGCCTCGAATATTTTTGAACCCACAACCCTGTCATACAGTCATGCTCATCCCAATTTAGAAATTACCAATAAAATTAGAATAATCTCTTTCATAGTACGACTATTTTCAACGGACAATGTGTCCACATTCATCGCTTACACAATATCAGCTCGAGGAGAGTCATTATTCAGGGATAGGAATCCTCGAAAAGAAACAATTCTCAATGCTGGGAGGATAGAAGTTCCAGAACATTCTAGGGACGCTATGAACGCGCCGATATGTACTAATTCTGTTATACAGACTGATATTACACCAAAAACATCTGTGGAGGTAAGGAATTTTATTGTAGACGCTTTCATTTATAATACGTGAATTTCAGTGTTATTTTTTTGCTTAGTCATTTTTGTAGTATGTTTTTTTTTGATAATTGAAAAATCCTTATATCTGTTAGAAGGTAACTCTACATTAGAAATGTGAGTTCAATGCTTACTGGTAAATGAAAGTCATACTTTAATAATTACGGTTGCTTTATTTTGTTCAGATTCATATGAAGCACCATCAAGCAATCTAAATTTTTTAAATATTCATGGCACGGGTGATACGTGAAAAAGGCTATATCGCATCTTTAATTATATAAGAAATTTCTGTATCTTAGCTAACGATGCCAGTATTATCTTAACTTTTTATAGTGAACGAAATAAAGTGATACTACATTATAGTTTAAATTCCTCTATAATTCGTTTGAATGTGGATTTATTTACATATCTTATATTATTACCAAGTTAATTTGCCATATTTGTTAGATAATCAGATTACAAGAAGTTTTTGAGAAGTTCCTGTCTAATTAAAGTTGGTGATAGAGAGGTGTTCATAATTATTTGTTGCAATTTTTAAAGTGACTTTATAATTCTGTTGAACTATTTTATAATTATGTTATTTAGTATGAATATTTCAACATCCCCAAAACAGTACATCCTCGAATACAGAAAAATTCGAGCTCGTCAATAAAGTTAATAGACGCTACTATGTTATGTTGGTTGTCTTTTTGATTTGTTGTAATTATTTTGTTTTCAAGTACTACTGCTCAGTAATACTGCTCCTATAAAAGATTGAATACTAGTTTCTCAATAAAAGAAGTCTTATTTGTCACACAGTTGTTTTATTTCTTATTACAATTTCATTTTACGTCACCACCGTATGTTAAGATCTAATTACTGAATTTGATAATCTCACTCTCTCCATTCTCTCAAAAAAATAAACTTGATTTTATTGAATTGAATATTTTTATTGAATTTGATTCAATTGTAATAATTAAAATGTTCGAACGTTTTTTACACATTTTGAAAAGAAAATATTTTAACTGATTAATCAATCATATATTAAACATTTTAGAAAACCCGACGTTCAAACACTGAAAATGTAATCATCAAATACTTTGCAATATTACGAACATAATTATGGTATCTATTTTTTCTTTAGCTTTTGTAAATGAAATATTCACCCAGCCTTAACTGTTAAACCTATCTTCTCTTCTCATCAATCATGGTGAATCCATAATTTTTCCCTGCACTCGCCCACATGCCGAATTTAAGTTTCTACGGAAGTTACTTGTCTGCCAGTCACTCAGTAACGGTCAGTTTTGTTTTTTAATTATCTTAGAATACAGATTTTCTTAGTTTTACATTTTTAAAATGTTATTCACACACTTTCCTACGTAATAAAAAACTTTTTTTGTTAACGTATAAACATTAGAACGTAGGTGGACTCGAACCCGCACCTTTTGAAAACCGTCTGACCGCTACGCCGAACCTTTTTTAAAGATTATCTTGCTCCAGGTGATTTGGAAGGCGCCACCCAAGAACAACAAATGCGTTACAATATTCGCAGTATTGGCGGTGAGACCGGACGTGTGGTACAACTTCGACGGGCCGCTGTCAAAGCGCGTGTGTGAGGACAGACGCAATATGGACGATATGCAACCCATTGAAAATGACAATTGCATAACTTGTGAAGATGCTAGGTATCTGGTGAGATTGGAAAAACAGAAAATATATATCTATGATTTCACATAAATTTAGTTTCAATATTTTTTTGTGTGGTTAGAAAGTGTCATGGCGTTTGTGAGCTCGTTTCCGGAATTTTTTCCCTCTCTGGAGAGTAGAGAACGGATTGACTGAACGAATAAAATTATCTTTGCCTAAATGCTTTGCCTTTGTTCCACATAGCAGGGTAGTGGAGAGAACCTAGTGTAACACACTCCGTTCTCCACTTTTCGCCAGAAATCGTCACATTGCGTGTTGAGTGGCGAAAGTCTCGCTTTGTTTTAGATACCAGTGCGGAGAAACGAAAATATTTGATATATAAATCATTTCACTGCGCCACGATGGCCTCAATCAATATTATTACTTACATTTTTACCAAGTTATGTAATTTATAAAATTATATCAAATTAATTTTAAGCTCACTTTTGACGGTATCTGGTCATACAACACACATCCATACATGTTTCCAACGACGAGGGAGCTGGCTCGTTTCAGCGATGTAGTCGGGGCTTCCCACAACAATAACTTTAAGTTATACAGATTCAATTCCGATGCCAGTGAAGGTTTAAAGATGTTGGCGGAACAGGGAAATACGACTAAATTGGAAATGGAAATTATGTCTGAGGTTAGTGTGAACCAACTTATGCCCGCTACTCCTATGCTTAGAATTTGTGACTATATGACATACGACTCCCATTTACCACCTGTTGATATTGAAACTTGGTTTCAAAATTATAGTAACTTCCTTTAAGGTGGCAATGTTCTTGTCTCTTAGATTTCCACAGCAGGTTCCACAGATGTTCCAGATGATTGTAGTTTTTTTTCAGCTTCACGCTTTTCTCTATCGGCAGACAAAAAGGACCAAGTGGCACTCCGGTGCTCACATCGTAATTAAATCTGCCCACTAGACTAGACAACTTTTTCTAATAACATTTTTTTATTCTAGTATAAAAAGATATAGTAGATAGATGTATTTCTACCAGCATCAATTGATATAAATCTGAAACGGGGAATATTTAATTTAATATCCATTTAAAGTGTTATTATTACTAATACTTAGGAAAATAAAAACATATTTAGAAAACATATAACTTTTTATGGCAGCAGGATTCGAATCCGGAATCGGAACCCGGAACCTGAATCCCGCTGCGGTCAAATTTTTTGTACGTTCTCTAAAAATGTTTTGAATACTTACTCATATATAACATATACATATTTACTTTCTCTGGATACACAAAGCGGAATGAAAAATACCAAACGTATTTAGAATGAGGCAATGATGAGACCACACCTGTACCTAGGTCCTGACGCCTGAAACAAACGAATCTCTTCTTCCGAAAGCAAAAGTATATTAAATCGATGCAATATGACATTTTAAAATTCACACAATAATTTAAATTTATACCTCCCTATAATCTAATCCTAAGTTCCTAAATAATATACAAAACTGATATAAAATAAAATCATTCACACACAGCTCGGCACTTCAGTACGAACATTATTGAAAGCTTCCGGTCAACCGAAGCCGGATATGAAGACCACGGCTATGTTCCGAGTAACTAGAGAACATCATCTGGTGTCGCTGGTAGCTGCTGTCCTTCCATCACCGGATTGGTTTGTGGGTGTATCCAATATGGAGCTTTGTGATGTATCCACTGGGACTTGGGCACCGAATTTGACCCTGAATATTTATCCGTCTGATGCGGGGACTGACAGCGGATTGACTTTTGAGGAAAGTATTAGAGCTTTATTTATTAGTTTTTTTTGAAATTGTAATAATAATATGAAAATAAATAAATAAGCGGGACTGTCTCTGACGGCAAACGCGTGTGAGTTTGATTTTCACATGGAGTAATGAATATTTAAACTATATAATAAATATATATTTAAGCTATTTTTATTTTTTCGCTCTGGTACTAGACAAAGGGCAGCGTCGAGTTCCGCCACGCATTGTCTATATTACGGCCGGAAAGTCGAGAACGAAGTGCCTTAACACTATGTTGTCTCTGACAAGCAGGGTAGCTTTGCGAAAAAGAGCGTGAAGCTGAAAACTAAATAAATAAATTCGTTATAATATTGTGTGATCGCTTGGAATTTCTCGTATATTGTTAAGTAATAAATATTGAGAGAATTTTTTTTTTTTTTAATTCAGGCAGCTAATGAGGATACAATGCCTCCTCAGCCGATAGAATCCGCTGAAATAAACAAATCCATACCGAAAGAACAAATAAAGCCGTTCGCCAAATTACGATTTGAACTGGTTAGAACTTATAGTACAGCCGCATGCTCTACGGAACCCCCCTCCACTACCACTGAGGGTAGGCTACTACATAAATTTTATGTATTTTTTTAATTATAAAGAGAAAGTCATTTAATTCCTTGCTTTTGGGACTTCCCAAAACTAACAGGCGTGAGTGACATTCGAATTTACCTTAAATAGTTTTGTTGGTTCACCATCGAGCATGCCATATTTCTTAAATGGTTTAAATTACTCATTAGTACTTTATGGTTACATCACAAAATTTGATAAACGACTAAAGATAGATAATAATAATAAGTCTACCGGCTCACTAATCAACGCAACTAAACCAACCAAGCGATATATTTAAGGGTCAAGAATATCGCGACTTTGTATGATCAGAATGAGCTAAATGTTAGGTACATTGTAATTGTAGAATTTCAAGTGTTTTCCATGTCGTATGTTTATTTACTTATTTATTTCTTCTACATTATTTTCTAGATAAGGAAGTAAGCGTAGATGATAACGACACCGTCACGACCACAACTCCTTCGTGAGTATATGTAGAATTCATTCAGTCTTCGTTGAAAATATGTTAGATAGAACAAGTGCTATTAAGTAAATATTTTATTCTTCGTAAAATAAATTAAGGTAATTTATTAACCTATTAGTATATTAACTTTGTGTTAACATAGAGACTAAGGTAACAAACCAGTGTGATACACCAAAGGCCGCAAAATTTAATTGGACATATGTATAACTAACTAGTTACGCAATTTCATCAGTTGCCTGAATAATTAATTATGAATATTGTACACTATATCTTTGGCTCTACGTATAATGTTATAATATGTTATAGCTCAAGAATTAGGACTAAACCTGCAGTTGTAAGTCAATCAGAAGAGGAGTGCCCCATGACGGAGTTCGAAGACTGGTTGCCGTGTGAGAACGACTGTGTGGACGGCGTCATAGAAAACGGGACGCAGATACGATTCCGTTACCACATGATCAACGGCATGATTACTAAAGATAGGGTATGTTGGACAGAGTAAAGAGGACAGCGGAGTGTATTGGTCCTTGACACTATGTTTTCTCTTCATACCCTATTATGCGGAAAAGGGCGTGAAGTTCTCGTATATTAATTGATTTTCAGCTACACGCTTTTGTCGCATACTTTTGTCGCATATAGCAGACATAGTGAAGCTAACTTGCGGAAACCTACGCCGTTTTCGAACTATTACCAGATTGGAAAAATTAAAATATATCTATAATTATTTCCCTGCCTGCTTGTGACCGTCACACTGCGCGACCAACGGTTAGGTAATAGTAAATAGTGTACTATTTACTTTTAAGTTATTTACAGATGATTTTGTTAAAGTTTGCTTAAAGAAATGTTCCTTGAATGCGGAATTCGGCCATTTAATACACAATATCTTTAATTTGTTAAATATCTTAATTGTCTAAGAGAAAAGAATGAAAGAGTTTATTAATTCTTTTTTCACGCCAGTTGTGCTAAATGTTGGATAAAAGAAAAGTGTCAATATATGGATTTGAAATTCTGAGTTTTTTAATGCCCTGATTTTGCGATGGCAAGATTAAAGTAATCTGCCAGTACCATGTATAGTAGAAAAACTACGGATGAGATCAATTTGTATAATGTACTCTGTTTTGAATGAGGTGCCTACATTTTCTATGAATAAGAAATTTATTTATTAAAATAATTTATAATATTTAGTGTAAACCAAAAACCATACCATATAGTTTATAAAAATACTTCAATTACATTAACGAGATAAAGGATAAATTATAACGCTCCTCCCTATCATCTAGCGACAGACCAAAATCAAAATAGTTTTTAACGTAACGGAGTTTTGTAAAAATTTTCTTACTTCAATTGTTTTATAGTATATCAGTTCATTTTTATCACGTGTTTTGAAAGCGGTATTGGAAGGATCTTTTCAAATTTGGTTAGGCAGAGAGAGGAGCTCGGACAGTTTAGGACCCTTAAGCCCACGTTTAAATCTTTCAATGCAAAGTACCAGATACTGCTCCAAGTTCGTCTCTCTCCAACATAGTGAATCTATGGAACTCTAAACAATTTCTTCCTTCTTTCACTCTTTTAGCCATTAAATATGTTTAACTTTATCATTTTTATTTTTTCAGGAAGAAATAGCAGATTATTGTTGGGAAAATTATTCTACGTTTGAAATGAGACCCTGCACGGCAACGTGTTAAAAAAGAAAATAAATATAACATTTTTATTTTAGTGTTCAAGACAAAAAAACTGTTTATTTAGTTTTATATCTAGTTCAAAACTGATAAATATTCTACGTATAATTTTTTATTGTTTTTTTTCTCTCATGTGTTTCGACTCAAGCAACTTTGTCTGCGTCACAAAAGCCACCTTTTTGGAAGATTTTTGATTGATGCTCCACTATCATTATATTATCTTTTATAGTCTAATAACATCTTTGGTTTTACATTAAAGGTTAGTAATGAATAAAATATAAATAAGGGGTTAAATTAAAATTTGATTTTGTTATACTAATATATTTACATAAAAAATTATGTAAAGTACTAAACACAAACATTAACTAACATTGAACATTAAGGGGACGGGGAAGTTGTAAGGGCAACCTCAGGCCAGACCACATTAGCGCAATGAGTGGTCCCTGACCCAGTTCTTTGCCAGGTGTACAGGTATACATGTATGACCGCGGCTCAAACGACAGATTATTGTAATAATCCTCCGTTCAGTAAATCTCTGAGAATAAAACCAAAGTCGCATTGTCGGATAACAGGTTGTATAGACACATAGTACTTACCTTTGAAAGATTTAGATAAATCCCAAAAGTCATTCCAAGAATTATCCATATAAGAAGACACAAGGGACAATAGATCGTGGGATGAATTAAAAAAAATGATCTAATGTGCCACACTAGATGGCTAGTATAGCGTAAGAGTCGTTGGAATCATTCTCACGAATTCCAGAACACCCTGGAATCCACACCATAGTAACATCCAAACCCTTTAAATGGCATACGTACAATTCTTCATGAATCCTTAAAAGATTCTAAAGACGAAAGGCTTATTCTACTATGAAAAGAATTTCCCTATAAGGCCATTAAATAGCTTAATGAGTTAGTGAAAATAACCATCTGTTTTAAGTTATGGGAGAATGTGAACAGGATTGCTTCTGACAAAGCAACAAACTCATACCTCACCTGTATTGATGGCTGGATGATTGATGGATGATAAGGGAGGGCACTGTAATATAATTTTGACTTCTGGAATTTTTTTTAATTTTGAATTTTTGGGATTTTGATTTAAAATTTGGGATCCAGCAAGCTGCATCAACACAACTTTCTTTTGAGAGCATCGAAGCATCCGTATAAATGAGGGGGAAATAATACCAATTACGACTAACAATATCTTGAAATTTTATGTTGATGTTAGGATATCCTTTGAATAAGTCAAGATCTATGATGATTGAAGGGAAATGTACTAGGGCCTTGTACGGTGTACAGAACAGTGGATTACTAGGAAACCGTGACGAGGGATGAGGGAGATAAATAAATGTAAGCAAGCTATTTAGCCAGAATGGCAACTCAGATAGCCTAAGTCACACAAGATGAAAAGATGGCTGTAGCATTTTACCCACAAATCGATCAGGCAAGAATTAACGGTGGATAGGAAAAGGTGGATCAAAACCCTCCACCTGCAGTGCGTTGGTGGGTGAAGACTTCATTACACCTATAATAATCCGTAGGCATATTGTAATCTATTTCGTGTTTAATTTATTTTCTTCTTTTACTTATTTTCTTATTGAACGTGCGCAATTCCGTTCAGTCTTTTGTCGAGAATCATGGCTAGAAATTTAACATTTTCTGAAAAATGGATGGTATCATTAACAACTGAAATTTCAAAATATATATTGCCGAGGACTTATAGCTATGTAACAAAAAGATTAATCTAAATCTGTTCAGTTTTATTTGTATGAAAGACACACAAGATTTATTATATATATGATACAATATATTACATATTTATCTGTGTACTATTATCATACATATTTATCTGGAATATAAATATTTTATATAATGTGTCAGAACGTAACTGTCAAAATCATATAAATCAAATATAGCCATATAATATAATTTAGTAATATTCGAAAATCCGGCTAAGTTTATTGAATTACAAATATAAAAAATATGATCGTTACATAATTTAAAAATATCTAATTAGAATAAATGTTTATAGTTTTTATTATAATACCGTAATAATTTTTAAAAATATTGTAATCTGTCGTCTTTCAAATGTCAATTGTTCTTACGTCATCTCATGCGACATTTTGTGAATTGTGATCTTCTTGAGCCTGTGATAAAAATTTAGAAACTTTTCTCGTACTATATTTTGCTGTTCGAATGTTACTATGCTCGGAAAGAAACCAAAATCAAGCTTTAAACGAATTCTTGGTGTAACTGGTGCAACTATATTCGTAATTGAATCTGCAGGCATCGCTGTATCTTACGGACTGTGGTTTAAATTAAATACTGAAAGAGGTAATTCTTCAACGAAATACGATTTGATATATAAACATACAGATGATCAGATTTTAAGATTTTTTTTATATATAGAATTAAGTAAAAAATATCATATTTATTACAATCCTTTAATATTTATAGCTTATCTTAAAATAGGACAATTGCTTAATTGTACACACTTAAGCGGAATAAACGTTTCTAGATTGTTTTCTTTTCATCTTGTAGATTTCCGTCTGTATATGCACCAAAATTATAACTGGGTTCTTGAAGGATATTACCAAATTGGTGAAACTTTCGGAGAACTGAAAACTCGTGAACTAGATAAAAAAGTGTGGACCAACGAAGGCAAGATTTAATTCGGTGAGATGAGTATTGCGGCTAGGTCTCTGTTCTGGGTGGTCTCCTTTGGAACCCTCGGCTACGGCCTCTTCACATTTGTCAAACCTGATGATGAACTACTCAAAAAGGTCATTACATGTATGAATTATTCTGTAACTGTGTTGTGTGGTCACTGATTTGTTATTTGTTTAACTAATATATATTATTCAAACCTAATATATTTTAAAGCAAATATCTTGTTCATAAAGAATATGTTTGTAGTAATAAAACCATATAAAAAGGGCATCTTTATGATAAGAAGTTTATTATAAAGCATTTTATGCACCTAAATAAGTTACCAACAATTTTTTAAAATTATTTTAGAAAAGGTAATCAGCAAAATTTCACAAATCTAACTGAAAATTATGTACACATACACATCACCTTATTAAATATTAATATAGGTACATTTTACTCTTGAATAAGAGAAAATATAAAAATTTACTGCATTTTGTTATTGTCTCTAAGATAAACAATAAGTGAGTTAATCTTTTACCCAGTTGTTGTTTATGTTTATACTTTACCTGCATGCAGAGAAAACCCTCATAATTAACATGTATGTTATAAGTAAAATAAGTTATAATATATTAAAAACATTAAGACCTGTTCAAAACATTCAAATGGAATTAATACCAGTAAAATTAGATCTAGATACATTGCCTAAGAGGCACAAGATGATAGATTGAAATTCATAGCATACCCTGCCACATAAATTTAGGGCCACTTAGCAATAAGTACTAAATTATACCAGAACCCCTGAGAGGTTAAGTATTAGATGTGGACCCAATAGGCCTTCAAGGCAAAATATCTCAATATTTGTTAGATTTGATAGTTTGCAAAATAAAGAGTTTCAGTAGGCCAGGTACCAAAGCCATTATGGAATTTTTTTAATTGTATAAAATTGATTTTCAAGTTACAACTTGAATTTGCTATATCATCAGAAATCTGCCCTTACCTATGTTTAGGTCATGCCCTTGTCTAGTAATGAGTATATATTGTGCTTTTGCAACTTTTACTGTAACTAATATTCCATTATATTCACACATTATAGTATTGAAAAATCAGTGAACACATAATTATAATAATTTACATACATTTACATCTTACTCATCATGTTTGATTTAGTTTTAAAAATCATTGGTTCCAAACTGATATTGTAAATTTTTGTAAGTTTGGATGTAAATTACAAAATTCATATTTGCATGGAAATAGATATAAATTTTTTTGTAATAATTTGATTTCGTATATATTAACTTACAACATTTAAAGAGAGAACAACTGTTTTGTATAATTATATATATTTGAAGTCATTTTATTTTCTATTTGGTAAAATATATAAAATTTTCTTATTTTTTCAGTTTGACAAAGATTCAAAATATACAGACGCCAGAAAAGTAACACATCAAACTATAGCTATATTAAAAGAAGCAACAAATTCAAACTCAGAAGTAAACAAGAAAGTTGAAGATTTACTCAAAAAAGCAAAATGAGTGATAAAAATACTATTTTAGAAAGATTGAGCAAGAGAGATGCTCAACGTTTAGAAAAATTACAAAAGGCACATAAAGCTAGAGAAGAAGTTGATGCTACAAATGAAAATGAGGATTATTTTTCAGGTGCATTTAAGATTAGATCAGAAGCAGTGGAAGAGATGCTGTCTCAAATACCAACATTAGAAACTAATGTATTGCCACAACACTTTGATAATATTAAACATGAAGTTAATGAATTGCAGAAATTTGTTGTCACATCATCCTTTTTCTTAAAAGAGTTTAATATAAAGAAATATTTAGGTATAGTACAGAATTTGCAGGGAAAATGCTACGAGCTAGAAGATAGATATGTGCCGCGTAAGAAATTCGGATTCACCAGAAAGAAATTGCCGAAATCTCACAGTCAAAAGCAAGATTCTGTGGATGAGAATGACGGCGCTAGAAAAAAAGACAACAAGTGGGATGAAAAACTCTTTGGTTTTGACTCTCAAGAGGACAAGGTGTTGTCTTTGGAGAATGAGGAGCTGTTCCAGCGTGATGTGGCTTTAAGGAATTTGAAGAACTGTACTATAGGCTTACGAGGTGTTATGGGTACCCTTCATTTGACTAACTTGGACAATTGTATAGTGCTCTCTGGTCCGGTGACATCATCAGTTTTTATAGAGAAGTGCACAAATTGTACCATAGTGTCCGCTTGTCAACAGCTCAGGATGCATACTTCCACCAAATGTGACATATACCTTCACGTCACAAGTAAAGGTATTGTAGAAGATTGTTCAAACATCCGCACAGCCCCTTACAATTTAAAATATGAAGATTTAGAAAAGCACTTCAACATGTCATCGTTAGATAGAAATTCTAATAATTGGAACTGCTTGGATGATTTCAATTGGTTGGCTCCAGATATCCCGTCTCCTAACTGGTCAATTATGGATGTGTCACAGCAAGTCACCAGCTGGGATGACTGGTGGTCTAAAACGCCGTTATAAAAAAAAATTATATCTAAATACTTTTATATTTCATATCTTCATTTATATATTAATATACTTGTATAATTTCGACTGATTTTTTTATGCTTGATTTAAAACTTTATGCATTTGAATTGTCAAAACAAGAAATAATTTAGGATTGGCTTAAAATTTCTCAAAAAAATATTTCGTTACGGTTATTGTTTCTTCTTCTTTAATTAATAGTTAGTGCATAGGTTTGCTGAATAAATAATAAATTGTATGTAGACCATACACATTACACATGTAACAGTGTATGTAGTTAACAAATATAAAATGCTTTTATTACATAATATTTATAAATAAAAGAATTTTATGAAACGCTTTATTTTAATTTTTACTTGAAATGTAATATTGGTGTTCTCGCAAAGGTTGCAGATTCGATTCGACTGCGAAAAATATTTTCGTTTCGTTTCTTGTTTATCACGACGTTGCTTTCTGTAGCTTCAAAAACTAAAAGTGAGTAATTATTATGTGAAGTAACCGTTCAAAAATGAGAATAATTTTATTAGTATTGAAAATGATAAAATAATAGAAATGCCATTACGGCGCAGTCAGACAGTGGCTAATGTAAGGAGCTGCGCAGACGTAGATACTTTTTGTGTGCAATTGCTTCCACTTGACACAAAGCCGGGGCCGATCAAAAAGTGTTTAGTGTAAGGAAGGGACTCTAAAAGTTGTCAGTTGAAGATTTGACAATACTAATTGTACTATTGCCTAACTGTAGTATTGACTGGCTGTACTATGGACTGATTGTACTATTGACTGACTGTACTATTGACCGACTGCACTATTAACCGACTGCACTATTGATTGACTGTACTACTGACTAATTGTAATACAATGAGCTATGCCTCCTGTGATGGTGTACCGTATCGGTAACAGAATGTCCGTTGGCCGCTATCTTAAGACATATTCAACAAGTTTTATGGTTTGCCGTGTCGGTAACAAAGTGTACGTTAGTGCGCAACTGTGTCTCGATGGTTGTGGGTTCGATCCTCGCTGCGAAAAATGATTATATTTAAATTATTTCTATTTCCTGGGCGGAAGACTAGGAACTGGACCTTAACTAGCTCTCTATACACGCTATAAGCAGCTAAAATAAAATAATGTAGAATAAAAATATCATTATATTTCTTAATTACATACAGTACAGTAGAAATTAGCTGTAGTCTTATAGAATACTGAATTAAAAATCTAGTTTTATATTGATAAAAATGAAACTAAGTGACATATTTATATAATTATTTTTATGTTTGTATATATTAATAGCTAAAATGTTGGCTAAAAGAAACTTACCCAAAATAAGCTTTATATAAAATTTAACGGTTTATGTCTAGCTTCTTGTAAGCATTGTATTTAATATATATGTATTTCGGTTCATGTAATGTAAATATTTTTGCTGCTACCTGTTTCTCCCGCATAGCACGGTAGTCAATGAGAACATAGTGCCGAGACTATACTCCATTACCGCCCGACACCGATACATTGCGTAATGAAAATAAATTAAATATAATCATTCCTCCGAGTGGGGATCGAACCCACAACCAATCGCGTTTACACACTGTGCCACTGCGCCACGATAGCACGTCGTTTCATCATCTCTACAAAAAGACAGACACATTAAAAAACAAGACTAAATACAATTCGTTGTGTTAAAGAGTGAAAATATATAGGTATTTAACAAAACAGGCCTTTTATTCTGAATTCTTTCACCGGATTTTATACGGAAAAAATATTCAGGTAAATTTACAATAATTTAAATATAATTTTAAGTTTTCCTGTGCCTTGCAGTAATTGCACATTAGGTTGCATATATTTACCTTCTAATACCACGTCAGCTGAGAAAGCGTATAAATATACTCAAGTTATAGAACTGACCTAAAATGGCTAACTGTGCGGGAATCTATTATATACTGAGTTCTACTGTGTTTAGATGCCACCATGGTTTCGAGACGCGAAAATTATAGTCAAAAAATTTATTACCAACTTTATAATATAAATTAATTATTACAATTTAAAAATAAATAAAATACAATGAAATTTACAAAATCGTTAAATCTCGAGACCTACAGTCTAATGGATTACTGTTTACAACAATCAATATAAGAATACATAATAAGACTGTTGCTTTAGACAGAATGTGTTTTACGTACGAAATTATAAATATTGAGAAATATAAAAGCTTTAGTCTTAACAGAAGTGTTAATAATGTCCATCGATTGAAAATAGTATATTTATAATGTCAGAATATACATAGGATATAAATAATTGTTAATTTCCAGTGTACTTGTCTAGTGACAAGACACTGCGAACTCCACGCGCCTCCCGAATCCGAGATAGCGTGGTGAGTTGCTGAACTCAACGTCGCGCTGTCTTGTCACCGAAACGGAGAAACGAAAATAACTTAAATATAATCCCCCCTTCCTGCCCCCAAGCCCCGTGGAAATCGAACCCACAACCTTCGCGTATACGTTGAGTTAGGCGCTGCCACACTGAGCCACGATGATACTCAGTATACTAATAAATAAATGATACTCAGTATAATAATAAATAAATGACGGTGGATGAGGTGATTGTGAACGTCATCATATCTAAAAATGAAAAATTCATTAACATCGCTTTCTTACAATAAATATGTACTATAATAAAACATTTAAGGAATTATTATTATATAATTGAATATACAACACACTCATAGTATATACAATGAAAATAATAGTACTTTAATATAATGTCTTTTATAGATAAAATATTTAAAAAGTTAAGTAGAAAAGATTAAGGTGGTTATTAAAATAGATTAGATTATTAATTTAAATTAAAAAACTATTATTTTTATAACATCAATGATAAATTCTCAATATATTTCTATTAAATAATATTAAAAATTTTATAAATATCTTCAGAGTAATGTTATACAGAGTATTTACCTTCTATAAAACTGAAATAGATTAGTGTCCACAGAGTATATATATGTTCTTAATTTCATAAGGCATTGTATTATTCAGCCAAAGATATTTCTTAACTGATATTTAATACAAATATTATATAAATCAAACATCTAACATAAATACAAACTAAAAATATAGAACAATAAGTACTTATATTTATTGCTATATGTAGGCAGTATATATTAAGTTTAATGCATTCTAGTAATAGTTGAATCTATAAAAAATCCACAACTTATAATCCTAAGATAATAAGGCCCTTGCTTTCTATATATTAAAAAGAAGTTAAAATTTTTTTTAGTAAAAATTAGAGGATATCTTCACGCTTATTTTCCAAAATAATTTATTTTATATACAGTAATTCCTTATAGAAACTTTGAAAGGTGCAAGGTTCTAGCACAGTTGTTTTAATTTCACTTTTTAAGACAAATTTTACATTCTTAGGAAACATATAGAAATTTGAATCGTTACTTGAACAAGACTCGGACCAAGAGGCGCGGGTTCGAATCCTGGCACATTCAACTTTTTATAATGTATAAATTTATATTTTTTCATATCTAAAACGTGTGAATAACATTAAATATTTTTGTAAAAATGATCGTAACCCAATATTCACAATGTAATCCAGCCGCATTGAAACCAAAAAGAATTACCCAACACATACCAACCACACCAAATTGGCAACCATTTCGAAACTCATACAAATATATAACTAATAATATTTATTTATATCACCAATTGGGTTTTTTGTGTGTGATGGTCCACTGTTGGAATGTGTTGTTGGGGTCGCAGGGAGCCAAACCCAGTTGGCGGGAATTCGGCTGCAGGGTGAGGCAGTAGCTGTGCAGACGGTGGATGAGGTGATTGTGAACGTCATCATATCTAAAAATGAAAAATTCATTAAAATACCTTTCTTACATTAAATATGTACTATAATAAAAAAACATTTTTATAAAACGTATAAAAATCCCGCAGGCAGCGGGATTAGAAGCCGCGCCTTTTGGAAACCGATGGCCGAGACATTGATGTCGCGACTTTATTATTAAAAAACGCCATAGAACCGTCGTGTAGCTTTATCTACATGTGGTTATGTTTATGTAAATTATAATTAATATAATTTACGTTGATTATATTGCAATTTGTTACATTACCTCATTTGTTACAAAATTACAACACTTGGTAATTTAAAAAACGGACAAAATGTGCCTACTCTGCCTCGCCTATAGCAACAGGGAGATGTTTGAAGAAAAACAATTACCTCCAGGGTCCATCAACAGTGCCCAGTCTACATATAGTTTGTTTTACAGCATCAGTGTCAGCTTCCACACATCTTTCTCCCACCCCCAGTTGTCCCGCTTCGTTTAATCTGTACAACTGATTGTTACCAGCTCCGTGGCAAGTGGATGTTCCTGTAAATCAGTATGTCAAGACATAATTTAATGTTCTTTATATATATTAAGATATTCTTTTAATTTTTTTGTCCATTAATTTATAATAAATCCATATTTAGACTGTCTGTGATGTCATCACGGCTAAACTGCTAAACCGATTGTAATGGAATTTTATATAGAGAGAATCGAGGGTAGTAAGAGAATAGTTAAGAACAACGAATATTTATTTCGCCCATTTTTCTAGTTCTTCCAGGAATTTAATTGTTATAAAAAGGCCGCCGAAAATACGAAACAGCTATAGTTCAGCCACAAGCAGAGCGCTATCTAGTATAAATTAACATGTATACATAAAAAAAACATTGCTATTAATAATAAACTTACAATAGCTCGATACTTTCTTTTCTCCGCTCTGATAAGAAAACCGCGGCGTTAAGTTTCGCCACTTAAGTCTTGATTTCGGGCGGAACGACAACGGAGTGTCTGGACACTAGGTTCTCTTTTAGTACCCTGCTGTGTTGGAAATGAAAGTACTTACCCAAGTACGCCGGAGCCGCCTTGCCCATGGTGTCCAAACAAAGCGCCGCAGCCTTATTTTTTACCATGCCCCAGTGTATGTTCTTCGGCAGCTTAGGGAACTTGTCATACACGTCGTAAGCTACATTCTCCATGAACCAACCGAAGCTTTTGCACTTCAAATTCTCTTTCAACTTCACTTGCTCACTTATATCGCCCATATCCAAGAATCTCGCCATAGGTTCTCGTGTATAGAAATATTCTTTATGCTCCTCATCGAACCAGGTTTCGATAACTCGTTTATAATTTATAGTTATAAGGGAGCCTTTACGATTCTTCGCCAAATCACCGAAGGAATACGGCATAAACGCCCTATACACATGCCCCACCCTAGAACACGGTACCCACTCAATACTTCCACCGCATTGCCAAATTTTGAAGCTGAGCTCGAAATTTTCTCCTCCCCAGACTAGAAGGCCAGGGTCATACGCTCCTATTTCTAGAAAGTAGCGTCTGTTTATTGCAAAAAGGCCGCCAGCGTGAGTTGGACTCTTGTAAGGCTCGGATTTATGTTTGTGCAAGCTACTTTCTCTTTCCGGTACTTCATTTTCCTTGTACAGCATTCCCCATTCGAATATCCCTCTATAGTTAGTTCCGTGTTGGTAAACTGTCCTGTACTCGAAAGTCCTATGATCTATTCCATCGATGACTGGCACTGTCATGGTCCTATAGTCCCTGTAAATAGGCGCTAGGAGTGGTGGAAGCCAGTTTAAGTTGACCTCGCAATGGGCGTCCAGGAAAACGATGACGTCACCCGTGGCTTCTTTAGCGCCTCTAGAACGAGTCCTGATAAGTCCTTCTCTTTGAGTGTTTCTTATGAGGCGCACTTTGCCGTGCCATCTCTTGATGTAGTTATCTAAGTTCTCTTTTAAGTTGTCCTTGTCAGAGAAGTCATCTACCTGTAATATGTGTTTTACGTCAAACAATGCTAAAATTTATGTTGACAAAGTATATAAAAATACTTTCGAGAGCCTAAACAATCTGTTCACTTTTCATCCAATTTCGAGACATTGCCTGTTGAGTTGCGAAACACCGCATCTTGTCTTACCAGAGCTGTAATAAATGAAATTAAATATAATCACCCTCGAAGTGGGAATCGAACCCACGACCATTACTTGAATAGCCAGACACCGGTCGTCAGCTTGAGGTTTCTACGCGCAGGTGCGACTGTGAGTTGTCTATCAGTCACTCGATGAGTAACGGAAAACCTTAAATATACAGATTTAAAATAAAAAACAAAACAAAATTGAACTCACCAATACAACTTCATGTAAAATATGAGGCGGAGATCTATCAATAACAGTGTGCACTGTTCGCATTAGTACCGAAAACCCTTCATTGTGGAACACAATGATGACAGATGTAGTTGGCAAGTCCTGCGGATAGTGCCAAAATTTACATTCGTCAAGTCGTGTGTCTGGTATTGATCTAAAAAAATATATAAATAATGATTCAATATAAAAAAAAAATACATTGGTAAAGTGACCCCTGTGCTGAACTGGCCCCGAATTTTATTGTTTATTTAAGAAATAGGCCTTGTGTGTATAGGTCCGATTCCCTCTTAGAGGAATCTCTCTCTCTGGTAACAAAACAAAGTGCGTCGTGGAGTTCCGCCACTATACACGCAATATCACTAGACTATCTCTGCCTACGCTGATCGTGAGGCAAAAAACGTTTAACGACATTTGTAATGCAAATAGTTTGATTAAAATTAGACAATTTTTTTGAGCGTAAATGGTTTCAACCATCATGTGTACAGTTAGAAACTACCCAATTGTGTAATTTTTTTAGTATATAATACGATATTCACAAGCTTATTATTGTCCATGACTTTTAGTAAATTTATTCACAAAAAATACTTGTCATTTAGACCAGAAATGAGAAAACGAATATATTAATTATCATAATAATTTACGGATTTTCGCAAAATGCCAACTTTTAGTGCATGTAAGTTATTAAAACAATACAATTGTTAATTTTGTTAAGATATTTTCTATCATTGAAAAAAAGAAAGATTTAGATTTATTTAAAAGTAAATATAAAAAATACATTTACAATACTTAAATTTTTCTTCAATTCCTTCCATTGTAAGCATATTTAGTTTGTGTTGCCGCTTTTGAAATCTTACTACAAAACTTTAGTCAGTTTTTTGAAATTTTCTATTTACCATTATATTACCTTCAATTATGTTAAGCATAATTTAAAAATTGTATACAAATTCACCTGTTCATAGCAATATCATCAGATGCTGCAATATTCATCCCATATTCACTCTCAGACTCGGCAACATCATTTGCCCGGTCTTGAGACATGTGATATGGCAAGCCATCTTCTCCGGGGCCTTTCACAGATTTTCTGGTCCTTGGCTCAAAATTGCCTAATTCTGTAGAGTTAAATAAGTTATTATGATACCTGTATACTAGATTCAATAGATAAAATATTAATTCTAGTGAATCTGATAAAATATAAAAGTGAATTTATAACAAACTTGATTAATTTTGATGACTTTTCAAATGCATAAGATATAAAAGATAGACAATTTTTTCCTACACATTTTTTGAAGTTGCTACCTTGAATTCATTGCACAATATAAATGGGAATATTTATTACAATAGTAAATTTTTTAAACTATGATGAAGACAAATAATGTTGCATTAACATATATAAATTGCTTCTAAATTGTTAAGATATAAAAGAAAGACAAATACTTGCTACAAAAATTTATATCACAATAACAATATTCATTATTTATAGTATAACTTTGTATACTACTAGGTAGAAAACTGATGTGAAGATTTTTTTGTTTAGCAGCTTCACACTCGACACTGTATTTTGACTTGTAACAGAGTGAAGAAATGAAAATAATTTTAATATAATTATTCCTCCAAGTGGGGATTGAACCCACCCAATTATGACACTTTTAAAATACATTAGATCAAAGATAAAATTTATAAACCATTTTAAATTTTATCCTGCACAAGAAAAATAAAATATAAATTGAATGATTAATTAGTTATAATATATGTTTTAAAAATATTGTTTATTATCATAAATTAAAATAAGTACATGAATTTTAAATTAATATTATCAATGTCCAACGAAAAACATTTTCTTATCTGAAATCAGTATGAGGAATTATTCAATCAATATTTGTAACATTGATCAATTATGAAGATAATCTGAATTAAAACATATTTCTGTAAGTTCTAGGAATTGAAGTAATTATAATGAAATGTATTATTATGTATTAAAAATAATATTGATATATGGTCTAAAAGAATTTTGATCTTTAAGTAACTGCTATTTTAGTTTTTAGTAGTTTTTATTCACAATACAATCAAACAATGTTTACGTTTCGTGTAGCTGATAAAATCTTATGCAGACGCCGGCCACGACACATAACTGTACTTGTACTAGTTAAATGTAAATGACATATAAGTTATGGAATAATTCAAATAACGCACCGGTTTTCACTACAGGGTATACATCTCTATGAAATTTATAATATTTTGGTTGGTCTTCTGATAACATAATTTCATTTGAATTATTGCCGAGACTTCCTTGGGAATATGAATGTAAACCATATATCAAAACTAACACAATTGCACTTATTAGGGCCACACGAATAATTCTACCGCGTCTCATGTTGGTTATCCGCATTATGAAGTCAATACTATTCTAGAATGCCATAAAAATAAATTAAATGTAACAAAACAAAAAGTAATTTCCGCGTTTTGTTGTAAGTTTCGATCAACGTTTCGGTGAACGTATTAAAATTGAAGGTAACGATGACGTTTGTTTAGTTTCCTTTGACAGTAAAATGTCAACGTCTACTTATTACGTTCCGTTGTATTATGTTTATTATGATTTATTTTCGTAATTTAAATTTATGACTCTTGGGAAGCGTGCACATTTAAATTTATACACATACATTTGAATTTATAGAATTAGTTATATTTTAAATTACTCTCATTACAATTACACTTTATTACAAATGGTTACTCTTTAGCATTTAGTTTATACTATGAGTTATTATTGACTAGGCGAGTATTTCAATTTATCATATTTTATAATAATTCATCAAAGTTGTTTTATAAGTTACATTTTAATAAAATATTTACAAAATATTCTCATTTTATTTTTGCAAATCTGTGGTAACAAATCACAACTGTCATATTTTAATTTTAAAATATTTGTATACAGCAACGGTTGTTGATCACTCAGTCATTGTCGATATTTATTTGCAATTCTATTTATGTAAATTCACAACTTTTTGTTTTGAAAAAATATAAAAAAATAATATTTAGAAACTTAAATAATGGAACGTGGTAAGTTAAATTTATATAGTGCTTACATGAACAGTTTAAATATTCTAATTCACAAATACAACATAATATCTCTTATAAAGTATCCTTACCGAAGCGCACATATATTACAAAATATATAAGAGTACTAAAATTTGTGTATTAAATTGTTTCAGCAATAGCTTTCACTGTGGAGAATTTTATCGACAACTGGAATGGAGACTTTCCAAAATTTCCACTAACAACACCTGATTTAAAAAAATCTCATGTAGTCATGGGAGCATTATTCCAAGTGTTTGACCGACTTGGCATTGATTTAGACACTGTACTTGCGGTAATAGTTATATATTTTAACATAGATAAGGATAACCTTTAATAGTTACTAAATTATTTAAATTGTTATATTTTACATATAAACATATGTTAAATGAAATACAATTTTTATACAGCCACCACCAGAAGAAAGTCGGAATGAAAATACAATTTACTACTGGGATTTAGTACCCGTTATAAATACAACTAGAGTGATAAAACACTTGGTTTCTGTGATGCCACAAGTTAATGCAACCATCAGCATAACCCACTTACTTCAACCCACTGTGACAACCTCTCGCTCAATCTTACTATTGTTATTTAATCTCATGGTCTTCAATGAAGAAAGATTAAGGGATATTGCGCCATATGAAGAGGAGCTATTTTCTAAAACTGAACAGGTATTTTGAAGTTCTTTGTAAAATTTGCATGCATGCTAATATTTTTCAGCACTACTGGCCTAAGCCAGTAGCCAAAGCCAGTGGGTGCTTTATGTTAATTTGACCATTCAATGTACTTACTAAAGTCTGCTTTAATAAAGAATATTTTGAATTTGAAAACTTCACACCACACCACACTTAGATTGCAGTATTTGATCCTACACCTTTTGGAATCTTTCCAAGCCCCCATTTATTACACTTTTTTATTATTATAAAATTCTTAAATAGTTATAATGATTTCATATATCTTTATATTTTAGTAACAATACTAACAACTAATTTAATCATTAATAAAATAACTTTTGAATAAAAAAAATGTTTAAAATTACCCTGGTCTATTAAAGTATTGTATTGATATGGGAACAGCACATACACCTATTTTCTATAAACTAAAAATTTATAACTATAAATTTATTATTATTAATTCTTAAATCTTTTTTCTTTCTGTTTTTGTGGGTAGGCTGAGAGAATATTGTGTTCAGTTATTTTAAAATCATGATGTGTGTTGTGATTCAATTCATTTTTACTAGACTTAGGATTCACTCATATATATAATAACAGATGGTATTGATTTATTAATTATTTTAATATGATTAATATGAATATTTACAGATATGAGATACTCATATTCATTGTGTGGTTGTGTAATTCTAATGTTATATATTTATTTACTCTTAATAATATATTATATAAAAATTTACAGGTGAAAACATTGGAGAATCAAAAGAATCATCTCTTAGAAATGCTTAATGAACAAGCTGAAGAAAAGGGCAAAAGAGTTGAACGGTTGGAGAAGGTTAGTCTTGTGATAATAGTGTGATAGTAATATCTTAAATTTTTTTTATGAATAGTTGATTTTATAATAATACTCATATGCTTCTGATATCAAAAATATTTTAAGAAAACCTAAATATTTGAACGGGACTCAAACCCCCGCCTTTTGGAGACCATCCAAGGCCTGCTTTTTACGTTCAAATTATTATACACTACCGACCCGCCCGCGGCTCATCCGCGTGAATAGCTGTTCAGTATTTTAGGCGGTCTTTTCGTAAAACAATGAAATTTCTGAAAAATCTATAATAATAGGACAAAGGTAGACTATGTTTATGACTATATAAAATGTCATCACAATCGGTTCAGTGGTTCGGCCGTGATGACGTCACAGACAGACAGAGTTTCTTTCGCATTTATAATATATAAGTATGGATCACTTCCATTTACTACATGTTGGCATTGAAACTCACCCATAACTTTTCTCAGCTTCACGCATTTCTCTCTTGTTATAAAGGTTCTCCTGTTATAATTCTATTGACACTCCGTTCTCAGCATTCACAGAAAAAATAAAACAATACAGATATAACCATTCTCTGAAGCAGGAATCTAACCCACATCCATCGTGTTTACTGTCGGACGTATCCTTTTGTGCTTATATGATTCTTCATCAGATGGTCCAAATCTTAATTTTTTATTTGTCAGTAGCAAGTTGTTCATGACGCTGTTGATAACTTTTGTTAAAGTTTTATTGCTTTATTTCTTATAGTTTGTGCGCGTTCAAATAGTCAAACTGGAACAAAAAAATCTATTACTGTTTTTACATCCTCCTAAATTGATTTTTCGTAAATACTTAGTCTTGCCATAAATATTGTTAGAAAGAAAAATATTTTTATTGTATGTTACATTTATTACAATTACAGTGTGGTATTTAATATGTTAATATAAAACCATTAAAAAAATATAAAGCTTATTCGAAGTGGTCTCCCTTGGCTGCAATACAGTCCTTTAAACGTTGAGGGCTGTTATTAATAGCAGCACGCACTCTTTATATAGATTGTTTTAGGGACTCCTAATTATAATTGCGTTTAGAGCAAGCCGTAATCTCTAAAACTGACTACAAATCATAATCCAGTGAGTTAAGATCAGAACTAGATGACGGCCAGTCTCCATCTCTGATGAAGGTCGGAACGATCGTTTCTTATCGAGATTGGGTTGATTGAACTTTAAGAACCGGAGCCGAGTATTGCTTAAAGAACCATTCTGGGTTATTGAATATGGTGTTGTTAAGGGGTCTCAAGAAATCTTTCTTGTACACTTGTGCCGATGTTTTGGTACATTTTTCACAGAAATATGTCTCAGTCACTTCTTCATAGCTAACACCCCACCAAATATACTAAAGTCAGATAATGCCTATGTTGTACTCTGTTGATTAATTGGGAAGCTTCTTTAGAGCATAAATACGGTAATTTTGTTTGTAAAATATTGCTCAATTGTAAAAGTTCTCATACGTAAACAATTTTTTTCTGTGACTCCCCTTTGCGTGCCGCTTAAATGGTAGTTTTAATTTTACCACCCTATTCTTTTTTAAATTATCATTTAAAATACTACCAGTGTGTCTCTTATAGGCTGCAAGTCCTAAAATACGCGACATGCTTCTTGATGCTTGCTTTATCTCCCAACATAAAATCTTTTGCTTTTGGACAGGATTTCTTCGAATTCATTCCTTTACTGCTTTGATAGCCTTTTTCGTACGAACATTACGTGGACGGCCAGATCTTTCTCTGTCACCTATTTCATTGTACCTATCAATACCCCGGTCCTACTCTACTGACGGACTATCAATACTCCATATGGAGGATTTTAAAAATTGCATTTCGCACCGGTATGGTGCTATATGTAATGCAATCACAGCGATTTGGTTCTCTTTATTACCCCACTTCTATTTTAATATCACAAAATATTTTACAATATTTTCGCGCGAAAATAAGATAACACAATGAACAATCGTATATAAACCTAGAGAACCTAGTGTCAATACACTATGCTCTCTACTTTCAGCCCTTCATCGAGACATAGCAAATCAAGTGACGGAACTCAACGCTGCAGTTTGTCTTACCAGAGCGGAGAAATAAAAATTATTTAAATATAAAAATTACTCCCGAAGGGTCTAAATTGTATCCAGTCGCGACTTCACGCCGCAGCTGGTTTGCTTAGTATAGGGTTCCCTCATCCCTCACCCCCCATGTGTCACTGTCAAGACCATTAAGGTCAACAGCATATAGACAATTTCGAAAAAAAAAATCACTCCACTCTCTGGCACCGCGTTGGGTTTCACTACTCAACATGCTATCTCCATCCGAGCCAATATGCCAAATATGTATGTAAGTTAAGTATATATATTTTTTTAATTTATATTGGTTTTTTGGTAATTTATCCCAGCTATACCACGATATAAAGCAGTTTGAAGAAGAACTCCAACAGGAAAATCAAGCTCACGATGAAGACAAGCAGGAACTGGAAGCCATTTTAAAAGAAAATCAAGAAACAAAGATTGTTCTAGAACAAAAAACTAATCAGCGAGACGAGTTACTGTCAGAAATAGAAAAAAACAACGCTCTAAGAGTGCACGACGCGGATGATATACAGGCTCAAGCTGCAAGTGCAGCACGGAACGTCCAAGAAGCTGAAGAGAAGCTGAACACTCTGCGGAATACGTTGATGCAAAAGGAGAACAGCTTGAAGAACTTGCAGACCATCAAGCCGAATCTGGACGCAGCTAATAATTTGCTGCACGAAATAATAAAGCTGTCTGAAACTGTTAGGTAATTTGTATGTTTTTTTTATTTTCATTTATATTTCTTTGCTCTTCTGTATAGAGAAATTAGTAGATACTGTTCTTTGTTTTCTGGTTTTAAAGGTAATTGGTATAGGAGAGGCCATCGTGGCACAGTGGGACAGTGTGTGACTGCAAACGCGATAGGTTGTGGGTTCGGTCCCCCACTCAGATGTTATATGTATGATTATATGTAAATTATTTTCATTTCTTTGCTCTGGTTGGTTTGTGGACAAAGGCTGCGTTGAGTTTCGTCACTCAACACGCAATGTCTCATTATTGGGCAGAAAATGGAGATCAGCGTGTCTTGATAATAGGTTCTCTCTGTCAGAGATGTGCGGAATAATCCGAGAAGCTGCTTTTATTTCCTCAGCTTAAGTTTAGTGATGGAATTTAAAATACCTGAATATATGTATTATAAATGCAAAAAGGTAATTCTATGGGGGTTCGAATCCCACTCGAAGCGATTATAATCACTTCGTCAAGTAAATTATTTTCATTTCTCCGCTCTGTTAACACAGAGCGCGGTGTTGAGTTCCGCCACTTAATACGCAGTGTCTGGAGTTCGGGAAAACTAGGGTGTGTCTTGGCTTTTACCAAGTGTACTTATAATTGTATTATAATAGAGTAAACTGCATATAATATTTTTATGTTTGTTTAGCCACACTCAGAAACAACAATTATCATTTAACTGTATATTATATGTTTAATTTCAATTGAACAATAATTCACATTTTATTGCGCAATTTTCTATACAAGATACATAATTTCCAGGGATTATGAAAACGGAGACCTGGACTCTGAGAGTAAGGAGGGCGAGCTAGACGTCCTGAACACCGAGGTGCTGGAGCTAGAAGCCCGCCTCGCGGACGCGCGGGCTGCGCGCGCGGAGGCCGCTGCCGCTGCGGAGAAGGGCCAAGCTAGTAGGCAGCAGGAGGAAGTGAAGCTGCTTAGGTACGCATATGTAACCAACTGTAATCGCGACTGGTTCTCTCCGACAACTGCTAAGCGGGAAAAAGTGTGAAGCTAAAACAAATTATAACTTCTGTACATTGCATCCATTTGGTCGTTTTGTGCTTAGCGCCGGTGCTCAACGCAGCGTTTTGCCTTATCATACAAAAAATATATATACAGCAATTAATGTTAATATGTGAAGGAAAAACGTTGAACCCTCTTTTGCTAACCGACGAAAAAGACGGAGGAGGTTCTCAATTCGACACGTATATATATTTTTACCATGCGTAACTTTTGTTTGTTAGACCATGCATAATTTTTTACAGAGTAGCCCAATTTTAATATTTTTCTTTTCATGGAGAGGAAAATTAGGTTAGGTTCGAAAAATTCTAACCCTAAGAATAGGAAAATAGGGAATGATTGCGTACTTGCTTACTCGTCGGTTTAATTTTTTTTTATAAAAATTATCCGAATATTAAATTTGGTATAATCAAAATGTATGTACACCTTCCTGCTCTTCAGAGAGAACCTAGTGTCAAGACACTGTGTTCTCCACTTTTTTCCCGAGTGTAAGAAATTGGGAGTTGAGCGGAGGAACTCAACGTCGCGCTTTTTCTTAGGTGCCAGAGCGGAGATATAAAAATATTTTAAATATAAGCATTTCACCGACTGGGAATCGAACTCAGAACAATCGCGTCTGTACTCAGACACTCAGTGACACTGCGTCCCGGCGGCTTCCGAACTACTTAAAATTTGTGTGGAAAAGAAACCCGGAAAGCCAAGGTAATCTATAGTAGGAAGTTTCATAATCTTGACATATAAATCAAATTGGAGTGTCTGTACGTAATATAAAAATAATCACTTTTTATTAAATGCATATGTATGTATGTATGTAAACACGGTACATATACCAAAATAACATTTTTACAATTTTTGTCTGCCTGTCTATTTGTTCCGCCTAATCTCTGGAACGGTTGGACCGATTTTGACAGAAAATTACTTATTATTATTACACTTACAGATAGCTGATGAAATAAAGAGTAACTTAGGCTGCTTTTATTTTAGATATCCGCGCGGACGAAGTCGCAGGCACAGCTAGTAGTACATAAAATGAAGGGCATAGCTATTTTACCTGTCAACAGAGTTACTACTATATTATTGCAATAACTATTTATTTTTATAAGTAAACTCCGGGAAGCCGAGGAGAAAGATAAAAAGGACCGAGAGAGCTCCCTAAAAGCTGCTCAGCAAGTGGAGCAGATCAAGGAGATGACCATCAAGTACGAGAGGGTCAAAGCGGTCAAATTGGAAGAGTTGGATCAAATAAAAAATGAATTTGTCAGTAATGTAAGTTGTTTATTCAATACACATACAGTAAAACCTCTTTAATACGGTTTCGTAAGGACCCCCACAAAATACGCGTCTTAACGTATTTTGTGGGGGTCCTTACGAAACCGTACGCGGGAAATGAAAAGTAAACTGTTGTATAGTTATTTCGTAAAATATGTATACGAGTATGTTAAACTCGTAAAAAATTAATTTATTGATAAATGTCCAAATTATTTACTATGGTATTATTTTTAACCACATTTTTATTTATTTTGTTTATGATTTTCAACTTTAGGTTAGTTAAATTATAATTAGATTAGATTATGCAAGAAATCGTATTAAGCGAGAGCGTATCGAGTATGACGGGGTTTACTGTATATTATATACAAGTTATACTTTTAATTTGGTTTTTAGTCTTGCGTACACTTTGTTCTTCTAATGATGCTCATTTTCGAGATAATTTGCAATTGTTGTAGAAATAATAATTTTATATGTTCAGCTGAAACAAATGCAAGACATGTTGCTGATGAAGGCCCAAGAATCAAAGAAAAGGATAGAAGATAAGTTGAAAAGTCGTAGCTAATTTTATTGATGATCTGAATAAAAAGAGTGTGAGGAAGTATTTTTTTTTAAATATATATTCGTCTTCTCACTAGGCACTAGACTAGGGGCAGGCAGAGAGATCCTTTTGTCAAGACACTGTTCTCTGAATCCTAGCCATCAGAACGAGAAAAAGAAAATATTTTAAACATAATCATTCCACGGAGTGGAAATCGAACCCACGACCATAACTTATACAGCCAGACGCTGTCCACGCTGCACCACGTATATATTTTTAAAATATTGATATTTATTAGCATATTGTGTAGTTGTATACAATAAGACTATTTGGTATTTATATTTGTAATTTTTGTAATACTAAAAATATAATATTAAAAATGTATAATAAAGTCAGTGGTTTGTAATTAAGCTACCTTGTATCCCCAAATAAAGAAAAATAAAAACAGATATTTATTTTTAAATACATAAACTTAATTCTTTAAATTTTATATAATGCGTCGGTAATAAAAGTCTTGGGAGTCCAAATAAATGTTCTAGCCGACTAAGATACACATTCTGATTGAGCTACGTCGTATTTAATATAAATTAAGTAGGGGAGATCCTTGTACCTTAGACAGTTTTCTTTAATCCCACACAACTTCTGTTTTCATTACCTCAAAGTATTGATTTTTCATATATCACATCTTCATATTAATATAAATAATCAGTCATACATAGAACTACTAAAAATACCTTTTGGAGTAAAAAAGAAATGAAAGCTGATTTTGTTACGTTGGCCCAAGGTACTAATCACGACTAGTACCTTGGGACAGTGACGTTTTTACCTTGGAACGAAATATGTTTATATAAGAACTTAATTTTTTTTTTACTTTGTTTTAGAATAAAGGACTACAAAATTAAAAACATGCTTCTTTGACGTTACCGTGTATGGCTTTTAAGTCTACTTAATTTATTCTTCGTGGCATGTGAATTAACAAAAATACGAGTCCATGAACTTTCAAACGATATAATAGCTTGAACCTTGTTACAAAAATATGAGTGTCCCGAGGTGCAAATATTTTTTTGTTTTATTAAAGAAGTGAGGTTATGTGAACTGTTTGTATAATCCATTAAAATAAGTACATACACATTAGCAGACAAGTGAGTATGCATAATATAAAACCTCTTAACTCAAAATATTGCACTCAAAACAGCGATGAAAATAGATAAAGAAAAAAAGACAGCAAAATTTTGCAAATTCGCCACCACCTGACGTAAACATTCAAAATGCCCAACTTTTTCGGGTACGAGCGAGACGTTGGACACAAAATACCACGAGATTCATTTGTGGCACTTTTAGAGCCAAATTTGAAGTAAATCTATCACTGTCCCTAGGTACAAGGTGTCCCAAGGTACATTTTTTTTTTAATTATTTTTGTATCTTATAAATATAACTAAACAACTATTAATGTTGCTAATATGAAGTAGTACATATACAGTATATGTAACATTGCACCCGCAGGCTTTCAATATTGTACCACCTTGTCTTGTAGACAGCAGACCGCAGGTGAAACACAGTTTTAGCTCATAAAAACCATAAACATCATGCAAGTTTCACATGAACCTCCCTTATAGAAGTAGATGAGTCCAAATTCACCAATCTTTAACCATTTCCAAATCAGTTCTATGAACTTTCAAAGTTTGTAATTCCCTTAAATATACCGATATTACTTATTATTTTTCATTTTTCATTTCATCGACATGTTTCCTCAGAGCTGTCAGGCAAAAATTGCAAATGATTTATTGAGTTATCCCTAAAAAACATCATGCAAACACCTCTTTCAATTCATTCAATTTCTATAGAAATTTATTATGGATAAATTCAAAGGGATAATAATTGTTATATTTGCATCCGCCACGCATCATCCGCAAAGTCTTTACGTACTTAACTATCCCCTACTGTTTTAAGGTAACCTGTCAAAGTGAGTACGCTAGGGTCTATTCCCTACCTTTCAAGTACAGAGATAACCTCCACAAACCACTCACTCTACTTCCGTTATTAGTATAAAACAGGAACAAGTGTTTACACAAGTTCATATCAAGTACGCATGCAGCAAAAGTAGAGGTTCCCAAAGATTGCGACCTCGGTTGATTAGGAAGCTGATTTTTCAATCAGTGGCCAATCACATAATTGTTATTAGCGGAAGCAGCCACTCCACGCCCCTCGCCTGCCCCTGCGTCCGCCGCCAATACCATTACCTATTGTTTTAAATAGCATGCCTTTTCACATTCGTTTGTTAATGCGCCTGTACTTATACGAGTACCTAAGTACACACATACATATATTGTATTAGATATGAATATTTATTGCTCCTGGATGTTTTTTTATAATTTTTCTTCAGCTACAGCTTTGGTAATGTAATAGGTTTTCCTAATTTGTATCGATCAAAGGTGAGTTCTCGTTGTCAATATGTTGTTTAAATTCGAAGCGGCGATTATAGCTCGCCAGACGATATCAAGCCATCTCTCCCTCCTTAAAGTAATTCTGGTGAACTCGTGTACTCCTCCCACTAGCGACTTTACTTGGTCACTCCACCGTGTTGGAGATCTTTAGCATGATTCAGTGCCTTCTACCTTGCCTTAGACGACAAGACGGTTAAATGAGCCATAATTTTATCTCGAGATGTGACCAAACAGCTTTGAATAGTTTCTAGTAGATAGGTTAACGCCCAGTTTCGCACAAATTCGTTCATTTAGAGATTACTTACTCGATACTGTATTTTAACGCAGCATTTTAAGTACCTAACTAGACTAGTGATATCTCAATAACTCAAAATGTGAAAATTATTTGACGTGAAATCACTTCAAGTAAAAAATATCACATCCAGTTAAGTAAGTACAAATAGTAAGTGCAATAGTTTTATTAAGCTGGGCAAAGGTATGGGCAAAGATATAATCAAAAAAAGGCACTGTAAGAATATGTTATCTACGTCTACATAATCTTTGTAAATCTTTTAATGCGCTACACTATGTTCATTTGTACTTGAAACTTTAAAACTATAAATATAAAAAGTTTATTATTTCAAATCAAGGCAAAAACATAGATTTTAAGTATAATATACTAATTGACATTATAATTTTTTAAATATACTTCAATTATATTTATATTTGTATAGAAATGATTCGATCAATTCGATTAATAATTGATTAATTCGATTAATATAACTTGAACGCCATTTGACGTCTTTGAGGATGGATGTATTAAATATCTAAGGCATGTAATGTGATTAGCAGAATAATTATTTATTACTGATCATAATAAAAGTTAAGGAATATTCTTATTGCGTGTTGCTAGGGTGGAACTCAACGCCGCGCTTTCTCTTGTTACCAGAGGAGAGAAATGAAAATCACGGTGTCAGTCAGACCTTACCATACTGCGCCACGATGACATTCTGGATGGATGGACCGTGATATGTTCTTTTTAAATTAAGATATAAGTAGTTAGGTTGAGAAAGTAGATCGTTTCTTGTGCGTATTCGGAACTAAGCAGCGTTTTTGAAATAGATTTTGTTTTCTATTCTATAGGCAAGGCAAACGAGCGTTCGGGTCACCTGGTGGTAAGTGATTACCACCGCCCACAACCCCGTGTTTCACCAGAGGAGCTACAGGGATGTTGTCGGCCTTTAAGGTGGAAATAGACGCGATTTTGGTGTGAGGATGATATTTCAGTCGGTGTAGTACTGTGCGGTTGGAAAATTCAGCGGCAGGAATCAAGTCAAACAGTTCCCTAGAACACTCCCCGTGATAAATGCGGTAGAGAACGCACAAAGAGGAAACGTCTCTACGCAACGCCAAAGTGTCAAGCCTTGCACAGATTATTGGATATTTAACGATTCGAATGGCTCTACGCTGGATGCGATCAAATGGATCAAGCTGATACTGGGGTTCACCACCCAGGAGCTGCCTGTTTATTATGCCCTCTATTACTTTGGAGAGCAGGGAGGTGATGGCAATAGGCCTGTAGTTAGATGGATCGGAGCCATCGCCTTTCTTCGGGATCAGAGCGCTCTTCCACGAATCAAGGACTACGCCGACTGAGTAAGAGTGCCGAAATAGATGAGTTAGCACCGGTGTCAACTCAGGAGCACATGTTCGGAGCAATAAAGGAGAGATACCACCCATCCCCCTCGACTTATGGATGTCCAAAGAAAACAGAGCTCGCCGAACAGCTTTTTGGCTAAACTTAACGTCAGTCATTGAGCTCTGCCACCGCGGAATAGTCGATGCGGAGTGGTTGGTGAAGAGAGCGCTCAAGAGATTGGCTTTCTCTTTCGCCGTGTGGACCAGGATGTCATTCTCCGTGCGGAACGGTGGAAGCGGAGGCTTGCTAAAGTTGCCAAGTGCAGCCTTGGAGGGCGCCCAGAACTGACGGGTTCCAGATGGACAGCTCTAAAGCTTTTTCGCTTCACGAATTTTCGAGATATGTTCGGACCTTGCCCTGGCAATTTGCCGCTTAAAGTACATAGAGGCTCGGTTGTACTTCCTCTTTAAGGTTTTCACCTTCGGATTCTTAGTGACCAGTGCCTCAGCCCAGGCTTGATATGCATCGTGCTTTCCGATGGCACCCACATCGACGACAGCAGCGGCACAGGCTAGGCTCTAGGACCATCAGAAGAGAAGCAAACCGGCCTTCAGGGATAAGATGAGTAAAAAGTACGTATCCCATCCCAATCTGCTGACTTGGTAAATGAAAAAGGAAATGGCGAATAATTTCGTTCTTCAATTTATTATTATTTATGCACGAATAACATGATATGGTCCGTACTTATTATTAATATATTATACATATTTTTTAACATTTCCATTATTCTAAACTAAATTGTAACATTAGTATAATTTAGTATCTCTATGTGTTCCCTGAGAGAGACAGAGAGTCGTTTAGATGAAATCTGTTTAGTTATAAATAGGAGGTAAAAATCGTAAAAATAAAAGCAAAATATGTGTCTTCTGTCTATTGCTTAGCTATTTTTGCCGCATTGCTGGGTGGTCAGAGAAAACTTAGTGTCAAGACACTGCGTTCTACACTTTTCGGCCGAATTCGAGACGTTGCGTGTTCAGTAGCGAACCTCAACGCCGCGCTTTGTCTTCTCTTCAAATTATACAAAAATGCTCTTTAATATTCTATAGATAGATCGTCTATAGATAGACCGGTCGTGAGTCTGTGTACGACGGCGCAGTGCTTAGCGCGACTTAGCGAGAGCGCTCTGCCAACAGAGATAAGGACGCGTGTTGACGCGGGGATCTGCGCAGGCGCCGGTCGCGACTCGCGACGCGTCTGTCGAAGCTACTCTAAATACATATTTGTATACATAAAACACTTAATATTTTAATACCAAAGTATTTACTTAGGCTTTTCTGTATTTAAATATGACGTAGATTTAATAAGTTAGTTTCTTTTAATATTTGATATGTAATATGTATACATAGACTAGTGGCGCCGATGTGTGTTGCCGCTGTTACGAATACAAATGCTTAAGTTATATTAAATGGAGGAGCAGATGTTGTCTAATATTTTACTTACTGTAACTAACAAGTGGTGTCAATTCAAAAGTGGAGTAAATATATTTCTACTAGTTGTAGCCTGCAACTTCATTTACGTGGACATCTCATTCCTCCTGTTCCCGTATTACCCAGCACTAGTGCTGATGAAAAATTTCAACTCTGTACGTTCACTTCTTAGGAAATGTAGGCAAGTCTAACAGAAAATTATAGGAAATTTATACGGGAACAGGAGGAATGAGATGTCCACGTAAATGATATATATATATATATATAGTCGTTGAGTACCGCTATTCAACACGGAATATTGCGGACGCAAGAAGTCGGAAAGAAGTGGGAAAAAGTTTAGACGTTGCAAGATTTGAAGATACGTTTCTTATTCAGATTTATGCTTTTTCCCGTATAGCGGGGTAGGCAAGTGGAAGCTAGCGTCAAGTCACTTCTTACAACACTTTCCGCCTGCATCCGAAACATTGCGTGTTGAGTAGCGGTACTCAACGACGTACTTTTTCTTATCACAAAATAATTTAAATAAAATCAATTCCCGTGTGGGAATCGAATACACAACCATGGAGTTTAAAGCTTTGATTACATTTATCAACTTAAAAAAAATGTAACTCCAAAAAATAAATATATTTCAAACGCCAGATTTTGGATATTGGTTTTGAACTCACGACGAAAATGTGGGAAGAAAAAACGTTGCAAGATTTTCTTACATTGTATATCTAATAAAAGCATGTTATATAACGATAGCTTTGTTTTTAAATAAAAAAATATATACCGTAAAGTATTTTCCTTTAGTCCTTATTATCATGGGACATCAGGTTTATGGTGTGAAAATATTGTATTTTCATCAAATTCTGTCATGTGGACAAACTTCCACTCTAATCAGACTGAAAAACGCTTGCTTGCTTGTATTATTTTCTTACGTGACATACGACTTTAAAAAAAGTTAAGAATTGCAAATTGATGGATATTGGGGGAGGTTATGAATGACAAATACCTTCTTCGTCTTGAGTATTAAATCAAGGATTGCTTAACAAACTAGTAACAGAGCCTTTTTGTGCATTGATTTGACTTTCATCTATATAAGGTTTTAACCCTGGAGAGTTCAACGTAAGCCTGCCCTTTACTATATATAGCTATGCCGAGAATTGGACATAATATACTTGATGGTATAATATCCGCTCTTCTACTTATGACTGGATTTGGCTTAGAGAATGGTTGAAAGCTTATTAGTCAACTATCTGTTAACTAATGAGTTAACTCATTCATACTGACGTAGGTCAGTATTTAACTCTCCTTATAACTTTACTAAAAATATTATTAAATTTTAATTTAAGCTATTAATTACCTTATAAATTATATTTTTAGAAAATCTATGAATTTCAAAGCATAAATCTCAATCAGTCGAGAAACAGCAAGACGGCAATCGCGCTTATGAGCAGGGTTGCTGCTCGCTTGACGTCAAGGCTTTATTTTCACACCACCGCTTCCCACCCCGCTGCTTCACTGAACCGATTGTGATTAAATGTTATATAGAGATACTTGGATATAGGGTCTTGGGATGAACTTAGGCTACTTTTTTCCCTTTTTTAGGTTTTCAGGTAATTTAAAAAAAAAGGCCACCTAAAAGATGAAACAGCTATAGTTCACGCAGGTGAAGCTGCGAGCGGGTCGCTAGTTATTTATAAGAAATGATCACTAATCATTACCCTAATAACTAATATTAAATACTAGTTATAATAATACTCCTAGTTATAAATATTTAAAAGTACTAAAACTGATATGTTAAATTAAAAAAAATTAAGAGTGCTATTTCACTTTCAAGTCGAGTAAATTCACATAAAGACGTTGAAATAATGACCAGCTATCATCCATTTGGATTGGTGATTCTTTCATTACGGGCACTATAAGTAAGTGCTCCTAACAGAATCAATTAATTGAATATTTATAATAAAATGATAAAAAAATATTAGTTTAGGTTTTTTGCTTTGTATTCACCCAACTAATAGGTACTTAATGCCAAATGTTAACTTTCTAGGTCATCTGGAAGTGGGTAATAATTTGTGATCTAAAGGTCAGCAATGACGATTTTCGGACGTTAATATTTAATTACCGACATATCTATGTGTGATAATTTTTGAATTATGAACGTGAAAAGTGGCTCCAAATGGTTTGTGTAACCAGTTCTGTTAGCTTGAACTTTGGCTTGACACGCTACCACGTGTCTAGATTTGTAAAATTAGAACCGACTAAAAAATTACGTCATCTCGAAAACTATGCTATTATAATATTACTATTTTTAAATGTTCCCAAGTTTTGAAGTAAAATTTAAAGAAATACTTAAGATTAAGACAATTTTATAGGACTGCTGCAAAACGCAATCGTCAATACTTCTCAGAAATTTGGATTACGATAAAAAAATATTCAGTAGGTATTGACATTATCTTAATTTATTAAAAAGATAAAATTTAATCATTTACTAAAGAACATGCATATGTATGTAGCCATTACAGTTTTAATTATATAACATTTCTCACTTTTAACCACTTAACAGATTCCAACCAATAAATATATTTAGAACGTCAGATTTCGTATGTTGGACTAGAACTCAAACCAACACGTTAAAGCGATCTAGCCAAGTAGTCTATACGCTTATATTCCGCTACGCAAAAGTTTATGTACAAATATTTGTTGCAACTTTTCATTTTGACTTGGAAAACATATTATGATAAGAGAATTATAATTATAATATTACTTAATAAATTTTTAATATTATAAGTGTTGCTTAAAATTATAGTTTATCTGAGACAAAGCGCGGCGTTAAGTTCAGCCACTCGACACTCTATATCTGGAATTCAGGCGGTGTGGAGGACGGAGTGTCTTGAAACTACCGATTACACATTATATGCGCAGCGCATTTAGCAGCTATATAAGTTATTAGGAGAGAAGGTGTATTAGATTATCCTTCGAGGTAAGATGATCCTTTACAATTGCAGCGAAACTACTAACGCTACTTAGCCATTTTTTTCGGTAATATGTATTTCGTAATACCCGTGCATACAAAAACACATCGTAACGGCGGAGTGAACAGCCAATATTTTTTTATGGACAAAATTTTTTTTTCCGTATTACAATTTGGATGTTGACGTGCGAGTGCTATTTTACGGCTTAACGCATTTTTTTTTATTTTGAGTTGTAGGAAAGTTCTCGTCTTTTAAACATAGTGCATCACAATCACGTCAATACAGACCTTTACATATATACTATGTAGACTGTAGGTATATTTATAATACAGGAAAAATTTATAAATTTATTAACGCTATCAAATTCAATTAAAAAAATAGTTTAATCACTTCTCTTATCACCTTGAACGCTATTGGTCGACAGCTTTTGACATTTATCGCCGTAGATGTGCGATAAGATAACCGCCAACTTAACGTTATTTACGTTTTCGATATGTTTGTTTGTTATATGAAGGAGGAACTTTATCTCTTTCATAAAATTTTCATACATTTTTAATACTTACAAAAAACCGATGTTATTTATACGAAATACATTGAATAATTAAAGTGAATGTTACACTACATATCAACCGATAAAGTGCCGAGTGATTTGCACTTACTAGCAGTTGGGCAACAGTTTCACTTTTTTGAATAGCAGGGTAGAGGAGAACCTAGAGTCATGACACTCCATTCCTCATTTTCCGCCCAAATTCGAGACAATGTGAGGTGAGCGACTCAATGCCGCGCTTGTCTTATAAATGAATGAAAATAAGGGTCATATAATTGTTCCACCGACTGGGAATTGAATTGAACCAGTCGCGATTACAGTCAGAGCTTACATTATCATCATTTCACTTTTTATAGCATTTTTATTTAAATGTTGTACGAGCAAATCCATAAGATTGCATTGCGAAAAAACTATTAATTGAAATAAAACTCTAGAAACTGTATGTTTGAAATGAAAAACTATGGCTGAAAACTATGGCTATATGTGATCAAGTGTAGAAATCAAATTAGAATTGTATCGAGCGACGCGACGTTGCCCTCATCTTTTACGTAATACCTTTGATATTAAGTGATTTTTTTACAGCTGCACGCACAGCAGGTTAGTCAGTCAGAACCTAGTGTCAAGACACTCGGTCCACTTTCCGTCCGAAATCAAGAAATTGCGTGTTCATGGCCGCGCTTGGTCACCCATAACCAATTGCGCTTACATTCAGACGCTGCGCCACTTCGACACGACGGTCTCAAAAATTATGGCATACAAAATTGCCATAATTCGGGTCGGGTTCTAAAAATGTATTTTCGAATACCGAAATTATACGCGATTAATCCGTTTAAAATAGTTTCATTTCAAAATGTGTTATAATCGCGAAAATCAAAGAACTTATTATACAAAATTGCGTTTTTAGTAAACCGCAAAAACCTAGTGGTTCTTTTTGCCTAAGCAACGTGTATATTTATACAGACGTTTATGTCAAACTGATGATACAGATGATGTACTGGATGATGACTGTAGTGTGTGTTACATACGTTTTATTAATATAATGTATTTTTTATGCTTTGTTTTAATAAAATATTAGCATTCTGCGCTCCTTCTAAATATAAACTATAACTGTATGCCCCTATTTCCGTATAATTTACGTAAAAAGGAGTGTTTGCTCAACGAATAGATACATAGATGCTTATTATTCAATTGTGGTAAAAAAAAAAAAATCACGATTATATTATACGATTATATAAATATTATTTTCACGAATAATCCTTTGGCAAGTGATAATGCAATTTTTTTTATATTTATAAGATATTTGTAGATTTTGTCAAGAGTTTTTTAAACAGTTAAGATATGAAAAACATTTTTAGAAAAATAGTATAAAAACGTGGACGCGTGCGTTATTCGAACACGTACTTCTTAGAAACCGCCGAAAGCAAGCGTTATGCATTCTACATCTGACTACGTCAAAATTCTTATACGCTTATTACACTTTATTTTTGTTAGCATCTCTATAGAGTTGAAATAAGAACTTTTTAAAAAAACTTTATTGTGCTACATGCTGCTATACTCGTACAATAGTGTAATATTGCGACACAAGGCTACTATTGCTATAATATAATATTGCTAAATCATAATATAGTTCATAGCACTGTGTAACGAAATTAGAAGGCTTTATTTAATAAGATTTTTTCAATTACTATTGAATAGACAGTACAGCTTGAAAAACAGTTTCGCTGAGAAAAGCTGTAGGAGGAACTCAACATTTGTTTGTTCTGAAAATTTTGGCTGAAATCACGTTAAACCTTAAAAAATATCTCGATCAATTTTAGGTACTAGTAGCAAGCCGCAATTTCGTTCGCGTAAACTTCGTAACCATTTCCCCTAAAATACTCATTACACTGAAAAACATTTGTTAAAACAACTTAAGTTAATTAAATTCAAAATAACGTAAGTCCTGCCTAAGCGTAAAAGCTTTACAACACCAAAGGTTTCATTTAAATCCCTCTAGTAGTTATATCACATATATTTACTGTTTTATTACAGTAAGTATAGATATTTTTTGCCCAAAAATTGTCGTTTGTCATACCTTTAAAAATGATACCTCTGAGCGTCGTTCATACATCACAAATATAACCCCATTGATATAACCTCAAGGTAAATATAAGTATATAAATGCTTATATTTTCGTGCGTAACTTTATTATTTTAAAGTGTTGTTATTTTACCTTTTTTAACCGAATCTTTTTCGGATAACGAACAAGTGGAAAGAAGTGACGTTTCTTTAGTTAAGATTTGAGAAGATATTTTAAATTTTACTCACTATAATTATCATTTTACATCTTCAAAGATGTTCGTGTCAAAGCGGCCGCTGTCAATATTTTTGGTTTCTTCTTGAGTCTGTACGCACAATTTTTTTCCCCAAAAGAACATGTATTACATGAATGTTATAGAACAACTACGTTTGGCATCTGTCAACAACGGCTATATATTTAATCATATGAACCTTGGCCTAAATAAACCAAACCAAACGAGTTTTCGCGAAGTTATCATTATCACCAATCTGTTATCACACTTTCATCGAAGTTGTCTATGCACCTTGACTTTCCTTTGTTTAAAAATATTTCTGATAAATCACAGACAAACAATTCTTTATAACTCTAGATATATATACGAGTATGTTTATATATTAATATATTATTTATGACTTGATAATATTTATTTATCAGTTTTGCGTATTACGATCGCACAGTAAGTTAGTATCGCGGGATCCTTGTTGGCTTCTAGTTTTAATTATTTTTATATGTAATATTATAGTTTAATAAATTTATATTAAATATTTATGTTATACTTCAAAAATATAATCTTTTTTCTTTATTTCCGTATTTGCAAAGTAAGACTTCCCCCAATACTTGGAAATAAATTCATATTTTTTGCACTTTACATTAGATAAAATCAAAAAATATTATTATCTTACTAAGATCTCAGCACCAGATATAGGTTCTTCCCACAAATCGTCTCTTCAAAATTTTACTGAAAAACATTTCTGCGACAGGATTAACAATCTTGACAGCTCGATTAATTATGTATTGATGAGTTTGTTTTATTTTGAAAATTTATTCTTGCGATATAAAAGTAAGTACCATATTTAGGTATGGACACAAATACATTAAAAAATATATTGAATAAATAGTTCTTTATTAAGTATCGTTATACTTAGTATGTATGCATATAATAAATTACAAATGAAAATAAAAAAAAAAAATCTTTGTAATAATTAAAATAAAATATTCTTTATGGTCAAGAATAAAAAAAACAAAAAAGGAATAATGATTTACACTTTCAGTCAATTACACTTTTTTTAATCTGAACGCAATATTAATCTAAATAACATTCCCTTGAAAGTGTCATATAAAAAAAGAGATAAACAACTATATTTAAAATTGACCTACATTACCGGAAATTACCTAAAATAATCAAAATATATAAATATAAATTTGCTTTCTGAACGCGACAGTCTCTTAGTATTTCAAATAATTAAGTGCTTTCGTATAATCGATAAAATTATGCTTAAAATCTCTACGTGCTAGTGATAACATTTCCCTAAACCAGATATTTGTATTCATTAATCACTGTTAATCGGATTACTTTCGTTGCATATATGTCGCTGTCCCGCTTATAACGCAGCATTGGACTTCAACGACGTATTAACAAAATTTCCTCATCGAATCATTTTATAACATATACGTAGATTTGGCAATAAAAGTAAATGTGGCAAAAAAAAGTAAGTAAATTAAAAATTAGGCGTAACAAGTGACACATTATCAAGAAAAGAGCATGATGAAGTCTAGCACATCAGTTGGAAAGGAAACAAAACATATTCTGGTGCAATCTCAAACTTCAAAAGCAAACCGGACTTCAGAAAAATTACAAGATGAGAAGATGTCTAAGACTCGCAGCGTCCAAATATCGGGATCTGCTCGGCATTGGTACAGCTTGTGTAAGACTAAGAGTCGACAAAAATGACATGGAGTTGCTCTAATTTTTTTTTAAAGTACGAGTACCTAGCGACATCTGCTTAGAGTGCTAAAACTGGATACACTTTAATTTATCAGACTGAGACATACTTTTATTTGAATACATATAAAGATCTAAAGTGAAAATTTGAAATTCAGTGAAAACCTTCAGTTTAAATGTGATTTATATTATATGACAGTATATGTTTCAATAAATAGAATATTCCACCAAAATGAGATCAAGCACCTAGACATTCTAGGGATTTACCGCGCGGGTGGTGTCCGTCGCGTTACAGGGAAACCTTTTTAACGGAGCTGTACCGTGCGAATCCGACCCCAGTGTAAAATGTGAGGCCCCAAGGGACAAGATTTATTAAGAGGAATAACGCTCATCTCTACTATTCAAACTATTATCAAACAAATTTAATAATTTATCTTACCAAATTTAAATAGTGTGATAATGTAATATGAATAAAAAACATATTAATAGATTTATTTCATTTCATTTCGTATACTAAAAACATTTGTATCCGCTTCCTATTTTATTCGTATTTTATTTAAATGTATAAAATATCTAAAAAAAATGTCTAAAATAAAGACTATCATAACCGTTTATCGGTTACATTGGCTGAATGCACAATAGCTTAGATCAAATAAAAAAAAAAAAAAAAAAGAAGATATTATGCGCGGGAAATTCCCTTACAGTTCCCTTGACAAATATTATAATATGACAGAATAAAAATATGGTTAATTAGGTTTGAAATATTTACATTACGTACAGTATTTTAGTATAATATAATATAAAGCTAAAGAAGATTCTAAACATAAATCCATTGAAACGCCATTGAAACTGCATCAATCTCAATCAAACGTAATTGATTTCGCAATATTCGATCGTTGTTTATGTTCATCCATTACATGTACGTCAATTTATTTATATATACATATATTTATTGACGAAAATATCTAGGGCGCTACGTTTGGGCGGGCGGCAGTATGAAAACAGATCGGAACCAATCTACTAGTCAAATTTTTATTTGGTAAAAGATATTTCGTTATAATTTTTTAAAATGGGTGCAGAAGATCCTAATATGCTAGTGGCAGTGGAATTTGAAGTATACGGCCAGGTTCAAGGTAATATTGGTTGAAAAACATATTTTAAAACACAATATTAGTAGATATTTAAAAATAAGTATTGTTGTTGGTTTGTTAGTTTTGTTGATTGAGAGAAGTGTGATTAAATCAAGTCCACTCCCCTGGGTGAGATTTAAAATATAAATTAAATTAATGTATTTAAAGTTTAAGTAGTGGTAAGGTAATTCAAGCTATTTACAATGACTATTTAATAATATGGTAATAAAAAATAAAAATCCTTTTCGTATACATTCGTAGAAATAAAACGTAGTAGGAGATAGCCTAGTGTCAAGATACTCTGTTGTCTATACTTTCTGTGCGAATTCGATACATATAATTGATTAAATTACAAAAAAAAAACCCCAAATGTGTTAATCACACACTTGGGATAAAAAAAAAATATTCAGAAATTTGCACGTAGCAGATTCGAAGAGGTGCAGGTTTGAATCCTGCTACATTACATTTTTTAAAATTTTCCTTTTTTTACCTGTACGAGTAAGTGTGGATGCATTACCATTTAACCTTTCTATTAAAATGTATTTTTATTACACCCAGTTATTTTGAGAAAATCTAGTGGTAAATTTCAATGCATTCGCATTATGATCAGAACTAGATGACAGCTAGTCTTTAGCTTTGATGAAGTCCGCAAAGTTCATTATTAACCAACATTGGCGCTGAGTCTTGTGGAAAGGATCATTCTTGGTTATTGAACATGGTGTGGTAAACTACAATGTTTTGATACCTTTTTCACAAAAATATGGCTCCTTTATAGCTAACACCCCACTAAACCATCACCGAAGTCGGATAATACTCACGTTGTACTCTATTGACTAATTGGCAAGCTTCTTAAGAGCTTTTAGCATAATTACGGCCATTTTGTTTATAAAATATTGTTCAATTGTAATATATATTATAATAATGTAATTTTGAGTAACCTCCTTTTGCGTACCGCTTAAGTAGTTGTTTTGATTTTACCAACCTATTCTTTTCTAAATTATCAGTTAAAAATGACCAATGCTTCTCTTATGCCTACAAGTCCTAAGTCATCTTTTATATGGATCTATGCTATCTTCATCTCTCGCGATTAAATGTTTTGCTTTCGTCCAGGATTTTATCGAATTCTTTCCCTTACTGTTTTGATCGCCTTTTCGTCATTTTCGTGCGAACACTACGTGAACGGCCAGATTTTTTTCAGTCACACACAGAGAAGCTTCCACTGTACTTATCAATAGCCTAGCACACAAATATTTAACTAATAACAAGGGAATAAAGGACTTTAAAAATTGTATTTGGCACCATACCTACTTTATGTAATGTAATCACAGCGATTCGGTTCTCTTTATCAACTCACTCCATTTTAATTCACCTTTCACAGCATTCATACCTAGGGCAAAGCGCAGCGTTGCGTTCCGCCACTTAACACGTAATATCTTGGTTTTGGGCTGAACGTGGAGTACGAAGTGTTTCGACGCTAGGTTTTCTCTGACAATCCTGCTATACGGGAAAAAGCGTAAAGCTAAAAAAAATTCACTAGAAGACTTAAGTAATATGCATTGCGGTAGCAACGTATATCATTATATACAAAGTATATGTCAAACACATGGTACTGTGTGTAATATTTCTTTTAATGTACTTCTAATGCATTACAATAAATAATATTGGTTTTCTGATCTTCTCCATATACTTTAACCATTCTAAATTTTATACACCTCCTTTCGTAACATTGGATATAAAAAGTTTTTCTTTCACGTATTAAGATTATTTGGTGACTGTCAAAAAATGTTTAAGTAAAAGGGTCTTTTTGAAAAATACAGAAAACCTATTATAATGTCCACCTAATTTAAACGTGAAATTGACATTTCAACAAAGTTTGACTTGTTTGTACCTAAGTAGCAGGTACCAAGGCTTAGGTCACATGTTCATTTGTTATTGACTCACACCATTTAAACAAAATCGAAGAACGGAGAACAAAGTGTTTTGACGCTACTCTGCCTACTCTGATATGACGGAAAAGAAGTGAAGCTAAAAAAAATTGATACAAAAGTACTAAACTAGTACATTTCTATCGTCAATTATGTATAGATAGATTCTACTGAACTAAGCTATCTATATGATAACGTGATTTAACGTTTAATCTCTGAACATAAGTGGATTATAGTTATTATAGCTAATTGCTTATCTGCTCTAATTCGTTTCAATTTACTTTGAAATTGTTATCTTGCTAAGTAATGATTTATTAGATTGACATTTTAAATGCGAAAGTCTGTCTGTCTGTCTGTCTGTCTGTGACGCTTTCACGGCAGAGTCAATAACCCGACTTGTATGAAATTCGAAATGAAAATAGTTGAAGTTCCAGGGTCTATTATAGATTACTTTTGTTAAATCAGCCAATAAATAAAGGATGGTAATTTGTATCAAGAATTTTAATGCTGAGAAGAGTCGGCGAGAAACTCAACAGTTGCTCTTTTTAAATACAAAAGTTACAATTTTAACATATAATACAGTGGTAGGTAACCTGCACCAAACTCAAATAATATTACTTCCACACATTATTATCTTTTAAATATTTTTCTTCTTCTATATAAGCTTTACTTTTTTATATTGTCTTTATAGCAGCTTTAAATTTCTGGATTTGCAAATCTGACATAGGTTGTGGAATCTTATTATATATGCTCAGACCCATAAAAGACTTATTTACTTTTTGGAGACGATGACTTGGTGTTACAAGCTTATCTTTCTCGTCCCTATCGTATGTCTGTCACTGTTTTTTGCATTACACTGGATATGTTGTCGGACAAACAAATATTATTATACATATACACCGAAGCAACTGTAAGTATACCTATGGGCTTAAAAACATCTCGCAAAGAAACTAGAGCTCAAGATTATAAATTGAATAAATATTGAATTTATGTTTGCGGTACTGCCCCATAATAGTAATCCATAAGATAAATATTATATTATACGTTTAAATATTTAATTAATCAAATATAAATGTACATATTAAATTTAATTATACAAAAATATAATCCAAATTCTCTCCAAATTCCAAATGCTCCAAATATAGCCTATAATGTAAATCTATTTAATATTCTATTAATATATAATAAGTACATCGACGATCTTAAAACTTCATTATAATTAAAGTAAGTTTAAGTTCTTAAGTTTGTAGGTTAATTACTTATATTCTCTTTTTTTTGATAGAATATGTTAGTTATATTTTGCGTATTTTTTATATATACAATTGCTGTTTTTTTACATAGGTATGTTTTCGTGTAAGAAAAATTGTTTATGGTTACTGTTATAAGTTGTTTTTATTCTTTTAGTAGACTGACGATCTTAAAAGTAATTATAACGAAAGTTTATTTAGGTTCTAAGTGAATAGGTAAATGAGGGAATTTTCTTTTTTGGGTTAGAATATTTTAGTTACATTTTGTGTTCTTTTATTAATATAAAATAGCTGTGAGTATTTTTTCCATACAAGGGCAATTGTTTACCTTAATATATAACAATAAATTTGTAGGTTTTTTTTATTAAGTACTGTAAAAGTTAACAGTTTAGTATTATTTTAATTAGATATCTGTTATTTATAACAGTTTATAATTTAGGTACTTTGTTTTTAATATGCCTCACAAACGTTCTTTCAGAGGTCTAGCTAGAAAAATATAACTAAGGCAGGAAAGCCAAGAGCAATCTCAGGCCTGCTGGACCAAAGATGAGAACCGACACGCAGCTCTTAGAGCTAGAAAGAGCGGAAGAGCCTAGTCAAGACTTAGAGTATAATTGATTTCGAAGAGTGGAACACCTGATGTATAAGTATAGTAGAATTGCTAAACTATAAGATATAAAGCAATGAAGCTTGAGTAAAAGTACCGCTAGATAGTAGACTGCTGACATATAAATATAATAATCTGGAACATCTGATGAAGAACCATATAAGTCTAGCTAAACTATAAGAAATAACGAATGTAATGTGATGCGAATTTGATGTTGACATATAAAAATTCGTCGTATAACGAGACACGACAGAGTCATTCAAACGTACCTATTTGCAGAGTTAATTAAAATAAAGATAACTTTGAATTCGTATTAGGCCTAAAAAAGGAATGATAATTTCGAGCTTTTTAACTCTTTTAAGTAAAAATGAAACTTTATACAATTCACAATTATATTAGACAATATAGTAAATATTTACAAATTTGACATTTAAATATTTAAAACAGCATAATAAATTTCTTTTGAAGTAAAAATTTATGTTTCAGGTTGTTTCTTCACAAAATATTGTAAGGAATTAGCGGTAAATTTGGGCATTTGTGGCTGGGTGAAGAACACTAAGAAAGGCACTATCGTCGGCAAAGTACAAGGGACTAAAGCAAACTTGGATCATATGTAAGTGATTAAATTAATTTGTAACGTTTTGGATTTTAAACAGTTAAATTTTAAATCTTCGTAACGTAGCGTCAATTCAGCGTGGATTCAACCCCCAAAAGGGTCACTGATTTGTTGGCCACACACTTTTTTTAAGCCTAATATTTTTTTAAGGTTCCAGAGATAACATAGTGTCATGACACTCCGTTCTCCACTACCGAAATCCATACATTGCGTGTTGAGTGGCGGAACTCAGTGCCGCATTTTGTCTTGTACACCAGAGCAGACAAATGAAAATAATTAAATTATAATCATTCTGAGTGCGAATCGAGCCCAGAACCAATCGTGATTACAGTCAGACGCTGTCTGCGCCACGGTGGTCTTAGTTAGAAATATTTATGTTTAAAATAATTTTGTTGCGTGCAATGCTTATTTAACGCGTCAACGGGCCTACTAGACACTAATGTATTTAAAACTGCCACTAATTCTGGTCATTTATCAAATTATCTAGGAAATAAAGTAATTTGATATTTTTTGTAGTGGTTAATAGTATCTAATATAACGTATAAAATATCTTATATAACATATTTCTCACTTAAATATTTCTTGTACAAAAACCTACTCTTTAATTATATCTCACAATAAACAACAAGTCTTTGAAGATATAAATACCGTCGCATTATATCACCTGCTTATAGTTGGATTAGATCCAAGTTCATCGCTAACGAACGTTCAGTTCCGTCAACATGCATAGCTTTAGTAATACAAACATTGTAAGATATAATCTGCTTTTTTTTGCGGATATGGCAGAAAAAATCTAGTAAAAGAGTAACCATAAAGTACGCTTTCTATCCTATCTAACCTATTGTCAAGACACTCCGATCTCTACTTTCTGCCCGAAATCGAGCATCACATGGATGAAAATAACGAAACTCACGGCTACAAACAAGAAGGCTTTGAGTGGAGAAATTAAAATAATATAAATACAATTATTCCTCAGGGTAAAGAACACAAGCAATGGCGTCTACAGTCAGACGCTGTTCCGCTATGCACCGATAATTTCATGGCATTTATTAAGTGGCGAGGCCTAATAAAGCACTTTGTCAAATAGAGGGGGAAAATGAGATATATTTGAACAACTTTTAATAGCTGCACTGTGTCTATCTATCTATCACTTCTTGCCGTCCGATTTGCTTTAAAACATTACACATGATTACGGATTTGTTGATATTCTTGTCCGTCTTTGTCATATTAATGACGAGGACATAAATTTAAATGTATTTTTTATTTTAATTCATTTTTGAAATTAATATAATTTTTTTAATAATTTCTAAATAATATTTATTTCCAAGGGAATCGAACCCGTAAAAATTGTAAATAATTTGTATATTATAAAGATATGTAGTATAATTACTGTATGCAATAGTTGTCCATTAAAATATCAATTGCGGGAACGTTTATATTTTAAATTTGAACACTTACTGTCATACTATATTTAGTATAAAGGTGCATGAGAGGTCTCTTATGCGTGATAGAATGTCTAAAAAGCAGAAAACAGAGTGACCTATCACTAGGTTTTGTTTGAGAACGAAAATTACGGGAATCTTGTGTAAATAAAAGCGTTAGAGAAAAATGCAGCCCGCAATATGAATTTTCTTATAATAAATAATTTATTAACGAACTACTGATCAAAGTTAATAAGTAAACTTTATTTTAAATAAAGCAATATGTACATAATAGCAGGTAGGCAGAGATAATCTAGTATCAAGACACTCCATTCTCCACTTTTCGCCCGAATCCGAGACAATGTTTATGGCGGTTCTTAACGCCGCGCCTTGACTTGACACCAGAGCGGAGAAATGAAAATAATTTAAATATAATCATTCCCAAAAGTGGGAATCGAACCCATGACCATCTTATATACAGTCAACCGCTCTCACACTGCGCCACAATGTCATATACTTATTTTTAAATTTTGTAAATACAATAATTACTGGAAATGCCTTCATTATTTATATTTATCTAGACTTTATACACAGAAATTACTTTAAGCCTATTTTATATAGAAGTTTAAATATACCTACTGTATATTGTCGTAATATCTTTGATAATTATCGTGTAACGAATTTAACTTTAGTTTCGTGAATAGTGCGAGTTCAAATATTGTATAAAGTGCTTTTGAATTTGTTATTTTCAAAATGTTATTTATGAGTTTTTTTTTCATTTTAATATATCTATGATTAGTATTTGACTATAAATGCTTGGTAAACGTTTTTTTGTGGCTGGGATATGCAATGGAGTAAATATTCTTGTGTCGAAAGTCCTAGGCAGTGTTCCTATCAACGCAACGCGATAGGCACGGTCAATCAATGGAATGTCAAAGAATTTCTTCTCCTCCACGTTCAATGAATGTTAATAGAAAATGATTTTTCGTAGATTTTAGAAAACGTACAAATATTTGGACGTGCAGGATTCGAACTGGCGATGATTGGAGAATTGACAGCCATTTAACTACTATGCTAACACAAAATAAAAACGTGCATCTGTGTTAAATATAATTTAAAGATTAAATAATAATTTAAATTGAATACATAGATTTAATTTGAATATAAAAAAATGCTCCGTAAAATGTTGCAACAATGCCTTGTTTTTTTATGTTTAAGGTATATCATAAATAATTTCAACTATATTGTTTTCATTAGGCCCTAAAAAACAAGGAGTCAAAATAGTGTAAAGAAAAAGGGTCAAATTAAGGTAAAATCATTGAATAGCATTGAATAGCTGATATGATTTTTTAATTGATTGATTCAATTGATTTACTGATTTTTTAAATTGAAAAAGTGTTTTTGTTTGAGCAACAGATTTAACATCTATAAAATCTTTTGAGTTAGTTTTCATCAAATCTTAAATAGCTCTACAATATTTTTTAACAACGGTAGGCAAAGTTTGTCAAAGTTTCATACAAAAGTGGATATAGGTTATACCACGAAGTCGATAAAAAAAACGACTAATATCCATATTACAAAAATATATTTGCGCATGAAATTAAAACTATGAACAATCTTCTTTTTTATTGTTACTTCTTCTTTTTTATATATACTAAAATCTATATCTATATCTATTAAAAAAATTCTTCAGGTCAAAATCTGTACATGAAATTGTATTTCCGCCTCATATGAAAATAGTTTTTTAAATGAATCGCCTCATTTGCGTCCTCTGGTTTTCTTCAGATTTTTGCTTGGTTGATCATGTCTATCGTATAATTATCATAAACCACGTAAATACCTATTTTTGACTCTTTAAAGTAAAACAAATAAAAAGTTGAATAAATACAATAACTAAAACCAAACCACGGTCAATTATGAGATCATAATGGCGAAAATATGACAGTCCTACTCCTATATTGTGCAATTTTTTACGGAAATGTAACAAAAATTTACCACCATGTTGAAATATTTTTTTTTTCACCGTTTGCCAACCATTAAATTTGAGACTGTTGAAAAGGTTCGTTCGGTAGTCTCATACAATAGCCCAGTACTCAGTCCATTCAAACGTCATTCCATAGTTCCAGCTTAGTTTTTCATATTTTCCATAGCTTCTACCCATTAGCCGGTGACCATCTCTGGGCACCTGCCTGTGTAGTAAACACAAGGTGGATCCCTTGATGATCCACATTAAAATACATTGCTAAAGGGCCTGTACTTGTTGAACTTGCGCTAGCTTTCTACATGCCATTTGAACCCGAAAACTTTGTGAAGAGATAATAGTAAAAACTAAGTAACTCTAACAACTAAGATACAATATTTAAAATATTCTAATGTTACTATGAGATTATGTTATTAAATACGCGATGTATTTAAACGCAAACGACGATGGAGGATGGAGGGTCTTGGGCACTCAGTCTCTATGTGTAAAGCTATTTTGTATAATAATAACTGATGTTAATCTTAAGCATTTTGTTACAGGATCGACTGGCTCAGTACTAAAGGCTCTCCCGGATGTAAAATTGAGAAGTGCGATCTTACAAACTGGCAATATATCGTGCGATTGGACTATAACAGTTTTAGCATACGGTTTTAAATAAACATGCAATATATTAGTATGTACTTCTTTTATTTATTACCAGCTAACTCGATAGACGTCCTATCTTAGATGTTCAATTCAAACTTAATAAATAAAAATAAGTCGATCAGTTTTCTGAAAATGTCTGTGCATTCAATTTTTTTCATAAGAACTTTCTACAAAGTATTAGGAAACTTATTTTAGTTACACCGAGACCAAGTGCAATTTAAAATTTGCTATCTTCAAACGAGAATATAAAAATTAATACATTTTATTAACTTTTAACATCTTGTGCTTATCCTGATATAATATTTAAAATGGACAAGGTTCGAGTTGTTTATCAAATTCTAATTTAAAAAACATCTGCTTAGGATCTGCAGATTGAATCATGAAATATCTTATAGAGATATATATTCAAATTCCAATTCGAAATATCCTTTATTCAAATAGACTATTTTTTGCAAGCACTTTTGAGTCGTCGAATGAACATAAAGCTGCCTCTGACTCACGACTCAAGGCAGATAGTTCTGCTGAGTAGAGCCGGCGAAAAACTCAATAGTTGCTGTTTTTAAATACGAAAGTTACAATTTAATTATTTAATACAATGGTAGCTAGCTAGCACCAACCTCAAATTATATTACTTCCACACATTTTTATCTTTAAAATATTAATAAGTAATTAATATTGTTTATTTCATGGTTTATTTTATATTTATATATTATATATATGGGAATACTTTTATATGTATATTTGTGATGATATTTATGTATATTTGTATGTAATGTATAATATGTAAATTTTAATTAAGTTTATCTTATTTATTTTATATATCATTTGTACACCTGCCCAATTCTTTGCCTTGTCTTTTTTCTGTAAGGGTTGCCTGGAAGGCCGCCTTACATTAAAATTGTTATATGGTGTTCAATATCAACATGGTTACCAATATCTTGGTGTAATAAAGAGTTAAATAAATAAATTGTTTATATAGTAGCTTTAAATTTCTGCAGTGGCAAATCTAACCGCAGGTTGACCCATAAAACACTTATTTACTTTTTGGAGGCGTAACTTAGCGTTACAAGCTTTTCTTTATTTCTTATCCCTATTGTATGCCTGTTACTGTTTTATAATAAACATTACACACATGTGTTTATGTTATGTTTATCATATTACACATATTAGGCTTTTTGAACTGTTTCTTCGTCCGAATTCGAGACATTGCGTAAGTGGCGGAACTCAACGCCGCCCATTGTCTTGTACGAGAGCGAAGAAATAAAAATAATTGAAATAATAATAACTCCTCAGAGTGGATCGGGCACATAACTAATTGCGTTTGCAGTCAGACGCTTTCTACTGCGACACGATTTTTACTTTATGTTATTTTTTATTTCAAAAACTATTTTTTAAGGTTTTCTTTGTTTAACGTAAGTGAAATATACATTGCTGAAGCATTACTGAAGCATGTGTGTGTTGTTAGCTACATACGAAAAGCTTTACCAAAATCTAATTAAAACTTAATTTATTGATTAAAAAGTAATTACAATTTAACTCATATCTAAAGGAAGTACAACCTGCTCTATTGTAAGGTACAATAATGTTCATCTAATAAAAATATGCTAGAATATGCTAGTATATAGAGATACTACCAAATGCATAATGTATATCGAAATGATCGGTTTCGTTTCTATCGAGAGAATCTGCATGTCTGCATGCTTAACTTTGATTGTTATTTATTTAAATGCATTTTTGACTATTGTGTTTTGGTAAACTTCCTTTAACGTTTAGAGTTTATTTTATTTCAACAGTTATAACAATTTATAATATATATTTAAATTAGTGATTAAAGTAAGAACGCGGGCGTGTGACGACGCTAAATAGTTAGTTATAATTGTGTAGTTTACGCAGGCGAATGGCGAAATAAATAAATTTTACTCTTAACTTTGTCTCCAAAGCGTTTCCTTAACATATTATTATTTTTAGATTCATTTTCAAATCTGCAATACAAATAGGAATTAGTACGTCTTTATTACGTCTTTATCACTTTAGTTAATGTTATCTAATTATAATTACAACCTGTAATACATATGTAAATATCCGTTGTACGTATACGAGGCCTGTTTATAAATACGAGTTGGTAAATATGAGTATCTATGTTATATCATGATATTATATTATATTTTACATCACCGTGATTATGTGTTCCTTTACAAGATTAAAGTATTATGCATTTTAAGAATTAAATAAATAAATGTCGCCTAAAATTTATTTATATATTATAATTTATGTAAATATGTACTAAAATATTTAATTATGAAAGGCCATCCTGGCTCAGCTTTTGACTGTGTACGCGATGGTTGTGGGTTCAGTTCCCCCACGGGGGAATGATTACTTTTCAGCTTCTAGCTTTGTCCTGTATAGCAGTGTCAAGACACATTGTTCTCCTATTTATGCCTGAAATGAATACATTGCGTGTTGAGTGGTGGAACTCAACGCCGCGCTTTGTCTTAGGAACCAGAGCGGAGAAATGAGTAAATTTAAATATAATAATTCTTCCAACCAAACCTAGTACAAGTTCCGAGACTGTGAATTGACTAATCTGATTGGTTGTTCAAGACCAATAACCAATCAAATTAGTCAATTTACAGTCTGAAGCTGTCGCAATTGGCTACGATGACCTCAGATGGGAATGCTCATATTTAAGTTATTTTTATTTCTCCGCTCTGGCATCGTAATATCTTAGATTCGGGCGGAAAATGGAGATAGGATTCTTGTCACTAGATTCTCTTTACCTATCGAAACTGGAAAAAACTATAATAAAAGAAGATAATAATATTATTATTTTTAGGGTTTATAGTGTATAGGGTTTATATATTGTATTGCAATATAATACTGTATAAATTTCTTTACATTTTTCTATTTATTAGTTTATTTATAAGTTTTTTTTAAGAGTTTATTTATAAAATTTGGCAAAATGAAAATTAATGTATGAAGAAGTGCAACAAACTAGTATTAATTGTAATAATGCATTAGAAATGAATTAAATTGGTAAAATAAATGGTGACGTGTTTCGTACTAATAGTAATAATAATAAATTACTCATCTTCAGAATTTATTGCACTTTGTAGTCGCGAAAGAAACAAAACATAAGTATTTTTTTTATTTAATCAGATATAACGATTATCTAAATAGATTATTATAGCGGAAATTATTTATTTTATTAATACCACTCGAGTATGACCCTGGCTGAGATAACGGGAAGAACCTAAATACAATATATTTTGAACACTATTTTCTTTTTTAATTGTCACTCTGTCGTGTCTGTCTGTCGTCACCCGAAAATGAAAGTAAATTTTGTACATAAATTTTCATTCATTATATATGTGGCGCATCTGACTGTAAACGCGATTGGTTGTGAGTTCGGTTCCCATTCGGGGGAATTATTATACTTATTAATTATTTTAATTTGTCCACTCTGGTACCTAAAATAAAGCGCGGCGTTGAGTTTCGCCAGTCAACTCGCAATATCTTGATTTCGGGCGGAAAATGTAGAACCAAATATCTTGATAAAAAAATATCTTTGTATTTCTCGATCTTAGCCGAGTAGCGATATACTTGATGGATACAGACCGATCAATGTATAATAATGAATAATGTCTATGCATAAGAATGGATAACGTATAAGAATGTGACTCAGCAAAGTTTTTATGGACATGTATAAATCATCATCATCAGCCTGTCTCTATCGACTGTTAGGCATATATCTTTCCAAGAACACACCAAGCTTGCTCATCAGCTTTTCCCAGCTGGACGCCAACGAGAAGCATACTGCCACTGTAGCTTGCTTATCCTAATTTAAAAAATCATAGGTTGATATTAAAGGTATGAACTGCCAGTTGGCTAAAACGTTGCATTGGCAAGTATCCCCCTATTGTGTACAGTCCCTTATTTAACTGTAACAATATCATCTGTATCGATACTTTAAGAAACTCAAAAGTATTTTTGAACGTGCAAGTTTAGAGAAAATTGTATAGATTACTGCAGTTGGAATGTATATGATAAGTAAGAACTGTCTAGAAATATCAAATTTGAATCATCATTGTTGATTTTTTTGTTTCATTGTGTTTATTTATATTGTATGACAATATATAACATTTCAAAAACTGTAAGATTGTAACGTCTCGGGAGATCGTAATCTATCGATAAATTGTTGTCCACACATTATTTTCTTGTTAGATTATAATCTAGCGAACTGAAACCTGCTTGAAAAATGGTTGTAATAGCTTATTTGAATAAAGAATATTTTGATTCTACAGGAAGCTTTGATTCTGCAGAACCGTCTGGGGAGGGACTTCTGGGAATGCTTATCTGTTCAGACTTATCTCAACGGCGCCATCTTACTTAAATACTATTTATAAATAACAATAATTATTTTTTTTATCTCTCTTTATAAAAGTTTGTTTATTCTTAGCGAAATGGAAACATATGTACATAGAGATATAATTAATATTGTTTTGACTACCTATATACAGTTATTTTATTAGAAGAAAGGCAGAATGTGATTTTTCTCCAATTTAAGCTTTAACACATAAGTTGTTTTTCCAATGTAAACAAGTGTATATAGTTGTGAGTGTTTGAGATGTAAACATGAGGAATCACCGAATTGCTCCGTAAGCAAGTGTCGATGATGACTGATTTTTGTAAAAGGATTTTCTGTAGATAAAAGAAAGTCAAGTCAAAGTCAAATAATTTTATTCAAAATTAGAAGATACATGCTTCATTTTTTGAATTTTAACCATCGGCTTACTACATCCGTTAATGCCTTAGACCTAAGAAGAACCGACGTAAGACATCCAATGGGACTATATAAATTATTTACATATCTGATACCTGACAATGATACCTTTAAAATAGGCTGTCGGCTTATAAAGTAGACTACTACTGCCGACTACTAAGTCGGCAGTAAAATTTATTTTGTGTAATCAAGTAAATTTTTAGATTTATATTTATGGTATGGTTCTTTTTTATCTATGCAAGGATTGTATGTATTATTATGTTTTTCAGTGTATTGCTTATTTGCTCAAAATGGACAACCTCCTGTTATATTTTCTATTGTCTTTTGATTTGTGTTACATCTACATTTACATTTGTCATCTACATTTGTCTCAAACTACACTTGGGTCCTTAATTATGTGTTGTTGGTATTTTTTTGTATTTATAATTTAGATCTTATCTTAGACTACGCCCATATATCCTTCTGTTTCTTCATTTGAATTTCCTCTGGTAAGCCATGCATTTGATGCCTGTCAATTTATATGTTCTCGTTGTAATTTCTTATTATTTAGTTTTTGCTAAACTGTCACTATTTCTTAGGTAAGTCTGTTACTATCTATTATTTAATTTTAGAGGTGTGCTTGTAGATATTAATGTAAGAGCTTTATGTATGGGACTGTCATTAGTTTCGCTGTGAATATATGTGTGAATGATATTGGTATTATATATAATATATATTGTTATTATCCTAACTAGGATTTCTAGGGTACTGTTATTAAATATTATAAATTATATATTATGCGTAGTAACCAAAAAACAGGTACATTAAATTTAGAGGTAACTCGGGCATAATATATTACAGCTCAAAGTTTATTAACGATACACGTAGCTTAATAAGGCAAAAGTATTATAGATTAATTTAAATAACATAAAATACCATTGTAGCATAGTTTGATAGAGTCTGAATGCACAAGCGATTATTGTAGGTTTGAATCCAATCAGGGGAATAATATTTAAATTATTTTCATTTCTGAGCCCTGGTCAGACGTAAAGAAAACACGGCGTTATATTGAGCCACTCAATATGCAACGTCTCGAATTCGGGCGGAAAGTGGAGAACGGAGTGTATTTTTTCAAACTTTTTTCTATCTACGTTATTTGCCGCACGCTTTCAGCATCACGCGACATTACACAGTCTTGTGACAATGTCAAAGTTTTCACATTTTTTTTATATATCTTATCCAAAAATCAAAAGTGATAAGGGAAAAGCTGTAGACCAATAACCGTACAAAATGATAACACGTTTGATAAAATAACGTATATTTATTTACTTCTTATGCATATGTATTTAGATAGAACTATTTACAAGCCTATAAGCTAGCGACTGTACAACCTGGAATGTTCTCGATGTGACTTAGATGATACTTAACATATTTTTAAACGTTTAACAAGTATAGAAAAATCTATCATGTCTTAATAATATGTATGTCAATTTATTATTTCATATTCAGTTATTTAAGATAACCTAATGGTTATTATCTTTTATTTGAACACTATAATTTAAATGTTTTGTTCTGGTTTGTTGAGGTATCGACTTTACAATGTACAAATAAATATGTAGTTGCAATTAAATATTATTATTAACCAGATCTGGAAATATTTAGAAATAATCAATTTTAATAGATTTTATGAATAGATATAGTTTTCATATTATTAAGCATTATGGTAACAACTAATATTACTTGTAAACTTCCGCCTTTAAAGCTGAAGTATGGGTAAAATTTTCTTCTAATTAAAATTTTACAATTTGTAAAAAGAGAGGATTTCAATTACCAAATGGCAATATTCAAAAATCATAATATTTTATTAAATTTATTTTACAAACACAAGACTACCACCAGTTCAGTAAAAATACCACTGTCCTGAGAAGAACTGGCCAAAGAAACTCAGTGGGACTATATTTTAAAAATTTCTAGTCTAAAAGACCACCTAGAGAAGACTTTCTAAAATTTCTATTCTAATTGCACACAAAGCTGCTACTTTGAAGCTTAATAAAAACTATAATAAAATGTAAAAATTTGTACAGTAGCAGTAATAGTATTTTATATTGACTGGTGAACAGTATGTATGTATATTTTTCTACATACAAACATACTATATTAATAGAAATAATAACATATTTTTTGATTAGAAATAAAAAGAAATGACTCAAAAATTCTTACTTGTCCCAACTTTTGTAATAAAAAACATATAACAGAAATGTGACTTTTCTTTATCGACTGTATTTTCATTCTTTTTGCGTTACAAAGAAAGTAAAAAATCATCTTTTTCAACTAGAATTTTCAAATTAGTTATATATTTAGTTATTTCTTTTTATTACTAGACTGTAATGTGTAGTACATTTAAAATATGAAGTACAAGTATTACAATGGGTGGAAGAGCATATAATGCGAGTATGGGTAATAACAATTCAAAATATAAAAGTAATTCATATTATCCTCATTAAAATCGGGAGAAAATCAAATCCATATACATGAGAAATTATAATGATTTTGTATTAATAAAGCATATATATAGCATAATATTATATTTATTATTTAACAACTAAAACAATGAAATGTAAGGAAAAATTAAATACAGATAATTATTAAGTAAATGTACAATTCTTAAAAGAAATTGTTAGTTACAATATTTACAACAATTGCGTCTAGCTACAAACTGAATCGTAATAAATAAATACAAATATTGTAAACGGCTAACTCTACTTGTGGTAAGTTCACTATTTTGTATGAAAAGAAACTAATAATTAATGTGAATAGTATCTAGAACTAACTCAATAATGTATCTATGAAATTTTTGAAACATTTAAATCCTAAGTTGGTAACAGAACTACTAATAAGTTACAAAAGTAATTTTTTTTAGTTTTGGTTTTATTTAATTGCTGGGAAAGATTTTTGTTATTTTTTCTACTTAATTTGTATAAATTAAAGACACAGTATAACAAGACAAATAATCCAATATTATGCTGCATGGCTATCACTGGCAGTAAGTATTATAAAGACAAAAGAAGCAGAATTTCTTATAGTAAAAAAAAGCATTATTAAAACATGTTTACACTAGCTTATCCTTCCATAATAAAAAACCCATAGCCATTGTGGTACTCGCGATACCAACTACTAAGTTGCATTACAAAATGATTGTATCTTTTTGGAAAAAATCAAAGTTAAAACGTGTGCGAGAGAAGCTCTTTTATTCTACAATAATACACACAATTAAATTTCTACTCAAAATTACAAATTGTACGAACCTTAGCTTTGAAAATTTATAAAAATTGAACGATGCGGACCAAAAAACTGTATACACACATAACTTAATTTAATTTACTTAATTTAATGTACATGACAATAATGAAAGTATATTAGAGCGAAAAGATTTTAAAAAATGACTATATAATCATATCGTATTTTCATATGATAGCTTTATCACGTACATATATGTTTATAAATATTAATATACTTTTCTACAAGAACGAAGTTTTAGCTTAAGCCACTTTTAAATTCAACTGATATGTTTGTAAGCGAATTCTGATACTTCTAAGACTATAAATATTTAAAACGAAACATTTGTTTCAGTTATAAAATTAAATTAATATTAAATACTTATTAACTCTATTTAATTTATATGTATTTTGGTATTTTTTAACATTGATTTCAAACTTTTACATTTAAATATTATCTAAAAATAATATGATACATCGCAAGTTTAAAAGTAAGAAAAAGCTGTTCAAAGAAAAGTATCTTTCTTCCTTACTACAATTCTGTGGTTATCAAAAACATAAAATAAAAACAAATTTTAAGGCTACTTTTTATTACTAAACGTGTGATATCTAAGAAAAATAATACTCAAAACAAATTCTGTCTACACATAACTGAAACTGAATTAATATACACAATATACAAATCTCGAATGGCTCGGAGGTCACACCTTCTGTTCTGGTGTTTGTAGTGGCACGCTTGCCTCCTCCTGCATTTTGGATGGAGGATTGGATCGTTTGTGCCTCTTAATTCTCTCCTTATGGAAGAACAGCCTGAGGTAGTGGCATGGGAACACTACGCAGTCACCGGCTGGTTCCTCAGCGTCTATGTAGACGCCTCTAACCAACACTGAGTTGGAGCAGTTCAAGACAATTAGAAGTGCTAAGCTGACGATGTGTGAGCACCAGTTACTTAGCTTCGGTGTTTCTATAAAAGAATTTGGTTGTTTAATTGTTTGAATTTAAACGTCCACATACTTACGTACCTAAGTTTAGAACTTACAATTACAAATACAGTATACATATATGAAATAGAATTATAATCTGTCAGAACGACGAGTGTAGGTTTAAAATCTGAGCTCGATGGAATGGGTAGTTATATGTGAATGAGCGGAATAGTGAAAATATTTTTCTGCTCAGTTAAGACAAGGCATTGCGTCGGTTTTCGCCACTCAAATCAATATTTCAAAATTGAGATCAGAGTGTGTTTGCTATTTGCAGGAGGTGTGTGAAGTTTGAGCAAATCATATTTACCCGGAAAAAAATATATATCCAATAGTCCCCAAATGCCTCTCCATACGTTAACAGTTGCTATAAATGATATAAGGTGGTACAGATCGGCTACCAGGAGACGCGGGGCGCCCTGCAACTTGGATACCGCCCAGCGCATGGGCGCCTGAGCGCCGAATGTTATCACAACGATAACGTAGCCTCCCACCTGTGAAATGGAAATTATTAAAACATGCTTGTTTTATTTTTTTACGTCGATTGTCATTAACTATGTTGTTATGTGAATGATTTTGAAGCAGCCCTACTAAGCAACTCATCTATTTCTTTGGAGGCAGACTATAGGATATATTTAAAAAACGTATAAAAATTTGAACGCAGCGGGATTTGAACCTGCGCCTCTTGAAAACCGGTCAAGTGCTTTGACCGCTAAGCATGTAGAACGCATGGTTCTACATCCAGCTACGTTGAAATTCTTATACGCTTATTACAACTTATATTTGTTGTTAGCATTTTTATACGTTACAAAAAAAATTTTATACGTTTTCTAAATATGTCTTTTTTAATTTCCTTAGTGTGGGAATAACACTTTAAAAAAATGTTTACAAAATATAGGATATAATTCTTTATACTTTCTAGTAAATCTTTTAGAAATGTTATATTATTGTTCTATTTATTTGAATGAATAGTAATAGAGCGCTTTCGATAAGTACTGCGCCGTCGTTTACGACCAGTTCTGACGTAGCTGATTTAAACATGCTTGTGAAATGAGGAACAGAGAGACAAGAAGGAAGGGAGAGGAAGAACAGTGTCACTATGTTCTATTTCCTATTTATTTATATATTTACCCTCCTTTGTGTTTCGAAATCGGGTAAGAAATATGCACACGTATTCGAATCCGATACAATTTTAACACTAATAGCATGAGCATGACGTAATGACGGGCATTTTTATAATTGCATTCGCCAAAATTACGTATACTTATCATTTATTATTTCCCTAAACAAAGGTGACCTCGTAGTGAATAATCGAATCACGCGTGTGAGCACGTCAGATACATCATATTATCGATATAATATCGAGTACTTATTTATCGTTAATAGACTGACTTGCCTGACTTCACTGAATGTCTACATTTATTATTGTAAATCGGGGTATCTTTATTTTTATTTACGAAGTTTCTCTAATCTACTATTAATTATTAATATAAAAAAAATCGTTAAAATTTGATATATTTCTACAGCATTTCAACAACAAATCGTTTACTCCATTGAAATTTCAATTTTATTCAATTCTTTAATTCTTAGCCTACTTTAACTAAGTCCAGTTGCGTGGTGTATAGTAAAAGTGACGTTTGTTTACTAATAAAACACCACGTGCCTATTGTCTACTGTGAAATTCATAGAAATAAGCCGACGTCATATAGATAAAGCCTTATATAATTAAGATAATGTGATACCGTAATATTAACTAGTTAAATATGTTGAGAGTCCTATACACGTTACTGCAATTTTTTTTTACGCCCGTCGCGCGTTTTCTGCATTTCACGGTAGAAGGAACATAGTGTCAAGACACTCCGTTCTCCACTTTCCGCCCAAACATGAGACATTGTGTGTTGGGTTTCGGATTTCAAAAAACCCGCGCTTTGTCTTGTCAACCTAACCAAACAACACACCTAATCAGACGGTAACACATATGCTTACCGCTCAAAATATCATTAATATACAAACAGGGGCGGACCTACATATGGACGTTTGAAATTGCAGCCCAAGACCTCTTGGATTTTCGCCTACCCCCATCCAGTCTTCACTTAGGCAATAAATAAAATAATTAATTAGAATATTACAATATATATCTTAGAACACGTCTGAATTATAGGCTTTAAAACCACTTACACTTCCCCTTCCCCTTGAAATTTGCATGATAAGACACTCATTGACGATTTCGACATTTTAATCAAAACAGTTAACTTAAATGGGAATTATTTCTTAATATCAAGCAGGCCTCTAGAATAGCAACTAGTCCAGGGCCCCAAAAATTTTCCGGCCACTTCTGGACAGAAACATAGTTACAAATGAAGCTTATATGAGTTAATAAATTTAAAATGGACTTGAAATCACAACGATCGCGTTTAATAGGCTTGTCTATTTTATCTCGATTGCGTCAAATATATGCATAAAGCTACAATAATTTAAAAGGACCATATTTCACGTTCAATATCAAATCATGACATTGAGCCTAAGTGGAATGAACGTGCGGACAGAAATATCTCGACTTATTAAGGAACAAGTACAGTATTTACCTTATTAGCGTAGATCCTAAGCGCTCAACAAGATAATTCTGCGGTATTTTTAGATATATGACGAAAACTCTTTAAACTGCTTCTTAATATTATAATTTGTAAAGTACTTTAACTTGTTGTTCCGCCGAAAGATCGTTGAAACTAATGCATCTAGTTAAAAATAAAAAAGACAACAAATATTTTGGTGTAGTACTTAGTGATATCTGGATCTTGATCTGAAATATCATTCGTCATAGTCTATCGTGTGTAAGTACATAAGATGGTTGTGAGTACCCGATACCCACTCGAGAAATGGTTGTCTTTCAATTATTTTCATTTCTCCATTGTCGTAATACACGTAGAGTTCCACTACTTAACAAGCATAATTTATAATCCAGGCGGAAAGTGGAGAGCAGAGTGTCTTGACATTAAAGGTTCAAGTCACGAGAAAAGTTTCAAGCATACAAAAACTGACACTAAAAATTGTCTAAAATTGGCAAATCTAGTATCAACAAGACATTGTCTATATTGGGAATTTTTATTAATAGACTTAACTCCATATATCAAAATAATTTTGTATATAAAAATTTGAACGTAGCAGGATTTTAATCTCTACTTCTTAAATACCGTAAGAATTACAACTCCCTAATTACTAAGTCGATTTCTATCTTCTCCTTACCTTTCTCTACTCTACATTTGATGAAATAAACATACTATTGACCTTAAATATTCAAAGTTAAAAAGCAATAACGTTCGTAGTACATCGGGGAGTCGGGAGGAAGAGCCAATTGCGCCGCGTAAGTGGTCACTGACTCAATGACGACGCGTGACCCATATGCGGAAAATGTTATAGTTTTTGCATAATATTCCAAAAGATGTTCTCATAGATTTTGGATAAAATTAAAAATTACGTTTATATATTTTGGATTTTTTTTCCGGAAAATATACTCAGATATTATGTTGAAAAGCGTATACAATATGTAGGAGGCAGGTGTTTGTTTCTAAATTATTTTGGAAAAGTAAAATGGAAACTACATTTGTTTATTTGTTAATTTTGGAAATAAAAATGAGATCAATATAAGAAAACAATAAATTTGGCTTATTCAATTGAGTAAATACATATATTTTGTAATTTTTATTAAGTACAGTCGTTAAATTTCAAGAAAGTAATATACAGATGATATATAAGATCAGGAAAAACACAGAAGATTTCTAACCACAAAGAAAAACTAAGATTATCTTTGATTGCTCTTATAATAACGAACAGGGATTCCTTGTTATAATGAAAGAGAACCTAACTCTAAATATCAATGATTTCTGATATTGCTATAAACTGACCATAACAACTGATTCCGAAGGTGTGTGGTGTAAATATAATTTTAAAATATAAAACGATATCACTTAACTTAGTATACTTATTATAGTCCTGTTATTTTTAGTTAGATAAAAAAGAGCACCTAAATTTACTTACCAAAGATGTCCAGCAGGATTTGACCTGATCTTCAGGATACAGGAATATATCCAGGAGGGCCCAGGAGCCGCGCCACACGAACACCACCAAGGAGCCCACTACGGTCACCGAGAACACGCAGTCTAGGATGTATAGCGCAGTCTCTCTGCTACTCTGTAACAAATATGTATAAGGTTAGAACTTGGATAGTTTTTACAGGTTCAATTGCAAGTAACAATAAACGTTCATTTGATTTGTAATTGACACATATATTTTATATCCATTAGATTGTGGTGTAAAGACGTTTGACTATGAACGCAATGGTAGTTGGTTGGAACCCCCCTAAGGTATGTTTTTCTGAGATGTAATTCGGCGTTGTTCTCCGCCACTCAACACTGGTTGGACTTTGTGGAAGCAGTAGATTTTACACGCTTCGTTCTCTAGTTTCGTACAGACTGTATATGTGTCATATTGTGTCTGGTCAGTGGCGTGTAATGGCTTAAAATTTAATAAATACAAGGCTTTTTTTGGGTGGATATTTGAACCCACAATCAATGCATTGGGTTAGGCGCGACCTAGCTGCTCCTTAGTGGTTTTTGTTAACAATGTTTTTAAGAGTTCCGCTACGAATGTCGTAGCAAGTGACTTAGGCGTTAAATTACCCTGCCTTGACAAAAGTGACTCACATTTTAATACATTTTCTTAGTCTAGGTCAAAGAATGTTTGCCCATAAATATAGTACACAATTAAGCCATGATTGTGGATCTATTTAAGTCGATCGGTATTCAGAAGGATTATATTTAAATTATTTTCATTCTGCTGGTGTAAAAGTGATTCTTATTCCGTTATAAATAAAGTTTAGACTTATAGCTACACACTTAGATATAAATAACAAAATAGATAAATAAATAAAATCGTAATATTCTTTTATACAATATTGACAATATCAGTTAAAAATAATTGATGTCTATGAGTACTGTAGAAGTTCAAGAAAATACACTATCAGCTTACAAAAAAGAGGATTAATAATCTGCTATTTTTAAAGTATGTAGTTTATGGTAAGTTGATAATGATTTGATTAGATCATATTTCAAACTTATCTTTAAGATAAATCGTATTACGATTAGACTACTTGAGATACACTAAAGACAATATTATGAAGAGCTAGTAAAAATGATCGATAGTTTTTTCTTAAACGATGTTGGTGACGTATGTGTTTAAAAATTATATAAGGATAAGATGTTTTAAATAAAAGTTTGACACAGTTTCAGTTTCTCTAAAAAAAAATTTTTACACTTTGAGTGTACTAACTTTATGAAAATTATGGGAAACTTATATTTTTTTAACATTTTTTATAGTGTTATTCCCACACTAAGGAAATTGATAAAGACATATTCAGAAAACGTATAAAAATTTGCCGCCGCTAAGCTAAGCGACCAGAGCGCAGAACGGTTTTCAAGAGACGCGGGTTCAAATCCCGCTGCGTTCAAATTTTTATACGTTTACTAAATATGTCTTTTTTATGGAAACTTGTTAATATATATCGTGCCTTTGGTAATCACACCACAATTTTGATCAAATTGAATGATATATTAGTATATAATTGTAAGTTGCATCAAACAATGCTATTTTAAGTCTAGGACAACTTTGTTCCTTAATAAGGTCGTCGTGGCACAGTTGGACAGCGTCTGATTGTGTGATTGTGACGTGATTAGCTGTGGGTTCAATTCCCACTCAAAGGAATGATTATATTAAAAGTATTTTTATTTCTCCGGTCTGGTACCTAAGACAAAGCGCGCCGTCCAATTTATCGAATTCAGGCAGAAAGTGGAGAAACGTCCGAGAATATTCTGTATTACAATTTAAAATAATTGTGAAAAGACGTTGTGTGTTAACGGTACCTAAACTAATTAGCATTTTTTTTAATGATAACACGCCTTGGGAATGAAATACTAGCTCTAGCCTATTTCAAAGGTATCATCGTCACTGGACAATCTGTAAATTGTTGTATTGGAAAAAAGAAAGAAATAGTAGCCCCGCTGACTTTCTTGCGCCGGTTCTTCACATGTCTAAGGCATTACTTTAGTGAACCGGTGGTATACTATTTGACGTTCAAAAAATGAAGCTATAGATGCTTCATATTTTGCTTTTTACTTTCTGCTTTGCTTTCTTATTTTGAATAAAATTTGCCATTGACTAAGGAAAAAACATCTCACCAGATTTATCTCACTATATATATAACCGTTGAACCATTTTTTTTAATATGAGTTTACTCTCTTTGCCACCAAAGTAACTGTATATATTTTAAAGTTTATACAAGCGTTTCTGTACGTAGAATTCAACCAACTGTTCTGACACATTAAATATCATGTGATAATTTATGTAATTAATTATGTTAATCAATGACTTAAAATGATAATATACGTGATTCATTACAAATCCATTAAGTAAGTTAATGCGTACGAAAATGTTTATAGTTATGATTTATTTATATATGTAATTTATCTGTAACGAGTGCAATGAAAGGAAAAGCACGACGTGGAATTCCACTCAGCAAGCAATGTCTCTATTGAAATTCTCTCTGACTATGCGTTAAAAAGCATGAAGCTGCCATATTATATCTGATTAGATTTAGATTGTATCTAATCAGTACTTATGATAAAGATACACCAGTACGAACTCCAAATCATCATAGAGATGAGCTATTTATTTTTCTTGTCGTCCATCGATACTTAACTCCGGAATTATTAGGTAGCTTTTGTATAATATTATTTTAAATAAATAATAATATACGTAGAAAAGGTTTTTAATTTTTTTTACAATAATTATGCGGACAGAGGGGTGCAAAGCCTTATGGTTAAATTTAGTAAATATATTTCTTTATCCTAAATGTTGTCAACATATTAAAATATTTATCTATGTTTTGTATTATTACAAATACTATAGTACTATACTATACAATTCTATAATATTATGTAATAAACAGTTGTAACTAATAAGAAAGCAGTATCAAGAAGTATTCAATATAACATCTAGGGTATTGAAAGCCTTAGTTAGGTCGTAAATAATAAAAGAAAACAATAAAAAAAAGAAATTGAATTTTAGAAAAAATATATATTGTATGAAGCCCTTGTGGAAAGGAAAATCGAAAAGTTTTATTATTTTTTCTTTGATAATTAGTCGCTAAACTCTTTTTGAATGATGACATTGTAAATAAATAATACAGTACCTTTGTATAAAGGTACTGTATTATTTCACATAAAATGGATAAGCAATATCTGGCAAGATAAAATTCTGATCGTCTACTTTACTACAATAGCTACTCTCAAGTATTAAACAAAATATTAATCAATTAGTAGATAAGATTTTTTTAAATATATTACGTAAATACTATATAATAAATACTATCGTGTGTGTATTGTGTCTGCGTGCGTGTGTGTGTGTGTGTATTTAAGAGAGAGCGAGAGAGAGAGAGAGATTTTAGAATTTTTGTATATGTGAGTATTTTCTTACTTCCTGCTTATCCTGCACATGGTGCGCCTGCGTTTTTAACTAATATTCCTCCTACCCAATGAATATCAGTTTAAAACGCAGTTAATAGTAAATCTGTATTTGCACTTTATTAGCTCATAATTTTTTTACCAATACTTGAATATTAAAATAACTTACTGTTTTATAAAATGTGGGTGCGTCAAAGTAGTCTTCAACTGTATCAACGGTAATGCAGAACGGCGCTGAATCCACATTTCTGAAAGCTCTCAAGAACATGATAGCTACCGTTGTCACGAAAGTTGATATAATAACCGCCACGGGATCATTTATGAAACACTCAAGTAAATTCCACACTCCTCTACAAGCCGCTACGTTTACAATCGCAGCTACACAAGTGTACAATCTTGTGAAGAAAAGATATTTCTTCATTCCATATTTTGGTACCAATAATTTATTAAGCGGTTCTTGTATAGCACATAGGATGAGGCCGACGATGATACCAAACGCGGCTGTCCACAGCGCGCTAAGTAACGGATTGTCTGGATATATGTAAAGGTCCATAAGGGCCCATGTTGCCTTCCAATAAATAATAATCAGGGGTCCAGCTAAGAAGATCGTGAAGAAGACGTCGATTATCTCCAAGAGCGCGTCCAGCTTCTGCCCACTCAACGGCTTAATCAAAACGTTACTAATTCCAAGCATATCTAGCGAGGTGTAGTGAGCAAGTGTTTTTTTAATTATTCCAGTTTCAACAATTAATTGTGGAAACTTCAAAAGAAATCGCGCTATAATATCTGTATTTTCTCCTGTCAAGGGATCAAGTTCTTCCCGAGTTGGAAGCGTTCACCAAATTTTGCTTTCGTTGTATTATATTCGCGTACGAAGTGGTGAATAATAGCCATATATTTATTTATATGAAAATTCAATTATTTGAATAGCACATCACTTTTTAATATGGTATTTTTTTTATTAAATACGCAAAATATTTAAATGCGAGAATCGTTCACAAAATTCAAACAGCTTGCATTCACTGAATCGTCTACTGTCTTTAAGTGACACAGTATTTATAATGAACTAAAACACAAAAAGGCTGATTGCTAAGAAATGCTGATAGGTAATCCCCACCAAATCGTACATATGATTTATGAGTGCATAATTCACGGCTTCCTTGTAGCGCATCTATCGTCCGCGCTGTGAATTATATTGATATGAAAAACACCTATATTAATTAGGTAATGATTGATGATAATGAATAAATATCGTTAGAAAATGATAAGAATCGATCTGCCCTATCTATATACCGATATATAAAATATCTGCACCTTTTTCCGGGGTACGTAGGGGTAGTAAAGGTGCGGGGTAGTACGTACAAAATCCAAGGATGTATGACTCTTTTTCGACTTTTACTCGACAGTAACGGCGTTAAATTAAGCCGCTCAGCGTAATCTAAGGCAAAATACGTAAAAGGTGTTTAACTTTATACGAATATTAAATTAAAAATCTTCATAATAATAAATCTGTAAATTATTGTTTTGGAAAAAAGAAAGAAATAGAAGTGCCGCTGAGTTTCTTGCGCCGGTTCTTCTCAAGTCTGACGCATTAACTTAAGTGAACCAGTGGTAAATTGTTTGGCGTTCAAAAAATGAAGCATGTAAATATTTGTCTTTGACTTACTCAGAATAATAGACCTTAATATTCTCAGCGTACTGCAAAATTCAAGAGATGTGTTAAGGTAAAAAAAATGTGTATAAGAAACGTTAATGTGGTCCCCTACCATTACCTATATGTACGAGAGAAACTAGTGAAATATTGGGTGTTATGATACTATACTACCTAAAGTGTTATGATACTCCGTTCTCGTTTCTCTGTTTATTATAAGTGTATAATAAAAATATATCTTTATATATATCAAAAGATATACTTATGTTTTTCTGTAATATTATTTTTATTATTAAATGATTGGGTGCCACTATTACCTATTTTCTAATTTTGCGAAAATATTAAGTGGAGTGGAGATTAGAGGCACGGTCTACGGTCCGATGCATACATTTATAAGTGAAAGAAACTTTGGACCGCTATTAAACTTTGCGAACGGAGTATGGATTATGCGATAATTAAAATTTATAATAAAAAAAGAAGAAATGCAAAAAACTTAAATATCAAATTAATTAAAATTATTAATTATTTAAATTACACACACTACCATGTGTTTGACATACGCTTTTGTATAGTAAGACATGTACGTTGCTAAGGCCATCGTGGCGCAGTGGGACAGCGTCTGACTGTAAGCGCGATTGGTTGGAGTTCGATTGCTAACCCTGAGTAGCTAATGATTATATTTAAAATATTTTCATCTTTAGTATCTAAGCAAAGGCACGGCGTTGAGCTCCGCTACTAAACAGGTAATGTGTAGATTTCGGGCGGAAAGTAGAGAAAGTGTTGAGACTAGGTTATCTTTGACTATCCTACTATACTGAAAAAGCGTGAAGATAAAATAAAAAATAAATTGCAAAAGCCTAGTATATAAAAAAAAATCAAATTCAGTAAATATTTGCTAGTGTAAATTTTTTTTAACATTTTTTAAAGTGTTATTCGTACACTTAGGAAATTGAAAATTACATATTTAGAAAACGTATAAAAATTTTAACGCAGCGGGATTTGAACCCGCGCCTCGTGAAAACCGTTCAAGCGCTCTGACCGCTAAGCCATGCGTTCAAATGGTTCAAATGGATCGAGAGGCGCGGGTTCAAATCCCGCTGCGTTCAAATTTTTATACGTTTTCTAAATATGTGTTTTACTATTGCATATTTATTATGCAAGTGATAAAAACTTTGCTACGCCGTCGCCGTAGAAGCTGTAGGCGTGAAGGTAATTATATACACAACGTAGCAACGTATCATTCTTATCATATAAATTGTGTACTTACATTTTGTGCATAAGATTTTTATTTCCTTTTTTATTCGAGTCTTCTGTTAGAAACTTACGCGATTTTTTCATTGGCAGATGCGAGGGATAATATTTAGTTAAATAATTTATCGGTTAACCAAATCAAATAATAAATCAAAAATGCGTAAAAGAATTAATAAATTTAGCAAATTAAACTATTCTAACCGGATGAGACGTATTCGCGTCACCACATACCACCGTAGAGTATCCGAAACGTCGAGTTAAAAAAGCTACTATTGAGTACAATTTATACGCGAATAAGACGGTAAAAATAATTTTATATAACGCGTGTAATAATCACGGAAGTAAAACATCATATAATAAGTTATTTAACTATTTAACTATTAAATAACTATATATAAATTTTGTAAGTACTGCCACTACTGACACTAGGTTGTCTGTGCCTACCCGGCCTATATACGGAATGCTTGAAGCTGTAAAATTAGCTAGATACTCTAGATGGGAGTACATTTGTGTTAAAGTTTCGAAATTTCTTTGGGGGAATACTCATATTTAATATGTTTTCATTTCTCCGCATTGGTACCTAATACAAAACGCGGCGTTGAGTCAGGTGGAAAGTTGAGAACGGAGTGTCTTGACACTAGGTTCTAGTAGTAGTTCTTTGCAAGCCTTGACAAAGAGTGAAGCTTTTTTTGTTTGTGTTGTGATGATGTTGTAAAAAATATGATTATAATGAAAAATATATGAAATGAAAAAAAAAATAATATGAAAGTTACTATATAAAGTCTTTAGTCTTTTTAAAGAAATATTTGAAATCCATTTTAATGCATCTGTAGAGATTCATATTGTTAAAACACTACGACACTTTTGATTGCACACATTTTTAACGCACTTTTAAACGTTTATAATTATAATTATTATTGATTAAAGTGTATTATATTATGATTATTATAGCTGAAGTCACACTTCCACTAGCAAGTCAAGTGAATGACAAACTAAAGTGAAACTGAGTAGAGCTCTAATAATATAACAAATACATAACAATCTTATCGTAATAAGCAATAAATCTTTACAAATAATACTCTCACTTTAGTTTACACAAAATTTTGTGGTACAATTTACTACCGTGACGTTTGATGTAAACTCTTATCATATTATTATTATTTTTCTTTGAGGCCATCGTGGGTTCAACTCCCACGAGGAACGAGATATTTCATTTTTTTTTATCTGGCACTGGCACTGGTACTGACTATAAGACAAAGTGCGGCGTTGAGTTCTACTCAATACGTAATTTTTCGAATTCGGAAGGGAAGTGGTGAACGGACTGCCATGACATAGTGTTTTTGTAAACAACATCTATTCTTGGATACCTTTCTTTGTTTTTTTAATTTAATTATCATATTGTAGACACTATATATTTACTTTAAAAACAAATAAATAAATAGATAAGAACGAGTTCCACTTATATTTACATTCTTCAGGAATTTTAAAGTAAAAGCATAAATCTTTTAATTAAATACCCATTGCGTTTTATATTATACGTATTGCGTCTTTAACATTAAAGTGGCTAAACAAAAACCTAGTGTCAAAACACTGCGTTTACCATTTTCCATCAGAATGAATTGAATTTAATCTATTAAAAGATAACAGATGTTTTCAACTTGTCACTTCTTACTCAACGCCTGTTAATGTTTCTATTTCGCTTTAGAAACTTTTATTTTGTCTCATTTGACATTTTTGACAAACATTTAACTCAACAATCTAATTTACCTGGGGTTACATGTGTTGTTATGTTTTAAAAATATACTTTCACTTATTGCTATTTGAACCCTACTTACCCTACTATTTTCAAATAATAGTTCCCAGACTGTGCTACGCCTGCAGTTATTCAAATCATGTCTAATATCATATACTGGTTTCTACTGCTCTGTAACAGTATTTATTTAAGCATTAAATATAAAACTAGTTAAACGAAAACTACCAAAAATTGATTAGTACCGTATAAATCCGCCACAAGTCGCTTATACCTTGCGAAAACTAAACAATATTATCAAAACAATTATGATAACAAAAAGTAGTATCAATTTTGTTTGATATTTAGGTGACTTGAGATAGAATTGATCGTTCTACAAGAATTTATTAATTTCCTATTGTTTATAAATCAAAAATTTTTTACTGTTTGCTATGTTGATACAGGCTGTTAGAGTAATGGTACTTTACGCAATACTTTACGAAATGGGGGTTTAAATACTATGGTATTACTATTAAACACTCTCACTGTACCGCCCAACCCAACGTTGTGTCCCTGAAAGTATGGTAAAATAGTAAAATTACTATTTTATTTAATATTATTGCCACTTTAAAATTGGCCCAGTACAAACCGGATACGGAGATAATTGCAATTCAAAAACTTGTACCAGTTATTTTTTATTTTATTAAGGTAATACAGTGATATTGAAATGCCGTGTAACTAAGTTATGTTGTATGAAGACCAAAAATTTGACGTCACATGCCAATTTTGGTCGTGGGTATGTCCATCGTGTCCACAACGGATCCGCCCTTGATAGTATGTATGGTTACAATCTATCATCTGAGAGTGCAAATATTTCTTTGTATTTTTTTTTAAATAAAACAAAGTCGCTACTGCTGTCTGTACACTTAGATATCCTCAAATTATGCAACTAATTTTAATGCGAACCTCGTGTCAAGACACCGTATCAGAGAAAATGTGTATTAAGTGACGGTACCGGTGAGCAGAGGAAATGAAAATAATTGAAATATAATCATTCCCTCGCATGGGAATCGAACCCTCCACCATCGGGTATACAGTCAGTCAGAATAACTTTTTAATTTATGATTTATTTTCTACCATTTTGAAGGCCATTGTTAAAAAGTGGTACAATTGGTACCAGAGTTCATTTATACCAGATTTAATGTACAACTTAAATATGACTTTTATATCCGGGTAACTGGTTACTGTACATCATTTGAGCCAATAAACATATTATTATTTTATTTATTATTAGTGTGTCCCATTGCGTCACGATGGCGATGGCGTCGCTCACACAGGCTTTATATATGTTTTTACATCCCATTGAACTTTTCTTATTTTAAAGTACGCTTAGATGATTTAAAAAAATTACACTCTGTTTTCTGCTTTCCGAGTGATTTCATATTTGGTAGAAATATAAAAAAAAAAGCTGAAAAAACACTTTTAAAAAAGAAAACACTCTTAAAATTATTGTTAATATTTTAAAAGTATTATATACACACTTTTAGGATATGAAAAACATTCTTAGAAAAAGTATTCAAACAAACGGACAGGTGGTAACGGTGGGAACGGTGGTGGAAAAAGTATTCAAACAAACGGTTGTGGTCAGGGTGCTGCGTCAGTTTCCTAAGAGAGTGAGTTAGATTCCTGGTACCTTATCCTTCTACGTTGACCTTCGTCATTTAAGCGTTCCGGGTGAGGATATCAGTTTCATGCAAAGAATACATTGTCATATAGCATGTCTGACAACTTTTCAAGCTAATTAGTCGAAAAGAACTACTTATCCCACTGGCCAAAATAGTGTTGCCAGACTTTCTTAAATTAAATTATAGCTTAAAAGGAAGCTTGTTTAATTAGCATGCTACGTCTAACGGTTGTAAAAGTACTCGAATATTTTATATAATAAGTACAAATATTATATAGCAATGATTAATTTTGTCTAATGATCACATGTGAGGTATAAATAATGTTCTATATTGAATTGTATATCCATATGATATATATTAAAAAAATGGTGTTTCTTATGTTTGTATACTAAACTAATTATATAAATGATATATTGTACCACTATATAATTTATATAATTTGTTTAGTCAGGCTATTTTCAACCGAGCTATAATATATGAATGATAATTTGCCATTAAAAATTATCAGTTTGTATTTCATATATTATTATATTTTTAGTCTACGTATTTCAACTTAAACTAAGAATAAATACGAAAAAGTTGTTAAAGCGCAGCGTTTTTATAACCATGTCATAATATACATCTATTAGTTAAGTGGCATACAGAGGTAGTGAATGGAAGTCCTGGGTGGGATAAATATTAGTCACAATATCAAAGAAATTTCTCTATATTTAACAAAAACATAGATAAAACTTTTAAATACTATATTTGAATTTCCTATGGCTTTATACTTTGGGGTAATGCAGCCAGTATTTGTGCAATCTACAACTTAAGTCCTAAAGATTAAGAAAGGCAAAAATTTAAGGAAATAAATATATTGACAGTTGCGTCTCAATAAACATTTGAAAATGTAATGTATGTAACGAAAAATAAATAAGTTAACTCTAATCGCGTTTATAACTCGATTTCATCGAATCCGTAATTCTTTCATTTGACGGGATATGGGGGAATGTTCTACATCACAATTAAAAAAAATAATGAAAAGACGTTTGTATGTTAAAAGTTGTCATCTATATGTTATTATGAATGATAACACGCCTTGGGAATTAAATGCTCGCTCCAGCCTATTTCAAAGGCACCATTGTCGGTAATAAATATGTAAATAATTGGTTTACAAGAAAAAGTAGTCTCGCTGAGTTCTGGGTTCTTCTCAGGTCTGAGAAACTTTAGTGAACCGATGGTAAATTTTTGACGTTCTAAAAATCAAGCATGTAACTTCTTGGTTTGAATAAAATGATTTGACTTTGACTTTGAACGTAGCAGGATCTACATGTGTAAGGCCATCGTGGTGCAGTGCGTTTAAATGTAATCAACTTATTAAAAAAAAAATCCTATGTCATACGAATGTCTGAACTCTCGGAGACACTTGGAGGTAAGATAATATTCAAATTATTTTCATTGAAAGCGCAGTGTTGAGTTCCGCCATTCAATACGCAATGTCCCGAGTTCGGGGGTTAGTGGAGAACGGAGTGTCTTGACACTAGGTTCTCTTTGACTTATCTGATATATGGACAATGTATGAAGATGAAGAAAAAGGATCTAAAACTTATGGATAACATATTCAAGCTTAAAAAGATACGTTCACATGTCGTTAAGGTAGATCTTCTATACGGCTGTTACAAATTTTGTTTTGTAATTATTACATAGTAGAAAGACTTAAAGTTTATATATTCAATTAATTTATCAATTAATTAAACACTATTACTTATAAGTTCAAGTTTTGTAATATTTTATATCTTTTGTGGTTTTTAAAATGCTTGAAACCTTAAATTTATGTGTAGAAAACACACAATTTTTATATGAATATAACTGAGTAAATGAGTCATTTCATAATCCGTAATGGTGATGTATTCATTTCGACTAGTAGGCCCCTAGGTATGTAAAATACGGGTTGTCTTAGAGCAATGTTATTCAAAAGTATATGTCGAACACATTGTAACGTGTGTAATATTTATTTTAATAATTTTCACTTTATCTCCGTACAAACTTTAGCTATGCCAAATTTCATACTTCTCCATTATTACAATTTCTTAAAAGGGGGTCCAAAGTTGTTCTTTCACGTATTAATATAATAATATAAATTATTTACCATTTCTATGTCAAAAAATTTGAATATTTCTAATAATCTCCGACTATTGATGTATGGCCAGAGACAACCTAGTGTTGAAACATTTCATTTAAATATTTTTTCCACCCTCGTGGAAATCGAATTTACAATAGAAAAATATGCTTATATAATTTATGTTTAAAATGCTTCAGATATTGAGCTGAGTGTGATATTAAAGTCGCGATATTGTCTTCACACGTCTCAGAATGAAGAGAATATCTGGCAAAATGTGACACTTTCCTTTACTATTCGGTTATTATATATATATATATATATATTGCGTGAACATTATAACTATTTTCAAAATTTTAAAGTTTTAATCATACAGGACAAAAACATATTTTAGTAGACGTATAAAATTTTTCGCTTCTTACAGCTTATGTACGTTGTTAGCATTTCTGTAGTAAGATTTTCTGATTTTCTGCTACTCTAAAGATTCTCGTAGCGTTCTCGTTTATTTATTTATTTAGGAAGCCAACATTACATACTAAGAATACATTTACACATCCATTGTTACATAGTATATCTCACTTACAGGCTAACTCTACATGTAAATAAAAATGTTACTTATATGTTGTATACAAAATTTTTTTTTTCTATTTAGAATGATACATGGTCCAAAAATTTGTATTAAAAAAAACAATAAAGTAAAACTGATTCTTATAAAAAAACGAACAAAATGCCAAAAACCAAAAAAAAATAAAAGACTAAAAATAATCAACAACTACAGTATTAATAATTACATTTTTATAATTTCTATATAACTAAAGTAAATAAGAAATGAATGGTATGAGGCTAATTAGTTAAGGATTTCTTACCTTACAAAATATTAATTAAATTTATAGGAATTTAGCAAGTCATTAAATATATCCAGGTTAGATTTTTTTGCTAATATTTTATAAAGATTTCCCATTCTACTAAGTAAGTAGTGCGTTTAGACCCAAATTTGTTCTCATGAATTTTGTTTAAAAATTTACCCTCCCTAAGCGAACTACATGCCAAATTTTAGCTCTGTAAGTTGTCGGACAAATAAAGGAATTTTCAATAGAGTCGATCCTGTCGTCGCAGAGACCGTTGAAATTTTTATAATTATATACTGTCTTTATTTTTTGGCAATTTTTTTTTTGTTTCATAACGAATATATTTATATAAAAATGACATGTAAAATAAGTTTAATTTAAATCAGTTCAACATAACATTTATTTAATACATCACTTTTTATAATTTTCATGTCCTTTAATTGGCTACATTAGACATTACTCATACTCATCTAAATATGATCACTGTCATCGCATGCAAAAACCAGCTATTTGTGACCAAATTAAAGAGGTTATATAGTAAAAGTGATAAATATTGTTAAAAAATAAAGTGTCATGAAATTACGCTGCTATTAGAGTGCTATTGGTCATAAGTTCAAATCCCATTTCTATTTCGTAATCCAGTACAAAATGAAAAGACATAAAGGGGTGGAAAATGTTGTATGGTTGATGAATTTATTATGAAATTTTCTTGCAAAATACGATACGATGTGAATTGTATACAATATATGATTTTTTTATCAGATTAAATCTAACAGCAAGACGTTCCGTTCTCCACTTTACGCCCAAATTTAAGTGGCGGAACTCAATGCCGCGATTTTTCTTACCAGAGCATCGAAATGAAAATATATTAAATATAAGGTGTGAAAATAATTTAAATGTAAGTGGGAATCGAACCCACAACCAAACGCGTTTACGGTCAGACGCTCTGCCGTGATCTTTAAAATAAATATGAAGTGGTAAAGTTGTAAAGTACTTTGTACTGGATAAAAGGTGAAGAGATTTTAAAAGATAATATGATTAGAAAACTTATATGTGAAAAGTGAACGACTATGTGCCTCAGTCAGTAGTCTATATCTTGTCTTATGTGCCTTAGTCGATATCTTAAAATTAATATGTTGCCTTTGTTGATGCTATATAATAATATTATTTACTATTTTAGATAAAAGGGTATTAAAATGGGGGCAAAGAAAAATACTTACAAATACTCGTAAATATGCTTATAAATATTTTTGTATATGAAATTTAATACTCTTTTAACGATACAACGATTTTAACTAATCAGTTTATCTATATTATTGTCTGTGTGATTGTTGAATCGAATATACTGAGAGTTTCTGATTTTGTATACAGATTTTTCTATTTACATGTAGATGCATATGACTTGTTTGATAGTACCCGACTAAATTTTATGAGTGAATTTACGTACGGAAGTAAGGACCATTAAATTGAAAACTTTTTAAATTAAAATTATTTTTATTTATCATAAGAATTATGTACAATAATTCTTTTCAAGATATTATTCCGGGCATTACAATATTGGGACAATGAGCACAATATTAAGAATTGTTTTAAAAACGCTTAAACACAGTGTAAGACACGTAAATCTAAGTAAACTTATTTACTCACCGTTCTAAACATGGTGGGAACGTCAAAGTATCCCTGAGGTGAGTCGACAGCTACAGCGAAGGGCGCTGCACATATATTCCTCAGTGTTCTTAACGCAGCCAGTGACAGCGTGGCCGCAACCGTCGTCGACATAAGCGTCCTAGCACTGTCTCCCGTGCACTCATTTAAGAGGTTCCAGACACCTCTCCAGGCTCCAACGCAAGCCATTCCCGCTATACACGTATAAAACCGGGACAAAACGTAATATATAACTTTTCCCCTATCCGGTTTCAAGTATTTGGTCAACTGTGTTTGGAATACACAGAAGACGAGATCACAGCACAAACCGAAAGCAGCGCAGGCGGCTGCGCTGTAGACGGGGTCCTTCAGGACGTATAGGTCCATCAGCGACCATGTCGACTTCCAGTAGGTGACCACGGCAGGTGCTACCACGAAACTCGCGAAAACAACGTCTGCGAATTCAAGGAGAGCGGGATTCGTACCACTTGTGAGAGTGTCGGTCAGGCCGGCGGTACTTCCACGCATGTTGATGCGAGCGCGCCGAGCCACGGGTTCAGTACGACTACAGATTATTCGTATATAATTGTATTATCATCGCGTCCTCTGACGTAATGTTTGGGTACCGCACTCCCTCTCGACGTTGCCTTGCTTTCTTTAGTTTATTTATGTGGCACTTAAGACGTCAAATTGGTTTTGGGTTTACTCAAAATTTGGTAATTATTGCGAATTACGAACGATTTTTTTTTATTGATTTTTTGCGATGTCTTGTGTTAAATAAATTATTGTCATTATTGTAAAAACATTTTGGATACATTAGTATTGAAAATGTATTGACATTTTTAATGATTCATATCAATCAATGCAGAGTTTCGCGAAAACAGCACTAAGTAAGTAAGGGAAGTATATGTGTTTTCAAGTTGCCATTGTAAGCAAAGCATTTTAAATTTCCTTGTTCACACGCCCCCGACACACCATTGTATTTTTTTTGGAAAAAATCTATATAATATGCACTAAGTGGCAGAACCCAACACTGCTTTTACCTAAGAAGACATTATTCTATTCATAGATTATTTTTCTTAGAAAACTTTAAAAATCTAATTGTCTGCAATATGCATTCATTAATGTAATTACTTGGTCACATTACTTGGCAATGTAATACGCAAAAGATCGACTTTTTGCCAGAATATATATGAAATACCAAGAAACTGATAATACATGTTGATACACAACGGAAGCATCTTAGCTTATAAGTCGAATACAAATATTTGCACCCTGAGAGGACTGAACCCCTAACTCCTTGCGACGACGTTTACACTATATTATAGATCTATACGGGTATTTCAAAACTTCTTTAATGATAAAATCGCCGGATAATTTTTATACAGCAGCTCCAAGAGTCTTGTAGCAGGGTAGTCAGGAAGAACCTATTATATATTAAAGCTGCAGCAGCTCTATTCTCCACTTTCCTCTTGAAATCGAGAAACTGCGCGTTTTGTGTCGTCGATATTCAACCGTGCGCTTTGTTTTACTAATATCGACAAATGGAAATAATTAAAGTATAAATAATTCATACAATTGGGGCTCAAACCAGCTTACAGTGAAGCGCTGCTAAGACTGCCAATGCCACTGTTTCAAGATGGCCTCAAATTTATATATTTGAAAGGTATCGTTAAATCGGTCTTTAGAATCTGTGTAATATTTTTTTAAATATGAAAAATTAAGAAACGATTCATACTTGTGATGTAGGTGTGGTTTTTAAACTATTTTTTATTTTTGATGATTACAAGTTTAAATGGGTAAAGAGAAAGAACTAAATGAGAATAGATTTTTGGTTAATAAGTATGTACGAACAAATAAAATGTATGACATATAATGCATTATGTTGAGGAAAAACCTATTTCCTAAAAATATTAATATTGTTCAGTAGTTCTATACTCATATAAGCAAACATAACACCTTTTTTACTCTATTTTTTATAACATTTATGCAATATAACAATTGCGCACCTATCTACTATCGGAAATCCACTTTATTATTCAAGAATTAAAGTTTAAATTAATTTATTAAGTCAATTTTAAAGTGTGTATTTATAACAATAGTGTTGGAATGATTACAAACTAAAATACAATTTAGAAACAAGCAAGAACTAATCATATTTAAATTAAAAGTAATATGTACGATAATTTTGTATACTTTATTTTACAATTATTTCTATAATTAGCCATTTAGTGTTATATCTTTGATAATCTGTATTAATTGGCTTTGTTATCTTTTTATTTATATCTTATAGTTATCTATATTGACATCTATCTGAGTTTGACAAAAACTGTTTTTTTTTATTTTACATAGCGTAAATGTAATAGTAATGTAATAATAAATGTAAATAGTAAATAGTAATGTAAAATACATTTAGTATTAATAATTAGTACATCATTAATAATTTTTAGTGCTAAGAACAAAAATAAGTTGTAATAAGCATAAGAATTTCGATCCAGACGAGTGTAGAACGCATGGCTTAGCGGTCAGAGCGCTTGGACGGTTTCCAAGAGGTGTGGGTACGATTAAATTTTTATACGTTTTCTAAAAATAATTATAAATTAATTATTTTTAATTTTTATCATTTTCACGCCCGCACAACAGAGTATTCAGAGAGAATCCTGTCAAAACACAAAATAGATGTACTGTTTGTAAAACAAAATTTACCTTTATTGGGTGTTCTATTTTTTTATGTATAGGTACTAAATTCGTTTAAAACAGTTTTTTTTTCAAATATTGATATTTACTAAAAAATGTAATTATTACCATTTAAAGATGATGATTATTGGAAGTTAGAAGTTGATCAATTCATTTTATATTTATATTTATTGGTATCTGTTTAAAAAATTCTTTCCTTTGTTTGTTTAGATAAAAGCTTTCGGAAACGTATTAATTATTTCATTTTTTTATTTTTTATTTTTATCTATTATAAGATTAAAAATTTACATATTCAGATAATTTCTGTCATTGGGAGCTGTTTTAATTATATTTATTTAAATTTTTAATTTTTACTTAAATCCGTCTATACTTCAACAACTTTATACAAAATGTGACGTTGGATGTATTACTTATCGTAATTAAGTCCATTACCATATTATCCTAATCCACGCATATCCCATTATTATTAATCCAAATTCAAAATATCTTTTATTCAAATAGACTTTTGCAAGTAATTTTGAATCGTCGAATTAATATCAAACAACCACCGGCTACCGGCAGTTCTGCTAAGAAGAGCCGAAGAGAGAGATTGCAGTGCCATTTAAATTTAGCTCATGTCTCTGAGTGTAGTAATTATAATTTGTGCCTTATTCATTTACATAAATATCCTAATTCTGCGCGATAGACGATACTGTCTAATCATTCCATATCGAATTCAAGATAATCCGTGTTCAGTGGCGGACCAAAAGACCGCGTTTTGTTTTACCTCAAATAATTAATCCCCCGAATGGGGATCTAACCCACGTGCATTGCGCTTACAGTTAGGCACATTCAAAATCAACGCTTGATTTTTCCCAGAGTTGAATCTGAACCTATAACCAACGCCTGAAATTACATTTGTGTCAAATGGTGTTAAGTTCTTTGATTTTCACGATTATTTCACATTTTGAAATGAAACTATTTTTTAATATTATTGGTATTCGAAAATACATTTTAGAACCCGACGTTTCGAGCACTTTACAGTAGTCCGTGGTCACGTAGTGGTACAGGTCTACCTGTACACCCACCGGTAGTATTATGCGCGATTAATCCGGTTAAAAATAATTTCATTTCAAAATGGTGTTGTTTATTTGTATGTAAATCAAACATAGTTAACAAAGTCAATGGCTTTACACACATTATTAGTGGAAAGATACCAAGAATATTCTAATCTGTAACTTTTATGATTACAAATATGTAATTGTACTATCATTGTTTTGTTCAAAGTACTCGCATACACCGTTTAGCTTTAGGCTATACGAGTATTTCCTTTATTTATTTCATTTGTTTACGTAGCACTTATTGTTATATGATAACAATATTTGTTGTGATAAGGCTTTCGCGTAACTTTTATGTATGAAAGGGCAAAACCCTACTTGTGCCAAATATACGGACAGAGGAATATGAAATGGAAATGTGCCCAGTAAGCCCATATTTTTAATAATAACATGTTAGAAATACATTAATTTAATAAAAAATAATATTACATGCACTGCTATGTGTTTGATATACACTTTTGTATAAAGGCTACGTGTAATTCAGGCACGAGTCAACGGTTTGCTAGTTAATGTTAACGTGTTTGGGACTGTTCAAATAAATATATATGTACTAGTAATTCTATAATACCTATTATTTACTATATATTTACCTATTATTTGTTAGATTCCTTCTGCCTAACTACTCAATATAAAAGTCAAATAGTGATTTGTCGCTAAATTCTCTCTGCTTACTAAATTAAACGCTATAGATTATCCATACTAGTATAAGTAACTCGTCTGTCTGTGACGTTATCACGCCAAAATAGCTGAACTGATTGTGATGAAATTTTATATAGAGATACTCGAGAGTCTTCGGATGAACATAGGCACATACTTTTTTTCTACCATTATTATTAGTTTTTCCATAAATTTATTGCTTTACGAAAAGGCCGCCGAAAATACGTAAAGACGGAGCCACGAGTGGGTCGTTAGTTATGATACAAAATTTACCTAGGTAAGTAAGTAAATTATGGGTAATAAGAAATGGTGGTAGTAAAAGAGAAAAGAGATTGTGATATGTCTACGAGTATATTATGAACAATTTAAATAAGATGTTTTTTTATATTGACGACTGTTAACATTCTGTTATCATACAAATTTACACATTTAAAATAAAGTATATCAGGATAGTCAGAGAGTACCTAGTAATTAGTCACTCCGTTTTCCACTTTCCACCTGAAATCGAGACATTGCGCTTTGATTGGCAGAAGTAGACGAACTTCGGCTTAGATTACTATGTCTTATAGAAATAGACTTTATTTAATTAGATAGTTTAGTAAACTAAGCCAAATGTAAGGTAAGTATTTGATCCTAAAACCATGGGCATAGTTGACAAACCTGGAAACGCTGTAACTGTATAGTTCAAAATCTTCTTAATTTATATAATTTAAGTATTAAATCGGTTGACCCACGCGCTAATCTACGTAATGTGTAATTCTAGCAAATCATAAATTCCTCTTCCTTCCCGCTGTCCTCATTCCGTGACCTTGCCCTTTGTGTACCGTTTTCTACTCTGTTGTCCGATTTCCGCCCGATTACGAGACCGCTCTATGTTGAGTGGCAGAATTTAATTACATGATACACACTCTAGATTCAAATAGATTAGAATGTATAAACTGTTTCACAGCATCTATGCCCTTTTACATAATGTACTACAATACACATTTTATATGTGTGTGTGTGTGTGTGTGTGTGTGTGTGCGTGCGTGCGTGCGTGGGTGCGTGCGTGCGTGCGTGCGTGCGTGCGTGCGTGCGTGCGTGCGTGCGTGCGTGCGTGTTTTTTTTTTGTGCGTGCGTGCGTGCGTGCGTGCGTGCGTGCGTGCGTGCGTGCGTGAGCTGAACTTGTGATATTACGAATCGTATATTTACTTAATCACTTAAGAAACGTCACTGGAATCTCACATACGATAGTGTGATATGTAAGTTCCGAACCGTGTAAATAACATGCACTGCTAGATGTCGGCGGTTGCATAAAATTTGTCTGGTATTTGTATTCAAAATTCACTAATTTAAACGTGTGTTTGTTTTTGTAATATCATTTTAATTTTGTAGGTAACAGCTTTAGGATAGCTTAAGGAATATGGATAATAATAAATTACCAGTTTTAAAACAAGGAGGCATGCAGGGGTTATTATGTTTTAAGGTGTTCAACCGCAGGTGAAAAAATCTGATTAAAATAATTCAAATATAAAATGATTTCCTGAGTGTGAATCAATCCCACAACCGCTGCGAGTTACATACAGTCATATGCTAAATCAGACTACGCCTCGATTATATTAAGTAAAGAAAAATCCTAATTATTATGTAAGCAATTAAATTATTTATAAGAGGGTAGCTATATCTATATATGTAATAGTATTGCACAAATATTGCCTTTAGTATTACTACATTAGACTGACTCCATTTTTTATTGACTTTCTGGAATTAAACAAATAATTAAAAAAGAAATTAAAGGACATATTTAGTAAATAAAAGTAATTTTTTTTTTACTAAGTAAGCTTGAAAAATGTATATAGATTTATTAAAATGAGTTAGAGTCTGCAATATATAGGTCATAGAAATGGCAATCATATATACGAATATACAAATTGTGTATGAATATTGTAAGTACTATAACTATAATAGATAAAATACTCAGCTAAATTACTATCACAAATCCTGTAAGTAATTATATTATCTTCTAAAGGTAATTAAATTACAAAACAAAAACATAAAATATAAAATACCGTTTTAAAAGGTTCGGACCACGGGCCCGTATCAGAATAAAACTATAAAAAAAGAGTATTAGTTTCAATAATAAACATTTTTTTAGTACGTTTATATTTCAAATTATTCTCTAAATAGTCAAAAAATGGAGAACGTTATAAATTAGTGTTAGCTTCTTTCTGCATACTGTGTATAAAGTACAAAGATAAAACGAAAAAGTCTTCAACTTACCCTCCGTTGAAATCTTGTAGTGAAGATGTAGGTGGGTTCCTTTCCATCGGTGACGAGGAAATACGGCGATGCTAGCAAGTTGCGAGAGGATCTTACGCACGTTATCGTCACGTAGAAAACGGACGTAAAGACTGCATAAAGTATAATCCTGAAAAGTATTTTGAAGTATATTAAAGCAGTAACACAGAAAACAATTTTGATTAACATTTAGTCCAACAGGATCGTGGAAAGTTTCAAAGAGGCCCGATATCGAATCTCGCTACGTTCAAATTTACTTAATATTTTGCTTTCTTTTTATTCTATAGAATAAAAAAACAAGGCAAACGAGCGTTCGGGATACCTGATGTTAAGTGTAACACCTGAAGAGCTATAGGGAGCCAGCCTTTTAATTATTTTGCTTCTTTTAGAGTATTTTTTTTTTAAATATTCACACACACTATTTAAAAACATATAAGTACATATGTAACTCCTTGGCCTCTGAAATGACAGCAACATAGTGGGTACAAACATGCACGTAGTTGGTATATACAAACACTAGGTTCTTCTTTGACACTATTAATTACAGGAAATGCTTATAGATACAGAGTATACAAATCTGCCGATACAATAGCAATTAAATGCTCATTAACGTTTCGATTAATTTATTTTATGCTTGATGCTTCGTTTCATTTTCTTTCCGGTTGTATAATATTATTAAGAACTTTGCACAATTTCACAAGACAATTCTTTCTTTTTAAATGTATATGAAGAAAAGACCGACTTCTATATATTAGCTATGATATTAGTTTTGGATCCTTTAAAATATATGACGCACGTAACAGAGTAAAATATATCATATAGGCTTTTAAAATAGTACAAAAAAGTATAAACAGATTTTAGAATTGTAAAATAATGTAAAAAACCTAGCGCTCGTGGCTTAGCCCGCGTGAACAAACGCGTTTCGTATTGTCCGCGGCCTTTTGTTAAACAAAGAAATCCTGTAAAAACACAAAATTCGTAGAAAAAAATAGATGTTAATCCCAAGACCCTCAAGTATCTGTATATAAAACTTCACAGACAGAATTACTGTTTTTGAGACTAATGTATAATTATAACATAAATTGTGTGTGATTGATTGTGTGTGTATAAAATATCAATATCTTTTAAATAATTCATATTAATCACGGCCCATCTGGCAAGGAGGTTCATGATATAAGAGTGTTGTAGTATTTTTATATCTTCTTATAAAAAAGCATGCAAATTTTTAACCAAATCAGAGGACAAGAAGTGGGTCAAAAAAGCATAGCAAGATTTTCTTATAATAATAAGTAGATAAATAGATTAAAGCTTATAAAAAGTGTTAAAAAAACATTCCTCTCACACTTAAGATCATTCTTTGTAAAATAAACAGCCTAATAGTATCTTTATTATAAACTGCCTTATTTTCAACGTTTTTAATATGTCATTCACATATATGGATATGAAAAATATTTTTTCAAAAACTATTAAATTTTTAATCTAGTGGGATTCAAACCAGCGCCTCTTGGAATCCGTCCAAGCGCTCTGACCACTAAGCATACATGCGGATCGTATTTTACCAATGTTTCATGTATTTTTTGTGTATTCATAAGTACCTGTTAAAATGATTATTATCACCAGGAGCAATTGTTGCAATTAAAGTATCTAACAGACCCCAACCTCCTCTCCAGTGCATTATGTTAGCAAGGGTAAATATATAAGTGTAAATCCTACAAATAACTCTTTCTCGAATCCATCTCCCTGCTCGAGCGTCTTCACCCCAAGCGTTTTTAGATCGTGATAGTAAAACAGATCTGAAAACATAAAGATATACAGGATAAACTTTAACAAGTTAGCTAAAAAAAAATACAAAAAGTGTTTAACCGAAATTAAAATTGTAGTAAATGGTATTCTTGAATGCAGCGTAAGTATGAGGAATATTACAACTTATATTTGTTGTTCATTGTAATAATTTCTAATAAAAGAATGTAGGACGCATGGCTTAGCGGTCAGATTGCTGGGACGGTTTTGAAAGTTCAAATTTATATACGATTACTTAAAATGTTTTCTTCAATATGTATATTACCAGTATTATATGAATATTGCAATGATTTAAATTAGGTGAACTCTATATAGAGACCGCTAAGCATTTTGCAGTAATATTACTGCAAAAAGAAAATGTATTGGTTTCTGTGATTACTATTATAAATAATGAGACGAGATAGGAGACTCTACTGCCTTTTAAAGTGGTTAAAATAACATGTTCATGAAAGTAACATGTTCTTAAGGAGTAGAAAGAAGTGTTTGTTAAGATACCATTCCCCTTTGCCTGCATGAACGCGTCAAAATAAAAAAAAAATAACGTAAATTTTACCTGATTAAAGCAAAACTTGAGTGTATCACGATTCCCAATATGAATATTTGTGCGTGTGGGAAGACATGGGAGTGTATATCCATTATTCCCCAAGTGCCTCGCCACACGCTGACCACTTGTGGTGCTATAATGAATGTTGTAATGATGGCATCTCCTAAAATAATGAAATACTCGCATATACATTTAGATAGAGATACAGTGAGAGATAGGAGAAAAATGTGAAACCCAGTGATAATTGACGAATTTCTAGAAAATGTCATGTATGAAATGTCTTTAAAAATGTCTTTAAAAATGTTAAAATATTCAATAAATAGCATTCCCTCTCGCCAAATGATTTATCGTAGAATAATCTTTGGGTAGCAGATATTTGTAAAAAAATCTCGAAAGAGGTGCTAACAGCAAAAATAATTAGCGTATAAGAATTCAGATGTAGTTGGATGTAGAACGCATGGCTTAGCGGTCAGAGGGCTTCGACGGTTTCCAAGAGGCGTGGGATCGAATCTCACTGCATTAAGAAAGTTAAACGTTTACTAAAAATGTTTTTATCAGTTTTCTATATTTCATTTCGCCAGATATTTTTATGTGATGTGCGATTGTAAAAAAGAAAAACCTGCTCCATATCCAAGTTCTTCGTTGTCACATTCAGTCGGCTCTTCAGTTTCATCAATGTCTTCGGGAGACTTTTCCGGTATGGCTGCTCTTTGTGGTAAAAGGTTGTCAGTAACATTTGGCATCTGCAAACATTATTAATAGATATTTTTTAAAGTTACTCATTCATTAAAAAAGTAAATAGAAAACTTAACGAAAGTTTGAATATGATTAAAGATAAGATCTTTGGTTTTCACGATTTTTACACATTTTAGTAATCGAAAATACTAGATTTTTTAGAAAACCCGAATTTTTCTTATCTGCCTCACGAGGCAACTTAAATATCAACAACAGTAGTTATATTTAACAATTATACCAACTGACACACAAATAGGTACCATTTCAGTCTACTTGTGACTCCGGAGAGTAAAGTGTTAGAAACGTCGGGTTTCGAAAAATATATTTTCTGATATCGAAATGTATGTAATTCGCACATTACATAGATATATAGTGAATAATTAATTATCTTATATAAAGTTGCTTAGTGTAACCTACGGTGTGGAAAAATTGAGAACGGAGTGACTTTACAGTAGCTCTTTGATTACTCTGATACGCCGGAAAGGCATGGCACTGTATTAATATCATATCATAATATTAACAGCAATTATTTTTAATACACGATCCTATTTTTATTTATTCGCAAAAATTACTCAATTAGTTATTATAAAGAAAAAATTTCAGTCAAAGCCAATATTCTAAAACATTTGAAATGCATAATAGCAAGTTTTATTCGATTTCTATACCAGCCGTTACTTCGAATACTAGATATAAATATATACTTAGTTTTATATTATATTATCAATTCAATTAGACAGTCGGACGCTGTCTCACTGCGCCACGCTTAGAGATTTGTATGACTTATAAATTTTTGTTGACTCTCTCGGGAGGCTTGAATTTATTACTAAAATTATATTTGAATAGAGCCATTGTTGAGTTTCTCTATGGTTTTTCTCAGTAGATCTCCCTTACAATTCGATACTGACAATACTGATTTTACATTAATTTATGATTCAAAAGTACTTGTCACTTTAATAAAGAATATTTCAATTTTGAAGGATTTGTTGATCTTTTGCTTGAAATAATACTATCTATCAAGGTTTAGATTAAAATACGGGTTATTAACCCGGATTATTGAGTTAGATAAATAATATAAAATTAATATTATATAAATTCAAGAAGCTCATTTATTGAGGCATCGATTCTTGTATATAGTATAATTATATTATGTGCAATAAATAAAATAATTTAACTTACATGTGCAGGACATCGTCAAGGAGTATAAAAGAACACACACACAATGAAAAAAACACTAGGATTCTAGTAAAATAATTCTATATCTATAATTTCTCGATGACGAACCAATTGTTTGATTTTTTTTTTTACTTAGCAAATTTTGTTGAAATATAATATGGTGTCAATTGAATTAGGATAAGAAAAACATTTTTAGGATACGTATAAAATCTTTAACACAGCGGGACCTGAACCCGAGCCTCTTGGACGGACGTACCAAGAGATAAATTTTTTATATATATTTTCATATAGGCAAGACAGTCTTTTGCGCTTCCCACTCTCCGCTGCTGCCCTTCGCGACGTGTTAAACATATTTCACCCGAAGGACGGCCACTCTGCCCGCTAATGTGAAATACCTGATATCTTCTAAGATATTCATGTTAATAGCACGATATAAAGGACAATACTGATTATTTTAAATATATTACATTAAATACATGACATATCTAACATATTTAATGGGACAAAAATGATACTATAGTGTTTAAATTGCATCGCATTATTTTTTGGAATTAGTAAAAGATAAAAAAAGTTTACTGTGCGCCTGTTACCCTTAAGATATAGGTGAATACCTTTCATAGCACACTTTTTTATAAACACTTATATGATACACAATTCTATAATAGTTTATTTTGTTCTATACTTAAATAGTTTATCTATGCCTTAAGATTAGCAAACGTTAGAAATTCTCTTTCCTTCATTCTTTAACTCTACTAAAATATGCTAGAACTATGTAGGTATATTAACTTTCTTAATAAATCTACTCTAACTATATTAAAAAACCACATAAAAATTCGTTTCGTAGTTTGAAACGTCTAAGCGTTTTTAATTTTGTTTAATACTGCTTAGTCACAATGTAATGTAATGTGAAATTTGACTCAAATAATACATGTTTGGCGTCATTACTGTATTTTTTTAAATTGATATTTATGTTAATACAAATGTTCTGATCATGCTATCTGTACATGGAAGATATACGAAAAGAAATATTTTTCACCAATATAACAACATTATTTTAAACCAAACTACGGATATTGCTGATTTAATCGATATATATTGAGATAATTTATGCCCAAGGGTTTATTGATACCTACAAAACATTCTAATATAGTATTTTTATAATAAAGAAAAATCTATATTTTGTAATGTAGCCGTCAAAAAAAATATTTTGTAACTTAATTTCAGCCGCTGTCTAAACTGTCTTAGATACATCAAATTAATACATGTACTGCAGAAATGTATATGATATATGAAAAAGGCCTACGAAAAAGTCCGCAATAGCATATATTTATCGCCTAAGGTTGACTTTACGGTAACCATTTTGAACTCTGAAAAGTTTAAAAATATTACTTTGTTTTGCAAAAGCTAATTTTGCCAAATCATTCTTCATCCTTATATCTAAATTAGTATATTACTTACCTTGGCCAATTAACAAAGATCTAAATTATCCTTAATTTATTTCATTTAAATCAGTACTTTAGAAGTTATCACAGATTTAAAACACACGATACCAACAAAAATTTTAGTCAAAAGGCTGGCTATGCCCTGCGCCCGCCCCGTATTTATATAATTCGATAAAATATATAATCCGATAAAATTATAAATTGGAGCTTTTATTTAAGCAAGAACGCCGGCGAAGATAGGAAAAGGCAATTATAGTCGTGTAGTTCACGTCGGCGAAGCCACGAGCTATCACTTGTCACTATATAAAGGTTAGCATACAGTAGTCATGTTGAGTCTTCCTTTATGAATAATCTTCCATAAACATTAATCAACAAATAATTCATTTAAAAATAAATAGGCCTATACTCATTTGAACCGGATATGTATGAAAATTTTCAAGCAAGTCTAATAGCAAAGTGGCGGTTCAATATTACTTATTTTAATTCATACATACAGGAGAAGCTAATATATTTTTTAAAAAGGACTATACGTCTCTTATAAAACTTTTTTTGAACTTAAATAGTATTTACGTAAAATAGTATTTACTAGTACTACTTACTACTATTCGACAACAGATGGCGCTATGTGTTCTTACTTTTTATGGATCGATGAAATATAATCAAAGAAAATTATTGATAATATAATTCTTACGAAAGAAATATAAATACTTATTTTTATTGGATTTTCTTTGTTAGTTTTCATTTTTTACCTACGGCAACTATATTGAACTTCAGGATATTATTATCCTGGACGTTGCTTTATATTTCAAGCTAAATAAATTACATGCAAAAAAACATTTATTTCTATTCAGTAACTACGAGTTTATATAGTAATTTGACTGTTTAAGTTATTTATTCTGTTACAAAAAGTAAAACGCATGTCAGTCATAAAAACTCTGTAAAATCTTATGCATCATCGGACTATAATACGATAATTTATACATTTCTATGTAGTAGTTTATGCTTGATTGACGAACAAAGTAACAGACAGAGAGACAAAAATTCTACTGAGTGGTCGTTTCTGTTATCGATATATTAATCTGTTTATATATCGATAACAATGGGTCTGTCCAATTAATTTTTTTCTTAAATTTGATATGCACAGAATTGATATTGGAAGTTTTTAAAAAAAATTATAAAACACGACGTAGTCAGAATAATCTGTAAGTATATATTTAATTGTAAAAAAAAGTATATATTTTTGCTTCGCGCTTAGCAAGGTAGGCTGAGAGAACCTAGTGTCAAAACACTCCGATCTCCACTTACTGCCCACCCCCGCTCCCGTGGTCACCCGACCCCAGTACACGAAAAAATAGAATATTTTTGTAATTAAATAAAACATTTATATACTGGTAGGCAAAATTGTATATAAACAGCTCTATGAATATTGCGTAAAATATGTGGATTTAAAATCAATATCCATATAATATTTGATCTATGAGTATCAAATTGGTTTAAACGCTCATAGGTTAGGGGTAAGGTTACGATATTATAACATTTTATGGCTGAAATACCGTTAGACTTTGACATTAAAAATCAATTTTTATCAGGTGAAATAGCAGGATACGCAGAGGGAATCTAGAGTCACTTACACATACATTCCGTTCTACACTTTCCACACGTATCTGAGATTAACATTAAAAAATATGAACAAAATAAATTCCTATTTCCATCGAACGACTACTCGACGACTTTACTCGGCAATCGATTTTTCAAGTTTCTAATATTGTGTCGAAGTTTCGTACAGAATATAAAAACAAAATGCTTGAAAAATTTAAAGTTACAGAAAACTTTTAAAACTCAACGGTTAAAACTCATTAATGTTCCATAATACTAGAAATAATCGGGAAATATTTCCTTGGCCACAAAACTATATAGCTTGATGAGCACTTTATTATGACATGTACAAAATTAAATAACATTCTATATGTAACTCTAAGACTGGCTCAGCTATAAAAAGTATTAAAATATTAGTTAACAATTAATACATTTTGTATAAAGAAGATTTAAAGCAACGTTCTACTTCAAGACGATAAAGTTCATGCAAAGAAATCCTAAGCACCAGCACTAGCATAGATGAGGTGCACGCTTATTATAATAGCCTTTTAACTAGACATTATTTATATTAATTTGGTACAATATTGTCTTAGTTAGTTTTTGTATGTATGTCATTTATTGTCAAAGGCCAAGTTCACGTACATTAAATAATAATAAATAGTCTACCTTCAAAGCCTTTGTACACCTTCCACCAAGCGGCTAACACTTGCTTATGCCACCAGATTACACTACAAAGTGGCTACAAGTTAGAACAGACAGTACTTTCGTAACTTCTTTACCTATTAGTAAAATTCCACTAATATCTCTAATGATACCATCAACAAGATAGCTTTGTAAAGAACAAACTACCCAGTACATATTGTAAATATTCCTGTAATTTACATAGATTAGTCTACAGTTGATGGACTTACATGTAGACATGCCTCCATATATAAGTATAGAGTAAAAGTACTTAATTGAATTGAAAGTAATTTACCTAAGTAAATAGATTAGTACCTAATTTGAATATGTAAATAGATTACTACCTAGATATTTATTTATACAGAGTGTAACTCGATTGATGTATTAACAATGGCACACAACTGGGATACTCAATACCTATCAGCGTAGGTTCCATATTTCAGCAATTTTCAGTAAAGCTCGGTATTTGTGTTTTTTTTTTTGAAAAAGTTGATTTTTCTTTCAGAACACTTGACTTTCATATTTTTTTATCTTCTTCTTCTCTTTAGTCTTTTAGGGTATACATAAATACACTAAGCTCTCTATGTAACATTTAAAATATTGAAATTTATATAAAAGGAATAATACTTAAACCAAAGTATAATAAGTATGTATTAATAAAATATACAAAAAAAAATATTATTGCCCTCCGGTTACGAAGAAACCCACAACCATCGCATGTACAGATATATTTTCCCCAAATAAGTCACAATAGGTTTTCTTCCTAGCTAGTTACACAGGGGGCGGAGAGATCAATCTTTTTTTATCTCTACATGTCTAGTAGTACATATTCTTTTTAGATAATTACGCAATATTATAATATATTTTTGCCCTGTTACTTAATTTAGGCTTATGTTATGTCAAGTCATAGTATCTTTAAAAACATCACTTGCAAGAGTGAATGGTTCTTGCATTATATTACATTGTATTTTCTTTTATAAAAGAAATACAAAAAAAATTGAGTATTCTGGTTATGTTTTCATTTTATAGAATCTTTTTCTAGACTTATTCATTCGCATACTCTACGCGACCGGTCTGATTAAGGTAACGCAATGGACGAATAATCATTTGTATATATCGTTCTCGTATGCAGATTTCGAGCCTGTAGCCATTTTAAATATGTCGTATTGTAATTTAACTTGGCGTCCTTAATATAAAAATAATGTAAAAGATCAATATCTAAAATGTAATATACGTACCTAGTTATCACAAAATTGAGAAAGAAACAAAAATCGTAACACTAAGCTGGCTTTTATAATTATAAGTCGAGATGTAAATGGCTAGAGAACGCGATAGATAATGAACTTCGTTCTAAACGTTGCACAGTTATAATTTGTATTTGTTATTTAAATTAATTTGATTAACAGTCAAGAAATAATTTAAATTTAGTATTTAATTACATCTCATTGCAGTATCACGAACATTATGACTTCCTTATATATATTTAAGGAATATATATATATATATATATATATATATATAGGGGTATATATAAAATAAAAACCAATATAATTTCACAACTGATCATTCATTTTCTTACATACAGCTTTGCTTAATTTATATCCTAAACTATAAAACTAATTTAAATTAGTATGAAAATAAATAAATGTTATTTGTATTTTTTATTTGCATTAATATTAACTTACCTTAATTCAAACCGTCATAAATTGCTACACTTATAATCACATTAATAGAAAAAAAAACGAAAAGGCGGGAAAACTGACAGCTGTGAGTTTCGTTGTAAAACTGGCTAGAGAAATGCTGGCGTCGATGCTTACAGTGATTGATTATCAAGTCCATTATGGTACAGGTTTTATACATTGAAATTGTTTAAGCTAAATTAAAAAGCAGACAGAACTACGGGTGAATTAAGTAAGTTTTATGTAGTATAGTATAGATTAGTATTTTTTACATAGTTTTTTTACAAAATGGATTGTTAGCCTAATTACTTATTATTTTCATTATGTAAAATTAAATTTATGTTAATCAAAGATTTTATTAACTTTTTATATCTCCGAATACATAGATTTCTGGAAATGTGTACAAAATTTAAAGCTGTAGCCCACAGCTTTGCTCGTGTAGAATATTGTTTATATTTACATATGAATGAAAAATATTACATATTAATTAAAATTAAGGTACATTAGTTTAGAACCCCTTTGTATACCACATTCGTGGTTTCACCTTCGTGCGCTAGAAGGACCAGACTGCTCCGAGGGCTCAGTCTCGAACAGGGTACATAGAACTACATAAGCTCTGCAATAGTTATTTATTTAATACACTATTAAAAGCCTTAATAAAATATCTAACTTCTACTATGTATTAATTAAGCTTTCTGTTCCTAACTTCAGAAATGACAGACTTCCACTATTTTGAAAGAATAATATCCATAATCGCTGTGATAGGTATTTACTAACTTCAAACACAAAGTTTACAAGTTAACAGTTTCAACATATATTTCGCCCCCTTTGGAGTAGACTAATAGGTATAAATATATATATATAGGTATAAATATATATATATATATATATAGGAATAAAAATAATAGGTATTTACTCATTTTCGTTTTAGCTTTAAAAATGATGCAACGAATGATGAACGTTCATACTAACCTCCAAACCCTACTTTCTTTGGGGGTTGAATTTCTGAAAATCCTTCGTTGGTGGGTGTCTATACCAATATACTGCAATATACTGAATCAGTCAGTAAATAAGGAAAGCCTGTTTTATAAAAAAAATCTCACCTTACAAAGCCCACAGGTCCAAGGTCCAGGAGGGCCTGCCCATTGAGCGTCGTCCGGTTCGTGGTCGGGACGGGACATATCATGTCATAATTAACAACACGCAGCTGACTCTAGCCTTCTGCCTACCCTGCTATATGTGAAAAAGGTGAGGGGCGTGTAATAATGTGTTTCTTTTTTCAAACAACGCTTTCTTCTTAGCTAAAATAAACTGATAACGCTTGGTATTTAATTATAAACTATAAATCATTATAAAACTATAAATCGTTATATTTAAGTTATTTTTATTTCCTCTGGTAACAAGGAGGATGGCGGCGTTGATTTCTGCCACTCAATATACAATATTTACGTTTTGGCCGGAAAGAGGACACCACAAGTGTCTTGACTCTAAGTTTTCTCCGTTTACCCTGCTAAGCGGGAAAAAAGTGGAGCTATAAAAACTACTTTTTGAGTAATGCAAGTTCGAAAGTATGATTAAGGGGTAAAATATTTAAATTTAAGCTTCTGGTAAGAACATAGTATTTCCGTTTACACAAATATTTAAAATAATTGTATGTTAATTTTTGTATTTTACTCTAACTTTCAACGTGAAAAGAATAGGGTCACAAAAATATTTGTAGAAAACGTATATAAAACCCGCGCCTCGTGGAAACTGTCCAACAAAAGTAAGTTAGAATAACAATTAAGTTAGTATAAGAATTTCGATGTGGCCGGGTGTAGAACGTATGGCTTAGCGGTGAGAGCACGGTTACACGGTTTCCAAGAGGCGCTGGTTCACCCCCGCTACGTTGAAGTTGTTATATAGTTTTTCTTAATTTGATTTTCATATGCCAAGTGTGTGAGTAACACTTTACAAATGTTAAAGAATAATTCTCTAGAAAGATTTTATACGTACATATTTTTTAATGTGCGAATGGTAAGGTATAAAATAATATACTCTTTTAAAATTTGCACCCCAAGTGTTGGACCTATGGCCTAGCGATTAGAGCTATTGAACGATTTCCAAAAGGTGCAGGATCGAATCTCGCTACCTTCAAACTTTTATACATTTTCTAAAAATTATAATATTCTTTAATTTTTTTTCACTATGGGGACCTGTAGCCAAGAATGGCACTGCGCAATTTCAATGCATTAATATGTATGACTTACACTAATTACTTTTTAGAGGTTTAGAAGTGAAATAAATAAAACATAGAATTACAATTGTAATAATATATTTGTCTGCTAACTTTATTAACAAATCGAACAAGTTAACATGACAATAAACAGTTTTATCTAACACACAACTCGTGATAATACTTACGTCTAGAAGATTATATAGAGGATGAGCCCTTTGATAAATGGAAAATAGAGAAGGATGGTGCTAAAAAGATTTAAAACGTGAAATTAAAATTATGTTTTATATTATATATATATTTTACAGGTACAGAAGTTTAAGAAGAGAGTGCTTGAAATGTTTCTTTATTATACATATATTCAAAATACTAATTTTCTCTCTTTTAAGATTTTATGACAGATACAATTTTGAAAGACTATATTATTTCCCACTTTTATTTTTAAAATATTTGGTGCACAAACATATGCACCGAATTCCAACGTATTTTACCTCTGTCTGTGGCTATGTGAATTATACATAATGAACTTGGACAACGATGTATTTATTATAAATCACGAGAATCTGTTTTAAGTATATGATATAACTTGATTATAAATCATATGATTGTAGTCACGGATTCCATACTTGGCTCAAGATTACCTATAATTTAGATATAGGCAAGATGCATTAGGTATATTATATAAAGCTAGCGGTAACTAGTACATATGGCAAGATAAACTAAATATTTTAATAAATACATTAGATTTAAGAGTAAAATACAGCGAAGGCACAAAGTTAACGTATCCGAGCTTAAAGGAAATTATACACTTAGAGGAGACTGGGGCCAATCAGACCAATTTTAAATTATATTATTTATATTTAAAAAAATGTTATTTTCACCTAAAAGCAGATATGTTATTAGCGTAAAACATAATGTCATTTGTGCGTAAAGTATCTTAATATTAGTGGAATGATGTCCCCAGTCAAAGATATAAAGTAGATTAAATACACGATATACGCAACAAACCTCTTATACTAACTAAACTTATAATTAATATTAAAACAACAATTATATTTATATTCTAGATACATGGAGTTATGAGGACAGTATAAATTATGTAAAAATTATTTAAATTATACATTCTTAAATTTAAAATCAAGATTTTTTTACTTTACTTTTAATTGATGGAATCGATAAATTAACAAATCCAACATTTTCCCTCAAATTCACCTTGAATTAATAATCAAGTTTTAAGCAGACTGTATAGAGTTATAGCATTTAGACTTTGTTCTGGACATGTTCCAGTTTTCTTGTCTAATGTAAAGACGAGTACTTGCTCCTTTTGTAATACTAATTCTATTGATAATATCTATCACATATTGTATGTCCGTAAGGAGTTATAGATTGCTAGAAGGGTACTGTAACAGGCTTCATCTCTTTCAGATGAATCCAAAGTACTTTACAGACTAGCAATGTAAGTTATATAGCTAAACTTACCAGGGCAACATATTTACATAAGCTACCTTTTTAATATGATAAAAAATATTAGATTGTCATATAAAACATAAGTTTTTTTTTCATTTTATAATTAGTAATCACAATTTCTCCATAATAACTGTAAACCATCCCATTGTTTCTTTGTAAAGCAGTTTCTTTGGCGTAAATTTAACATAATCTGCAATCACTTTCCTTATAATCGAAGGTAAATTTTAAATCCTTACACAAATTCTAATTATTTATTGGACCTTGAAAAATAAGTTACGGAAACAGATGAGCAAAAAACATGGAGGCATTGTCAAGATTTCATGTACCACAGACACATAAAAAATACAATCTTATTGTAAGTTCATTTGGTTGACTACATTCAAAGTATATTCTTTTGACCATTTTTTTCGATTATAATACAGGTAATGTGGTTTTGACAGTTTTTATTTATCTATTGTTATTATTGTCCCAAATGTGTCATACTTTTGTAAGCTATTTTATGATAGATTATTGTTAATTTTATGGCAGACATGTTTTTTAAGCGTTAGGAACAAAATCACTACGCCAATATAAATAGAAAATTGTTTCATTCTTAACCATCTTCCATATATTGAGAGGTAGAGAGAAAGAACTCATTGATGTAGATCTCCTTTACTAATGCTAACAAATAAAAAGTTTCACGTATAGCAGGGTAGTCAGAGAGAACTTAGAGTCAAGACACTACGATCTCTTTTTTCCGCCTAATAAAGACATTGAGCGTCGAGTAGCGGACCTCAACGCCGCGTTTTTTCTTGTTACCAGAGCGGAGAAGTGCTAACAAATATTTATACATTATAATTAAATAATGGCGACTTTTTATTTTTTTTTTGGATTCTTGATACAAGTTGGTTTTAAAACAAAAAAAAAAATCATTATCATAAATATTGTTTAATTTTATTTAAAAAAATTACATAAACTAAAAACGTAGTATATAAAATAGGAATATTATGTATATGATTAAACCCGCATAATCTGTTTACCATATTACTATATAAGAATCAAACGTATAGCATTATAATGTTATTTGCAGTATCTTATAGTTATTATTTGTTCTGCCTTACCTATCCACATTGTTACGAACATAATATTATTGACATTGTAAGATTACAAATAAGGAATTCAATAAAATATATCGAATTATAACACGGTCTGACTGTAAACACGGTGATTATGGGTTCGATTTCCACTTGGGGGAATGATATATAAATTATTTTAATTTCTCCGCACTGAAAATTGGAAAGTGTGGCGTTGAGTACCGCCACCCAACACGCAATGTCTCAGATTCAAGTGTAAAGTGGAGAAAGGACTGGTTTTACACTGAGTTCTCTCTGAATACCCTGCTATGAAGAAACTTTTTTTGTGAAACTCAAAAAAAAACATTGACTGATTTACTGTAAATTTGAACATTATAGTTTGTAATATGTAATCCTTGTAATGATTTGACGTTATCCTGACCGGCCTTTCAAAGACGTTATTAATGCTATGGAAATTTTATATTGCCATCAAAGTAGGTCAAAATAGCGCTGCAAGTTCTCTCTATATAAATTAATAGATACATACACTTTTATTTTTAGTACGCAAATAAAATCGTTTTAAAAATAAAAGTAGTGTACATTATAACTTCAATTATTATTCATAAAATCGATCTTAATGATTTTAAACTTAATCATTATTCATTAAACTTTTGAAAGATGCTTTTTTCTTGAAATATATAGTTCTGCCACCGCTTTGACTACCGGGATGAAAAATGGACACGGACAAGCTGTTTACAATTTATAAATAGGTTCCACTATGTAGAGTGCGTTAAAAACACAATTGAAAAAAACTGCTACAATTTTTTTGTGAACTATTACGAGTATGATACACCTTCAACCTTTCAGTATATGGTATTAATAAGATCTTTGATTTACACGATTGTGACACCGTATTAATTATTGATTATTTTTAACAGGTAGAGTCTACCTGTGACCACGGACTACTCTAAAGTGTTCGAAACATCGGGTTCTAAAATGTATTTGCGAATACCAATATTATACGCGATTAATTCGGTTAAAAATAGTTTCATTTCAAAATGTATACCGTATTGTTTGATTTCTAATAAATATTTTATAAAGTATATCCTTATAACTTTAAGAATGTTAACATTTTTAGATTATTTTGATTATTATAAAAGTATTTGTAAGCTATAGAATTTTGACTAGCGATTAATCATCTAGAATCCAGAATCACCTATAATTAGGATTTAATGTTATCTTGTAATTTTAACATGTTTCCTTATATCAGAATAATATTATAATGTAAAAATCTCACTCGTACGTATTGTTATTAGGTTGCAATTATGAAGCTATATGCTACGAACGTTCATATAAGAATATATAATATAAATTATTAATAACCTTAAAATAAGAACAAAGTATTACAGGAAAAGCCCTAACTACGTAAGTTAATTTTAAAATTTACCAACTTTAATGGTAAAAGCACGAGTTGTTTGCAATCTAACCTAAATGGTGTTTACCGTGTCTTATAGAAGTAAAAGCTAACTTTTACCGAGGTATTAGTTCGAAATAAATAATTGTCAAACAGTAACTCGTACTTTTACTATTAAAATTATTACATCTTAAGATTTATCTGTTACACCAACACATATACATATATATAAATTCCAAAATAAATTTTATTCATTAATTAATTATGAATACTGGAAATACAATGATGTTCTAATAATTATACAAGATATTATAACAAAAGTATTGTTTCATTCATACAGCAGTATCACGCTGTTTCCCACATAGCAGGGTAGTCAGAGAGAATCTAGTGTCAAGACACTCCGTTCTCCATTTAAAGATTAAAGAAATTAAAAACTAAATTAGATTATCAAAAAGATGTAATTCCAATATAATTTCTTGTACAATTCAAGAATTATTTTATAATTACAGATGCCGAATAGTGATTTAGCCAAATTCTGAATATTCTTTACTGTAAGGCGATGCGCTGAATAAGTTCAGCAAATTCAATGGAAGTGACAAATGTTTATTTTCAATTTTCTTGACCTGCGTTTTAAAGTTAAATTCATAGGCCTATCTTAATGGTAAAAGTAAAAGAAAGAAAAATATTAGAGAGATAAAAATAAACTCGATTAACATGTTAATAGTTATTTTAAATATTTAAATAGTTATTTTTAATTAGTGATTAAATGTAAATAGTTGTTTTAAGTAAGTCACTGGAAAGATATTCGGTATTCGGCCGTATAAAATATCAAATTATAATGTATAATTATTTAGAACACAATTTTTAAATATATTTCAAATAAGTATAAGTATTTCATAAATTTTTGATATTTTCACATAATAAAATAATCTTCTTACATAAGCTTAAAATACGCCTTACTGGTACGATAACAATTAACACACGTTTTACAAAATGTATTACAATCAAGCTACTTTAACATCTTAAGCTATTCTATTTATTGGGAAACCTACAAAATACTAACAGCTTATATTTTTTAATTTCGAAATTATCTAATCGATAGTTTTAATAAATCATCAAATAAATAACGAATTACCAAACATATATAATAAATTATCTAAATAATATTTTATTATATTTTGAGAATTTATTCTATTTCAATTCCAAATTTGAACATTTTTATGATTTTTTTAAATTAATAAGCATGTAAATACATATACTGGCTAAATTAAATCAATTTTGAATAACAATTTTTATATTTCATTTTACGTAATTAGTCTTCCCGGCCTCTACTCAGACTAAACCTGCGATGGAATTTAAAAGAAGTTTTTCGTTTTTCATGTTTCGCCTCCTCTGGTGGTTTATTATCAACAAGATTATCTGTGCTTTTAGCTACTTGAACGCTTTTCCGCCTATTTTTCATGGATTTGACTAACCTGTAAAATTTACCTTTTTTCTTCGCGGGATCGAGAGTGAGTTCTGAGAGTTCTTCCACTTCTACGCTGAACTCTGATGATATGTCTCCAAGGTCCTCGATGCTGTGGCTTTCTTGCTTGACCGGTATTTCGAGTTTCTTTGACGTGTGCGGTTTTGGTTCGGCTGGAGGAGGAGGCGCATCTGGATCTATGCACTGAAATGTATTATATAGTTCATTGTATACATTTTTTGTATGTTTAATAATATGTAACTATTACTTTTTAAATATTGGCGGATGCTTAAAATGTTCATATAGCTATTATTTACTAGTCGTACTAACTTTACTAGTCGTACTAGAGCGAGAAAATAAAATAAATATAAATATAACCATTCTTCGGGGGAATCGATTATACAATGATCAGTATACAGAAACAGCATATAAAATAAGGTAATAATTTGAAGATAACTTGTTAGTCAAGAGATCGTCTGAAGTGGTTAACACCAATAAATTTGTGAAGAGAGCAAATACAATGATGTGACTTTCCATTTTTTATATTGAAAGTTCTAACTGAGTTTATTCATGAATAAATTTAGAGCTTACCAGCTTAATGGCAAAGTTGAAAAATGACATTTGACATTTGTCACTCACTCAATAATAAATTAGAAAAGTTTCAACTGACTTGTCAACAGAACCGATCCGATTTATTGGAGTAAAATTTCAGGGAAACAAAAAAAATGACTAGAATTTAAACCCGTTTATAATTAATATAACATTTTTAGAGTGTTATTCATACACTTAGGATATGAAAAACATTTTAAGAAATCGTATAAAAATTAACATAGCGGGATTCGAACAGTGAAAGTGAAACTAACTAAACTAAAGTGAAACTATGAAAGAAAAGCCATTTCTTTACAGAAATGGCTTTATTTAAACAAATTTCTGAAGCTTACAGGAAATGTCGTATGAAATTGATTTAATTAAGTATTTATATACTTTATGCTTGAAAACGTATATAGTATTGAACTGTCTTTAACAGTACGAACATAATCTAATTCCACTTACATCTTCCAATTTGATCCGGTAAGATGGGACCTGTTCCGGATGTCGCCATGGCTTGTAGTATGGCGTGTCAGTGAGCGCCTTCCAGCCAGGGTAGCGTCGTGATGCCGAGTGTAGCTGATTTACCAACCGAGGCGCTAGCTGAGCTGTTACTCTGTACACAATACGGTTCAGACGTTGAAAAATATGACTATTTAAGGAAAGGCAGTTGGCCAAAGTTGAGTATTAGATAAGTATACAACTATTTAAACATTTTTAAAGTGTTATTCATACACATAGGTTTGAAAAACAAATTTAGAAAACGTATAAAATTGTCACGCAGCGGAATTCCAACCCGCACTTTTACACCTCTTGTCGGTAGATATAATCTTTGGGTAGCAGAATTTGTAAAAATCTTTCTACAGATATGTAGTACAATTGTAGAGAATAAAAGTAAGTTATGTAATGTAATAAGCGTAGTAGAATTTTGACGTTGCGGGATGTATAAGACATAGCTTAGCGGTCAGAGCACTTTGACGAGGTTTCCAAGAGGAGCGGGTTCGAGTCCCGCTAATTTTTTTATACGTTTAATTTTCCAACTTACCTATTAACTAACCAAGCTGGCAGCGCTCCTCGGGGATCTGATCTCGACACGTAGCCGAGCCAGCTGCCCGGGGTCTCCCGTCTTCTCACTACGAATCCCGTTAGTAACGAAAGAGCTCTGAAAAATATATGTATTGTGTTTATAAATTGTAAAATTGTGCGAAATTCGCATTCCTATCCCTATATTTCTTGACCTTTCATTCCGCTCTACACTTTCTGTCCGAATTCAATTATTGCATGTTGAGTGACGGAATTCATCGCCTCGCTTTATCTTGTTCACCAGAGCGGAGATGTGAAAATAATATAAATATAGTCATTAACGCGTGAGAATCACGCGTTAATGACTATATTTCATATATAAAAATATTTCTTTGGCGCGTTATAAATGATGTTGTCGAAAAAACAGTAACTCGAGTGAGACCCCTCCGACCTGACAAAGTTTTAATTAGGCGAAGCAAGTTACGTAATTATATCTTCTTACTGTAAGCAGTTTGTAGCTAATACCTATCGGATTCGGAAACTTTTAGTTTTAAAATTTAATTTCAGACTACTAACTTAAGATTAAAAAACTTTGTAAATTGTGATATTAAAATGGAATGGGGGTGATAAAGAGAACCGGATCGCTGTGATGGCATTATATAAAGTAGGTATAGTATCAAATACAATTTTTAAAATCCTTCATATTGGTATTAGTCAAATGTTTATATTGTTCGTAATGTACGTACCAAAAAGGCGATCAAAGCAATAAGGAAAATATTGTGAAGAAAACCTGTCCGAAAGCAAAAGATTATATCTCGGGAGATGAAGATAGCACCTAGAATCATGTCACGTATTTTGAAAGATGATTTAAGACCTGGAGCCTATAAGATACGCACAAATACGGTGGTAAAATCAAATCAACTACTTAAGCTTAAGTTACTGAAGGGAGATAACAAAACAATTTATAAGGCAAGATTTATTATATTGGTAAATTTAATTTAATAACTAGACGTAATATCTTCTAAACTTAAAAAATAATGTTCAGTTAAAATTATAATAACAACCAATTTATAAGCAAAATATATTCCACAGACAATAAAATAGCTTTTACGTAAAATCTATCTGATTCCATTAAAAAGGCCGTGACGCATTGACGCACGTTATTTATCTTATCTGTGAAGTGGCGTCCGAATCCTTTAATGAGATCTACTCTGCTGTATACATTGTATTATATTGGATTGATTTTTAAAGATAATGTTAAAACCATTGCAGATTATTACTATCTGATGCTAGTTTTGACTGAATAACTGGGGTAATATTTATATAAAAATCGTGTCGCAGTGGGAGAACCTAGTGCTGTGGGTTCGATTCAAACACTGGAATTATGACAATGGAATTACGAATTTTACTATTTTAATTTTAGTGCCCTGTTACGCAAAACAAAGCTCGGCGTTGAGGCTTGCCACTGCACTAGGTTCTCTCTCAGATTAATATTTGAAAACATGCATGTATAAGGATGTCCCTTAAATTGAGTTAAAAAATAATGGGTCGAATTAATTTTAAAAGGGATGTGAAAAAAGTTGAACTGTTAAATACTATTATAAGAGTAGTGGATACAGATAATTAAAAGATATTTTTACTATTTATTATCACTTTCTTTTTCACAATTAAATAAATATTTTCTATATATATCTGAGTTTCTTAACTAAAAGCAACCAAAGATCTGAGAAGGTGTAATCTGAGAAGGTGAAATAATGAACAGTAAAAATCCAAATATTTACTACATATTTTGGATTTTTACTGTTCAATATTTGGTATTGATAAGCGGAGAGTGGAGACCAGAGTGTCTTAACTGCCTTAAAAATGGTGCAATTACCTTACAAATCCTTTTCTCGGCGGATAATCCTTGTGGTAGACTGAATGGTTAAGGATCATCTTCTCTTCGCCGGTGTCGAGCCAGGAGCGCTGCAGCACGAAGTCGCGGTTTTTGAGCGGCGCTGGACACGACACTGTAGAAATGCAAACATTAAAATAGAAGAAGCATAGAAAGAGCAGTAAGTAAATATAGAGACACATTTAAATAACCTAGAACGGTATTTGTGAACACTAAATAAGGCTTTTACTTTGTTCTTCAGTAGGTAATTCTAGTTAGCGGTCAATTTCCTTTTTCAGTTACAAGGCACCTAGTGTCTTGACACTCTGTTCTCCATTTATCGCCTAAAATATAGCGTAGTGAGTGAAGAAATAAAAATTATTTAAATATAACCATTCCTGGTGTGGGAATCGAACCCAAACCAGTCGCGCTTAGACAGTCGCGGTCCCACCGTGCAACGGTGGCTTCTAGTTTCTTTAACAATGAAAATGTTTTTTTCAGAATATGTCACAAAAGTAAAAAAAAACTGTGTTAAACTTTGTTAATATAACAAAACCGAACGCCTTTGAATCTTTGTTATCAATTCCATCCAAAAGTTTTAATATCGTTCGAATTTTAAGCGTTTAAATAATATTGGTGTTTCAAGAGTCTGAATTGGCGGAACACAATGCTGCGCTAGTATTAGATAGATTAAATGAAAATATTTTAAATATAATCATTTCGCTCGAGTAGGAATCAAACCCAATACGTAATCTCGTTTACAGTCAGACGTTGTCACACTGTGCCACGATGGCATCACATTAAAAAGCATGTTGGTTTCATAAATGAACTATACTGGAGATGCTTATAATATTTTTTGTTATTATCCATCCAGTTATTATCCTGGCAAGGTTAGGTTCATTCTATGAGTGTATTATACTGTAATATTTTCTATATTCTATACTATAATATTTTCGCACTTTAAAATGTTATTTATAATGCGAAAATATTATTTATAATACAGATTACGTCTAAAATGGCAAATAAATTGTCTTAACATATTCAAAATTAGGAAATGCTCTTAGTCGGTGCGTGGAATTCGCTGATGAGATAAATTTACGCTCGAGTGAACTTGGTAATAGAATACGCGCCTGTAAAGTAAGGAAGTGTCAGCCTGCTCTCAAGAATACTTACAGGATTTTAGACGCCTCTCTGCTTCATTACTTTCTCAGTAATGTTCAAATATTTTATATTTGAAATTGCAATACCTTAAATTTGGCAGAATACCTTTTTGACAAAGAAAAAAGTAGATACTATATAGGTTTTATACCCTAAATATATTCGTCTAAGTTTCAAATTTAGTTTTTTGAACAAGTTATATCAATTCTTTTTTATATAATTAAATATAATGAACTTAATACTACCTACATAAGTCCTATCCACGTTATATAAGTACCAGCAAAAACACTAAACGTGTTCTTACTTGATAAATCGCAACCTCCATTTTTTGGGTAAAAAATGAGAACTCTATTGTCGACAGCACTTGTATATGATAAATACAAGTTTTATAAATACAATGCTATGTTTATAATATTCTCAATACTAAAGTCATACAGATCAAAGTTTTTAGGTATAACATATAATTTTTAAAATCTTTTAATTCTTTAGAAATCTCGGGTTCGGAAGAACCTGGTCTTATGTAAGGCTTGCATGGAGGCACAGGTCCAACACGTAGATATAATAAATAATTAGAGATAACAAATTATTTTATATTATTATTTATTTTGTGTTGTTATTTCTCTGCGCTGATAGGACGGAGCGCGGTATCGAGTTCCGCCACTCAACACGCAATGTCCAGATTTCGGGTGCAAGTGGAGAACGGAGTATCTTGACACTTCATTTCAAAACTCATTTATTTACGTGCCACGTCGCGTCAATATTTAAGTTACGTCACATATTTCTTCATTTCAGTGACCAACTCTATATTAAGGAATAATGGTGAACAAAATTTACATAAATGTCATAGATTCCATGCAAAGAATAAAACAGCGACATTTGTTAATACTTTTATACCAACTTGAATGTAGCATGTACTTAATTACTCAGAAAATTAGTCATCGTTTCAATCAATGACGTAAGTATCAACAAGTAGCGACGCCCTCATACTTTGTTCGCTTATATAAGATTTTTGCAAGATATTTATAGCCATTTGCTTTTAATAAGCTGAACAGTAAGTACAATGACGGTGATGCTTCTTGCTGTTTGGATATGAATAAAGATCTCATACACAAGCTCGAACGGATTCTTAACACCTGTACTATGTATACTATATTTATAACCTACGTATGAATGAAGGAAGGAATAATCTCATAGGAAGCAGCTTGAATGGCTCACGGTAGCTGATCGTAGGAAGTCTAGAGTCATCTCTTTAGGTACCTTTTAGATCCTAATTCTAATACTAATTTTATCTTTCGACTTGTCCTACCTTTCTTCTTTTCACGATAGATATTTTTCGTTCCCAAGCAAATTTAATAATCTGTACCGACTCCGAATCACTAAACCAATTCCATCAAACAAACTCTGTCTCGTGACGCTTCAAAGCTTGGAGTAAGGAGTTCTTTTTCAAAAAGTCAATAACATAATATTCATCTCTATATGTGTATATATGTATATACATACATATTTGTATATATACATCATTTTAATTATGCCAAATTTCATACTGATACACAATTTCATACCGAGACTGATACACCCCCTATTCTTCTATCTTCTCATAATTTTCATAAAAAGGGATCGAATGATTTTCCTGTATGTATTAATGTATCTATAGATTTTTATAAAGCTCATATTCATCAATAACAATCGAAGCTCACTTATGCACAAAGCGAACAAGTGGGTAACTTCAAGTTTCAGGTATTTCATTACGTCGAAGCACTCGAACATCTCTATTTCAGTCAGCTAATGAACTACTTAATGGAATTTAATAAGCCGTATTGCACATATTTATATAAAAAAAATTAATTTGAAAGTGAATTTAATAGAAATTGTCGTATTACTTTCTTCAGTTTCAGCTCGTACAGCTTAATTTCAAAACATTGTGTGTTAAATAGCGTAATTTAACGCTGCGTGTTGTATTCTAGACCTAAGAAATGACAATAATTTAAAACATAGATAGTCACCCGAAAAGAATTGTCACGAACTAGCCGTTACCAGTTACCTACTGTAACTAAGCCACGATGAGTAATGAAATACACTTTAATTTCTCCGTCCAGCATGCAATTTTTTTATCAATGTAGATATTAATAAATATATTTTAATATTCAATAATAGGAGAAGTAAACATAATATAAATATAGCTATATATATAAAAAAAAAACAAAGAACTTAAGTTAAATGGATCATATTATCTTAAATACATGTCACTTTTTTTCCACAAAGCAGTCAGACAGAACCTGGTATCGAAACATTCCGCTCTTCACTCTGCTTCCGCCATCGAGACGTCGCGTGTTATCTCGTGGAACTCAAGGTCGCACAATATCTTACCAGAGCGGGTTAAAGCAAATAAGTTAAGTGAATTGTTCCTCCGAGTGGGATTCGAACCCACAACCAAACGCATTTACGGCCAAACTGTGCAACTGCGCCACAATGACCTCGTAATACAACTATAAGCTTAAAATGAATCCCACCTGGATTATCAAGATTTTTTTACTTAGTATAAATAAATTTGTTGGCAAGAGCACTACACTGTGAATGTACGTACGAGTTGAATTGCAGCTCCAAGCTTGCGGACTTTTTGACCCGATTGCAAAATTTTCACAGGCTCGTTTATATTTTCGTTATTAAGTCAGGATTTAAACAAATATAAACGGATTTTGTTTTAGTACTTAAAGTTTATTATCTGTGATATGAGATAAATACTTGATAGCCACATCAGACGTCAATTAGAACGATGTTATACATTTTAAAACCCGTGGATCGCTACGGGTTTTAAAATTTTAACATATACATTGCTTTATAGTGATATTTTTGTCAATGGGGCTTTATCTATATTTTAGCAATGGTTTTCTTTAAAGTAGAATAATCAGAGTACATACTTGAAATAAAGCTTCACTCTAATATTGGTAGCACTATCTACTTCCGGTACTTGAAAGTTGTCGACATCCAGTACTTGAAACTTTAAAAGCACTCACGTATATGCAAGTTTTCCATATTAATCAGTAGTAGTAGCGCCATTTACGTGTAAAATAAGCGTTGCCGAAGCAACGTGTTTTTTATACAAAAATTGTAGTTATTGTAAAAAATATAGGCTTTCTACACTCTTTTATATAAACCTCAAGAATGATATCCGCATAATTTTCGTAAGAGCAAGTGCAAATGTATATTAAATTTTAATATTTATATGAGTATTAAACAATCAGCTACACGCTTTTTCAGAGTAGCCAGAGAGAACGTAGTATCACGACACTCAGTTCTCCACTTTCCGCCCTTTATTATTATTCCCAGAGTCAGAAACGAACCCACAACTATCGTGTGTACAGTCAGACGCTGTGACACTGAACAACGATGAACATTAGATTATTAATTCTAGAATTAGATGGATAATATATTCTGAATAATTTGATAAATATAATCAATTAAGCAAATGCTCACTTAAACTTAAAATACTTACTTAACCAAAAATATCTTTGAAAATAGTGAAATCTTCGCAAAAAAAGATTAATCGGAGCAAATTTAATAGGTTTAGTAAATAAATTGACACGCTTTGTTTTTTATGCAAGTGAATGTGAACAGTGAGAATCGAATCCACTACCTTTGATTTAACCCTCACTACTAAACCAAACAATTCCTTCTAAAATTTAAAGAGTCGCTGAGATATGTACAAACTCGTAACTCGAGCACACGGCAGCGCGAATTGATAGATGCAAATGTGTCATGATGGCGTGAAATTATTTTGAATAGTACAATTTTGCATACTTTTTAATATTTGCTTTTTTAAAGTGTTATTCACACTCTTGGGAAATCGAAAAACCTTTGTAGAAGACGTATTCAACTTTTATCACAGCGGGATTCGAACCCGCAGTAGACAAAAACAATTAAGCTAGAGGCGCGGTTTCGAATCCCGCTGCGTTCAAATTTTTATACGTTTTCTAAATATGTATTTCAATTTCTTTGGCGTGTACTTAACACTTAATAATGTTAAAAATGTTGTGTACACGTTTCTAAAAATGTTTTTTGATATATCACATTACTTATCAAATTTTAATCGATATTTCGCACAATTTATGATATTTTTATTTGAAATTTTGCACTGTCATTTGACTACAGTTTATTACATTTCTGAAATATTTTTTCTACTATATCCCCAAAACTCGAGACAAATGTGAAGACTATGAAAATTTGCGTTGCATCCATGTCTAGGATCTCTTTATTCGATTATCTCTTAGTGAACCACAACACAATCGAGATAAAATTAACGCTTTGCAGGTCTCGACAAGTACTGAATATACTCGTAGAATATGCAGTTTACAAGTAACAGTCGCTACGTTTCTTAAAATATTATCTGCCCACATTGATAGGTGAAACAAACCAACTTTTTAGTTCTTTACCACCGAAAGCAAATAATAATCGAAAGCATGACGTTGACATAATAAATCATAAATGAATTATGAAAAACAATAAGCGGGCGTATTTCATAAGAATTTGAATCAAATGTCAATTGTGAATGCCGCTTATGAAAATAAGAAATGGTGTTGAATATAAAGACGACTCTAGCCTCGAGGCCTCGTTTGTAGGGCTGTAACGTCTTTATGAAATATATTTTGACCTTCTAGTAAAATATAACAGAGGGAATATTTAATAGTGTTATGATGTGCATGTACACAGTTTTTATATTTCTGACGGTTTGTTTTGCTGTCTTGTAGGTTGAAAGTAAAAAATATATATTGAAATATAAACAAAATGCAGAGAACTGATCTAACACAAATTAAAATGAATTTAATGTGATTTGTGTATGTAACTCGAAATGATTTATCGCTCAGCCTATACACAAATTGTAATAGATGTCTAAATACAAAATAATGAAACCCTTAACGAAAAACCTTATTTGGTACCCTAAATAAAATTTGGTAAACTAAATATTGAAGATCGTTGTCATAATAATATAGTTCTTTCAACACAAAATCTAATAAGCAAATATTACGAGGTAGATTCTTAATATTTGGGAACACTCTGGCAACCCTGAATCTGACGTTTTGATTTGATTAAACATGTAGGGCTCACATCTTACGTAGACTAGAAACGCAGCCTTATTTTTATCTATACATATATACGTATTTGAAATATCTTCAACTGCACTTCTAACGTTTTTTATCTTTATATATCTTTTTACACGATAGGGAAATATAAGAGACCTACTCCACTTTACATTTTGTCTGAATTAAATATGAACATTTTTTCAAAATATTAACGCTCTTCGAGTAAGTATCGAACTCCCAACCATCTTGTATGATGTGTTTGGCGTGTACTCCACTATAAACACAAGAGGGGTGTGATGGTGCTATAAATAATTTTACTATTTTGGTTACTACCACGTATCACTTAAGCACATCAAAACCGGCATTTTTTATTAACTTTTCGCCCATTAAATAAATTTTACCTTTTAAATATTGGACCTGTACGTCGCACTTCATTTATTTATTTTTTTACATTCACATAGCAGGGTCAAAGAAAACCTAGTATCAAGACATTCCGTTCTCCACTTTCAGCTCGTGTTTAAGACATTGCGTTTTGCGTGGCAGAACTTAACGCCGCGCCGCGCCGCTGCCTTTGTAATGCACCGGTGCGTATAAACAAAAATAATTTAAATATAATCATTCCTCCAAGTAGGGATCGAATCCACAACCAATCGCGTTTACAGCCAAACACTGTCCCGCTGCGTGACAATGGTTTTATAAATATTGTGTTGCTTGGGGTGTCGCTTAGTAATAAAATTGTACCAACCGTTACAAATTACTTTGACTTGTTAGACTAATGAGTCAGAAATAACATGTCAGAATTTGATCTTTACAAACACTTTTCGACAAGAAAAGTTACAACCCTTCGGACACTCAATAACTTTCTTATTTCATTTTAGATATATAGAGATACCACCTAGTGCTAAGTACACCCATTTTCCAAGTCCCGACCATTTTTTAGAAATTACGTCGAATTTTAACGAATTTTACGCCGGACTGTATGCACGGAACAGTTCTTTACAATAAAAAATTTCACAATAAATAAACTCATTGATTTTTTATCGATGAACGAAGTTTTTTGAATTCTAGGTTCTCCATGAATATCCCACAATGTGGAAAAAGGCGTGACTGACTTCTTTATTATGCAATCGTCTTTGTGACTTTGAACTCTGGTGCCATCGAACAATCATAAGAGATATAATAGATAAATTTACTTACTAGCATAATATCCGACGTCGTTATTAACGTTGATGTGGCCGGCGTCCTCCGCGGCCAGCATGTGCGTGTCCCACACTGACCGGTACTCGGGATCGTGGAGGACATCGTACAGTGCATCCGGCTCCACATCATCAAATTCTGCGACCACCTGTTAGGAAATTATTAAACATTTTTGTATTAAATTATCATGTTACCATATTGTATGACATTTTGAAAAGAACTGAGGTCTTGACATTAGGTTCACTGTTGGCCTATCCTGAAATAAAAGAAAATTTATGAAGTTATAAAAATATGTATATTACGAGGCCCTTGTAGAGCAACGCAGCAATTTCTGCTTGTTTTTTCTATTGGAAGATTTGATATTGCCCACAAGACCTGAGTCCCCTAAAAAATCCATTAAAACGATTATATACAAAAAAAATCGATGAGTTAAAATATTTATTTTATACTTGTACAAGGCAATAATTATGAAAAAGCAATGTCAGTTTCATTGCTCGAAGCCCTAATATAAATGAAATAATAATAACATAAGCGTTACACCTTACCGTATTAACATTTTAATAGCACCGCAAAATCCACTTCACGTGCAAACATCAGTGTTACGAATATTATATAAACTCAGCCGTTTTTTTACGGACAATATTATTACTTGTACTTATCTATACAAATAAATAAAATTGGAGTGCCTCTTTGTAATATTTAAATAACCGCTTATTACTAAATGCACGGTACAAAAACCAAAATAACCTTTTTAACAATTTTTGTCTGTCTGTATGTCTGTCTGTTTATTCCGGCTATTCTCTGAACCGTCTGTACCGACTTTCATTGGCAGATGGCTGATGTAATAAGGAATAATATAGACTATTTACTTCACAAGACGTATCTCCCTAAGACTAAGATGATGTTTTGAGTGCCAGAGCGGAGTGAATAAAATACTGGTTAAATAGACCAAGAGATAAATGCTTACGGTAATCAGGTACAATGTTCGGGTATGATAATAAATAAATAAAATATATTAATATGTAAAATAATTATAATAAAATTAGATAAACAAATTTTGTTTTTCACTTATTGAAAAAAAAATCGAAAATAAAACCCACGACTGTTGTTTAAAAGTCATTATATAATAAAATTCACTTACACACGTCGCTCTTTGTCTTTTTCACAAGAGCAGAAAAAATTAAAATAATTAAATTATGATGATTATGATGATGAATTAAATTATGATCTGATACACAATGTCTCGAATTCGGGTGGAAAGTAGAGAAGATACTGCGTCTTGGCGTTAGGTTCTTTCGGATAACTAAAATAACATATAGCTAGGCAACATGTTTTTACACGTCATCAGTATTACTAGTACCTATATAGAGGTAAAATATGTAGGTAATATCTGTAAGTATATAAACAAAACACGTAAGCAATCATATACATAGTATGTAATAGCCACGTCCCTATGTCCATTCACGTCTGACAAGTTCGTTTGAAGTTATCATATCAATCCAATGGTTTCTAATCAAAAGGACCATATTCTGTTGAAGCAATATTTATTAAGGGCTATTATGGACAGACGATTTAAAGAAGGTGGCTGGCAGCGGATGGATGCGAGCTGCTCAGGACCGGGATGGTTGGCGCACTATGAGGGAGGCAGTGGACGGAGAGAGGGATTAAGATAAAGTTAGTTTTTTATGCTACAGCTTTACACTTCTTCCCGCATAGCAGGGTAGTCTTAGACTTAGCGTCTAGACACTATGTTCTCCATTTTCCGCCCGAAATCGAGGTATTGCATGTTGAGTGGCGAAATTTAACGTTGTCTTAGGTACCAGCGCGGAGAAACTAAATTTTAGAAATCGCTACCATAAACAATAGCATTTACAGTCAGACTCTGTACTACTACGCTACGAAGATTTTAGTTTTAATGTTATGAAATTGATAGTTCATGCTATTGTATTGTCATCGGATACGGACACGTGTGCATATTTTCAAGGAGAGATGGGAAGAACTTGGTCGAAATTAAGTTACAAGACATTTTACTTTAATTATATTTATTAATTGATAGATACGAGTGTTAAAAATCAAGCTATAGGTGTTTTGTTGTCAGTGTCATGTGTAGTTACAAGCCATACGAGTTAATCATACGAATAAATAAGCATAGAATTTCACTGCCATGTTGCAAATGAAATTTCTTTTCATAGTGCATGGTTTTCTAGAAGACTGTCTTATTGCACTGGAAATTCCATTTCGAAAACCGGCAAGGCTCAAATTTAACTAGCAACATTTGATTTCAAACTCTGGGACAAGTAATATTGAAGGATACTTAGGAAACCGGCGACGGCTGACTGTATACGCTACGATCGTGGGCGTGCACACAATAACAACGGTGAATTTCTAAAGGTGATGTTGTCCCATCTCTGGTGAGATAAAGTGTTTTTTTAGTTTCGCCAACCAACACACGGACAATAGGCAACAGAATGTCTTGACACTAGTTTCTTTCTGCCTATCCTGCTATGCGTGAAAGCTGTAAAGCTACATAAGGCGTATATAGAACATCCGAAACATCAACAAACCTATTCCAATAAACATATTTGGATGAAAAAATTTATACAATATATATGCAAAAGAAAATGGAAATAAGCAAAATATATATAAATTATGATCTCAAACAAGCTTAGAATCTCGTAGCCTTTTCTATCTATTCATCCTGACATCGTTCAATTTCCGCTTTTCGAAATGACTATCTCAACACCATTGAGCCTTAGATTTGGCATTTGAAATCAATAAGTTTGAATTTTAATCATTATTTATGTTAACAATATGTATGACTGATTAGATGGAATATACTAGAGCTTTTAGTGCGTAATACGAATATCTTAGAAATAGATGGAACAGTATAGAAAAAAATTACATAGCCTAAAGAATTCCAAATTAGTTTAATTCCTATGAAATATTACTTACTGCAACATTTAACGTTTATTATGATATTTTTAACCTTTTAAAAGTGTTATTCACAAACTTAGGAAATTTAAAACACTTTTATAAAATGTATAAAACTCCTGCTGCGTTAAAATTTTCATAGCTTTTCTAAAAATGTTTCTCGTAACGCTATTCTGACCCACTCCTTGCTGTCCGATTTGCTTGACAATTTGCACTTGCGTCCAGATCAGATAATAATATATTTTCGTAGTATAAACCCGATGTAATAGCCACGAGGAGAGAGAATGTGAATAGCACCTTACCTTAGCAAAATATTAAAAAAAGCGTTGCGCGATTTTCTTTCGCAGATTGATATATAGCGGGGATGTTTCAAAAGTAACATTTCGGACTCTGGACTCGGATATGGTTATAGGAAGAATACTATGTTGGTTTCGGTTATGAATATAAAATTATTTCGGATTATCAGTTATCTTCCGACAATTTGGGTTTCGTATATAACAAATACAATTTCGGCCACTAATTTATTAATTTCATTTTGTTTGATATTCATTTTTGCCCTTTATTTTTCAGTGGTTTTTGACAGCTTGCATTTATTTTTGACTTGATTTCGGCAACGGATAGCTTTTTATTTCGGATATCCGATAGTTTCGGTTACGGTTCATCATAAGATCCGTGATAGATAAATACAGACTGAAAAATATCACAAAATACTAGTTTTCATACAAAAAATAAAATAAACACTGTAATTACACTCGACACAAAAGAAAACAAAGAGAGTTCAATGACCTGTATTGAGGAGGACTGGAAGAGTTCCAAGCAGGGCAGACCATTGTACTTGTAGGCAGTCGAGACACTGTAATAAGTGGGCTATTGTATACAAAATATGATTATTTGATTCAGATTTTATTATGTTAACATGCCATTTCTTTTCTTAGAACTAAACAAATCACTTGTAAATTGTCAAATGATATTTATTATAAACAAAAAATTTATTAAAACAAAATTACATATCTACTGGCTACGTAAAACTAAATATATTACGCAAAATGCAAATAACGTGTAATGAATACAAAATTTATAGTATTGTTATGAAAAATACTTATCGCAATATTTTATATTTATTTTGATATTTAAAATACAAAATATGGCCATCATGACGCAGTGGACAGCGTCTTATTGTATAATCTTTTGTAATTTATGTGGCAATTCACTTTTCCTACAAAAGGGTTGACGCCACTATTTACACGATACTTGAGGGTCTTGGGGTGAATATAGGCTTTTCTCCCATTTTTTTTAGTTTTTCCCTGAATTTAATTGTTTTAGGAAATGCCTCCGAAAATAAGAAACAGCTATAGTTCACGCTGACGAAGCCGCAGCGAGTGGCTAGTAATAGTATAAAGACTTACTTAATCATAAAAATATATAAATATAAAAAAAGCAAATCATTATCGTATATTTATACATATATCGTACAAGCAGCGTCGATCTTACGACCTTCACCATACATGTCAAAAGCATTAACCACTGCACCTACAGAGTAATAAATAATAAAAATCTATATGAGACGGTTGTAAGCAAATATTACATTTTGGGCATAACTGCTTAATATCTTACGCTTCAGTTCCCTGGAACACACTCAAGTGAACCAATCTATTGAGTATTAAGTATTTGGAGATTCTCATACACAGTTTATGATATTACTTTATTATTGTCGCTGGAAGGTTTTATCCCTGTATTATAAACATATTGAATTGATATATTAGTATATTTATTGACTTGATATAATTGTTAAAACATTACGCCATATTTTGTTTTGATCCAGTTACTACTTAGTAGCTATTTAGTTCATAATACCTTTGTGTGCGGTTAATTATTTCCTTTAAACTGTGATATATATATATAGCGTAGGCCATTGTGGGACAGCATGTGACTGCAAACGCGATTAGTTGTGGGTTTGATGCCCACTAGATGGAATTATCATGATTTAATTATTTTCGTTTATCCGCTCTGGTGCGTTGCGCTCAGCCACTCAACACCTAATGTCTCGAATACGGGCGGAAAGTGTCTTGACACTAGGTTCTCTCTAGGCTTTGCATTCTCTCAGTAGAACAACAGAAGGTTATTTTGTGTATTTTCCAGATTTTCAAAAACACCTTATTCATACACAGTTTTCAAAAATACCTTATTCATTTAAGACAGCATTATCGAGTTTTGAGACAAAAGTTATATACTTATATATTGCCTGTTGAGTTGCGATATATATTTTGTCTATTTAAACGGAGTTAAACACCTAAAGAAAGAAACCCTTTTTTCCCTGAAGTATCTACTTAGATCCTCAACAGTCATGACTATCAAGCATATGTTTCACACGCTACCCTGGCAACACACAGATTTAATTAAAAACGTTAAATAGTAATTAAAAAGAACATAGTGTTCGTTCGAATGCCTTTCTTCTTTTAACGCGTTCATTTGCTGTTAGTAATAGCCTTGGTATTTTAAAAGGCAATCTTCTGACGCGACCGCGTTGAGAGAGCGCCCCGATACATTTGATTTACTATTAGTTTTCAATTATTCCTATTTTTACCGTTAGATTGCTAAGTTTTAATTGAAATATTTTATATAAAATAATATTGAAGATGTTTTAATTATGTAAATAAATATGTTTCTTTTTCTACGTAAGCAAAATAAATATTATTTTGCGTAATCTATCATTAATTCACTGTCTATTTTAAAAACATTGCACGGTGAGGTGATACCCAACATCATATCGGTAACCTAACCTAGATCCGAAATAAAATTAATTATTTTTCAATTGATTAATTATTTAAATAAATTATCTAAGACTTAGTACGGAAAAATATTTGATTGATTAGTCGTAGTATCTTTTGTTGTTAGCTAAAATTTCCTTTTCGTTATACATCGTGGAACATGTATTTAAATTTTAATATGATAATCACTCAGGGAAGTGATCATATAAAAATTCAAATTATTTTCGTTTCTCCGCTCTGGTAATACAAATCCTCATCACTCATTGTCTTGAATTCTGGCAGAACGTAGAGAACGGAGTATTGACAGTAGGTTCTAAATTTTAAAGCGGTATTTGTTATACATATCGCAACCTAATACGAAACTCCAATTTTGATGTCAGCAGACACTTTGGCCCCAACAAAGACCAAACCACCAGGATTACACCACAGATAGTCCTTGGAAACTCTAAAAGATGACGCTAAAGAAACTATAATTGAATACTAAAATCAATGCGCCGATATACATATCAAATTTAAGTGATCATAATAACGTCATAATTTATATAAGCAATTCTAAATTTCTTCATATTACATAGTAATAGAGGAAATAATTTAATAAAAACTTTATTATACTCGTATACTAATTCAATTATTTCCAACAAAGTTTTTAATCACGCTTATAAACTGGTGTCATGTTGTCTTGGAAATATTAATTGCCATATTAAATTGCCTTCATATAATATTTTATCTTGAGGTCTCAAGTGGGATGGATGTGGCGTCTGAATAAATAAAGACGATTGCGGGTTCGATTCTCGATGTGAATTTACCTACTCGGGTAAACATGACGCATTGTTGAGTTTTGCCACTTAAGACGCAATGTCTCAAATTTTACTTTTGCCTTCTTAGTTTCTATAAAGGTTTTTAAAATATTTTCAGTCATTAATGAATCAATAATAATAATTTTCTCTGCAAGCACTAAAATCTCAACCGATCGACTATTTATTATTACAAACACTTATTTATATAATTTAAAATATAATGGACGCAAGTTCAGTTGTCAATTTGCTTTCATAGTGTTATGAGAATATTAAAAAAAATATGCTGTATTAAGCCGTACAGTGTTACATAAAATATTCTATATATATAATATTCTATATAATCTATTAATACTCGATACAAAATACACGTTAGTCTACAAATAGAGCTTTACGTCATATCCATAAAGGTAAAATATAAATATAATGTAGTTCTTTATAAAGCTAAATATTTAAATTACAAGATTCACAGCGACAAAGCTTTAAAGTAGTTTTGAAGTACTATACTTGAAATATAATATATTTCTAACTTCTCAATGTGCCAGTCACACGTGGCTATAAATCAAGGGCAGGGTTCGCTTATACTAAGACGTTTTGAAACACTGGACCAGTATTTGTATATTTATCTACCTTTAAATAGCTTCACTAAGCATACTTTCTATTTACCCTGATCTTGCATTCTGTTCTTTCCTCATCTCTTTCAAACGGAGATCATCAAATCCGAATCTTAGTTTTACTCATATTCAGGCTTAGACCATTATTTACACATCCAATCTATCTGCTAATGTAAGAAAATACATTTTACCATATCAGACGACAATACATTTGCTCATAGCATGACCCTATTGTACTTGACATGGCGATCAGGGTCACTAGAAAAATACTTAACCTATTCCTTTTAGTGTGTTTTTATAACCATTTGTTATTTTATGTATGAAATAATATTTGAGGCTCTTATGACTCAGTGGGACAGTATCTGGCTGCAAGCATATTGGTAGTGGGTTCCATTCACACATAGCGTAATGAGCATAATTTAATTATTTCTATTTCCGTGCTCTAGTGAACAAGATAAAGCGCGGCCTTGAGCTCAGCCACTCAACAGGCAATTTCTCAAATTCGGGCAGAATGTGAAGAACGGAATGTCTTGACACTAGGTTCTCTCTGACTACCCTCCTATGAGGAAAAGAGCATGACACTTGTTAGCCTACAATATATTGATTATACTAGAAATAATAATTTCAACATCTTCTAACCAGACGGGAAATCCCTTTCCTGTATACGGAATCTTTATCCACCAGTATTTACAAAACGCTATTCAAGTTTTTTCAATCAGTCAAAAAATTATTAAAAAAACTAGCTTCGCGCTTTATCCCGCATAGCAGGCAGAGAGAATCAAGTGTCACTTCGTTCCATTTATTTTACATTCAAGGAAAAAGTATATATTATGCGTATCTTTTTAAATAAACATAAAATAGATATATCACATAATTGCAAACAAATGAAGTTTTAAATTAATGTTTAAATATTCATAAGGCTGATTGAAACGCAAATGCAGCTGTTTCGCTAGTCCGTAATTAAAAATAAATATTGCTCAACGCGTTGTCTAATCGATTAACAACACCTTTGTTTGATGCTGAGCTGGAATTTTGCTTTTGGTATAAAATCGTATAACTTATAAAATATACAATGTACAGACAATATATATATCTAAATATAATACGAAAAAGTCAGTATAAAAACAATGCTAATAAGTACAGCTTGTTACTCTGAAGAAGAATATATATATATTTTTTTTAATCTATTTTCATTTAGGGTCTTTTTATGTAATAATACAAAAATGTCAGCCCCATCGTTCCCTAAAACAATCTTCAAACACACAAAAGAAGAATATTTAAAGGATAAAAGTATGTCAAAGTAATGGCATGGAGTTTAGTGCAGCTACCATTGTATTAAATAATAAAATTGTAATTCTTAACATTATTTTTAAAGTATTATTCACACATTTAGGAAATTAAAAACATATATTTAGAAAACGTGTAAAAATTTTAACGCAGCGGGATTTGAACCCGCGCCTGTTGCGTGTAGTGTATATTGAACCCACACAATACGATTGCAACCAGACACTTATCTCACTGCGCCACGATAGCCAGAAGCAAGAAGTTTAAAAAGTTTAAAATACAAAATATACATAAAAGATCAAATAGATACAAGCTACCTAAGCGTATATGTACAAAAAGCTTTCCGCTAACATTGTTCAGCGATGCTCACCTGTATTTCGTCTAACGAGAAAAAGTTTATTTGAATAACTATTTCGGATTTAAATAGCTCTTGTGGCCGTCGTATTGGTTTGTGTCTGATTAAACGCTATGATTGTGGCTTCGGCACTATGGCCGTCAATTTTGGTAGTTTCTTGTAGTTTAATGATTGGGCGACTATGGGAATACATAAGAGGAGACAAAGGTTATATGAGCTTTATAGTGAAAAAACATATTACCACAAATATTTATTTAATAAATATGTTAGGAATTATTCTAAATTGTTTAAAAAAGTATGTTCCATGACAAAATCTTTATATATTATAAACAAAATTGAAAATGAAATATCAAGAAATTGCATGTAAATTTAAAAAAATCTTTGCGGATATTCCAGTATCTACAACTAAATCACTTATATCTCCCACAACCGTCGCTGAATCATTACTTAAGGAGAGCGTATATAAATGTCAAGTAGATTTTAAATTTTAAGTAGTCAACACTAGAGAAATTGTTAAGACATTTAAGTCCCTAGGTATCAAGAAAACATCAGATCTATGGGATATTTCTTTTAAACTAACTACTTTTTATAATAGACGCTATTGTTTCTCACCTGACTTAATGAAATTTAGTAATGTCATACCCATATTTAAATCGGGTACATCCAATCCCAACAATCTTCGACCCATATCGGTGCTACCCTATAAGTGAAATTTTTGAAAATAATATCTTAAATTACATATTACTGCATTTTGATTTCAATAATCTTATGCATGACAAACAGTTTGGCTTCACTAAAGGTCACTCTACTCACTTTGGAGGAGCCGCAGAATGCCCTTGGCATGTTTTGTGACTTTTCTAAGGCATTGATTGCGTCCAGCACTCAACATTGGTCAGGAAACTACACCATTATGGTATAAGAGGACGTGCATACCACCTTGACCTCTTATTTAACTAACAGGATTCAGAGGATTGATGTAAATGGCAAGAAATCGCCTGGGTCAGTAGTCAGTGTGGGGGTCCCACAGGGGTCTATACTTGGGCCTTTCCTCTTTTTAATATATGTAAATTATTTACCATATTTTGTTGGAAGGAGCCATGAGATAGTATTGATTGCTGATGATACTTCATTGATTTCTAAAATACGGCAAAACGGAAAATAGTACATTGGATTAGTGCTAATCAACTACTATTAAATAGTAATAAAACTAAATGTATAATTTTGAAAACACAAAATACGAAAATTGTTAAAGCAGATGTACTCTTGGATGGTGAAGTCGTGGATCCTGTTGATTCTACGGTATTTCTTGGTATCACCATTAACTCTTAAATACAGTAGGGACCTCATATTCATGGATTGGCGAATAGACTTAGCTCAGCAGCCTTCGCGGTTAAAAAAAATAGAATAATAGATGTACATAATATTAACACTAGAAATAAAACTTACCTGGCCTGTAACTCGATTGCATCGAACCCGTGATTCTTTTATGGGACAATGTGGACGCTTTTACAATAGGATACTAGAAAAATGCTCTATATTTAAAACAAATGTGAAAAGACATTTGTGTGTTAAAGGTTATTACCAAATTAACGATTTTATAAATGATGGCACGCCTGGCACTAAAATTCAGCACGTAACTCCTTATTTTGAATAAACTTATTTGACTTGACTTATCGGTCCTATTCCCATTTAAAGAAATAATTATACTTAAATTATTATAATTTCCTGGCTCTGTTAGCCTAAGCACGGCGTTGTGTTCCGCCGCTCAAAACATACCATATCTGAAATTCGTTAGATGGTAAAGAGAGAACCTAATGTTATTACACTTCGTTCTACACTTTACTTTCAATCTAGATATAGTACGCGTTAAGATTGCGCCTTATTTAACAGAAATAAGAAATAAAAAAGTAGATATATAGTGTGATTTCCTATTTCTTGAATCTGCAAATTACAGAACCATTTGGATCTCAGGCCATCGAGGCGCAGTGAGACAGCGTGTAATTGCAATCGCGATTGCACGTCGTAACTTCACTCGGAGAAATGATTAACATTAAATTATTTTTATTTTTCCCTTGTGTAAGACAAAATGCGGCGTAGAGTTCCACCACTCACCACTCTACCTTGATATACGGGAAAAAGCGTGCAGCTGTCAAAAAAGGAAATGGTTGAAAATAAACTTTTGTACTTGCATGTGATAAAATGCTTTTTTAGATTTAACATATTTATATTGATTTAAAATATAACAGTGCTCTTAACAAAGACAAGTAAGAAAACAAACCCAAAAACAATCCTAGTGAACGTCGAGATATTATCAATACGTAGTTAGTTACACGCTGCAACGAACAACCATGTACAGAAAATACAATTCTATTTCAACAGCTGCTTATTATTTTTAAAAAACTATCCAGTGTCGTTTGAAATTTAATTTACATATAAAATGATATGAGAAATTTGTGAAAATATTTTTTTGTCACATATCTTCACATTATGGTGTAATTATGTAATAATAATGAAACTTGTGAAATAACACTCCACATCACGTGTTGAGTTGTGGAAGTCAATGCCGCACTTTGTTTTACCAACGCGGGAAAACAAAAAAAATTAAATCATTCCTTTGATTTGGGATCGAACCGTCACCACCCACCCCTACCCACCTCGTTTACAGTCACACACTGTCTCTTACATTCAGCATATATAATATTAAAATATAGATATTTTAACTTATACTTCTATTTTTAGTTACATTATGTTTAAAATATCAGCCAAGCCCAGCCTTTGAACAATACGTGCGCTCTATCGAGGCATGACGTAAAACGTCAATTTTTTATCTCGCCCGGTTTATGTCCGATAATAATGAAAGTTGTGAATCAAGTAAAATGAGAGCCTTTGATTACACTCGTTTTTACTTTTAGAGTATCCTCTAAAGATTTAAAACCTATTCATTAGAATGATAAATTTTGTGTGTGAAAATTTATAGGTACCTATGTATCTGTTATGTAAATATACGTATAAAGAACTTAGTGTTCAATCACGCTTCTTTTTTGACGATACTTTATGTGGTAGTGGAATTGTATGGGGTATTTTTTTTAATAAGAATAAAAACTATTTTTTGACAGAATACAGATCTTAAGCACATATTTAACTTGCCGTTTAAGCCTAAACTAAAAATTACTGAAATAGTAAAAAGTACCTATCTAAGCGTAAGGAACTATATAGTATGTACCTATATGTTGTAGCTAAGTGATAAATGCACATTTAGTAGAAAAAATACGCAACCAATATGCTTGTATAAATCTTAATCAGTTATTAGTTTAAAAAAAATGCATAACGAAGACGTCGGTCGATTTTCTTTGAAGCGACTGCTTCTAATTGCCCATAGCATCAGCCAAATCTACTTGATAATCTGTAATTTTATAGTCGACTAGTCAACCTGAATGGCCACTACAGTGTTATCCATGACATAAAACTTATTAACGGTCCTATAATATAATAAAGGTTAGTGGACCGATTCGGTTTTTACAACGTCATCAAAATGCGTAATGAATATGAGCTTATAATGAAAATTGGGACAAAGTGTCTGGTAAGATAAAGTGGGGCGTTGCTTTTAGTCATTCAACGTGCGTCTTTCACGTGACGCGCGTTCTTAAGTACCTTTAATTTCAACAGGAAGTGGAAAACAGAGTGTCCTAACACTAGTGTATTTGATAGATGCGTGATAAAACCGATTTAGACGTAAATTTAATACATTTACAAAACTAATAAGTGTACCTTACTCTATCCTTGTCTTTGTAGCGGAGAAAACATTCGCCCAACATCAAACGTCAAAGTGCATTATAACATTATAATGCGTCACTTTTGAGGTGAACCTTATTCAGTCCGTTGTAGAAACAGTGTTATGTGGTGTAATATAAAGGCGCACATTGTGTAATAATAATTAATTGTGTTCAAACGCAATAAAAAAAAATATTTTGATCCTTTTATATCTCTAACAGAATGAGATAATATTATTTGTATAAAAAAATAGTAAATTTTAATATATATTCTGTTTTTTCACTTGAGTCTGATTTGACAAACCAAGCACTATGAATATATAATATCCAAAATATACTTTACAACCAAACAACGATGAAGAATATACGACGATTGAAATATAAAATAAAATAAACATTACATATCCATAGGCACTTAATTTATGAATATTATACTTAAAATAGATACCTTATGTCAAATTATTTTTGATACATTAAAATAAAACAATCTTTCACAGATAAAAAATGTAATTGTATATTTTTGACACTTTCAAGTCACGTTAAAACAGCTTGTTTAGCGAGTCACGCTAAGTAGACATGACATTGTGCTAAACGATCCTAAACGTCATCGCTTAACGAAGCTTCTTTAAGCTGATATATATACTATCCTCCTTTTTACTCCAAATATTTGTTAAAAGATTTAAACAATATTGATGGTATATATTTTTTTAATGACCTGTACAATATAAAATATTATTTTACATTTTGTAATTTTAAAATCTGTTTATTTTTTTTTAGCTTTTTCCCGCATAGCAGTGGTAGTCAGTGTTAATCTAGTCAAAACAATGTTTTCTTCACTTTCGCCCAAATTCGTGACATTGCCTGTAAAAATGCCTTGCCAAATAAGGTACCTTTTTTAGTATTAACGAATATGTAGAAAGTATTATAAAAAACTTTTAAAAGTATACGTTTATAATTTTTAATATTTATTAGGCTACAATTCTTCAATATGTGTTGGCTTGTGGTGTATAAAAATCATACTACGACTATTTATGCGTTTTATAACACTTTAATTTTTTTAGCTTCACCCTTCAAGAGTGTAAAGACACTCCGTTCTCCACTTTCCATCCGAATCCGAGACATTGTGTTAAATAGCGGAACTCAACGCCGTGATTTGCCTTATCACTAAAGCCGGAAAATAAAAATAATTTTAATATTATATCATTCCCCGGAGTGGAAATCGAGCCCACAACTGTATCGTTACTGTCAGTCGCCGTCACTGCGCCACGATAGCCTCTATATAAATTTCATTTGTTACTAAAGAATTAACAGAAAAATACTTAAAATACGATTTCATATACATTTACCTACATATTTTTAAAATAGCTTGCATTATAGACAATGTTGCAGATATTGTAAAACACTGTTACGATAAGAAATATCATACGTTGAAATTCTTTCAATTTTAAAGATGTACTTGGTGGAAATTCCTACCGTATGTATACATATATATATATATATACTGTACGAGTATATCCCTATTATGTGTACCTTCTTTATTCGCACAAGAATGCAATGGAACTCATTTCCGGCGTCTGTATTTTCTCTCGTACAATTTGGGATCTTCAAATCGAGTGTCAATGAGTACCTTTTAGGCAAGCGTGTGTGATCGTAAGCCACGTATCTACATTCAAAAAAGCAATAGGAGAATACGTTTACTGAAATAATTCTTAAAATACTTAAAGATGAAATGGTGAATAAGGTTAAAAAATATTTTACTCTAAACAGCCACAACCGTAGCTTTGATACACACATAAAAAAAATCTTAATTTTTAATTATGTCGTTTTCGCCGTCAGGAAAGATAAATCACATGGTTAGGTTCCGCCACTCTACTCACAACGTCTCTAAAGTAAGCGGAAAGTGATGAACTTAGTGTATTATAAGGTGTTCTCTTAAAAAAATATAAAAATACATATGTTTAAGAATACTAGAGGTCCCGTCGTCGTTGGAAATACATGTTGCCTGAGCTGCCTTATTGGAATATTGGCTAGCAAATATTGGCTCTCGGCACTTTAAAATTTTGTCATATCACTTTTAAATAAACCAAATTTCGTACTATTCTATTTGCGTATCGTTTTTATGCGGCGCTGTGAGACAAAAAACGTTCCGTTACACGTAAGATATCCTACGCGAACGGAAAGAGGAGAATATAGTCACTAGACACTCCACCACAGCACACAAAATGATAACTGATTCAAAACAAAAGTATATACATTAAAAACTTAAAATAAAAAGTGAATGAGTTTACACACAATTTTCAAGGTGCTCTCTGACTACCCTTCTATGCGGGAAACAGCATGAAGCTGTAAAAAAACATAATAAAATTGTATTAGGAAAAATAAATAGATGCCACTAACTATTATATTCTGTATAAAAAAAGGTGAAAGACGGTAATTATATAAAATAACTTTCATTGAACTGGAAAAATATTCATAATATTAAATTTTATTTACAAAAATCAAATCCAACAACAATCCTTGTACAGCCTCGGAGTTATTACTTTATGTTTTCTGTTGAAAAGTATTAAATAAGTTCGCTCAAAGTGCGTCTGTGCTCTGCGAGCTAATGGACCTAGATAGCGGTCTATTGTATTTTAGTTAAGACTTGCTTTCCAGTATTATAACGGTTAGCTTCATTTTATATACGCTACGTTTAAAACTTTTAATTCCCTTGAATTAAGCGTTTCGTTTTGCGATATCGGTATTTATTATCATTGTTTAATTTAGGCATTCTTTATGGACAATTTAGTATATCTGATAATAATACAATTAGAGATACGGTATAATTACAATTAGAGAAAACGTTTAAAAATTAGAAAGCATGTGTACATTAATTGCCTAGCTTTTCACCGGTGTCCAAAAGGCGCAAGCTCTAATCTTGCTACGTGAAAATTTTTATACTTTAAATTTTCTATAAATATTATCCTTGTCCTAAGATCGTGAATATATACTTTAAAAATATTAAAATCTTAAGGAAAAAGTAATCTGGATACATAAACAAAAATAACTTATGTGCCATTTGTGAGATTTGAACTTACTGCCGCTGCGTTTAGTTTCATATATTTCATAATTCATTTGCACAACGAAGACGTCTACATATTCATTATACAAATTAGAAGCATTAGCATAGACGCATAGCAGGGTAGTCAAAGAGAATCAAGTGTTAAGACACTCTGTTCTCCACTTCCCGCCGTAAATAGTACCTTGCTTGTTAAGTGGCGATACTTTACACCACGCTTGTCTTAGGTATCAGAGCGGAGAAATGAAAATAATATAATATATAATAATCATTCCCCTAAGTGGGAATCGAGCCCACAACCGTCACGTTTACAGTCAGATGCTATCCAACTACACCACGACGGCCACATTGTAATATGAAGAAATTCATCACTAGATGAAGAAAATAAAAATAAAATATTCTATACATATTATATTGATTCGTAAGGTTTCAATTGAATTTTTTATATTAATTTACTTAAAGAATAAACTCAAATCAAATTTGTTCCTCGAAAAAGAAGAGGAAAATTAAGCTGAAACCTTGTTCTTTCAAATTACTTAAAGATTATATTCGACAAGTAATTACAGTCAAAGAAAGCCTACAATCTTATCTGATATAAAAAAAATGAAATGATTAAACAATAAATAAATTGAGGTCATTGTGGCGCAATGGCAGAGTGTTTGTAACTGTATACGCGATAACTGTGGGTTCGATCCTCACTCGGGGGAGTAATTATATTTAAAATATATTCATTACCCCGCTCTGGTAAATAGCGGATGCGTAATACAAAGCGTGGCGTTGAGTTACACAATAAGCAAAGTCTCAAATTTCAGCTGGAAATTATAGTGGGTTATTTAGTGGGTGTGTTTTTTCTACTCCGTTATGCGAGTCAAGGTCTAAAGCTTTAAAAATATTAATAAATTATATAATATTGATCTCAAAGTCAAAGTCAAATAGTTTTATTTAAAATAAAAAGATACATGCTTCATTTTTTGAACTTCAAAATTCCGATCTACCATTGTTATGGGAGACATTACATACTTTTTATTATTGTCAAAACTGACGGCGGTTGGTGGTTTACTCTGTTAGGGAAACGCTTATTTTTAAAAAAATTGTGTTATTTACAAACTTTTTTTACAGCTTCACGCATTTCCTCATATAGTAGGGTAGTCAGAGAGAACCTTGTGTCAAGACACTCCCTTCTCCACTTTCTGCCTGAAACTCAAACGTTGCGTGTTGAGTGGAGGAACTCAGCGCCGCGTTTTGTCTTGTCACCAGAGCGGAGAAATAAAAATAATTTAAATATGATCGCTTTCCCGAGTGGTAATCGAGCCCACGACCAATCATGTTTAAAGTCAGACGCTTCTCCACTGCGCCATGACGGCCCATTGATGATCCATCATTCACAAACTTATTGTTAGAATAAGAAAAATATTATAAAAATGGATTTTAGCGGTGTCTGAGGCGCAAGCTGTAATTGTTAATCAAACTGTTCCAAATAAATTTCCCTTACCGTTGTTAAGCTACAAATTATAATTTCTAACTTAACATAACTTCAAAATTATAGCCCGTCACGAATGATTTGCATAAAAATGAAATTTCTTAAATATGAGAAATGACTTGCAATATCCACTCGGTATAATGATTATATTGAAATTATTTTCATTGCCCTGCTGTGTGAAATCCATGCAAGGCGTTGAGTCCCACTATGTATGTATAATTAATGTTTTCAAATTGTGCAGAAGAACGGAGTCTTAATACTTAATATAAGTTCTCTCTGTACCCTATTTTAATCAGGAAATGCGTGCCACGAATAATTTACGTAAAAATTCTGAAATAAATGAAATGTCTGAAATATATAATGAATGTTATGTGATGATTTTTTTTATATTGTAGTATAGAGGCGTAGTAAGGGCTAAGCTTACTGCCATTTATATAACCCTATTAAGCGGTAGCCGTATTTCCGACAGCATGATTGATGTGAGAGCGCCACTGCGAAAGTACAAGTATTTATGGCCGTTACATGTGATGGGCAAGGATTAAAAATTTAATATTATAAATGTAATACTGCAGACTTTCATTATCTTTTTTAAAATAAACAAATTTAAAATAAAACTATTTTATCAGATTACAGGAAATATATTTTAGAAGAGATCCCGTTGCAAATACTTTAGTATCAGCAGTCCGAGGTCGCAGTAAGACTGAAAAAAATTATTCGAAATTCAAAATTCATCCTATTAAAATAGGTTCATTTAAAATGTAAAAAAATTTTAAAATCCAAAGATTGTTACACATTTTTAGAAAATATTGAACTATAAAATGTAAGGGTTATTTGTCCACGCGCTCTGCCCGCTATGCCATACGCTTAGACATAGGTCAGAGCGCTTTCATTTTAGATCTCATTTCCACGATGCGTAAGTTCGAATACTGCTACGTTCAAATTTTTAAATGTTTTCTAAGTATGTTCTTTATATTCTAAGTGTATAAGTAAAACTTTAAAAATACCAACGATTGTGGCTTATTATTTAAAGAAGTTTCGTTTTTTCACAGTCCTGATTTAAGTCGGTTTTACAACCATTTAAAATTTATATAAATTGATGCGTGATTATTAAAAAGTAGCTGTAAATAATAGGCATAATGTGAAAAAATAATACGTATATAATTACACGCCTTTGCCGTTTAACGTTTAAGAGGAAGGGTGGAAGGATAGAACGATAGCAGCTGGCGCTGACGTGCGATATTTTGAAGAGGATATTCACTTCGCACCGAGCTCGCTGGAGTTTCCCAAAATTTATCCATTTTATTTTAGATTTCATTTAAAAGTTCTTGCGTAACGTAACTATGTAACTATGTAACTGAATTCTCCTTCTTAAACACATTTATATTGTTAGTATTCTTGACGAAAAATTTTAATAGAAGTAAATTGCTAAAAAAAATATATTACATATAAAGTATTAAATGTACTACGGACATTAGCACAGTGCTTTGGCATCTATTATTATTAGCTACATGCTTTTTCCCGCATAGCAGGATAGTCAGTGAGAACCTAATGGCAAAACACGTTGAGATGCAGTGCCCGCCACTTAACATGCAATGTCTAAAATACGAGTGGAAAGTGGAGAACGGAATGGTATACTAGGTTCTCTCCGTCTACTCTGCTACACGGGAAAAAGCGTAAAGCGTGAAGCCTTTATTAAAAAACTGAACTGGAGAACATTTATAATATAAAATCTTTACTGTAGAAAAAAAAATCTTTACTATGTAGTATACGTGTTACGTAAAAGCCTGTCTGAAAATCCACATGGCAAAAAGTGGAGAGTGTCTCGGCACTAGATTTTCTCTGACTACTTAAGCTAATATTATACGTAATAATGAGAAAATTTAAAAACCAGAAAATTTTCCTCATTATATATATAAATTTCGTTTCAATATATAATATATAATTCCTCATTATATAATAAATAAAAATGTCGAATGGTCATTTATAAGAAATGCCGTAGCTATTTAGCTACCTCTTAAAACGAACCAGACAACCGTGAGAGATGCTTCACAGCAAAATATTTGCGTCTTTCAGTTTAGTGCGGTTGGTCGAAATGCGAAACTCAAATGTTTTTAACAAGACAGGTCTTTGCAAGGTTCGCTTATTTCATATTTACGAGGGAAAATAGAATAAATGTAAAGATTATTTTATATGTTAAACATGATATAGTGATTAAGAAATCAGATATACCTATTATAGTAAAGGCTACACTTAATTTTGCTTGCTATCTTAAGTCAATATTTTTTTACCCTTGTTATTTTTCTTGCGATGAAGAATCAATGTTAACCTTGATTATTAGTATCGTGTCTTTTCAATTGTCTTTTCAAGTAGAATCTTTTCAAATTTGGCTACTTCTCTAGAGGATCTCGGACAGTAGGGGCGAGGGTTAAATGCGCACGTTTTAAAGGGGCAATGCGTGCATTGTAATGGAGCCACTCAGATATTCACTTCAGTCGCAAATCCCAGACACTGTTGAGCTATAGCGAGCACAATCAATTGATGGAATACTCAAAAGTCTTTTATTTTCCATTTTAATTTAACGAAATCGGAATTAAAGTGGATCTAATAAAATAACCAAAATGTAATATAGATAATTGTCAAGTAGATTAGTAACATCTAAGAAATTACACACGAATAAAAAAATCCTCATTGCTACTATTATGCGGAAAAAAGCTTGAAAATGAATAATAACTATTACATTTTCATTCATTAATATATAGAAAATGTTAAATGTAAAATTGGAATTAATCATTACTTAAAAATTGACATTTAAAGTTAAGTTAAGTTTAAAAATTGTTTATTTACACGCATTTTCAACTAAAAATATAGATTTACGCGTTTCTTCGCCAACCAGAGTAGGCAAAGAGAACTTTCCACCTGAATTTGAGACATTGTGTATTAAGTGGAGCAAATAAACACAGGGCATTGTGTTACCGGAGCGAATAAATTAAAATTATAATATGTATCTAATCGTTTCCTCGAATACTAATTGAACCCGCGACCATCGTTTCAGATGGTATCCTACTGCATCACGATGACCTCAATTAATACCTAAATTAATTATTATATTTACGACCCAAAATATCTAGGCTACCTATACTGGGGCTGGCTACATCAGACATTCCTTTGGGAAATCAACTAAAGCACTTTTGCACACAATGGTTTTCCCCATTAATCATATCAGCGTGTAAATGACTATATCATGCTATTATGAATCACGTGCCTACAAAGATAAGCCAAAGTAAACCCATTTACAAAAATGCCTCGTTTTTCTTGTTTTCATATAAATTTATACGAATTTATAGCCAAAATACAAAATTACACCCATTTATTACATTTATTGACAACCTGCTCTTATATGTTGTATTAAATGTTTACTGGAGTATTTTTGTCGCTCTTGTGTTATTTATACTCATTTATGGTCAATATCTGTATATATATATAAAAACATTTATGTTACAGGATTAGAAATATTGTATAGAAGGCTAAACTAACAGGTGTAAATTCAATTCGAAATTCGCCAGCATTTATTTAAAGCCGCCTGCGTTTTGTCAGCCAAGTTAACTGTTTACTCGCCTATAATTAAATCATTTTTATATATATTTACACGAATTTATATTCAAAATATAATATACTAAATAAATATAATTGTATAAACTAACACAGTATCAATGTAATAAATAATAAAAATAATATACTAATCAAACCTTGACGGTTCGAAGGGCGCCATGCGCCGCATCCTCAGTCCAGACCTTGACTCCGTCTTTCTCGTACTCCAGATTCCATCCATCCTCTGAAGCCAGAAGTTGCTTAAGGGTTTCGAAGTCGGAATCCTCAGCAACGCGTGCTTCACCACGCGCCCAACCCATTCGCGCGGCATCCCCCGCTGGCACAGTGAAACTGAGCCCCGCACAGTCGATTGTACAGTCCTCCCAATGGAAGTACGCAAGTACAAAGCTCCTCCTTATCCTAGATATACAAACTTTTGGGTGGGTTGTATGCACATGCGTGGAACGAGGCGGTTTTTTCGACCGAAATTATTGTTTATACGAACTGGAAATACAGAGTGCGGCTCGAAAGCTCGCTACAACTAAAGTGCCCTTTGTTAGGAAACCACGTTAACATATTTTTAATTATTTAACTGTTTATGTTTTTGGTAAGATATTCTTCTAATCGTTTGATAATTTTCGTTTCGTATTCATGTTTTAAAGTTAAATTGTTATTACATATTATTTAGCTTAGATTTTTCCCGTACAGCAGGGCTGATAGAACCTAGTGTCAAGACACTCCGTTTACCATATGCTATCCGAACGAAGACTGAGTGGCGCTTTGTTTTACCAGAGCGGAGATTATTAAAATAATTTAAATATAATCATTCCCCTCTAGTGAGGATCGAACATAGGTTTGGTGATAGCACCATGATGGATAAAATTAATATTTCACGTAGATAAATTAATATTGAAAGTTAATTTGAAGAAGTCGCATATTTTCAAATATAGTCAAACTTTCCACATTTAGAAAAGTATTTTACATACTTGTATTGTATGTATATTAAATATATAAGTACCCCTCGTACTGAGACAGTATCTAACTGTAAGTGCAATGGTTGTGGGTTCGATTTCCAGTCTGGGGAATACTTATATTTCAATCATTTTAATTTCACGTCCTCTCTGGTAAGATAAAGGGTGACGTTGAGTTTCTCTACACAAACATGCTTTGATTGTAGATTCTCACTTCCTACATGGGAAAAGAGCGACGCTTTTTTATATTATCAAAAATAATAATAAACAATACTTCTTTATTTAACTTAGGTTAAAACCTTGCAACTGTAGATAAGCTTCGATTATTAAGTCTAATCAAAGGTCAAACGTAGCTTAATAAACTTTTGTAGGTAATTTTGTAATATGACGCATGATTTAGAATCACACCAATTGTGTCTTGACACTACACGACACTCATTTTCTCTGACTATCCTACTATGCGGGAAAATGCGTGAAACTGAAGCTTATTCTCAGATTAATAATTTTCTGATATTATATATTTAGATATTTTCTTTTATACAGTTTTTTTTTTTCAAATATTTCATTCATCTTGAAGCCTACGCAGCTCTATGAGATAGCGTATGACTAAGTGCGATTGGTTACGGGTTCGATCTCTACTGAAAGAATTCGTTATATTTAGGTTCTATCATATAATTAATATAATATATAACAATAATTAAAATATTATATTTAGGTTCTAAAAAATAAACCTTAAATTCTGGTGGAAAGTGGAGAATGGAGTGTCTTGATACTAGGTTATCTTGGGCTCTCTGGCTATTTCCTTTATTTTTGAGCGAGTTTCGAGCCCACAACAGTCAGCCGTTATCACTCGATGTATTATTCTAAGTAGAATTAGAAATTAAACCAAAATGTACACATTATACTCTATACCAATGCATCATGAGGGTGTTCTAACGAAGCAAACAAATGAAGCAATTTATTCAAGAGGATAATGAATGGCTCGCCAAACATCATTAATAACAAAGTGTACCAAACTCACTATCCGTGATGGAAAGTCCACAGGCAAGTAATGGGTTGGTTTTTAAAGGAATCGATTAATATTTTTTTTAGCTTCACGCGTTTTCTCACATAGCAGGGAATTCAGAGTCAAGTGTCAAGACATTTCGTTCTCCGTTTTCCTCCTGAAATCGAAACATTATGTGTTGAGTGGCGAAAATCGACGCCTTGCTTTATCTTAAGTACTAGAGCAGAGAAATTAAAATATTATTATTTGATATTCAGGAATTTCGTATCTCAGATAATATTTGTACTTGACTTGATTTGTGTTAGACACAGTGCGACATTGCTTTCCGCCATCTAGAAAGCCTACATATATGACTCTGTATAAGCGTAAAGTGGACATAGGAGTGGTATGACATTATAAACTATTAATCGACGATTGAAGTAAGAAAAATTATAACATAGATTTTTTTTTCATTGGATACTGTCCCATGGCTGTTTGTAATATGAGTTTTAGAACTAAAAGATACACATTTAAATCCTACATATTACTGTCCGATCGATCGTTTGAAATATGAGTTTTAGAACTAAAAGATTTAAATCCTACACATGAACTTATTTATTCGAAATTTCTATTTTATATGAAACTATTTTATCCGGATCGCTTAATTTTGGTAATCGAATGCAATTTTAGAAAACCCGACGTTTCGAATACTACACTTTTTATATATCTGGGGATTAATCTTATAAGTTAGAATAGTTACATTAAAATGTGTAAAAATCTAGGAAACCAAAAGATTTTACTAAAAGAAACATCTATTTATATATATATATAACTATTCCGTTACTTACCGAAAGACCGACATACAACGAACCAGCCGAAACTACGGTGCTTCGTCGTCTTCTCGCCCATACAACGCCTACTGCTGGTCATAGGACTCCTCCAAGAATTACTACGCTTTACACTCAGAGAGAATTTCCTGTTTTATATTATTACCATAAATCGTACTTTTACCAGAAAATAAGATATTTCTCATGATACAGCCAAAATTACAGGAAATAGAAATAGTAATGATTGATGAAATAGAATATATATATATATATGAATATAATAGAATTGAATGATGAGGCCATTGTGGCGCAGTGTGCAAGCGTCTGACTGACGTGTTGGTTGTGTGTTCACTATCCTCTCATGATTATAATTAAAATTTTATTGCTGCTTTCTGGTGACATGACAAAGCACGTTGTTGAGTTCCGCCACTTATAACGCAATGTCTTAGATTCAGGCAGAAAGTAGAGAAAGGAGTATCTTGACACTAGGTTCTCTCTGCCTGCCCTACTATGTGGGAAGAATGCGTAAACCGTAAGTAAGTCTGTAAAAAATAGTAATAGCATAGCAAGAGTCATAAAATCTAAGAAAACGAAGTAGCGTGCGACAACATGTAAAGTACATAATTAATCGCAGGCGTAACTGTAGCACAAAAGTTTTCCATTTCTATGGATTAAGCGTAATCTCACAAAGGCAAAGAGTGGTCGGGTCTGATTAATTACATTCCTAAAAGTCTCTGAGAGGCTGTTCTTTAATAAGAAATTCGTAAGATCAAGTGTGATACAATGAGCAGATGTCTAAATAGTTTTGCGCTTATTTAATTTACTATTGTTTTCTTTTTTCATAAAATTTAAAATTAATTTGACTTTAACAAGTTTACATTTTTTTAAGAAAACATTAAAATTGGGACGCAGTGGTGGGATTCGAATCCGTAGAAACGGCTGCATTTAATGATTATTTTATGTTCTAAGTGTGTGTGTAACTAACTTTTGGTGTATTTCATTTTCTAAGTGTGTAAATAATACTTAAAATTGTAAATAATATAAGTTCTATTTAGCTTAATTTTTTAAGCTAATATAGTTATTATAACAATATTTGTCTATATTCAATGAGCTTTTGGCAAAGTTGACATGAATACACGAAAGAGATAGATGGTTCAAATCTCAGTAGAAAGTATGTATTATTAAACATAACTTGTAATAAGCGTATAAGAATCACGACGCAAACGGATGAAGTACGCATGGCTTGACGGTGAGAGTGCCTGGACGGTTTTCAAGAGGCGCGGTTTCGAAACCAGCTACTTAAAATTTTTATTTGTTTTCTAAAAATGACTTTTTTATACGTTTTCTAAAAAAGATCGTAATACTAGGTTCTCTTTACTCACTTCGCAAAACGCTGAAGGAAATACGATTTTTCATATCTAGGAAGCAGTTTCCTGTCATGGAACGACCCATTGTGGCGTGGCACAGTGTCTTACTGTAAGGGGGATAGCTGTGCATTCTAATCTCCTTTGGAAGAATAATTATATTTTAATTCCACGCTCTGATAACAAACTTCTCACGCGAACCCACCACTTGCTGAGTTGACTCAGCTTTTTTCCCTTATAGCATGGTAAGCAGATAGAACACAGTGGAACCTAGTATCAAGAAACTCAGTCTCCACTTTCCGTCTAAATTCGAGTGAAAATTGGAATGGAAGGTGGAGAACAGCGTATTTTACCAAAAGGTTTTCTTTGTCTAAAAAAATCGATTATACTTACTTAACTAAATAAATTTTATATCACACTTAAAAAAATATTTCATATTTCTAGTGATACATATACTTACATAGAATCTAAAACCACGCGAACAAAATTGCAGACAAAGTACAAGTTGCTATAAAATATTTACTAGCTACAGTCTAGATTATTTTACACGCTATGTTTAATCCTGGGAAAGCCGCGGCATTTAGAAACTATCTCTTTATAGTAAATTCCGTTAGTATATCGCTCTAATACTACGACAATTATGTATACATTATGTGTTAAGCTTTAATGGATTAAATATTTCACAAAGAATATCTGTTAAACATTTTTAGAAAAGGTTTAAAACATTTGAACGCAGCTATATAACCGCTAAGCCATGCGTTGTATATCCGGCGTTCTACGTTGAAATTCTTATACATTTGTTCAAATATTTTTACACTTTAAACAAATTTTTTATATAATATATGTCAATCAAATATTTCTATTTTATTATTCCTAGTCATTGTGTCGGGCAGGCAAAACGGAGTAAGACAGCGACTGTATTGGCGGTGGTTGTGGTACCCCACTTGGGAGAATGCTTATACTTAAATTATTTTAATTTCCCTACTATGTTAAGACGTTGAGTGACTTCACTCACAATATCTCGAATTCGAGCGGAAAGCGGGACAATGGAATGTGTCTATGGGCAGTCCATGTACCTGTTTTTTTTTCTGTATTCAATTTTTGTTGGTATACGTCTTTGCGTCATAGGAAATGATATAAAAGAAAAAATATATGAATACAATTAAATAAATAAAACATTAAACAAATTAAGAAACAATTGGTAATATATATTTTTTATAGCATGTCATGAAAATTATTTCAGTTACTTAAACATGATATTTATAGCGTCTTTTGCAAATTTACAGAAGTTATTGAAAATAAACTTAATGTAGCTTCACACCTATTTCCGCATAGCAGGATAGGCAGAGACAACGTGGAGTCAAGACACTACGTTCTCCGTTTTGCCGCTTGAATTCGAGGCATTGCGTGTAGAGTGGTGGAGCAGAACAATGAAAATAATTAAAAAGAAACCTTTTCCGCAATGGCTGAAAAAAGACTCACTATTTCAAAGGAAATGGCATTCAAACATATATTACTTAGTTCATATACTGTATATTTAAAAAGTCAAAAACATAATGAAAAAAATAATTACATTACAAACGCTATTTCATAACACAATTGTTAAATCTGGTTATTTTTTTATTATACAATATATTAAGAAGAGCTTTTTAATAATTTGATTGATCTTTGACTTTACGCCTCTCCTTGAATGACACCTTATCTCCTAAAACTCTTAGTTCTTAGCAAGAACTGATATCGGGCAAGGCACTTTGACAGTGGTTTTTCCAACCGTACCAGGCATTAAAGCCGTGCCGCTTAAAAATCTTCTTAGCGCACGTCGCAGCTTTTGTTATGTCATCAGTTAAAAGTTCTGTAAAGAATAATAATTGTTTAATAGTAATTGTAATGACTCTGGCCATATTATTACTGATTACCACCCGTGTATATATAATATCAAATATTTATATTTAAGGCTAATTCAAATCTTTACCCTAATGACAGACTATAGCCTTCCTTGTCGTAATATTTAGAGGCAATTTGATTCGCAGTGTGACAGCGTCTGATAAATATGCGATGGTTGTGGGTTCCATTCCCACTCGGGGGGATGACTATATTTAAATTATTTTAATTTCTCCGCTCTGGTTGCAAAACAAAGCGCGGCGTTGAGTTCTACCACTTAATACGCAATGTTTCGATTTCAGGTGGAAATTTGAGAACGGAGTCATCATAAATAAGGACCATCTTTTATCTGGGACGCGCGTTATAACACTTTTAGAGTAAAAAGTATATCTTATGGAGGCCAGTGTATGTTATTTGCACTTCGTGTTTCCACTCCATTTGGAATTTCCCGCCTATTTGGTAACTTTCGCTATGCCTGGGAATAACTCACAAAGCTGTTCCAAAAAATACATACTAAGATTTTAGTAGAAAAGTGCCCTTAATGAGCATGACAAGTAACATTGAAAAAGCGTTTGAACGAGTGTTAGAAACAAATAAAATAAAATGTTAAGTGCAGTCCACGTTTGCAGTTCCATCGATTCGTAAATCGAAACAAACAAAATTAGGCGTGAAATAAGTTCATCTATAATATTATATTAAATGATAAGTTGCATTTCCATTAAAATATTAGTTACACAAATATTTATATAAATGTATGTAGGTATATCACAGTCACCTATTTTATAACGTTAAGAATCCTATAGGATCATTTTATATAAGAATCATTCTTATATCTTATATTCTATAAGAATCATTTTATAGGGAGAGTATTAGAAGTGTGATGAAGGAAAATATCATACAACGTAATATTTATCACCCATGTCTTACAGACCGATTTGCCTAAAAACTACTAGGATGATGAGAAAGTACTTATTATTAATACGTACGTAATATTTTATAGGTCAAAAGGTTTTTCTTTTATTTATACCAATATACTATACAATAATAAATTCACAATTAACTATCAAAATAACAAAATAACAAAACACAGAGTAATTTAAAAGAAGCTAAGCACTACAACTTCATGGTCCACGAATTTTTTATGTTTTTTTTTTGTATAATTTACATTTCTAACGCATAGTATTTTATAACTTACCACCACAAGTGACATTACAGTCTTTGCCTGGAGAACTAGTCTTACTGCACCAATACTTGTCGTTGATTTGGAAGAGGCCGTAGTCGATGGAACCATTCTTATTAACTTTACTCACTTTACTTGTTATAAAACTACTTTCGTGTTCAACCAAGCATACCCCTAGAATAAAAAAAAAATAAAAAGAAGTTAGTTTCGGTTTTGAAGGTCCTCGTGGTGCAGTACTGAACATCAGCAGTATATTTAAATTATTTCATTTCACTTCTCTGGTAAGTCAAACCGCGGCGTAAAGTTCCGCCGCGCCATGTTTTTAAATTAAGCGAAAACAGGGGAATGGAGTGTCTTCATGCAAAATTTTAGCTATCCTGTTATGCAGGATATATTAAACATGGCACTAAATTTTATAGTACAAAACGAGTGCTTTTGATATATTTTTTAAACGATGACGTTATTTAAATTAATTTTATATTAATATCTATATCTTAATTGTTATATCATTAAAAAGAAATTTAGACAAATAGTAAATCAAACTGTGTAATAAAGTATTATTTTAAAATATTATATTTAAAAATTAAATTCAGAGTTCTTGTTTAGACTTTATTTTATAACTAAAACTGAAAAACATTTTTTTTTAATCAAATAAAAGAATATATATTTACAATCACGGAGCTTAGATTCTGGAAAGCCTTGCCTCCTAAGCTCTTGCACCAATCCACACTTCGTGAAAGTTTTCCCTTCGATTCCAGACCACAGTGCTACGGCGACGAGAAGTATGAAAAGTTTCATTTTAATTTGTTTTTATTATTACTTATTATAACTTTATTTATTATTATTTTACTATTATTATTAACTTTAACAACGTTCCACGACAAGTGTTGTATTTATTCTGAAAAATCACATCACGGTACATTTTTATATGCGAGGAACGCACTTGAACGTCTTTGTACACAGGCAAAGGGGATTTTTTTCTTATCAATAAATTAATAAATTGTACTTTACATCTTTGTTTTGTTTCATTTAATTAATTGCATAATTTGATAAAAGAGGTCAAGAGGCATGTAGCAGATAAATATCTGCTTGATTACTGTATTTTTTCTTTTTTCTTTCAGCTTCATACTCTTTCCCGCATAGAAGGGTAGGCAAAGAGAATCTAGTAATGATACTCCATCAGGGATATGAGAATAATTTGAGTATAATCATATCCTCGAGTGGGGATCGAACCCACAACCATCGCGTTTACAGGCAAATGCTCTCTTCCTATTATTTATAAATAATGGGTGGATTTATAAATAATGGGTGGACACAAATGATGGTGGACAGATACAGAGTATGTTTTATTTTTAAAATTCACTTTCTTTATTAATGTGGAAAAAGAGAATAAATGTTAAGACACTCCCCTCTTCATGTTTCTCTCTTTGTTCTATTTTTAAAAACACTGTATACCGCCGCACTATATACGTAAAGCTAAAATGCTGTACCCTTTTTTATAAAAATTACGCGAATGGAAGTATGAAGAAATTTAGCACGGTTATTATTTACATAGAAAAGAAGTGCAGAATGCTAATATGTTTTTATAACTATACATAAAAAATATATTGAGTTAATAAAATATATACCATATATTATATTATTGGTTTAAAGTGACATACACGTTGAAAAGGTTTTATGCGTCAACGGGGACACGAGTGTAATTGGGACACGTACATCTTTTCATATTTTGTACCATGGTCTATACCATGTACCATCCAATTATGTACTATATTATTATGTAAAGGATCGTTAAAGACTATATATTCATATATATGGATATTCATCCATCCATTCAATATGTTTATAAAATGAAATTTGGTTTTATATTCAAACTTGAAATGAATTCGAACCTGCACTTCTTGAAAACCATCCAAGTGCTCTAGCCAATTAAGCTTTAACTTATATGTCCTATATTGAAATTCTTATACGATTGATGCAAAATATTTTGTACAGCTTTTTAAAGTATTTTTTTATACTGTGTAAATAACACTTCACAGATATTTAAATGTATGAGGGAATGTAAAGAGAATTCTTCATTTTAATGTGCCATATAAAATATATTATTATGGACTAGTGTCTCCGTTGACGCGTTAGCTGGGCAACGAATATGTCACTTACAAAAGTATGTCAAACATTTTTTTATAATATTGCTTTAAAAACACATTAAATGCATAAAATTAATATTACAAAAATGGCGCAGCGGAACAGCGTCTGTCTTTAAGCGCGATGGTTGTGGGTTCGATTCCCACTCGGAGGAATGATTATATTTAAAATATTTTTACTTCTCCGCTCTGGTGCCTAAGACAAAGCGTCGCGTTCAGTACCGCCACTCAACACGCAGTGCCTCAATTTCGGGCGAAAAGTAGAGAACTGAGTGCTTTGACACTCGGTTCTCTATGACTACACTGCTATGCGGGAAAATCGTAAAACTGTAAAAAAAATATTATACAATAATATACCATTTCAATATTTTACATACACTTTTGTATAAAATAACACATAAAGTTAAGCAACTCAAGAATTATATGAAAATTTATTGATTGTGTGATGTGATTTAATATACTTCTTGTTTTTACAACAAATCTCACTCGCTTTCTCTTTTACTCTTATTCGACCATAAAAGAATTGGAAGAGAACTTAGTGTTAAGATAACTCATTCTGCGCTTTGAGTCCTAATGAAGAAGAAGGAAGAATTAGAAGGAATTACGCGTTGAGTTGCGGCAATCAACACCGCTACTTTTTTTACATACATGTGTAAAATAAAAAATAAATAGTGCAGTACCGTATAAGAAACATACCTAATACAAATGTACTCTTTCATTTCATATTAAAGATACTCTAATAGCTTTTTATGTATATGAGTCACGGGCCTTCCCTGGGCTGGAAGGAATTCGTATAGTTCCACTTACAATTTAACTTATCCTGCATAGTTTGTTTAGGACGTGAATAACCTTGTCTTAAAAGATTTTTAAGTACCTACACCTACCATTTACTGTGTGAATGTCTAAACTAAGTTTTTCCTGCTTTGCCAACTATACGAAACAATTGTATAAATTTTCGTATACGAAAATGCATTTTAGAAATGTTGCAGTGGGGTAAGGTCAGATAGACTCAAATATACGCGATTAACCTTTCTAAAATAATTTCATTTAAATTATATTAAAATTGCGATATCCAAAGATTATTATATCTTAAGTTAATGCATTTTTTATATGTACGATGTACTTCCTCATAAAGTCCTCCTGTACCTTACAGTTCAATTTCTCTGGTCAAAACTGTTAATATATGTGTTTAATAATTTGTTTAAATTTTAATATAAGTAAATATTTTAAATATAACAAAATTGAGTTATACCTCATCTCGAACAATATTGTAAAAAGTTTACTGTACCGATTTATTAATTCTCTTTCTTTGTGTTTCTGACTTCAGACTCGTTCGATAGCTATAAAAAATGTTTTGTTTATTGTACATATACTTATATAAGATTAGTACATATATATAGTATTGTTTTAAATAAAAATATATTTGAAAAAAGAATAAAATAAATCTTACGTCAATATTATATTGAAATATCTATTATAATCCATATAACAAATGCATTATCGATAAACGTACTTGATCTGTTACACAAATGTATTACGCAAAATTTATATTTATATCCTATGGCAATTTCTGTATTTTGCTGGATTTTGCAATTTTGTATATTTAGCGCCAGGGGCTTAAATAAAGAAAATTATTCATTCTAATATTGTTATCAACGTCACTTTCAGTAAGTAAGTTTTATTTTCTCATTTATGCAACATCAAATTACTCTTTTTTTTTAATAATAAATAATAAAATTCTATGAAATAATTAATTTATTTTCCATATAAACATGAATCTACTCGGGTTAATAAAACTAATATTAGTGAGTAACCCCAAAAAATATATAATTATTTGATTAGAATATAGAAAACATATATCAAATTTGAAATAGGCAATACTGTTTATTATGCCAACAGCTGTGTAGACACGTAATTGAGGAAGAGGCATGCAAACATTCGACACAATTCAATAGCCGTTGCGGCTAAAACAGGCGGTAAAGTCCCACATCCACAGACCGCATGTTATAGTGAATCATAGCATGTTTGTCTACATATTGTGTGCCATTGTTTTTTTTAAATTTAAAAGTGTATTAATATGTAACAAATCCTGACACCTTTGTTGAAAAATTACAAAATGATTCTTTATAAAAAAGATTTGAATTTGTGCCTCTTGGACACTAGCCATGCATGATATACGATTTTTATTCTGTTGTTAATAATTTATTTTAATTTTATTACAAAGCGGAGAATGGAGTGTCATGACACTAGGCTTTACGGGTTATACGGTATAAAGCATCAAGTCGAAAATATAATAATACTAGAAATGTATTTAAAATACACACTAGGAAGACTATATGTAAAATGAGTTTTTAACGTTGTTAAGTTTATCTAAAAGTATTCTTTATTTTATTCTACGTTCACTTTGTTATCTGTAAGTTTAAAGAGGCATTGTTACATAGGTCCTTGTACGTTGATATGTTTTGCGATGTACTAATAGAGAGAAAAGGAAAACCATGTTCTATTTTCTGTCCAGCGTTATTTTTGAAGTGCATTTTGGCAAATTATAAAATGTAACATTTCATTATTGCAGATTCTAATTTGTAAGCTTAATAAGCAGTCTTAGACAGAAAACAACTTAGCTGAATACTTATGTAACCTGTGTTTATAATATTCAAATTTTGAATGGCGATCTATTTCAGTTTCACTATTTTCACTCATAGTTCGAAGTCAGGGAGAACCTAGTGTCAAACCACTCCGTTCGTCAGTTTTAGCACGAAATCAGGCGGGACTCATTGCTGCGCTTACCAGAGCTGAGAATGGAAATATTTTAAATACAGTCATTCATGCGAGTTGAGATCGAACCCACGACCAATCGCGTACATAATCAGACACTAGTGCGCTAGGATGGCATCAACAATAACATATATGCCAAATAGAGTCTTTTGCTTTTAATTATAGCAATACTATGATAAGCAAAACAAATTAAATATTTACTACTACATAAGTTTTTAAATTTAAAATTGTAAAAATGTTGACTGAGCAGTCAACGTCACAAATTTTATGTGAAATTTGAATTTTTTTCATAAAATAAATGCTTTTCATATATATCTTGACACTTTTTGTAACATTGTAAACTAGTTTAAGTAATTTAGGATTAAAAAAAACAAGACGTACGTATTAAATGTGGCATTTAATGATTTATAAAAATATAACGCTACAAACACAGTACACAAAATATGTAGTACGTACCATTTTTATATGCAATGATATTACAATATTTACTTATTAATATAATTTACTTCTTATTATCTTATTTAATGTTTTATATATTTTTAGCGCCTATATATTAAATTAAGCATTACGAAGCATTTAGTAAAATCAATTTCTAATTATTAGTAAATCATTTCAAAAGTAGGTAGCTTCAACTAAAGATTTTGACATTATATATTTGTAAATTAAATATAGTGGGAGAGAACATTGACACTACGTTACAAATCACTACATCACTATGCCATTGTTATATTTATTGAGTAACTAACGTAGTTCTTTGTTGTATTCGTATTGCAATATTTTTCTTAATAATTACTTATCAATATTTATAATTAATACATACAGAGGAAATTAAAAAAATGTGAAATTTGCAACATGAGCACAATTCAAACCCGTCTAATAAGTTATACATGATGGATGAAGACCATTATTATTATATCATTTTTTATTTCTTATGCTCTTTAGTATATTAGTATAAACTAATAGAGGGATGTTATCATTTAAATATTAAAAAAATAAATAATTGAATATAAATATCGATAAAAAATAAGGACACATCTGAGATGTTATTTGTGAAATTAAATATTCATAATTTTCAAATACTAAATTTATAAATTCATAATTTGGTCATTGAATAATTTATACCAGTAAATTATTTATATTAAGTGAAACTAAGCGATGCTGTTAATATTTAATGAATCGTGAACAATAATCCTCTCACGCCTTACTATTTATTAAAGCAATATTTTTCATAATATATCTCAGTAACTAATGAATATTTCAGTATTTTAAGGATAGTTTAATTTACAAAATATCTCTATATATATTATTTTAATATATTACTTATCTTATTCTTTACTATTATCTATAAATTATTCTGGCACAACTATTCGTCATAGCTTAATGTCAAAATCATCTATATTTGACAGTTCGCACAATCGACAGATTGTGAAAAATCTCGCTGAATTTAAAATGTTATCTTTGTTCTTCTAAAGTTCAATTTCGCTTAGAATATTTAAATGTTTAAGTACAGATAATAGAACAGAAATTTATCAAGTTTGTGATTTATTCCGATTTCTGCTGTACATTTATTGACTTTTAAAATCAAGTTGGAACAAGTTAAATCGGCCGGTCTTTTTACAACTGACAATTAGATAAGCAATTAGACTTAACGAAAAGTCTAATTATTTATTTTTCTTGTAGTTTTACTAAGTTGTTTAATATTTTAAAATATTTCGTACACAATTTAACTTTATATTTAAAAAAATGTTAGTATGTGATAGCGGTGATACTAAATTAGATGCGGCTGTTAATGGATGGCTTAAACATGACAAGGTAAGGGGGGACATTAGTTAACTTATATTCTATAATAATTACTAAACACATTAGCACTACTATGTGGTAGAGTGTAATATTTATTTTTGTCACAAGACTGATAAAAATGGTATATAATTGGTAATTAATGAGTAATTTTTCCTATGAAATCTAGACTTAATATGCATCCTGTAAGTTTTCATGTATGAAAAAAATTAAATACTAAGAAACTATTCTCTATTTTTTTAATATACAAGTAAAAAAAATATAACAATAATAATTAACCAGTTTTATACAATTATATTCACAAGCTTAAATATGTACCAAAATTATCAATAATTAGTATTTATTCTTTTAAGTTATCTTTTTAAAAAAAAAAAATTATCACTCTGCCTATGACAAAACATGTAAAGTAGGTATTACAGAATATTGCATATGTCCAAGGTTATTCCACAGGCATAAGCTTGAAGGTCATAACAATGAAGTTGATTGATTTATAAATGGATGCATGATATACATAATTCTCACTACCACTCAAATTACATTACAGTAGATCTAATTATGTTTAAAACTTACATTGAATAAATAATATTTATAATGTAGGTTTACCTAATATGATACTAATATTTTATATCAACCTTTCAAAAATATTACAACTTCACACTCTTTCCTGCATAGCAGGTAAAATCACAAACAAATAATTTTATTTAAAATAAGAAGATACATGCTTAATTTTTGTCCACATCAAATAATTTACCACCGGTTCACTAAAGTTAATGCCTCAGACCTGAAAGAATCTGTGTAAGAAAGTCAGCAAAACTGTTTTTCCATTGATTATTTACATATCAATTAGTGACATGATACCTTTGCAATAGGCTGGAGCGAGCATTTCATTCCCAAGGTGTGCTATAATTTATAAAATCGTTAGTTAGGTAATAATCTTTAACACACAAATATATTTTCACAATTTTTTATATCTATAACTATACATCACCAATATTGGTAAAATCATTAATATTTTTCTTGACATACATTAAATTTTCAAATATATTTGAAGACATCTTTATTCCTTATTTCCTATCAATATATTTATTTCCTTATTTTTTTTATTTATGTTTATTGATTATAATTTTTTCTCTTGCTACACAGTTTGTAAAAATATAATCAATGCAAGTAGCAGTGCAATTGGAGATTATTGTTGGCTCTAGAAATAAATTAACTAGGTTATATTATTTAGTAAAGACCTGAGTCTAGTACAGGTGGCGGTGGAGTCTACTAAATTTATATTAAAATCACCACATAAAACTATAAATTTTACAAGTACTTGTTCTAAAGTATTCATATAACCCAGTGGGAGGTCTGTATACACTTACAATAATGAAATGTTCAAGCTCAGCACAGGACATTTCAATAGTCTGCTCACCAGAGAGGTTCCCAATATTTTTTATTCTTTTAATTTATAAGATTTATCCAAAATTATATATAAGTTATCTACTTCTTTGACAATTAGAGATGAAAGTGCCAATATAGCATCTTGTATGGAGGAGGGGGCTCCTAAAACCATATTGGGAAAGGGACAAAATATAAACATTGTCAAAGTAGCCTATTAGCCGATTATTCATAAGTTTTTCTATTATCTTAAAAATTGGTGTTAGAACCGATATAGGCTTATAGTTGTTTACATTGGTTCTGTCTCCTCCCTTGAAAACAGGGGTCACTACAGATTACTTAAGTACTTTTGGGTATATCCAGTCAAACACTATTAAGCTCTGCCACAATAGCCATCCATGGTACTGGTATAAGGATAATATAACAAAGTCTAGGTCTAGTCTAGTTTTTGTTAAACTTTGAAATAATTTCAATATGTTTTTGTTTTTTTTATTTTAATGATTGAAAAAATTTTTTATTGCACAATACAAGCTTTATTATTAGACAAAATAATTATATTTTTTAATTATAGATATTGATAATATTACTTTGGAAATGTTTTGAGTTCATTACGCACTTACACACAACAAGTATGTCTTGTATAGATATTAGGGGACTTTTCACATATTACAAGCTGTAACCTGTGATTTTGTTTGCGTAGATGAAAAATAAAAAATCCCATTGGTCCCGTTCCTGGAAGAATTGCGGAAAAACCTTTATTAGTGCTGTACATTCTCCAACGAATTAACAAACTGACGATACGACAAATGGGATTTTCTTAGTGGTTAACGCGTAAACTTGTGTCTTCTGGATTGAATTGAACCAGGTTCCTTTCACCCCATAAGGAGACATTCCCAAGTAATGCCTCAACAGAAGACACAAGTTCTTACAGTACTCGTCGACGTTGACCCGATGAACATCTGCACGGCCGGTGTCTTCGCCATGTCCAAACTAACTGCCAGGCCCTCTTGCTTTTGATAGCAGCAGCCCAGCGTTGTTTTAGGTACACTAGAAGATTATCAGTTAAGCAACCATGGGGAAAGCCATATTGGCGGTCGTTGATCAACTGATGATCCCCTAGATAAACCAGGTTGATAGTCCGAATAATCGAGTGTCGACTATTTTAAAATGGCTCCAATACTTATTATAATAACTATACATTTTACATTTTTATAAATGTGTCATGGTATTTTGGCTTTATATTTACAACTTCTCTTAAATTCTTGTAGAATCCAGAAACTCGTCAAGAAGTGTTAGAGGATATAAAACAAGCAAGATGGGAGAAGTTAAAGAAGACAATGTTGAAACGTCAGAAATTCGGTACAGCTGGTCTACGCGGGCGCATGGGCGCTGGTTATATGTGCATAAATGACGTCGTTGTATTACAAACTGCTCAAGTTAGTGTGTTATTTTTTATTTACTCCCGAATATAGCGGAGTAGACAGAGAGAACCTAGTATATCGACACTCCGTTCACCACTACAAATATTGTGCATTCTTATCATTCCCCGAATGGGAATCGAACCCCAACCACCGCTTTTACATTCTGTCACTTTCTAAGTAGGAATTTCAATCATTCAAATGATTAATAATTTGTTTTAAGTAAATATTAGCAACCTGCACTTCTCTACATAAACTATATTACATAAATTTCATAATGAGTAATTGTCGTTTAAAGGGGTATAAAGTTTTGTTTCACATCTTATTATATAGATAATATATTTCAGGGTTTGTGCTCGTATGTACAAAAGACATGCAATCAAAAGCAACTTCAAAATGGCGTTGTTGTGGGCTATGACGGACGGTACAATAGTAAACGGTAAGTTTTTTTTTTTAATTTTATTTATCGTGTAGGCAAAGAGAACTTAGTGTTTACTCAATTTGTTCTTAATTTTCTCCTCTTTTGGAGATATAGCATGTTGGCGGAGCTTAGTACTGTACTATGTGTAACTAGACCGGAAATGAGGTTTATAAATACAAGCATTACCCCGGAAACGAACCGGAAATTACGAAATACAGTCACACAATTCTCAACTACGCTAAGATGGTGTCGTTATGATTATTCAATTGGAAAACATATTTTATCATAGCTTTACATAAAAACAATATTTTAGTTTTGCTAGTTGCCATATATCATATCTATATTTGGACGTTTTGTTTTTGAATGTGACCCTTGACTGTAATCATTTTAAACAATACTGCCGATAAAACTCGTATTCGGACAAGATTTTCATTCCGCCGATAATTAAATCCATTTTAAATTATAAAATCGTTGGTTTTCTTTATTTTCACTATTTTTTACCAAACTCTCGAATTTCTCGCTGGATATTTCCAGCACAACTACCATTTAGCCGGTGGTAACTTCCGGTAGGACTGACAATACTCACCTATATCTTGATTGTCGATTCGAAGTGCTTGTAATAATCTGCCTAATTAAATAAAGGATACTTTAATTTTGATTTTGAATTAGTCGAATAAATCGTGTAAACAAATGTTGGTGGATCAAATAAATAAAAAAAATACTTTAATGACCTATATTGACTTAAATTAAATGTATTATTTTGTGTTTATACTTTCAAAAATTCAAATCAAAAAATTTTTTATTCTTTATTCAAATCACAAACACTTTCCTATGGTATATTAACATAAGCTGTCAGTGTTGTCAGCCGTACCCTAAGCTTCCACCGGTTCGGAAGACAGACAAGAGCCACAGAGAAACTCAACAGTTGTTCTTTTCAAGTATAATTTTTCAATAACTTTATAATTATGACAGTCTCCCGAGAGAGAGCATCAACAGCATTTAATTTGACACATTAACATCTGTACAATATTTTATGAATGATTTATTAGCCTTTTGAAAGCTAAATATAATTGTTGTCTCCATATGAGCGTATAATGTAGAACGCTACCACCACCCTGTTACACCCTGCTACCAAGAGTGAAGGAAGTATGTAAAAACAAAAAAAAATATATATATATTTTATAAACTAGTATATATTTTATAAACTGGTATAAGTATAGACTGGCCTTCAAAGAACAAATCAACATTTTAATATTATCTTAATCTTATATGCTAAATATTTGCTTGGTCGATTTATATTAATAATGATAAAGGTCTCTTATTTATAATCGGCGCTCTTCAGCCGTCACGATGATGTAATCACTAAGGGGGTCAATAATGTGTTGATAACGAACTGCGATACACAATATTATATTTTATAGTTATAGAGAGTAGCCAGTTCGAATACCGGTCTAGGGTCATTTTTATTGATATATTTTTTAAAGGACATGATTTATTTTATGATGCCATCATGGCGCAGAGGGACGGCGTCTGACTGTAAACGCGATAGGTCGTGGGTTTGATTCCCATCTAGACAAAATATAATCGTATATTTAAATTATTACCATTTCTCGCCTCGTGTACGATAAAGCTGAAATAAAATCTTGAGTACAACTGAATATTGAGATTTTATAGGTTTCTAAATATATTGAATTGAATCTTCTAATTGTCAGGTTTGCAGAACTAACAGCTAAAATTTTTATATCCTCGTCTATTCCTGTCCATCTCTTCTCGTCAGTTTGTCCTACTCCATTAGTGTCCTTTGCTACCATTTTGTATGGGGCGGCCGCAGGAGTTATGGTGACAGCGTCCCATAACCCGAAGGACGACAATGGATACAAGGTGTATTGGTCAAACGGATCTCAGGTCATATCGCCTCACGATGATAACATTTTGGACGAAGTATGGAGCTGCTTGCAGTGAGTGCATAAATACGTATATCTTTTTATTATCATTTAATTCGTGGGAATGATGTTTGAATTATTTTCATATCTTCGCTCTGGTAAATGAATGTCACGAATTCGGGCGGAAAGTGAAGAACGGAGTGTCTTGACACTAGGTTCTGTCTGCTTTCTATGTTGGAAAAAGCGTGAAGCTGACAGATATACTGTAATACTACAGATATTTGATTCTACTCTTTTTTCCTTAGTATTTTTGCTTTTATTTTCAACTTTGTGTTAATATAAATTGTACTTAGAATTAAGGCTAGATGACACTTAGGCAAAGGTTTTGTCTGTTTCAGTTAATTTACTCATTTATTAAGCTCTTTGTTTTCACCGTTTTTATATATTTCTATTATTGTATCTATTTCATTGTTAAGTGACGCAACACAATGCCGCGTTCAGACTGGCAGGTCGTAATAGTGAAAATAATTGAGTAGGAATCGAACTTACAACCATTGCGTGTATAATATATATATAATTCTCACAGCGCCATTATAGCCTCTTTTTAACAAGATTTATTCAATATTTTGTATATTGTAATGAAATAAGTAGTATCTATATTTTTTGTTGAAAGTAATACGTATACTCGTAATTTAACAAATTATTGCCTAATTGGCACCTACTGTTCGTTCAATTCATATACTATTGAAATATTAAGGGGATATAATACTTTATCCAAGATCAGACGCGATGGTCGCGGGTTCAACCCCATTTGAGGACGATGAGAATTATGTGTATATACATAATTCTCATTACTCCGGTTTTGTGACGTCAGAAGTATGGCGGTGTAAAACGAAGTGTAAAACACTAAGTTCTCTTAAGAAGTAAAGTTAACAAAATTCCAGTATACCAGACGAACATTGGAACATAGAGTCGATTCGAACCCACGACCTAGTAAAGCTCTGCTCTGAGGAAGTCACCGCTGAGTATATGGACTATATAAAATCTATTTTACACGAGGAAGTTCTAGAAAATAATCGTAAAGCGCAAATTAATACAGTGTACAGCGCAATGCACGGTGTCGGCTACAAATGTATAGTGAAGGCGTTTGAAACTGCTAACCTGAAGGTAATTTCTTACTTGTTATTTTCTTTCAGCTTCCCGTTTTTTTCGCATAGTTCTTCACCGAAACAAAAATGAAGATATAATCAAATTATGATAATTTCACTGAGTGGGATCCGAACCCACAACCAAATTGCAATCACAGTCACACGCTGCGTCACTGCGCCACAAAGGCCGCTAAGTATATTTGGGCTGTAAATTATACTTTCGTATTTATTAAATAAAAACAAACGATAGTTTTTTTAAAATTTTCTTTGTTTCCTTTTTCCAGCCACCGCTAAGCGTAAAAGAACAACAAGATCCTCACCCCGATTTCCCAACAGTAAAATTCCCAAATCCAGAGGAGAAAGAGTGTTTGGATCTCAGTAAACAGTTGGCGGAACAAAATGGCGTCAAATTAGTCTTGGTTAACGACCCTGATGCAGATAGGCTGGCTGTAGCTGAATATAATCATCAGTGAGTATATTTTAAAGCATATTTCATTCACTTAGAGTGTAAAATACAAAATTCAAAATGTACACATGTCCGGATGTGATGGCAATACAATATTGCCATAGCATGCGACTGATGTCTTTGCTATGTGACGAGTATTACGAGAAATAATTTTAAGCGTATTTAAGCTAGGTTTCACCCTTTTTTTCCGCATAGCAGGGTAGTCAGAGAACCTAGTGTCAAGACACTCCGTTCTTGATAATACAATATAAACTTGTTAATTATATAAACTAAATAATATAAAAAATACTATTATTATTACTTCTGACTCCGTTGACATCTTTATATATAAAATTAATCTTCTAAGAGGTAACTTGCCGCAAGTACCTGTGGACGACCTAATCCACTGGCCTGCGAATAATGCTTGGCGTATTAAATGGGTTGAACTTTATAGCGAAAAACATGTTTCAAATAGCAGGGATTCGCGTGAATAGCATATTATGAAAGCCATAGTATTAAGCGGGATCGTATTAACGGGATTTTACTGTATAATGGTTCTAAACCAATTTTTTAAGCCAATTTCATCAAGAAATCGTGTACAAAGTTTCGTATATTTTTTTATAATATTTCTTCAAACCAATTTTAATTATTTTATTAAAATCCCAAGATCAAAATCATGGAAATCGTTCACGGGTAACGAGATGGGTTCGTTGCTGGGTTGGTGGGTTCTGTCCCAGTACTGCGCCCACAACGTGACAGACGGAGGACGTATATCTCCCTCGCCGAACTTCGTGAGCTCTAAGATGCTGCGCTCCATCGCCAAGGGGAAAGGGCAGCTGGTGGAGACCCTCACTGGGTTCAAGTGGATGGAGTAATATGGATTTATTTTTTTATTTCTGTGTGGACTAAAAAGAACCTGTTGTGAAGTGGCATATTGTTTTTATAGTTTTTTATTGAGACTATTTGGTGAATTCAGTCTGGTGGGAGTTTGAAAACGTCGCGTTTGGTTTTACTGAAAGGCGAAAGGATAAAGGTAACGTGTAGCATTTTTAGATATTCTCAATTATATATATGAACTGAAGATTTTAAAGATGGATAATTGTAAACTTTAAAACTCGCGGTAATTTTAGCTCATGCTCTTTTCAACATCAGTTAAAAAGTTAAAAAGAATTAATAAGCTAATAAAAAAAAATTTGTAAGTTAGTGTAATTTTTTATATATTTTGTTTTTTATAATTTATATATTATGCCCAGGTAATACAACACTGTTATTGCTACAACAAGGTAAAACGCCATTATTTGCGTTTGAAGAAGCGATAGGCTACATGTGCCACCACCGAGTACCGGACAAGGACGGGATATCCGCAGCTGTGCAGGTCAATCGCAATATCATGTATTCATCATCTATTAATTTACACAAAATGAAACAAACAATTAAATTATTTGCAGGGGAGTTTAAATCACTGTGAAAAAACATTGAACGCAGCGGGATTTGAAGCCGCGCCTCTTGAAAACCGTTCAAGCGTATAAGAATTTCGACGCAACAGGATGTAGAACGCATGGCTTAGCGGTCAGAGCGCTTGAACGGTTTTCAAGAGGCGCGGATTCAAATCCCGTTGGGTTCAAATTTTTATGCGTTTTCTAAATATGTATTTTTCAATTTCCTTAGTGTGGTCATAACACTTTAAAAAATGTTAACAAAATATACAATTATTTTTAATTTTCTTATCTGTTTGTCTGTGCGTTTGTGCACGCTAATCTCAAAATCGGCTTAGCCGATTTTTTTTATTTTATATTATTATTAAATGCAGTTTGACTACTGTATTTTGGTAAACTTTACTTAATAAAAAAGGTTGAGCAATTAAAATTATAAATTAAAAAACGAAATGGTTTAGTCGTGTAGTTTATGCAGGCGAAACCGTGAGCGGGTCGCTAGTTATAAAATATGTTTAACCTGATGAACATTTCAGGTCGCATCACTAGCGTCAAACTTGTACTCCAAAGGCTCGTCACTATTGCAGCAATTACAAAATCTGTATACAGAATACGGCTATCACGTTTCGTACAACGGCTATTTCACTTTCGACGATCCAGCGGTTATACCTAAGATTTTTAGTAGAATTAGAAATTATCATGAATCTAATGTTGTAAGTGTTTTCTTTTACATTTTTTAATTAGTTTATATAATAAAAATAATATTAAATAATGTACTGCTTCTAACTTAACCTATTGTTAGAGGTGTAACATTTTACTATCAAGTTAGTTGTAGTTATTATATATATATACTGACATTGTCTGACTGTAATCTTCATTGGTCGTGAATTTGATTTCCACTTGGTGGATTGATAATTTTTTTCGCTCTGGTGAACAAGAAAAAGCGCGGCGCTGAATTCCGTCACTCAACATATACACAATATCTCGAATTCGAGCGGTGCTTGGAGAACAGAGTGCAGAAAAAGCTTAAAGCAGTGTTTTATATAAATTATTTAATCAATATTTGTTTAAATTTATTTTTATTTACCATAATGATGAAAGTGTATATATATTTTAATGTTTTTTACAGTATCCGAAGGTAGTGGGTTCGACTAAAGTAATATCTGTGAACGACTTCACCGCAGGAGTTAGAGTACCAGAGGAGTCCACTAAAGATGCTCATTTAAGTAAGAACTCGCGAATGAACTGACTCAACCGTCATTTGACTGTAATACTAATAATGTGCGTTTGGTGCAGAGGTGGTGGGCACGGGCCTGGACGTGGAGTACACGAGCGGCGAGATGGTGGCCTTCGAGTGCGCATGCGCGTGCGCGGGAGCGGCGGGCGTCGTGCGCGTCGTGGCGCGCTCCAGCGGCACCGAGCCCAAGCTCAAGTACTACACGGAGCTGGCCTGCTGCGCGACCACCGCGGCGTGAGGGACATGCATTACCTTGCATTACCATTTTACAATTCATTACACACACTACCATATGTTGCTATGGAAACGCGTCTCTAACGTCAAAGTTAACGAGGCTTTTAGTAAACAATATACATATTTTTTTCTTTCAGGGAACAAGAAGCGAAGAAAGTCGAGCTGGAGAAAATGGTTAAAGAATTCATCGAGGAATTACTTCAACCTAAACTAAATGGTCTTATTGGCTGAAACTTAAACCTGACAAACGTCCAATAATTTAATCCCCTTTTAGAAAATATGTATAGAAACCTAAGATAATCACTATTATTAAGAAAAATATAGAAAATGGCTATTATTTTTAAATGAATGACTAATCAATTCGGTTCAGTAGAAACGTGTTTATTTGCTTATATTGGTTGTGGGTTCAACGGTTCCATGTTTCGTTCGTAACACAAACTTATTATAGTGTTATCTTCCGTTATCAAAAATAACATTTTAATATATATAGTATATATTTTACACTCAACACTTTCTCGCACAGCAGGGTAGTAGTTCTCCATTTTTTGAATTTGAGTGCGTGTCGAGTAACGGAACTCAACTCCGCGCATCGTTCTATTATTTAAATATAATCATACCGCTATATAAATTGCAACGCTGTTCAAAAGCAAAGGGGGTTTAATGTGTATTTGAATAAACATTAAATAATAATCTCATAATTTAATATTTTATTTCAAACCTTTCAATTTAAATGGTAAAAAAGCAGCTGAACTATGCGTTTTCTTCGGATTCCTCCAATTTTTGTTTTTCCCGCTCCTTTATACTTTGCTCGATCAAGTTGTCTAATTCTGGACTCAGTAACACAGACAGTCCGGCCGTTACTGGTACCTTTAATTTATTTATTGACTTAAAAAACCGTATAGACACAGTAGTGGCTATAAACACGTTGGTTGTGGGTTAGATCCTCACTAGGAGGTATGATTATAATATGAATATAAACTATTTAAATTACCTTATTTTGGAAGAACTATCTTAGGGAACTCAACGCCGCGTTTAGTGTGTTTATAATAAATATATAGCATTTTTTTTATGAACAAATTGTTTTCGTTAAATTACTTCATAATTTTAAAAGGGGATGCTGACAAAAAAATCTATTCAATCATAAATAAGCATAGATTAATTAGCGAGAGCATTTTGACGGTTACCCAAGCGGTGCGGGTTCAAATCCTGCTACACCTCAAAATTATTAACGAAAATAAAATGTTTAATTAGTGTAAAATTATTAATATATAATTGTAGTCTGACTCTAAACGCAATAGTTGTGGTTTCGATTCCCACTCGAGGGAGTGATCTATTTATTTTCTCGCTCTGGTAAGACAAATCTCTCGGCGATGAGTTCCTCCAATCAACACGCTGACCCGAACTCGCGAGGAACGCTGAAAACGGAGTATCATGACACTAGACTCTCTGCAGTGTAAAGCTGTATAATGTATGAATATATACAATAATACCTCAGAGAATATGGGTTTCGCAGCATCCCATCTGTCCATGTGATTCTCGATTATCTTAAGACACGGCTGTGCCTTTGGTATAATTCTTGATATCATTCTAAAACAATGATATTTTATATTGTGAAATTACAATAATACTATTCAGCTTTACGATTCTTCCGTTATCAGAAAGAACGAAGTATCACAACACTCCGTTCTCTACTTTCCACCCAAAATTTAAAAATGGCGTGTTTAGTGGTGGAACTCAATGCCGCGCTTTGCGAGCTTCGCGGTCGGAGAAATGAAGATAACTTTATATATAATGAAGATAACTTTATAGACAATTCTACTAGCGTTAAAATGTCAGACATTGCCTGATCGCAACGATGGTATCAATAAGAACAAGTAGCCTTAACAAGACAAATTTTTTAGCATATATTTGAAAACTCATCGTTGTTAAATGAAAGTACTTTTAAGCGGATTAATCGCGTATAATATTGGTGTTGGAAAACACATTTTAGAACCTTACTTTGGAATAAAAGGTCTTATTATTATTATGTGCAATGATTGTAGGTTAGGTACAGATTTTTTCATTACCGTGGTCTAGACAGGCAAAGCTCTGCTATTCCATGTGAAAAAATATATAAAAACATATTTTCCTGCCTAGGGTTCAAAACACCGCGCTCTCCGCTTACAGCCAGAATTTAAGGCATAGCGTATTGAGTGGCGGAACTCAACGCTGCGCAATGTCTTACCAGAGCAGAGAAATGGAAATAATATAAATATAATCAATCCCATGAGTGTATCCACAAGCAATGAGGATTACAGTAGCGTGATTTGATACATAGATACAGGCATGTTTAAAAAAACAACCAACGCCGAAACCCCTTTTTTACCTAAAAAACAAAAGGAACTAACTCAAAAAGTGGCAAACAGATTGTATTAAGGAACTGGATCTGCAAGTCCGGTATGAAACACTTCTCGCGGTCCATGATGCTGACGGGAAGGTCGCCGCGGGACTTCTCCATCTCGCCTTGCTTGAAAAACTCCGTTAGAACTGACGCCTGAGCGGATGTTTTTGATTAGGAAACGTATAAAAATTGGAACGCAGCGGGATTTGAAGCGTTCAAGCGCTCGGACCGTAAAGCCATACGCCTACATCCGGCTATGTTTATATGTTATTACAACTTATTTTCGTTGTTAGCATCTCTGTAGAGAAACTTTTACAAATTTGTGCTACCCAAAAAAATATTATTTATAATTGCATGTGGGAATCACACATACAACTACTGTGTGCACAAAAGTCAGATGGTATAACACTAATAAAGAGCTCAATGTACCAGAAAAGAGAAGACACTCTTTAGCACTCCATTAGTGCCCATCGCATTGTAGAGATAATGGCTCGGAGCAGTGCCTGGGACTTGCGACACAAGTAGGCTAGTAGTGTACTCAAGTTCGTTCGTCTACTGGTGCACACACACCCAGAGTACTTAAGGACGCATCAATATTAGTGCACACACACACACAGAGTACTCAAGGATGCACCAGTGCTAGTGCACACAATTTTATGTTAATTAACTACTATAATTATATTCTTTTTCAATTTCCCTCGTAATAAGTATGCCGTTACATTATTTAACAAACACTTTACGTCGTTTAACACTTACTAAAAAGGAAACTTTAAAAAAAAAAAAAAAAAAAAAAAAAAAAAAAAAAAAAAAAAAAAAAAAAAAAAAAAAAAAAAAAAAAAAAAAAAAAAAAAAAAAAAAAAAAAAAAAAAAATGCACACACACACACAGAGTACTCAAGGATGCACCAGTGCTAGTGCACACAATTTTATGTTAATTAACTATTATAATTATATTCTTTTTCAATTTCCCTCGTAATAAGTATGCCGTTACATTATTTAACAAACACTTTACGTCGTTTAACACTTACTAAAAAGGAAACTTTAAACTCACTCTCACAAAATACACAAGAGAAATAGGCTACTAACAGCAGTTTTCTTAATACTGCCCCAGTCTTTAAGCTGGTCGCTGAGATCCGCCGCGTTCATTAACAGGCATTGTAGGGCGTTTGTGTGAACACGATTGCCTTTTTGGTAGTCGTATGATATCGCTTTATATTCGTTTAGGTTTCTATGGTTATATTATAGATTGTTATTTGATTATACCTTAATATATTATGATTATAATTATTTTATAAATATAATTTTAGGCGCTTATTTAAATTTAATGTCCATTGAATTGAATAAAACTTGGATGAACAAAGTGCGGCGTTAAGTTTTAGCATTGAAAAAGAATATTTCTAAAATTGGTTGACATATATAAAGAAAACAAGCTGCATATTTAAAAACGGTTAACTTAACACCGTGAGTTGGAAATCAATGCCTACTCGAGAAAATGGTTATATACTTATTGATTTCAACTTCACCACGCCTTTTCCCGCCTAACAGTCAGACAAAATCTAAAGAGTGTCTAGAAATACTCCGTTCTCCTCTTAAAATCGTAATATTAAATGTTGAGTGGCTTTGGCTAATCAGAGCGAAGAAACGAAGATAAGATGACCACTCTGGAATGTTATACATACATATTCCAGAGTGGCCATCGAGCTCACAATCAATTACATTAACAAATTTAAAATATTCTTTATAGGCAACTTAAAAGCACTTTCGATTCATCAATTAACATAACATGTCAGTATCGGCAGTGCTATCAGAAGCTACCACCGACTCGAAAGGCAGTTCTGCTGAGAAGCGCCAAAACCCAAGCACAGTGACTAAAGTCTCTATGTTTAAATTGACAAAAAAATAGATAAAAAAACAAAATCATGAAAATAACAAACTATACTTACTTAAAATAATTTGCCAGATCGGTCGCCAATATATAATCGCGTAGCAATATAATCGCTCTATCGTAATCTCTTCTCGGTAAGGATTCTAATATGTCACAGCCTTCAGTGTTCAACACACACATAGCTTGTGCCAAGTGATGACGCTCCATTACACTACCCTCGCTTGAATATAACGCTGCTAGAGTTGTTTCTATGCAAAATAGTATTATTTTAAAAACAATCCTGTCTCTCAACAGGCAACGTTTCGAATTCGGATGGAACGAATGAAGTGTAGAACAGAGTGTCTTGACACTAATTTCTGACTTACCATGCTGTAGGCTTAAGGCTCAGGGTATCTAGTCTGAGTGTTAAGGCCATCGCCTTAACAATGTTGTGAGTTCGATGCCCATTTGGAAAATTTAAATTAAAATTATTTTCATCTCCCCCCGCTCTGGTGAGACAAAGCGCGTTTAGTTCCGCTAATCGTCACGCAATGTGTCTTAAACGTAAATGATGTTTAAAATCAAAAAATATTATGACGAATATTTTTTATTTTACGGCTTGCTATCCATCTTAGTGGTAGTAATATAAACATTTGCTCACACCCACCCTCCCTAAACGGGAATACAACCACCATCATCTCAGGAACAGTCAGATACAGTGAGTATTTAAGACACATCTAACCTAAAACTACCATTAAAGGAGACAGAGGTGAGTTGAAACAATTTTATTACATACACCAAATAGAAGTCATAAATTGTATTATATTACGTACCGTGATAAAGCATCGACTAACAGACAGGACGTTTTAACTAAACGTATGATTTTTTAAGCGTGAAGATATAACTTTTTCTTTATGGCCTAATGATATACTATTAGCTAAGTAAATAACTATAGGTCTAATAGAAATAATCAACTTCTAAAGTAGTTGAAAGTACCGCAAAGTTTTTCTATCCGTAACATTAATTAAAATAACAATCAGATAAAAGAAAATGCTGAAAATTCTTGATATAAAATAGTTACTAACTTTCAGTGTTTTCTTAATTATTATAGTCAGTCTTTATCAATAAATATGTAATCAAATAATTTAGTTAAAACAATCATTTAAATGTCAAAAATAAAAATATAATGAGCATCAAAAATTCCCCACACTAGCAAACTTCGCGAGTCCATTTTTTACAATACAGACATTGCACCCATTTTGCTTTGGCTTCAAAAAACTTTGTCCTTGTTTCCTATTTGTATCTTGACAACCTTGGTTTCTTTAGTCTTAGTCTCTGGTTTTTGTGTCTTCAAAGTTAGGTTTTTTCACTTAGTCACTTTTCCTTTTTAGCCGTTCTACCTGTTGCGATTGCAGCTAGTTCATCCATTACGGGACTGCCGGTTAAGATAGTGGATTTTACTTTGCATCTATTTCTCTGATTTTATATCTTTTGTAAAGTCTTTGGAAAGGGTCTAAGAGTAGTGATGTCAGATTCGTCATCGTGCGGTATAATAAGAAAAAAAATTGCACGTTTGATATATTAAAACTTGTAGGTCGAGCGATACTTGACGTGAGCGTAGGTTGAGGTGGTCATAGAGAGTCCAAGAAGTAGTCGGCAGCAGCGCCGTTTAAAAGACAGTCTCAAAGTATTTTCTCCCCTCAAGCTGTATAAACAGGTTTTTCTGTATATGCAATTGTAGCAGCAGTCAACGTTTCGTTAGCTTAATAATCAGTTTTTTTAATATACTTGTAGACGGAAGTATGGTTTAGATTGTAACTCGAAGCCGCGTCACGGAGACTTTTCTGTCGCAAAGTTACTACTTCTGATGCGCGAACATATATTTATCTGCCAGTCTTTCTTTTATAATCAGTAGGCATGCTCGAATGAACTGTTTCAAATCCCCTCAGTCCCTTTACTCCCTACTTGTATATAACGCTACGAGAATAAAAAATATATTTAGAAAACGAATAAAAATTTGAACGTAGCAGGCGGGATTTGAACCCGCGGCCCTCGCGCCTTGCGCCTCGAGTCACCCGATGAAGAAATTGAATTCCGCAACATTTAAATTTTTATACGTTTTCTATATATACTTTTCACATCCTGAGTGTAAGAATAAAACACTTTAAAAATATTAAAATATCTACTATATTTGTTTTTTATTTTAACTAACTTTAAAAAAACTAATTTTTAAAGTTACAAACTTACGCCCTTGAATCTGAAAGCTATTCGTAGTACCACGGTGGTCCATATCGTGTACCAAGCCAGCTATTACATACATAAGAGCCTGTAAGTCGCTGAAATAAAAACAATACCAAAATATTCAAAATCAAAATATTATTTATTTAATCGAATCGTCGATTAATATAAAACGTCAGTACTGTCAGTTCAACTACACGTTGCCACTCGCGAGGGAGTTCTGCTGAGAAGAGTCTATTATGGTATATGGCGGCTTTAAGCTTCTTCCCACATTGCAGTCCGTCAGATAGAACCTAGTGTCAAGACACTCCGTTCTTTGCATTAAGCCCGAAATCGAGACATTGCGTGCTTGGTGGATGAACTCAACGCCACACTTTGCAATTATCTTACTAGTACCTTAAACCAACAAATGCAAATTTGTTAGTTCACTATAAATTGAAATATTAAAAAATATGACCAACCATTGATGATCAGAATCGAAGAGTGTAGTACAACAAATGACCATACGTATAAAATCCTTTCGCCAGCAGCTTGTAGTTGGAGACTGCCGAGAAAGCCCATTGCGCCACGCAGAAGGCGTGCAGCCAGCTGTGGTAAGGCACGTCTCGGTAACCCTTCTTCACGTGGAGAATAAACCTGACTAGCTTGTGCTTTCTTATGTTAAACCTATTCAAAAAATATCTTAAATTAAATGGCGAAAATATTAAATTACTAGCTGTTGCCAGCGACTTTATCCGCGTGGTAACTATTATTCATCCGTCAAAGGTTGAGTTTGTCATACAAACTCACGAGAGCTCTTAAATATCCTTAGTACCTACTAAAAACTACCTCTCCGCAAAATTAAAGTTTTCACTACAAGCGGTTTTCGATATATCGTAATGTGTGATTTTTCGCTTTTGTATATCCATACTAATATTGTACGTGCAAAAGTAACTTGTCGACAGTCTGTTGGCCATGAGTCAACCCGCTAAACCGATTTTGATTCGAATTCGGATTCGAATCGATTTTCTGCTTAACTTGTCGTTTTGCTGACAGCTAACTATAAAACGCCTATTCTACGATAAATTGCATTTCAGGTTATATTTAATTTGAAGGTATAGTTAACCTATCCACTAGCAAGTATTTCTTTTTGAGACATTGCTTAGAGGCGGACCTCAACGCCGTGTTTTATCATGTTCACTAAAGCGGAGAAACGAAAATAATTAAATTATAATCATTTCACAGAAGCGGAATTGAACCCACAGCCAATCGCAATCAGACGATAGCCCGTAGATATATAGATAAAGAAATAGTAAAATAATATTAACTTTTTATCAAACTCTAAATCCGTAAACATTTTCAACACATAACAAGGCAGTTCTCGCAGCGGCAAAGCTCGTAAATTAAAATGTAGACTACTAATATGCGGATGATTATGAAATCCCGTACAATCTATCACGCGGGATACTTCTGGGTCCCCCACCTTGAAAAGAAATTAGTATTTATAGTCTGAGCTAATCAAATTCATAGTCAAATAATTTTATTTAAAATAAGAAGTTACACGCTTCATTTTTTAACGTCAAATAATTTATCACTGGTTCATTAAATTTAATGCCTTAGACCTGAGAAGAACCGGTGCAAGAAACTTAAAGGGACTTCTAAAATATCCTTCATGCCAATAGACTTTTACAAGCACTTTTGAATCTTCAAATGAACATAAAGCTACCACCGGTTCAAAAGACAGTTCTGCTGGGAAGTGCCGGTGAGAAATTCAGTTAGTCTTTACAAATATAAGGGTTATAATTTTGTTATTTAATACAATAGTAGCTAACTTGCACTTAACTCAAATGAAATTACTTTGACATATTTTTATCCTTTAAATATTCTTCTACAGAGTAATAATCATTGTACTTATTAACATTGTTGTTATAGTAACTTTGGATCTACTATAGAGACACTTCAATTTCAAGACGCTCTATAACGCGAATGACTCCACTCTGTCACTCCCAAACGTCAAATTATATAAAAAAAAAAAAACAATTCCGCTGCCATAATATAAAAATTTAATACACAAACGTTTTTAAATTGTCATTTAACAAAACCCCACCATAAATTTTGGAAAGCACTTCTAGTGGTAAGGGCTCTATAGCGCCATCATGGCGAAGTAGTGGCTGATTGTAGATGCGATCGGTTGTGGGTTGGATATCCATTCGAGCCAATGATTAAATTTCCATTTCTCCGCTCTGGTACCTAAGACCGGCCACTCAACACGCAATGTCTCGAATTAGGGCCGAAAGTGATAAACGGAATGTCTTGACACTAGGTTCTCTCTAACTCTATAAACCCACCTTCATATGATACATAACCAGCTCGTTGGCTAGTGCGTTTCTGATGTGTGCCTCCTGTATCTTCTGGTACACGACCGAGTGCGTGATGCAAACCCCGCAGTATATACTGAAGGCGAGCGACATTTCCTCGTCCATGACGTCGAAATATGGATCACCAATTTTATTTATTAACTGACCTACTCCTATTATGCCTGTTTGCTCGCGTATTGGGAAACAAAGTATCGATCTAGAAATTAGTATAAGAAAATGTTATTTTCATATTTTATATGGAAATTTTAATTATAACGCCACAGTGGCGCTACACTAGCGCAGTGGGCCGGTGACTCACTGTTAAGGAATTCGGTTATGGGTTCGATTCTTTTTAATAAATCTCGATCATTTCTTTTCTTTGCCTGCTCTGGTAAAAAACGCGGTATTGAGTACTGCAACTCAACACACGATGTCTCGAATACAAGTGGAAAGTTAAGAACTGGGTGTCTTCGTTCTCTCTTTTGAATCTATAATGCTTGAAGCTACAAAAAGATCCATGTCTTTACATTTTTTTATTTAACATCCCTAAAAGTATTTCAGAACTTCGCTATTCATATATGCTTTACCAATATTGCACCAATATTGAAATTGCACAAGGAATATTTGTAAACTCAAAAACTACATGACGCTATAACAGCATATAGAGCTAAGGAATACATATGCTATAGGCGCAGGTTCTATTCCCATTTAGTTATGCTTAACTTTATGTATTAAATTTTAGTTAAAACTAAATTTATCTAATCTTCACGTATTCTAGAGAAAATTGTGGTTCAGTGACACAGCGTAATAACTCCTCACAGGCCACTAGATGGTTGGGGATTCGATCCCCACTCGGGGGGACTGATCATAACAAAATTATATATAAATTATTTAATATAAATATAAATTAATAAATTATTAAAACAACACAATAACAAAATATAAATTACAAAATTAACAAAATATAAATTAATAAATTATTAAATTAGCACAGTTAAGTCTTATATATAAAGTGCAGGAAGCCAGTATTTTCGATAATAAAGCATTCTACACACACAAACCCACACACACACACACACATTGACACGTCTTTAAACTATTCTATAAACTTACACACACGTTTCCAAGGCAACGGACGTTTTACCCGTCAAAGGAGTTATTACTTTCTTTGTAGTAGATGTAAACACAAAACACTAACTTGCAAGTCACTCCAGGCAAACAATCAACGTTTGTGTCGAAAGCTGGATTCGCCCGGGCATCTTTACAATTGAATAGTGTACCGCTCTTAATAACCTGTCCGGTTATACCAATGTTCATTGGAAACCGACGTTCTATTATTTCACTTTCGTCCTTAAAAGAAAGAAATATTAAAAAGTGCCTCTGTTAAAGGGCACTTGTGTCGCAACTCCCATGCACTGGCGGAGCTCCTATCTCTGCAACGCGATGGAAACCCCGATTATGGTCACTGTAAATCCATGGAATGCTATGGAGCTTAGTTTAATATTCATGGTGAAGTTCTCAAGGTTCTAGAAAGAGAGACTAGAAACGAGATGATTCATGATCAACTGGGAGAAATGATTATTTTTAAATTATTTTCATTTATCCTTTCTAGTAAGACAAAGCAAGGCGTTTAATTTCGCCACTCAATACGCAATGTCTCGATGTCGGGCGGGAAGTGACGAACGGAGTGTTTTCACACTAGGTTCTCTCTGACTACCCTGCTATGTACAAAATATAGATAATAATTTACCCCAGCTTGTGCGTTAGTGGGGCGTATTCTCTCAACTAACTCCATACGATCCACGTCGATTAAGAGGACAGAGCAATGTTCGGCTTTAGTTAATTGCTTCGCTTGCTCCATTGCTATTTGTAGTAAAGTGTCCAGCGATGCCACCTACGTATTAAACTTTTTTTTTAATATAATTTATAAAACTAAAAACCACGCTATTATAGGTAATCAAACTAAAAAGTAAAAAATAGTTCTAACAAGCACAAATATTGTATAACGTGGACGGAGTATGAAAAGTGCAGAAAGTTATTTTTTTTATAGTATTATTATTTATTTATTTAGCATTACGCTTTTTTTTCGCCTAACAGGGGTAGGCAAGGAAAACTTAGTGACGAGTCACACCGTTCTCCGCTTTCAGCCCTAATGCGATACGTTACGTGTTGAGAGACGGAGCTCAACGTCGCGCTTTTGTCTTGTTACAAGAGTGGAGAAATTAAAATAATTTAAGCCCCCATCCATCGCATATACAGTAAGACGCTATCACACACAACACAGCCACAACTGTGTATATTTGTTTTAAAATACAGGTCTTAAACTTCAAATGATGATGGTATGGCTTCAAATGGTAATGGTTCAAATAGAATACATTTAAAAAGTAAGTCAATGAATACCGTGGCTCAGAGGGACAGCGTCTGACTGTATTCACGATTGATTGTGGATTCGATACCCACTCAGCGAAAAGATCATATTTTAGTTATTTTCATTTCTCCGCTCTGGTACCTAAGACAAAGCGCGGCATTGCACTCTGCCACTCTACACGCAATGTCGGTTTGGGTGGAAAGTGGAGAACGGAAACCTGTAGCACTAGATTTCTCTCTAGTCAGAGATTCTATGCGCTTATAAGGATGACGCCGAAAAAAAAGGAGATTATTGAAATGAATTTGAAACCAAAAATATGAATCTGAAGTTCAAAAGGTATATTATTAAATCTTAACGCTAAATTGATGCAAAACAAAGATTATAAGAAACTAGTAATTATTAATAAAATTAAACCTTCTTACTTGTGTAAACAACCTCCGGGCAACTCGCAGTAGCTGCTGACATTTCTGTTTCAAAGTGCACTCGTATTCCAACGCTATAGTTTTCTTTAAAACGGGCCAGCTGAACCTATTGGAATAATACTTCCATACCATTGTCATCATACATAAATATATATTAAAACGAAAGTTTAAAAAAATATTAATCACTTTACGAAATACTAGTAACGCTAATTATTTTTTAATAAATACATAACTTCTTTATATTTCGACTTATTTGTGGCACAATTGTTAATAGCATTTGTGTTGTTACCATCTTAGCTTACGCTTTAGGCTTTTTTCCGCATACACGTAGTCAGAGAGAATCTAGTTTCAAGACTCTCCCTTTTCCATTTTCTGCGTATTGAGTTGCGGAACTTAACGCCGCACTGTTACTTACCAGAGGGAAAAAATAAGTATAATTTAAATATGATTCCACTGAGTGGGAATAGAACCCAAAAACAACCGCGGGTATTTTTAAATCCAGTACCACTGTGCCACGAGGGTCTCGTATGATTTTACGTAATAATTGTGAATTCATATTCAGCAAGTGATAATATTTAAATAAATATCATTGCTATAGTCCACTCTCATTGGAGAACGGAGTGTCTTGACAAGGTGCTCTCTGACAAGCCTGCTATGCGGAGAAAACTCTGAAGTTATATTTAACTAGTTTGGCTAAATAAAACCTGTATATCCGCTATATTCCACTAATACTTCTACCTCTTAATTAATGCATCAAAATTCACAAATGAAAAATATGTTTTATTTATTTTATTAGGGAGTACCCCTGGTAAAATAAATAAAACATACAAAAAGCATTCGTGAACGAGTAAAGCAACTTGTTCTTCCAGAACTTTCGGCGCAACCACACACACTAGTATGGAGAAGGGTTTATCCGACAGTGGACACATTACTATACGCTTTTTACCTTCCTTTGTAAGAAACTGAAATTAGATTAATATTTATTATGATTCCCGGACGATGTAAATGTTTTGTATTACGTGTAAATAACACGATATTTATTGAACATTGAGATTCAAAGACAGCTTAAGAAAATATTTTAGGCCGTGTATTTTTTTTATGAAGTATAAACTTCCCTCGTTGCGGCAGTGGCGCAGTGGGACAGCGTCTGAGAGCGCAAATGCAATTTGTCGTGGTTTCGATATCCACTCGGCAGAATATTTGAATTATTTTCATTTCACCGATCTGGTGATAAAATAAAGCGCGGCGCTGAGTTCCACCACTCAACACGCAATGTTTCGAATTTGGGCGGAAAGTGGAGAAACAAGTATCTTGACACTAGGTTCTCTCTGACTACCCTGCTATGAGTCAAAAAGCGTAAAACTGTGATGACTGCCCCCCGAGTTGATATCGCACTCACGACCATCGCGGATACAAGTTAAATTCTTCTGAACGCGTAAATTTTTACTTTAAAAAACCAACAATATTTATTATAATATATATCACATATATTATGTTATATGTGTATATATACACCACCTTATTCTTTCTTATTTTTTTTCACATCTAACTCAAACGTTATCTAAAACTGATCACTAATAGCAATAAGTCAGTTTTTATTAATTCAAATGTTTTGTTACTATTTTCTTTTCGTGTAATTTGTGATTTTCAATAAAATATATATAAATTATTATAAAAATAATATTAGGAAATAGTTATTTTACTTACAGGTGAAACAATATGTTGGAAATCTGTGTGAAAATTTGACAATAACTCGGTTTGTTCCATATTGGATTTTAGTGTATCTGATAATTTTGGAGTCATCTAAAAAAAACTATACATATAATAAAAACTCATCGCTGTCTGTACATGGAAGATTCATGTCAAAAATGCATGCAATTGTATTTGTCAATGTAATAGAACCCAAAACAAAATATTTTTATTTTCTTTTCTGTTTGTCTGTTTGTCTGTTCGGTTGTGCGTTGATGCACGATAATCTCAGAAACGGCTTAACTGATTTAAATACAGTTTTCACTGTTATATTTTGGTAAACTTACCTCAACATTTAGAGTTTATTTCATTTTAATTTTAGAATATTTCTGGAACATAATAATGTTTGTGTTTTTTTTTGTTAACATTTTTTAAAGTGTTATTCCCACACTAAGGAAGTTGAAAAAGACATATTTAGAAAACGTATAAAAATTTGAACGCAGCGGGATTTGAACCCGCGCCTCTTGAACGGTTTTCAAGAGGCGCGGGTTCAAATCCCGCTGTGTTCAAATTTTTATACGTTTTCTAAATATGTTTGTTTTTTTTCATGACACGGTACAAAGCGAGAACCTAGTGTCAAGACCCTCTTTTCACCACTTTCTGCCTGAAGACATTGCGTGTTAAATGGTGGAGATCAACGCCGCGCTTTGTATTGGCAGCAGACCAGATAATAAAATTAATTTAAATATAATCCCTTGAGTGGAAATCGAACCCACAATCGATTGTGTTTATAGTCAGACGTTATCCTATTGCAACACGTTGGCCTGGAGTTTAACATTTAAAAAGGGGAAAAGTCTTTTGAATGTGTGTGTATGTGTGTAGTACACATTAAAACATAGGTACCATTACATGGGAAAGGTCTAATCTAAATCATTGGCCGAAAGGACAAAAGCATAGATATATAGATAATAAATAAACTTACATATATTTTATGTTTTCGCACTAAAGGGGCCGAACCAATAACTTCTATAGACGCTTCAGAACCTACACCATGCACTATAATTAAAAACACTGTTTCGGCATCACATTCTTCTTGCAACTATAACAAAATGATTACGGAGAAAGTTATAATTTTTGTTTTTTTTTTAATACCATATGAAATATACGTAGTTTGTATTACTTTGACAAATTGTTATAATATGATTTTTAACTGATTTAGTTTTAAATACTTACGTATACGTTTATTTTTACTTGCAACAGGGAGGAAGTGTCATCGTTTAGATTCATAACTAAATCTAAAATTTTCCCCGGATCGCTGTTTTGAATACCTTTTCTTTTGTTAACTTTTTTATGTGCAGCCATAATAAATATAAAAGCTGGAACCAGTTATGCTTGATATTCAGAAATTAATTTTATTTATTTGGCAATTTTTATTTGACAAGCTGGAATAAATATTAATGTTAACAATGACAACCTATTTTAAAATTACATTTAATATAAATATCCTAGTGACTATATACTCTTTGAGAAATATTAGGGACTTTATATAAGACATTATACTTGCACTTGCTTGTACAGAATATAAAATAAAATAAATGTTAAATAGTAATTAGGTTTTCAATTTAATATTTTAACATTATTTTATTTGAAATTATTAAAAAATATCCTATGGTAAGTATGAGTCTATGACAGATATATATATAGATTCTTTCATTCTAGATTTCGACAGCGGGTTACTTTATATGAACTTTTATAATCTGTCATTACTATTATCTACATTTAAAAAAACCGTGAGCAAAAATTACAAAATATTTCTTGATTTGACGAATGACGAGTAATGCATAGCATTTTTTCCAAATATTTAATACATATTGTGTCTAAATAACCAACTGCATAATGGCAGAAATACAAACACTGATCGAAATGGGGTTTCCAAAGGAAAGGGCGTACGTATTTGTTTATTATTTAATAATATTATTTCTTTAGCTAGGTTATTGATGTTGTAATAAATGTTTTTAGTGAAAAGGCTTTAGCAGTGACAAATTATAAAGGCGTAGAGCCGGCTATGGAATGGCTCCTTGCACACGCAGATGAACCAGATCTTGGTGGAGGATATACTTTAGCTGCTAACTCTAGTGCTGCACCTGAACCAGCGACAGCTGAGCCTGTAGCTGCCGAGCCGGCTCCATCGTCTACTGCTAGTAGCGAACAAGAGGCAAAGTCATTTAAGTGTGATGAATGTGGCAAATTGTTTAAAAACCAAGAGGAAATGGAGTTTCATGCAGCTAAAACCAATCATAGCAGTTTCTCTGAATCAACAGAGGAAAAGAAGCCTTTGTCGGAGGAAGAGAAGAAGGCTCAACTATCGTTGTTAGAAGAAAGGATGAAACAAAAACGGAAAGAAAGAGAAGATAGAGAAAAGGTTATCTTTTTGTGTAATTTAATACATAGAAATATTTGTGTTGTTTGTATCATTGTCTTTTATAGTTAGTTAATGGTAGCTAACTAGTGTCAAATATACATTTTACATTACAGTTAAAAATCGTGAAAATTGTTATATTCTTTTGTTTTAATAAAATATGAAAACACAGCAGGTCTAAATTACTAAATATTGCAAAGTTCTGCACCATTTTATAACTTTTTGTCAATAAGTTCTAATGATTTACAGGCTGAAGCATTAGAACGAGAAAGGCTCCGTATAAAATCAGGTAAAGATATGCAGGAAGCAAGGCTAAAACTTCAAGAGCAAGAAATGCAAAAACTAGTTGAACAGAGGCGTCGAGAAAAATTAGAAGATCAGAGAGCTAGAGATAGAGTCCGTGCTCAAATTGAAGCTGATAAACAAGCAAGAAAGTAAATATTTAGTTATGATTATATATTATTGTTACTTTTTCACATAATACATGTACATATATATCTTTATTGCAACCACTCTATTTTCCAATTTTACACCATTTTATACACCATACAGTATTTCAGAAAAAATTACATTATATACAATTATTAAAATGTATCAAAATCCAGTTTACATACAGAACCATAACCTAGTCTTGCCAAAACTTATGAACTATATAGGAAAAAAGGTTTCATTAAAATCTATCCAAAGATGTATGTGTGTAAACATTCTGTTTTTACTGTATCATTTTAGTACCTATATTTTAGATAGATAATAAAAAGATGACAACCACATAGTTTTTATATGAATACTGAATAACTAATAAAGAAATGTGGATAAAGTTTTGTTAATTTATTATAGGCTAGCAGCATCTGGTCAAGCCCCACCAACTCCAGCTCCAGCACCAATACCAGAACCAGTTCCACTCTCCAGCTCTCCATCGAACACAAAAACATATGAGCAAACGCGCATACAAATCAGATTACCAGATGGACAGACACTTTGTCATACATTTGGTGCAAAGGAACAGTTGGCTGTAGTAAGGTAAGTTTTTGAAGTTAACTTTAGAATAGATGTTATTTTAAATTTCAAAGTAACTTTGTTTGAAATAGCTTCACACTTTGTCCTGCTGGTATTAAGCAACACTGAGAGAATCTATCAGATTAAGACATAAGACATTCAGACATTCAGTTCTCCACATTTTCAGCTAAACTACTTTAGTTTTTTAATAATAAATGAAGGCAATTGCTTTTTTATTGGCACTATCAACTTAGCTACAATGTTAAATTACTTGTATTTCTCAAAGATAATTTTAATTTCAGCATATAAAGTACTATAGCTTTGCTTGCTGAGTGGCGAAACACAACGCCGCGCTTCCTCTTCAGCACGGAGAATTGAAAATAATTTAAATATAAACATTCCTCCGAGTGTTGATCGAAGAGTCAGATGCTGCCCCACTATTTTTTCCATTCTGTTGCTTATTTATTAATATTTAAGTTGAATATTTATTTTCCTTATAAATGTGTGAATAACACTTCAAAATTATACGTCTTTTGTTTTCTAGGCTATATGTACAAATGAATACGGCAGAATATGCCAAGAATCAAAACTTCAAACTATTGACAACATTCCCAAAGAAGATATTCACAGCGGAAGAATATGAAATGTCTTTAGAAAGCTTAGGTAAAGTATTAATCATAAATTTTGTATAAGCCATTTGTATGCTTAAAATATAAATTGATAATGTTTATTTTATTTAAATGAATAAATTATAAGTGTATCCATACATATAGCAAGGTAACACATAAAAAATTGCAATGCTAAGACATTTCAATTTTGAGTAATTAGATATCTATCTAGTGGCGGAAATCAATCATCTTTCAATTGTTTTCATTACCTTGCTCTGGTGAGACAAAACACGGCGTTGAATTACGCCACTCAACATGGCATAAAATTTTCAAACTTACCCTGTGAAAAAGAAGTATGATATAAAAAAACTAATTATAATAAAAAAAATAATTGTTGAGGCCATGGGGACCACTGTGTGTGACTGTAAACATGGTTAGTTGTAGGTTCGAGTCCCTCTTGGGGGAACTATATTTATAATATTTAAATTTCCACTCTGGTACCTAAGACAAAGCGCGGCGTTGTGTTCCGCCATTCAATAACCATTATCTTGGATTCGGGCGGAAAGAGAACAGAGTTGAGTCCTGAGACTAAAATGAATTGAACTGTAATTTCAGGTTTGGTGCCATCAGCAGTAGTGATTGTATCGAAAGGAGCTCTTTACACACAAAACCAACTACTTTAAACATTTTACAGTTAAATTTAACTAATAAGTTGAAAATATTGATTTAATAAAGTTATTTTATAAAGTAAAAGTAAAGTTATTGGATAAATGTTTGAAATGCAGCCGGGAGTTGAACATGTGACTCCTGCCATACTTTATAAGGACTCTTTTGGTATATTCTATGCATGTTATAAGGAATTTCAAGACTGTTTTGCTCATGTTAAACATATTTTAAATAATATTCAGTTGAAATGGTGATGAGTTTTGCCAATTTATCATTATTGTGGTACGAAATAGTTATGGGGTGATTAAATTTCATATATTTTGACTAATGAACTGAATGCATTCTTATAGAAAATGTCACAAGAAATTAAACAAAATTTAAGACGAAATTATAAAAAATATTCTATACTACAATACAATGGTGTTATGATATTTATTATAAAAAAAGAAGTGTGCAAAATTGTCACAAATTTCGTATTCACACCCATCGATTTGGAAACAATATATATTTATCGTTTTGTATTTCATATGGAAAGGGCGGCCAGGTGTTGTATTGTACATTATGTATAATTTAAAACTGAATTTTGTATTCGGTAAACTAAAAATAAACGATTACATACAGGTTGTAAAAGGCTTTTTTATTTTTTTCCCATCCAAATGGAAATAGATCATCAAAATTATGTATTTTTTATAAATATTATATATATATATATATATATATATATATCGTGGCCATACTGACTGCTGATGAATAAATAAAAGTAATTTACTTAATTTTTTGACGACTTTGTTGCAAAGGAAGCGTTTCGTGTGAAACTAAAACGTGAGGTATCCGATTTTTGTGATTATTAATTTGTTAGAACTTCATTACAAATTGTTTTTATAGTTTACGAGTTACAGTATCTGGAAGTTGTGGACGGGCTTTCAAATCTCGTTATCCAGTTGGTCCAGTCCAGTGATTCAATCTTAATGATATTATTATTTTAGTAAAGCACAATAATTAAATTTTTCATAAAAAACACAAAATAGTTATAGTAATGTAAATCACGCATTCATTCAAGTCGCGAGAAGGCTTCGAGATGATGGGATTATTAAATAATAGTTCTTGAAAAGGATAAGAAATAAAACAATATTTTAGTTTTTCTTAATTTTTATTTTGGCAAAAACCAAAAAAAAGTAAAGAGTTATATAAATGTACCCTGTATTAATATGTACTCTAGAGTTAAGTATCTAGGCAAACAACAACAGAAATATTGAACTATAAAAAACATGGAACTAAATTAAAAATATATATATAATAAATGAGTACTACATATATATAAGAATTTATTACATTACAGTAAATATATAAGAACGATTTGCACAAATTTGTATAAGAAATTATGCTGTTACAGGTAAGGTGATTAAACATCTTAATTAAAGTAAAAAATAAGGATGATTCAGTTAATATTAACCCAATAAATATTCAACAATAAATGTTATTGATGATAATATTTTAACTATTTCTAACATTTTTTATAAAACCTTTAAGATTTGATTGTAATTGACATAACATAAAATATTAAGTTTATGCAAGATTTAAATTAATTCTTTCATATGCTGATTTAATAAGGAGATAAAGTTCAATATTAAAAACATGTGAACAGTTAGATTTATTAAAAAAACATGCTATAAAGACTTCTAACAAAAATTTACTAAAAAAACTAAATTTCCTTAATATCTAAGTAAATATAGTAAACCGTAAAACTCATGTAAAATAATAATGCACTTATATAGATAATTTTAATGTTTAAGACAAAAAAGTAAAATTGTGTAAAAAAAAATCTCATATTATTTAAGAATATTATAATGTAAACCATTGCAACCAAGAAATTAATTTATACAATTGCACATACATACTATTGACCTTATAATGTGGATAAACAATATTATTAGTTGGATTACAGTTAGTTAAAATAGAGCCTTCACCTATATTTTGTCTTGAAACAATGCCATCACAATTTGTTAAAACCAAATATTTCGTAAAACATATTCTAATCTCAGATATATAATTTTGACCATCTTCTTTCTTACACTCAATTGCTGGGTCTACTCCAAGCTTAGCTTTTACAGCATCATTGATATTAGCTATTGAGTAAACTATGTCATTAGAAGGAATTATGTTTTTGGCTTTAAGGATATTAAGCATAGAATACTGTTTTAACCAGTTCATACCAATTGAAAAATATTTAAACTCGGAATTGAATTGCTTGAGTTGGGCTGCACATGTGCCATGTTTGGACCATTCGTGTGACCATAATTGATATATTGGTGTACCTGAAAATATTCAAATATTTTAAAATTAAATTCTTCAAAAGAAATAATAATAACAATATCACTTTCTATATCTCAGGCCTCCTGGCCTGGGGTGGATTAAGAGAATTTAGGTTCTTTTTTTAATGGTTTTAACTAAACACTATCAACACATGGCCTGTACTTTTTGTTAACTAATCCAACTTATTATATTTGTCTTTTTCCTATCACTTAACTAAGTTACCAGACAATTATAGATCAGTAAATCCTAAAAGAGAAATAATATAAGTTTTAAGACATTCTGTTCTCCACTTTATTTTCAATACTATAATAATAGTAGTAGTGGAACTCAATCCACAGAGTTTTGCACTTTGTCTTACCAGAGTGGGGAAATAGCAATTAGTTAATCAATATATTTTTAGGAAAGACTTTTGGTTGGGATTGAACCTACAAATATCACATGCGCAGTCAGACGACCTTGTGAAAAAAAAAATTTAATAAGCCATACCTCCAAAAATGTTAACCCATACTTGAGATAATTCTTTTTCAATTGGTTTAATTTTTTCAGGATCAAACATCCAAGTTCTATTACAAAAGGCAGGTCCTATACTGCCCAATTTTGTAGGCCAAATGCCGTGAATAGTCCAGCTGTCCACCGCTGTTGGCATAGAACATTTGTGAGAGGGGTCATGCTTTTTCCATTCTTTACAAGCAGTTGCAGGCCATTCTTGAGTAAATATAAGTAAATCAAATTCTTTATTTGATTTCTCATGTATTGCATTTGCATAATGTGAACTGAAATTACGATAATATTGTTATTTATTATTTGTAAGACAATTTACGTCAGCGTAACGTTAATACTGATAACACACCATGATATTACGAATATAATACCAAAAATATAATGGTTCCACATAATTAATCCATACAAAGTTCTATTAGCGTATGTTTAATGAAAAATTTACGTTTTAAGCGCTTAGGATGGTAAAATAACAATTTAACAAGTAGAAGTGGACTGTAAATTTGTTTTCTATTGACAACGCACGAGTAAATGTCAGATCACAAAAAGTCGTTTTGACATTATCCATTCCATCAAACTGACAGATGTTCTGTAAGGTTCTTGAAGAGATCAAGATCGTCAACCATACAGCCTCTATTATAAGGTATTTGAATGTATCATAATTAATTTAATTCAAGCTAGAAAAAACAATATGAGTACAGAAGCAATGTAAAGAAATTTAAAAAAAAGATGGTTATAATATTTTGTATATTTAAGTTATATGTTTCTCTCTGAACATTTTATCCTTCAACAAAGTCAGAGTTGAGCTGGATGTCCTTTGAATTTTTGTAGGTCAGTGTCACAGCATCAAAGCTTTTATGAAGATCATCTTAATATCAAAAAACTAAATTTATTGGTGCTTTCAATAGTCTTGTAAATTAGGTTTACTAAAAGTAACTTAGGTTAAACGAATTTATTCTTTATTAATTCAATGCTTACATTTCGAGTTTGGTTTCCATTATATTGAATTTTGAAAAATCATTTTTACTATACATGCATCATGCTTTGTGATCGTAATTATTAAGCCCAAAACAGGAAATAGGCAGACATAACTCCATACAATTACCTATAACAGTATTGATTTAAAATTTCAATAATTAGTATTGTATTTAATATTTTTTTTACTTTTAAGCTATCTGTACATAGATTGAGAGAGAAAAAGATCTTAGGAAAAAGGTGGTAAATTCTTACTGCTTTCTTTTTCTTAATTCTTATTCTTCCTACTTGCTAAAGCTTGGTGCCAGTTGGACTTTGGTTCAAGGATAATTCTATATTAGCTATTTCGTATTTCGAATACATACATTTAAAAAAAACTACGAAAACAATTTGCCTGTTATAGAAGAAAAGACAACAAAAGTTCATTATTTTGTATTTTCTTCAGTATAAAATACACTGTAGAATATTTGGTAAAAGTAATGATTATGAATAATACATTATTATAAATTTGTGAGGCCAGTATGGCGTAGTTGTGGGTTCCATACCCACTCGTAAGAATGATTATATTTAGATTATATTCAATTCTTCGCGCAGGTGCAACACGCGTGCGGCCCTGAGCTCCGTCACTCAACTCCGGTGAAAAGTGGAAAACGGAGTGTCTTGACATTAGGTTCTCTGACAATTCTGCTATGTGACAAAAAGGGTGAAGCTGCTTCTATATAATTTTAACGCCAAACCGTCGATGTTGGAATATTTCTAGCTAAGCATTCCGCTTGATCACAGTGTTTATATTTATTATTATATGTGGGTGTTTCCTAGTTTAGTAAAATACAGTGTGGTACGGTAACTAATACAGACATAAAATAATATAAGGAAACTGTTACATTAACATAACCAATCACCACTCTAAGATTTTATTATTTACTCGCTTGCGAGTGCATCACGAGTGTGCTCCTAGGCTTTTTATTTGCATTTAAAAACCGACACCGGCCCAGGTCGGAAACAAGCTATAACAAACTTGCAAGCCAAGCTAAATATTTCATTACACGCTTGTGTTTAGCGACGCTTGCCAAGCTGTAAATGACTAGAAATGTGATGCAAATTTTATTTTTCTTATATTGACTTCTTATATTGGCTTGTTTGATTTGCGGTGCATTAGAATGCAATGCTTAATGAGCGTATTGCAATAATGTGGGATTAACAAAAAAGTTAGAGTCAAGACACTTCAGTTTCTAGTAAGGTGTTAAACTAAACTTCACGCTTTGACTAATTTTGTCAGACAAACACAATGTCCTATATGATATAAATCGAATGAACAACCGTCTTTTTCAGTCAGGTACAGCTCAACTGCGCCACAAAAACGTCTTTTCCTATAAAAAAGTGCCTCTATTTAAGCTATATTGCTATTTATTCATCCCCAAAATATAAAATGCATTGTTCTGAAAATCTAGCTTTTCTAAACACACTAGACTACTTTTAATTCAGTAAATATTTACGATTTTTTTTTAAATTGATCTCTTTCTCAACCCTTATTCACACATTGCTGGTTATAGGTCTCATGTCTCATTGAAGATCCAATCGAAGTGTCAATGTTATCAATTGTCGTCCCACGTTTCGTTTACCCTGCCTAAGTCTTCAGTCTAGAATTTTTCTTCTCTGTCTTCAATCAGTTTTGGGATTCACATGTCACGACCATCGCCACTTCCGCCGAGCTAAGGTTCGCACAGTATCAGTATTTTTGTCTTAAGTTAAAATGATGTCTAGCTATAACAGCTCAGTTTGTATGAGATATTCGTATACATAGTGGATGTGAAGTTGATTTATTAAGTCGAACGTGGTACGCAATAAATTGGTACAACAAAGTGTTAGAAATTAGTTTCTTCTGAGAGTAAATTTGCTTTAGATAGGAGCAAAAAAAATATTTGATATTAATTATTTTATTATAAAACTAAGCTGGTAGGTTGAGTTCGAGATCATCATAATTGTGTCGATTTTTATTGAAGGGGCTCAATCTAATATGTGGAATGAATTTCAGTTTCTTTACCCCTATGATTTAAAAAAAATGTATTTAGCGAAAGAGAATGTGAATTACCCAAATACTGTACGAAGTGGAGAACCGAGTGTCTATCCTGCTATGCTAAGCGTGAGCATTACAAATATTTTGTTTTTTTTATCCATTTTAGACTTGCTATTTACTTTTTTTAAGCGAAATTTCAATACTTTTATAAGTCTAAATGAACGTATGTCTCAACAATAATAATTCTTTATTTCTTTTATTTATCTTCATATTTTTTTTATTATATCTTTTAATGTATATTATTGTTAAGTATTTTTGTATTGTATGATTATTATATATGTATGGTTAAATTTATAAATGTACATATATTTTTATATATGTGTATTATAAATACATTGTTTAGGTACCCGATTTATTTTATTAAACTTAATCTCATCCAAGGATGTCCGGAAGAGATCTCTTTTATAGAGATTTGTACACATTTTCTTTCATTATAATTACTGTATACTTTCTTCCGCGGTACATACACAAATATATCTTTATTCTCAGTTTCACGCTTTCTCCCATATAGCAGGGTAGTCAGAGAGAACCTAGAGTCAAGACATTTTTACATTCGGGACATTTTTACATCGAATTCGGGTGGTAAGTGGAGCGTTCTCCACTTACCACCCGAATTCGAGAAATTTTGTATTGGCGGAACTCAATACCGCAGTTGTTGCCAAGAGCGAAGAAATGAAAATGATTAATCTATGAACTTTCCATCGAGTAGGAATCAAACCCAAAACCATTTACGGTTACAGTGAGACACTGTCCTACTGCACCACAATGACTTCCGATATATCAATAAATATAAAAATATAAGAAAATGTTCCTAACCCCTATAATGTAAGGCGATCACCCAACTTTTTTACAAATTTATACCGTTCTATAATAGCCTGGTTTGAAGTTTTTCTTTCATTCGGTCCGATACCCTGGAGCGTCGCGTGCGTCACGATACAATGGTCAGGCGTACAATTAAATGCACTATGCATCTGGATTTTTACTTTACCTAAAACATAAGCTTTATTAACCACTAACACATAAGTATTAACTTGAGTTTTAATTATGGTGGCTGTTTTTTTATATTTCCATCCGCCATCAGCCATCAGCCATGGCGCAGTGCGACAGCGTGTGGCTGTAAGCCGGTTGGTTGTAGGTTCGATTCTCACTCGGCAGAATATTTATATTTAAATTATTTTTCTTTGTCTACTGTGATAAGACCAAGCGCTGCGTTGAGTTCAGCTACTTAATAAGAAATATCTCGCTTTCGGGCGAAAAGTGGAGAACTGAGTATCTTGACACTATGTTCTCTTTGACTACCCTGCTAGGCGAGAAAAAGCGTGAAAAAAATATTGGGATCGCTCATAGTGGGACAGATTTTGATTGTAAGGCATTGGTTGTGGGTTCAAATTTCACTCGAAGGAGTTATATCAAATAACGTCTCTTTTCACCTACTGGTAATATTAGTGCGGCGTTGAATTCCGTTATGAAACACGCAATATCTTGAAATCGGTACACTAGGTACTCTCTGAATGAGGCTTAATAAGTTACAAAAGCTAAGTACAGAAGCGTCATGTTAAGTTTTCCACAAAAAGCTTAACAAATGAAAGAGACTTGATCATTTATTATTTGTCCTTCTTTGTGCATAATTATATTTTCCTACCCTATAGGGTACATAATATTTAATTTTCATTATATTTGTCAATAATAATCTTAAGCTATAAAAAAAAGTACTAAGTACTTCCCATCCTAGATTGGGTTAGGCTACTCGACGGTTCAGTTCTCCGCTCTGGTCAGACAAAGCGCAGCGTTGTGTTCCGCACACGCAATGTGCCAAAACTCGAGAACAAACATGTATTGTATAACTGTATCCACTGGATATATTAGTATACTACAGTTTATTTCTCTCAATCAATTTTCTATACAAATTCCAGATAAAAAAATAAATAAATCACAATAATAGTAAACATAAAAATAGAAACGTTACACATAATAAGCACCGGGCATTGATCTCGAATTTATTAAATATTAATTTATTAGAAAAAAGTCGCGCGTGCGTTTCCGGACGGGCGAGCGGCAAAAACGCGCGTTCAAACGGCGTAAAGTGTTTTTCAGTTGTTAATTATGGCATGTGATATGTGAAAAGGATTTATTGAATCGTTACTGCGTGGGCGATCTTCCGGCACGCGCTCTGGCGGTACACAATTGATATTACCGTTAGGTTGGTATTAGAATTAATATCTTTATGTTGGTATGTTTTGAGAATTTTTTTAGCTTCACGTTTCCTTTGCATATGCCTTTGCTAGGCAGAGAGACCTAAACACACTTTTTTTCCAGACATTTTGTGTTGAACTTCGGTGTTTTTGTCTTGGCGGCATTCAACTCTTTATTTTACCAGTACGGGTCACTCTTTCACTGTGTCACGATGGCCTTAATTAAATATATCCTATATTTAATTAAGGCCGTCGTGACACAGTGTATAAACCAAACCACAGTATATAAACCATGTTAGAGCTCAAAGTTGAATAATGACTTCAGTAATGAGACTGTTACAGCAATTGCGATATCGTTTTCCTATTGTTACGATTCAAAGCTTTCGAGTTGCTTATATATTTTTAATAAAATAAAAATGTAGGTCAACTGACTGTAATTAAGATTAGTCGTGGGTTTGACTCCCACTTGGAAGAGATCATAATTTCATTATTTTCATTTTTCCGCTCTGGGGAACAAGACAAAGCGCGCTTGCTAGTGAACACGCAATGTCTCGAATTCGGGCGGAAAGTGGACCGAGTGTTTTGACTGACTATTCTATGTAGGAAAAAAGCTGAAGCTAAAAAAAATGTAGTTTTAACATGCAGCATGAATTCATAAAATAATCCTTACTTAATTATAATTCCAAATATTCCTTACTTAATTGATTTTTTACAAGCACTTTATGTTACCTAAACGAACTTGCAGCTATTTATTACCAGCTCGGAAGATAGTTCTGCTGGAAAATAACTTAGCTAGCAAAAAAGAGCAACTTCAAAAGCAAACTTTTCTTAAATTTTTCTTAAATACTATATGTATATTATATAAAGCTTGCTATAATTAGTCACAAATTGTCTCCTGTATTATTATTAGGTTAGCTGACTGAACATTTACTTCTCTTGATGCACAAAATAATTAATTATAAACACAGCTTTTTATATACAGCTTCAATCATTTTCCGGCGCATAGCAGGGTGGTCAGAGACACCGTTCTCCACTTTCCGCCTGAATACAAGACACACATTGTCTTGTTGTGGGATTTGTGTTACTAGAGCGGAGATATAAAAATAATCAAATTATAATCCTTATACCGAGATGAAATCGAACCCACAACTTTTAATCCTACAACTAAACCTAAGAGGTGACTCTACAACCATCAAAGAAATTAACATACAGACACGACTTTACTTAAAGCGATGTAAATAGCAAAGTTTATACGTACCGTAGATAGAACTTTGCCCTACATGAGACCCTGCCCTAGGTCACGTCCAGTCAATGTACGTATCGGGTTAAAAACCTAACGTTCAAGGTCGCCGTCGTGAGTATACAAGAGACGATAGAATATATTTTTTAAATCCAACTCTCCCGACTTAACGAGAACTTAGTTTTAGGACTGTTCTCCACTTTTTGCATAATCAATGATCATTTTGGTGCCAGGCTGTGGATATAAATGACAGTCATTTTTATTATAAGCACTTGCTCGAATGGCTTACCAACCCACAACCACTGCAGGTGTTAATAATTCTAGGTAACCTTCAGTTTCATGCTTTTCCCCGAAAAGTAGTCAGAGATCTAGATCTCTATCTGATCTGTCAAGACAGTCCGTTCTAGATCTGTCAAGACAGTCCGTTCTTCACGCACCGTCAAATCGGGATATTGCGTGCAGAGCGGCGGAACTCAACAGTTCTCAGCACGCAATATAACCTGATTGTAATGTATCACGCATATTGCACAGCAAATGCACGTTAAATGAATTCTATAGATGTCATTTAATTAAAAAAAGTTTATTTTATATTACAATAATATTTTCAGCATTCATTAGTCGAGGCAGTGCCTGGGACATGCGACCCAAGTGTAGGAAGCTTAAGGCATAATTAGGGCCCCCTTTCGCATTAACGGTCGCCTCCACTGTCCGAGTTCCTAATTAAACGTAGAAATTTAGTAGATATTGTAAAGTTTTATTCTTGGGAGTTCCGTCAATTCATTGAATACATCAAAAAAAATTTAACATTTTCTTTCTCTTTTAATTATTAAATCCAACTTTTAAGTAGGTAATAAAGCATTATTATAACCTTAAAAATATTTTACTCTAACACAATCTATGTTATTCACAAAAAGTAATAAAAAAAACTCAATTTGTCACTCAATTATTATATATCATGTAAAGTTTCAAATAATTTCTAAGTCTAGTCTAAATTCAATTAATTCAGTCTAGATGAATCTATTTGCGGAGCTAGCTCGTATCCTAAGCTATGTAGTAAGCCGGTCAAAAACCTAAATTGAAGGTGAACGCGTATCTAAGGTCACAAGGAGAGTCGACGGCCCGCCTCCAAGGTGTCCTGCGGCCTGCCCTATATCTATGTTATATATTTCTTTAAGCACCTGTCGCATAGTGACGTTATCTGTTAAGTCAAGGTGCGGCGTTGAGCTCTGCCCTCTCTATCTACTCGATAGCAATGTGATAAATTGTGTCGTTTGATATCACTTTATTTTTTATTTCATTTGCATTCTTAAAAGATATAGGGGCCATCGTGGCGAAGTGTGACTGTAAGTACGAAAGTTGTCAGTTCGATCTCCACTCTGGAAAATTATGATATTTAAATTATTTTTATTTACTTCTGGTAAAACAAAACGTGTCGTCGTTGATTTCTGCCACTAAGACTGCCGTCTGAGCTCTAGAACCCATTGTTATGGGTAAAACCAAGAAAAGGAAAAGGTCAAAATGGAAAGAAAATCAGAAAGTGGGCAAGGACACCACATTCATGGACTGGGCAAAGGTATGGTGGTGGCCCGAGGATCCGGTGTTGCATATCTGTATGCCCAAGACTAAGTATCCGACAGTTACTTAGTAGGACACCTTCTGGACATGCGTCTGGATACACGTAATGTAACTGTATAACAACAAATACATAATATTTTTATTTCAACTAATGATACTAAGTCTTTTTTAAATTTCATAGTCCTATTCTAATTTTGATACGTTTTTATATATTTTCTTTTATACCTCAAAATCAGTTACTAATAATTCACTCGCAAGCATCGCGAAGTCGTTTAAATCTACAGCCATCTATCTTAACCTGTTCTGATGCAGATCGATAAGAAACTTGTATAGTGATTTATTTGTAAACTGAGTAATTAAGATTTAGAACCCAATTTCTATGTTGGTACATAAATTTTACACAACTCTAAACCTAAAACCTACATAGTCATGTCACACTTCGCTTTATTGATAAGGTAGACCTATTTTTCTCCCGCATACCAGGGAAGGCAGAGAGAATCTAGTGTCAAGACAATCTGTTCTGGAGAACGTTCCGGACTGTGGAATCTCATCTGTGTGTTGAATGGCGAATCTTAACGCCTTCGCTTCCTAGATTGGAGAAATTAAAATATATTCATCCCCCCGAGTTTCCGCAACTTCTGTTTTTGCTAAAAACTTTAATACGCGAACCCTCTAATTTTGAATACATTTCAAAATTAGAGGTATAAATTTTTTCATTATGTCACTGTTATTTTAAAAGTAACATAACATAACATAACATATTATTTATTTTTAACATTTATTAAAGTATTATTTATATACTTGCGTACATGAAAAACATTTATTTTGTTAACATTTTTTAAAGTGTTATTCCCACACTAAGGAAATTGAAAAAGACATATTTAGAAAACGTATAAAAATTTGAACGCAGCGGGATTTGAAACCGCGCCTCTTGAAAACCGTTCAAGCGCTCTGACCGCTAAGCCATGCGCATGGCTACCTCTAATTTTGAAATTGCAATTTTTTGAGTTAGTATCTTTCATTAATATCTTCATCATTTCGTTTAAACTAGTCTACTAAGTATTTTGAGTTAAAAATAAGACAGCATTGTGACGAATCATTCTTGTAATTTTCGTTTTTATATACATATGTGATTGCGCGGTGTAAATATTTACTTACCGAGAACTTCACTTACCTGTTCTTGACCTGTATCGGTTAACATCACCAGATGGTCGTTACTAAGTGTTTACATAATATATATTATAAATACCTATACATAACTATACTTAACATATGTTATATTAATTGGGTTTGTGAATAAATTTAATATTTGATTTATGATAAGAACATCCTAAAAAAAAATAACAGCTTCATTCTCTTTACTAGGTTTTTTTGTGGGTTCGATTTCACTGGGGCAAATTAATTTATTTGCATTATTTCTCGCGTTGAGTCTCGTCACTCAACACGCAAAATCTTTATTTTGGCGAAAAGTGTAGAATTATGTGTTCAAATTTAAAATATCTTTTATTTAAATAGACTTTTGCAAGCACTTTTGAATCGTCGAATGAACATAAAGCTACCACCGGCTTGGAAGGCTGTTCTGCTGAGAAGAGTCACGGAGAAGTTGGCTCGGAACACGTGTGCAAAAGTGCAATGATTTTTATGATATTGACAGAAACATGAAAGCCAGTACAAGCATGTTAAAAGATTAACCACTTTAGTGTATTATTGTTATTGAAAATGATATGGCAAGAATACTATATCGGTTTCAGTGTCGGTTACGGATATATGATTTTCGGATGACGTATATAAGGCGGAAAGTGGAGAACGGAGACACTCTTGACACTAGGTTCACTGACTACCCTGCTATGCGGGAAAAGGCGTAAAGCTAAAACAAAGATACCTTATGATTAAGCATTGTTAATTATATAAATTTTAAATTACGTATTCACAGTAAGTTGCAAAGTGAAAGTTTTTACGTGTCCACTGTGTGTGTGTGAATGTGTGCCTGTGTGTGTGAGTATATTACAGTCGTCAAAATAATTAAATGAACAATGAGTCATATTGCGGTAAGTTTCTTCCGTTATATAAAACTGTTTGTCATTTTTTTGTGCTATTAGATTTTTTTAAATGAAAATAATGGAGACAGCCATGAGGGGCAGTCCTCATGACAGACAGAAGTGAAAGATTAATAGTTTTTCTTGCAGCTTCACGTGTTTTCCTGCATAGCAAGGTAATCAGAGAGAAACAATTGTCAAGCCGTTCACCACTTTCCGTCCGAAACCGACACAAGGCATGTTGAGTAGTACAATTCAAAGCTGCACTTAGTTTTGGGTACCAGAGCGGAGATATGAAAATATTTTAAATATTTCAATTTTCAATTCATATTAAGCTTTCAAACTGAATCTTAACCATTAAAATTTCATATTTCTTTAAACTAAATTATTATTTTAACGTACAGTGATAATACTCGTAGATAGCTATACAACTTCAAGTAACATTTTTTTCCCAACATAAAGTATGGATCGAATGTCAGTAGAGCATTAATACATAAAAAACAAACTAATATGTTAGGACAATATTAAAAGATATAACCAGATATATAGTTAGATTATATAGTCTTTTCACCTATAACTTCATGGTCAATTTCGTATATAAAAACAAAATCCATCGAAGTGTCAAGACACTCCGGTTGTCCATTTTCCGCCTGAATCCAAAACACTGCGTGTTGAGTGGCGGAACTTGGTTTTCGTGCTTCACCAGAGCGAAAAAATGAAAATAAATTAGATACACTTATTCCTCCGAGTGGGCTCCGAACCCACTACTATCGCAATTACAGTCAGACTGTCACACTGCGCTACGATGTCCTCGTTAACTAAATAACAACACAAAAAGTAATGTTTTTCCTCAACGTCCTTTTCTAGGAATTTTCATATAAATTCTATATTGTAGATATAGTTGTAGTAGTAACATATGAGCTTTTAAGCATAAATGCAGTGGGAAATTATAATGACGCATGCACATCGCTCACAAACATGTCTAGCAAGCTTTATATACGACGAGCTTGAACCTGCAACTTCGTTTGCGTAAACTTTAAGAAATAAAATGACGTTCTTTCCTGTTCCCGTAGGAATTTGAAAAAATATTAACTAAATCTCTCTCTCTCTCTATCTTCAAGGCCAAATTTCAGCATTCTATGTCTATTAGTTTCAAGCTGTGGGTTGTGTGGCAATGACTGAAAGAATCTGTAGTTGTAACGCCGCGCTTTGTCTTGTTCACCAGAACCGAGTAATGATAATAATTTAATTATGATCATCACACCAAGTGGGAATTGAATTCACAACCAATAGCGATTACTCTCAGACACTTTCCACTGCGCCACGAAGGCCGGTTTTAGAGCAGATACAAAGCTATACATCTTTAAAATCTTTCCTGATATAAGAATATTGTAACAATTTAATAGTAGCAATAATGCAAAAAATAAAGTGAAAAAAAAATAAACAAATATTAATATGCTCCCTTGCGTGCGTGTGTGTCTATTTGCTAGCGTGCGTGCGTGCGAATGTGTGTCTGTAGTTAAAGTATCAAACTAATACAGATTAATACTTTATAATTGGCTGTTTAAAAGAAGCAGCAGATGAATGGATATCAATATGAGAAAATTTTATATATAGCTATTGATATAACATTTTAGAAAACGTATATAAAATTGAACGCAGCAGTATTCGAACCCGCGCCTCTTGGAAACTGTCCAAGCGCTCTGAACGCTAAGCCATGCGTTCGAGCTGTTCCCGCTGCATTCAAATTTTTATACGTTTTCTTAAAATGTTTTTCAATTTCCGTGTTATTCCGTGTTATTGTGTCACAATGGTTCGAATTCAGGCAGAAAGTAGAGAACGGAGCGTCTTGACACCTGTTCTGTTTAACTACCCTGCTATGCGGAGAAAAGCGTGAAGCTGTATATATATAGTTGCGCTTATTGTCTTGTCCCTGTGCAACTTAACCAGTATTTGCATGAGTCTGACAAATATTTACACCCAACGGAAATCGAATTCAAAATCTCCTTACTCATACACATAACTACTTACATTATTTGATAAACACGTGCTAATAAACAGCAAGGTCACGGTATGACATCGGACTTTTAAATTAACAAGCAACACCTGCTTCACTCTTTTACTTTTAACCTTTAAAAAATAATCTACAAGCATAGCTTCATATGGCAAAATTTACTACACTTCACCGATCAAGCTAATAAAGCTTGAAGCTCTCGTACTTTATATATAAGAATTATAAAAAAATTTCCTATTGCAATTAATGATGCATTTATAAGACTTTCTAAGTGCGTTGCTCTTTACAGTTTATTTATTAGAGTGCATCTTAGGTCCATGCATACAAAAATGTAGGCAGAGAGAACCTAGTGACACTCCGTTCTTCATTTTCGTGACAATGTCGCGCTTTGCCTTACAGGACTGGGGAAATTATTATAACTTAGAATATATGTGCCAAATCGAGTAGTATTTTGATCACTCACTAAGTTCAAAATGTAATATTTTATTTCACTGTGCGATGCACTCAACGCCGCGCTGTGCCTCTGATATCTGGCTGCGGAGAAGTGAATTTTTAATACTTTTTTTTTATTGTATTTCTATTATTTTAAGTGTACTTTTCCTTGATTTCACAAAAAAAACTCAAAGAATATCTATCTTTTAAAATCTAATAAAATAAAAATCTAATCTTTTAAAATAGTATAAACTAAACTTATAACTGTTCTTTACTTGCCTCGCGCACTGCCTGGATTTTGCAAAATAAGCTGACTGTATATTGTCTTCTAGTATGGTGAGTACTAGGTACGATGTCGGCCTTTAAAGTGGAGATAGACGCGTTTTTTTAAAGGTACCCATGTTCTATGGACGTAGGCCATTCCACAGGTTTTTTACAATCAATATTAATATTTTATTTTTTAGTTATTAGGGTAGTTGCTTAATTCATTCTGCAAAGACCCCAGGCTGCGTAAACGCCTCGTCCAGTCATCCAAAGATATGTTATGTATGTATAAATTAAATTCCTACATCTTAAAGTGCGCAGGCGCATACCCCGTGACGTCACAAGAATTCGCATCGGAAATGAGTCACAATCTCCGTTGAGTCACATTCAATACGAGGATATAAAATGGCATACTAATTTTAAGACGCCTGCTTGCCTCTATAGTAACTATTATCTTATTTTTGAGTTGATTAAATAATTAAGCCATTGCCTGTCGGTAAACACGTTGGGTGTGGGTTCGGTTCCCTTATTATTTTCATTTTTCCGCTCTGGTGACAAGAGAAAGTGCGATATTGAGTTCCGCCGCTCAACACGCAGCATGCCGAAATTGGACAGAAAGTGGAGAACGGAGTGTTTTAAAATCTCTCCTGCTTACATTGTTAAATGTCAAATTAAACAAAATAAAGTACTGTAGTAACAGATGCTTTTGATACTGTGTAGGTGTTATTGATACAGAGGCTGTGTTCAAAAGAACATTTTGTTAACCATTATGCCGTTGCTAGGCAACGATTTTTACTTATTTAAGAATATAACAAAGATTTTTTTATGTTCCTACGTCCCTAAGTTGGGCAGAATCGATTTCGGTTAGTCTTGACCATCGCGTCTCATTTCCGCGATAACTTGGCAGTCTCCTTCACCTCATCTAAAACAAACAAACGAACGGAACGTTATCAGGTTTGCTATAACAATAGATTATCATTGATTAATACAAATAATGGTTAGAAATCTAATTAAATATACAATATTGCAAACTAAGAATCGAACCGGATGTCCGTCCGGTCACGTCACCGAAACCGCACACGCACTACTATGATACTAGATACTTGCTTTATCGCTATAGATATATAGCTTAGGCTTACCATAAATATTGTTACAAAGAAAAACAACATCCGACCAAATCGTCAATGAAGTCTCTGTTAACTTATTTCATCATAAATACGGTCACTTTAGTTGTTAAAATAATACTCAATTCTAAAAAAATTCTCATATGTAATCGAACATTTTCTGTAACCTCCCTTTACGTACAGGTTAAGTAGTTGTTATGATTTTACCACCCTATTCTTTTTTAAATTATCGGTTAAAAATGACCAGTACGTCTCTTATAGGTTGCAAGTCCTAAGTCATCTTTCAAAATACGCGACATGGTTCTAGGTGCTATCTTCATCTCCTGAGATAAAATCTTTCGGACAGGATTTCTTCGAATTCTTACTCTTACTGCTTTGATCGCCTCTATCGTACGAACACTACTTGGACGGCCAGATCTTTTTCTGTCACAAACAGAGGAGATTTTAATAGCCCGGTACACAAACATTTGAAATCCACTGTACATATAAAATATTTTTATAAAATATAAACATACCAGTTGTAAATTCTATCTAAATGTCTTTTTATAATTAACTCTATCTAGCCAATGAAATGAGCCATCGTGGCGCAGAATAACTGCGTCTGACTTTATACTTGGTTTAGCGTTCGAATCCCACTCGGGGGAATGATTATATTCTTATTATTTCAAATTCTCCGCTCAAGTCACAAGACAAAGCGTGGCGTTTGATTCCGCTCTCGCACTCAACACGAAATGCATCCAATTCGGACAGAACATGGGCAATGAAATGCTTTACCAGTACTTTTCTCTCTGCCTATCCTGCTATGCGGGAGTTGTTTCACATTATATATATGTAGATTACTATACCGACATCTTATTAGTACGATAATATATTATAATATTTTTGAAATAAAATTAAACTGGCAGGATTCGAACCCACACTTTTTCACAGATACACTACATGGTGAATTAAAGCCTAAATACATCCGGATGTGGTTTCCTATAATAATTGTAGAAACATGTGTTAATCACTTGAGCGAAACGGATATGAAAGCCAGTAGTGTCAGAACTATAAAATATTTTGTTGATCATAATTGGAGCGTGGTGGGATTATTGCTATACAATTTTATTTTTCTGATAATAACCTCATTTTTTATTTTATGTTATTTAGTTTACGTAAACAGCGAGAGCTAAGTAAAGTGACTTCGTTCTTACTTTTGGCACATTTTAGAAAAAATCCTTGCTCTTTCCATAGAAAGATTGAGAGTGAGAACCTAGGGTCAAGACACTCCGCTCTTCACTTTCCACCCCCATCCGAGACGTTACACTCATTTCAATGAGATTTAAAGCCACTCCACTATAGCGTCAGATTATTAAGTATTTCAAGTAATTAAGGGTTTGAATCCCACTCGAGGCAATTTTTAAAATATAGCCATCCTCATTTTTACCTTACATCTAATTTTTCTAGCACCTTTCTCCCGCATAATTGGGTAGTCAAAGAGAACCATTAACTAGATACGCGGAATTACGATTCCCGCCCGCCTGATTTTGTCTCACTAAAGCGCTGAAACGATATAACACAAATATAACCTTTGAGGAACTCACTACCAAGCGCGTTTACAGTCATTGTCTGTCCCATTTCACCATGGTGGTTTCTAATTTTAGAAATATGTTAGTGGAAAATGGCAAGTATAGTAATGTATCTGTAATTATTTTAATTCAGCATCGAAGACCAGGGCTTCGTGGCGCAGTGGGACAGCATCTGACTATAAGCACGATTGGTTGTGGGATCGATACCCAGTTGAAGGAATGATTATCATTTCTCCGCTCTGCTAAGATAAAGCGCAGTGTTAAGTTCCACCACTCAACACGCAATATTTCAATTGAAGTGGAAAGTGGAGAATAAAGATGTCTTGAGATGGAGATGGAGACACTAAGCTATCTGTGACTACCCTGCTATGCCTGCAGAAAAAGTGTGAAACTGCTTCATGTAGAAAATTTGTTATGATAAGAAAACAAAACACATAGCATGAAAAAACTCGAGGCAATCCCTTAATATAAGTAGATTTAAAACTATAAATACAAAGAAGCTACAACTAGTTCTGTAGATATTAATGTAATAGAATATTAATATAAATTTGTAATTATAATTAATAAGTAATATAAATTCGCCGCGGGTGTCTATTTTACAGGATACCAAAGATGATCGGCGTATTTAAAACTTAAAGGCAATTTTATAGAAGAAACTAGCTGTGCCCGCGACTTCGTCCGCGTTGAATACTAAAATAAAAGTACATCAGCTATCTGCCCGTGAAAGTCCCGTCAAAATCGGTCCGGCCGTTTCAGAGAACAAACAGACAGACAGACATACATATGAATTTAGTAAACAGCGGTTAGTTTAATATTTAAAACATACACTTCAATTTGACTTCATTTTGAAATAAATTCTCTTTTAGTATTATGTCATACGCTTGCCATGGGATTTACCTGATTTTTATATCACTATCTATTTATCTCTGTATCGTTGTAATATAATCCCGCAAAGCAAACTTTAGACTCCCGTGTCGTCTTAAAAATTTGCACATGTGTCCGGTTCGTGTGACAAAATAATATTTTCATAACACAAACTTATTATCCTTGCCAGGACATCCTGTCCTAGATGAGTTCGATCAGGATAACGACATTTTTTGGTTTAAAAAAACTATCATTTTGCTAGCAAAGTTGTATTTTATAGCATAGTACTTTTTTTTAGTTAAGTGTTGTATGTGAAATTGTAAAGATAGTAACGCTTTCTAAACGCGACGTTTGTAGATCCAAATTTTACTTGGAGAAATATTTCTTATTTATGTCATATATATACACGATGCGTTATTAATAATATAGTTTAAATGTTAACGAATGATTGATTAAGAAATCGCAAGGCATTGGTTCGATACCCATTTGCAGGATAAAAAATAATTAGACGTTCTAATGTGTGTATTTAAAGTATAGTATATCGTCGATTGTGACATGAGTTCTTTGGTCAAATTGAAGAATGTGATATTTACGGATGTGAATAGATCTAAGCCATAAAATGACAATATATGATAATCCTACTAATATTATAGCTTGCTGCTAGCTGTCTTTTTTTAAAAGCCAGCCGAAAAAATAAAAATAATATAATGTCATAATGTTAGTATTTTTCTTACGCTACGCTAATATAAGCTACTAATCCTGCGCAGACGAAGTCGCGGGTATCAGCTAGACATGATGTCCTGACGTGACAACCTATAATTTAAATAAAACTGAAGAAATTCGTAATAATTTACAGGTAAATAATCTAATTACATAATTAAAATTATAATGAAGTAGGTATCTTTTTGTATCTACGTGTAACTCCTAACCAAAAAAATCCTGCCACTAACTAACCCTGGACCTATATTACTTTTAGTACAATGCGTTTTTAACAAATCGCATTCGTTATAATTAACAGGTAAGTAACCTATCTACATAATTAAAATGAAGTCTCTTATTGTACGTGTAAATCCTAACCAAATAAAAACCTGCCAAAAACTAAACCTGGACGAATAACTAAAGCAATATAACTTTGAGTACAATGGCTTTTTAACAAATTGCTAATGCTTCAAAATTCGCAAAACCGACACAACCATCAATGACGTCTACCCTAACGCGTCTGTCCGCGTTCGGGTCGCGGTCGCGCACTCAGCGATGAGCGACTTCTTCCCCCAACTCACCCGCCGTGCGTCGGCGACGCCGTAGTATATAGCGCACTCGGTTAAAATAATATTTGTCTGAATGAAACCCGTGAAAGACATTATATCTACTTTAAATACCAGAAGCGATTAAAGTTTCGAACTACCATATTAATTTATTGACTACAATGGTTCACTATTTTGGCTTTAATGGCTTGAACATAAGATATTTACTTAATATTTTGGTCAATTCACACAATGTATTTATAACTTGTAGCCTATGTGTTATTCTGATGTATAAGCTATATTATTTTTAAGTTTCATTAAAATCCATTCAGTAGTTTTAACGTGAAAGAGTAACAAACATCCTTACAAACTTTCGCGTTTATAATATTAGTAGGATATGTATATAATATATTATTAATTAACGTAATAAAACTTGATAGAGAGAGCTGTATACCAAGACACTTTATTATCCGCCCAAACTCGACACATTGCCCGTTGAGTAGCGTAACTCAACTCCGCCCTTTATCATAGCCGAAGCAGGGAAATGAAACTTATTTAAATATAATCATTAGCCCAAGGGGATTGAACCCACATCTGTCGCGTTCACAGTCAGATGCTGTCCTAATCAAGGCCAAAAAACTACCGTTATTATTCTAGGCTTATGGTGATGTGACCTCTTTATGACCGATAAGAGCGCCGTGGGTGTTTAATACTTTGATTATACAATATTCGTCCATTTATCCGTAACCGTTGTGACCTGTATTCGTATTTATTAAACTGTCCTATATTTAATTAAATACATAAAAAGTATATATATATAAATTAAACCCTTAAAAAAGCTTTCCCTTTTAGCTTTTTTAAAAGCCCTTAAAAAAGTTCAATCGTCACAGGGAGGAAAAAAACTTGAACGGTTTCCAAGAGGCGCGGGCTCGAATCCCACTCCGTTAAAATGTTTATACATTAGCTAAAAGTTTGTGAATAACACTTTATAAAGTGTTAAAAATGATTTAAAATTATTTTCATTTCTCCGCTCTGGTAAGTTAAAGCGCGAATTCGGGTAGAAAGTAGAGAACGGTTGGTTTTCACACTATAGTCTCTTTGACTACACTTCTATGCGGGGAAACACGTGAAGCTGTATAAAAAAAGTAAAAACTTTTCAGCCCTATTGGAAAAAATCTCCGCTAAAGTCTGGAAGTAAAAATATGTATTGTTTTTTAAATAATATTCTTAATTTGTAATAAATATATATTATAAATTAGATAAGTATTTATACATAAATAGAAGCCCCGTTGCCGTGAAAAATAGGCGTTGCCTTAGCAACGTGTATGTTACCATATACAAAAGAGAATGTCAAACACAGAGTATGTTAAATATTTATTTTATTTATCTATACAAATAAATAAAATTCGAACTTCTGTTTATAATATTTCAATAAAGATTTTTTATACGGTACACATATCAAATTTTTTTATTTACAATTTCTGTCTGTTAGTTTGTTCCTGCTATTCTCTTGACCGATTCAGACGGGACTTTCACTGGCTGATAGCTAGGTTTATTTTAATATATTTCTAAAGCATTATAATGTAAAATATTAGCTTTCGGCGCTTTTCCTCCTTACGCCTCAGCCACATAACTTTCGTAAAAAGGGGTCGAAGGGGTAGACTAATTTATAACCTAGTATGCCTAATAATCTTTTTGACCTAGGCTTTCTTAGTTATCTCCTAGGGCTAAGATCTAGGACATAAGATTGTTGACTTCACCATATTGTTACGAGTGAGCGTTATTTCTAAGGAAACGTTTTCAATGACGTGGGTGAATTTACAAGAACACTATGACGTATATAAAATGACGGTATGTTTTTTGTCTGTTTTTATTTGAACTGTAAGTTTTATAAAAGATCACTTATTTGTATATTAAAAACTAGCTATGCCCGCGACTATGTCCACGTTGAAATCTAAAATAAATGTCGCCTAAGTTACTCCTTATTACATCAGCTACCTGCCAGTGAAACTCCCGTCAAAATTGCTCCTACCGTTCCAGAGATTGACTTGAACAAATAGACAACCAGACAAAAATTGTGAAAAAGATTATTTTGGTATATATATCCTACGTACGTATTTTTACTAAATGTATGTGTATTTGTGCTCATAGCAAAAAGCCATTATTTTAATATTACAAACATACACTCCAATCTTATTTATATGTATTGATATATGTGAAAAGGTTAAATTAATATGAAAAAATTTTTATCACTTGGTTTTTTGATATACGAGTATAGTGTATGGGACACGTCACTCCGTTGACATCCGTACTATGTTATATCATATCGGAGAGACGATACGGAGAATCTAGTGATAGTGGATAACAAAAAGAAAAACAGTATCTTTATGTAATAAGAGATCTTTGATTTGCGCGATTATTTCACATTTTCCAAAAATCCAGGGCAGTACGCGAGGCAACTATGAAATCGTTAGCTGGTAGTTTGTTATAATAATTGTATCAAATGACAAACAAATGCCACCTCAGTCTGCCTGTGACCACGGAATACTGTACAGTGTTCGAAACGTCGGGTTTCTAAAATGTATTTTCGAATACCAAAAATATACGCTGAGTTCCACCACTCAACATGCAATGTCTCGATTTCGGTAGGAAAGTGGAGAACGGAGTGTCTTGACATTAGGCTATCTTTGACTACCCTGCTATGCGGTAAAAAACGTTAAGCTGCTGCGACATATATACGTTTTTCTAAACTAAATTCGTTATTTTCCACATTTTGGAGCTCAAAATCTGTAAATCACACCTTCAGGCTAAATAAAAGTGACTTTTAGAAAAGGAATTTGTTTTTATTGTTAGATTAAAAAAAAAAAAATTACAGAACCTTCGAATTACGTTTATTCCCTTCTAAGAAATATGTAATACACAAAAATTTGGTTTATTACATATTTTGTTTACGATAAGAAAGATATATGGAGCGGTAAGACAGGGACCGGGGCAGACCTCGATTCACTTCGTGAACAGTTTTGATGATACTGGAGGAAGGTCACGTAAAAGCATGAGGACCCCCCGGAGGGCGTTTGTGAAGAGTATGATGACAGTGAAGAGATGTATACAGGCACCGTTTTTCGCTCCGTTCTCTCTGACTGACACTAGGGATAAAGCGTGAATTTAGCTTACGAAAGTACCCCTTTAATCGAACCTAAGACTACCAACACAGCAACACGCCACTGCGGTAGATCTTTAAATACATTATTAGGTTATGAAATTTTAATGAACGTTACATCTTTACATAAAATAATGGTAGCATTAAGCCTTAGTTGGCGCGATCGCGCCTATTTGATACACAATAGGCATTGTAATAAACGTCGACGGCACCTAAATATGATGGCAGTATGATAATGTACTTGCTAATATTTTTTGTTCTTAATTTAACTAAATTAATATTATTCTGCTAATGTTATTATATTATAAACTTGTGAGACTATCGTGATATTGTTTGTAATTTCGATCCTGATTCATATGAATATTTAAAGTAATTTCTTTTCTCTACTCTGGTAAGGCAAAGTGCGAAGTTTCGCCATTCAATACGCAATTTTCGCACATCGCATTGAGCGGAAAGCGGAGAACAAAGTTTTCCGCATATCTGAGAGAACCCAGAGTGTCAAGACCATGCGTGTTGAGTAGCGGCACTCAATGCCACTATCATACACTACAATCACTACAATCCCATATGGGCCAAATAATTTTCCTCCGAATGGAAATCCAACCAGCAACCAATCGCATTGACAGTCAGACGCTATTACAATGCTCAATAAATATAGTACTGCAAATATTATTATGCCTTAAATATAAAAATAAAGTCATTTTTTTCTTGTGTGTTTTTCAAAGTGGGAATCGAACCATGTTTGTCCATGCTACAATCCACATGACCTATTTAACGCTTTTAGAATAACATAATAATATATTAATTCTCTCCACTAAAACATATAAAAAATTGTCTAATACTAGCGTTCCTTTTGAGTTTTCGAACTTCGTCGTTGGGTTTTTTATCCCACATAGCAAGATAGGCAGGGAGCCTAGTGTCCATGGGCCGTTCTCCGCTGGACATCCAAATTCGAGATATTGCGTGTTGAGAGAAATGAAAATAATATCAGTAAATATAATCAATCATTCGACTAAGTAGGGATCGAACCCACGACCAATCGCGTTCACTGTTAGGTGTTGTCCCACGGTGCCACAATGTCTTCGAAAAAAGAAACGAAAATTATATAAAAAATAATATTTAAATAATAATAAGATATTTATATCAATATCGTATTAAACATCGTTTTTCCGCTTTATTACTTTTATAATTCGTGTAGATGTTGTTTTTTGTCTGCATCCACTGGCTTCAAATGACGCATCTCCCAGATTATATATAGAATTCGGGCAATGAACTTGACGTGACGTGACGTTTTCGACTCGTTTGCACTGGATCGCGAATTTCTTAGAACTTTTTCCTATTGGGAGCATGTTTTAAGTGAGTTTTGTAATAATAACGTGTTAATAATTATTTTATTAAGAAATAGAATAGCGTTAAGAATAGCGTTTGTGTTGCTTATACAATGTAAGACTTGGTAATTGCGGAAAGAAACGAAAGACGGAAAATAAAAATAGGTTCAGTGGTTAATGTACTTAACTGCAAAGCGCAGGGCATAGGTTCATTCACCGTGCAGGACAAGTATTTTGTTATGAATATAAATAGATTATGTGTGTAGATGCCAAATTGAAAAACATTTTAACCAAACGAATAAAAATTTGAACGCAGCGGGAGTCGAACCCGTGCCTCATGGAAACCGTCCAAGCACTATGACCGTTAAGCCATGCCAATGTAGAGCACATTATAGTTCTACTACTGCGTTCAAATTTTTACGTTTCCTAAAAATGCTTTTTAATACAGCATCTTGAAATTTGTAATAACAGATTAATATTTAAGCCCTCTAATGTTTTCCCATATTTCAGCTTTTGATAGACTTATTAGAGGTTTTTTTATAGTCTAAATTTTTGTAACATGTAATAAACTTAAATTTTACTTATATTATCTGTAATTTTAAATTTGTATAATTATTAAAATAAAAAATTGCGTTATTATTATATAAACTTAAATATTTTGATTTATATGTAAAGTGTTTGAATAATGTAATGTAGGTTACACCAAAAATAAGTTTGCATTCCTGCGCCTAGAATTGGAAAGTTATACCTTTTGTATATTAAAATGAAATAATAAATCTTAAAATGAATCTATTTTTTACCGGATTAATCGCGTATAATATTGGTATTCGAAAATACATTTTAGAACCCGACGTTTCGAACACTTTACAGCAGTCCGTGGTCACAGGTAGACTGAGGTGGCATTTGTCTGTCATTTGATACAATTATTATATCAAATTATACGCGATTAACCCGGTTAAAAATAGATTCATTTCAACACATGTAGTAATCGTGAAAATCAAAGAACATATAAAATAATAAGTGTTTTTCTTTTGATATTTAAATAGATTTTTTGTTGGTATCATATTCGCTAGTCAAATATTCTATAAATCTAAGAAGAATCTTTTGGCAAAAGACAAAGCTATTTATTAAATATATTTTTTTTAAAGTACTAATCACACTGCTATGTGCTATGCACACTAATCACGATGCTAACATCAAAAAAAAATGCAACAAGCGTTTAATAATTTCGGTGCAGCGCGTAAAGAACGTATAGCTCAAATGGCCATAGTGTTTACAAAGACAAATAAGTTACTAACATAAAAATAAACATTTTTAATACTTTAAGCTGGATTTGAACTCATAATCAATTCGAGCATCTGTGTCTATAATAAAGCACTTAATAAATTTTAGACTTTTCTGTTTTGGTAAGATGGCGTTGGCGCCCCAAACATGGCGTATGAGTTCTGCCGCTCAATACGCCATGTTTGGGGCGCGGGCGTCAAGGGGAGAATGGAGTGTCTTGACACCTGGTTCCCTAAAAAGACATATTTAGAAAACGAATAAAAATTTGAACACAGCAGGATTTGCACCCGCGCCTCTTGAAAACCGGTTGCTTGAACGGTTTTCAAGAGGGGCGGGTACATATCCCACTGCGTTCAATATTTTATAAATTTTCTAAATATGTCTTTTTCAATTTCCTTAGTGTGCAAATAACACTTTAAAAATTGTTACAAAATACATGGTTCCCTGCTATTCGCTAAATCAGAAAGCTAAAACCCAAAATAAAAAAAAATCTGTTGTCTTTTATTATTCAATTAAACAAAGTGTTTCCTCATTATTCTTGCATTAAAGTAAGTGTATTGAAAGTTTACAGATGTTTACCATAAATATATGAGTCTTAAGTAACTCAAGACACTTCGTTCTCCGTTTTACATCCGAATTCGAGATATTACGAAACATTGAAATTCCGATTCGTTCTATAGAACCAAAAAACCATTGGTTGAATTTAAATCCATATTGTTCAAATAAAAGTTACTCAATATATTCTGGAAAAGGGAATGGATGAGAAAAATAAAATTTTCTTTTTTTTATAAAACAAGGCACAAGTAGTGTCAACACAGTGTCTACTTAGATATAATAATAAAATGTATTTAGGTACGTATATATGTGTAAAGTGGGCTTGCTACGGCTTCAGATCTTTTTACACCTCTACGAGTTGCTACGATAAGAAACCTTGTATGGATAACGAAATCCTTTTAGAAATATATTATGTATAAAGCAATACCTGCTTGTACTTATTATAATACAGTGAAGGTGAAATTATTTTATGTGTTATAACAAATATTACTGATTATATTTAAAAAATATAATTATCAATTCAAATAAAGCCATCGTGATGAAGTATGACGTCGTCTGATTGTATACGTGAAAGTTTTGGGTTCGATTCTCACTGGGGGGAATGATTATATTTTAATTTCTCCGCTTCGAAGTGCCGTGTTGTATTCCGCCACTCAACATAAAGTAAAACAGGATAAGCATCAAGCTGAACAAAAAATAAGTAATATTGGGGGTAAAATAAAAGTTTCTTATGTTTTATAATGTTTATTTATAATAAATTATAATAAGCGTTAATACAGTTTCAAATATTCTTCCCATTTTCTCCATCTAACTAACAATCTCTTCACGTCAGTCCAAATTCGATGAAGAACGTGGAGAAGCTGTGAACTGGGCCGGTTACCAATATGAAACTAAAAACACATAAAATGTATTTAATAAAATTCATACTTCTTCAAACAAGTATAAAATAAGGAGTTTTGCCTATAAAATTAGAATTAAATATCTACTTGTATATTAAAACTGTCAATTTCAAATAAAATATTGTACTGTATATAAAATATGACTCTGAAGTCAGACACAATTGAAAACTAAAATTATAAAAGTAAATGAAATTAAGGTACCTATTTTTGATATCATATCTATTGTAACATTTACCCATTTTACTATAATCCGTCAGTATGTTTTTTTCGGTTAAGTTGAGTAAAATTTGTACCCAATCTCAGAACTTACCTAAACTGGTAACTAATACTATAAAAATATATTTGAAATTCCAAGAATCGTTTAAGAACCGTCGTAGCATGAAGACCTCCCGCAAAGCATGTATGAAGAAGCTAACGACGGCGGACGAGGCGAAAGAAGTACCTATGCCGTTGTATTTGACTACCCCACTAAAAGAGCTAAAAAAACAATTGATGGAAGCACATTGAAATTTAAAAACAACTACCTACTATATATATCATATGGCATATCCCTATAAATATATAGTACAGTATAATTTATACAGTAAAATTATATATACACCTAGTATATATCGCTATATAGTATAATATATAGCGATAAGGTAGGGGGAGACCTCAGTTGACCATCGTGAATAGATTACCGATGACACTGGAGGAAGGTCCTGTAACAAGCATGAGGAGGAGGATAAAGCGTGAATTTAGTTTAAAGTTAAAAAAAAGAGAAAAGATATTGTATTGCCACTACCTGTAATAATAAAAAAATTACATTAAAAATAATATGTAAATCTATAATTTGAGATTATGACTATAATATTTTATTGTCTATTAACCATAAGTTGTTTAAACATAAGTTAAATATGTATGTGACCATAATTTAGCGGATAACAAATTTGTACATAGCGAATAATCATAAATTAAAAATCAAATGACTAAAAAAAAATAAAAAAAATTAGCGTATACCTATGGGTAAAATCAGTCGAGTTAGAATAAGATAAGCAAGCTGTTAGCAAATTTCGAAATACATGTAAATGACATATAGGAATAGATATCCGATAAATTTAAAATTGTAAGAAGAAATACTTATTTACCGTGACAAAAAATAAGATTGACGCCATCGTAGCGCAGTGGGCTTCACCTGACTGTACACGTGATTGGTTCTGGGTTCGATTTCCACTCTAATGATTGTATTTAAATTATTTTTATTTCTTAGCCCTGGCACCTAAGACGAAGCGCGGCGTTGAGTTCCGCCAGTCAACACGCAATATCTCGAATTTGGATGAAAAGTAGAAAACGTAGTGTCTTGACACTAGGGTCTTCGACTATCCTGCTATGTGGGAAATAGCGTAAAGCCATAAACACAACATATTTTCAGAAAACGAATAAAAATTTAAACGCAGCGAGATTTGAACCCGCGCCACGCCGAAATCATCCAAGCGCTCTGACCGCTAAGCCATGCTTTCAATACCTTTAAAAATGTGTGAATAAAAAATAAATAAAACATAAAGAGTAAAATACTTTGAACGTTTATACTATAGAGTATAGACTGTAGATAGATAGAAATGACCTTGAGCTATATCCGACCATGACAAAACGCGAGTGATAGCGCAAGAAAATCTTATAATAAAGGCCGCGGGTTTAATGCTCCCTGAGTACCTATAGCTGAATATTTGTAGTTTTTTATGATGGAATTATAAATAAGCCGTTGAGGCCACCGTGGCGCAGTGGGATAACGTCCGCCTATAAACGCGATGGCTGTGAGTTTAATCCCCACTCGGGGAAAAGACGATATTTCAATTATTTTCATTTCTCCGATCTAGTAAGACAAAGTGCTTCAAAAGTGCTTGTCTATATATGCTAGCCAGACTGCTTATATGAATAAGAAATATTTTGATTTTTGAAAGAGTTTCTCATCACACCAAGTCTCGATTTCAGGCGGAAAGTGTCTTGATACTAGGTCCTCTATGCCTATCCTGCATGATGAGAAAAAAAAGAAGCTAAAAAAACATATTAGTTTCTAAGATAAATATTTTGGACGTTAGAATTGAAATTTTAAGTATTATGAAATGATTTTTTCTCCTAGGTAATAAAATATTTCAAGAAAGTTTAATAAAATAATGGTTAGAATAATACAATACAATCGTTCGGCATTTGTTTTAAAAACTTCGCAAAAAATACAATTGGTAAGAATTTAATAGGAAAGTTAGTTGCTTCTATTTGCATAGCAAATTACCGTTATTTAATAGTTTTGTTATTTTAAGAAATTAATTTAATCAATCATTTCGTATTTCTTTTAGAAACGGACGGATAGTTGATTGGCCGATAAGACATATATTAATTAATTAGAGCGCTTGGATGTGGTTTCCAAGAGACGTGAGTTCGAAACCTGCTAGGTAAATTTGCTGCTGGTTTTATACGTTTTGTAAAATACATATACACAATAAATCGTACGTGAATAACACTTTATAAACAATGAAAATATTTCTTTAATATCATTCTCTTTTACCAAACGATTCTTCTTAGGAATAATCTTTGGGTAACGGAAATATGTGTAAACGTCTTTCCAGAGAGATGTTAACTAGTAAAAGGAAGCGTATAAGAATTTCGATGTTGCATATAAAACGTATGGCTTAGCGGTCTGACCGCTAAGCCATACGTAAGTGCTCTGGCACTTAGACGCTTTGCAAGAGGCCACATAGTACATATATATAAACATACCCTTGTTGAATTTGAACCCAAAACCCCCACTAAGTCACAACAGGTACTTGAGCATATGTAAGATTAATAAATAAATTAAATAATAATAAATTAAGATATTTGCAGCTTCATACGCATTGCGTGATAGTAAAGAGAGAATCTAAAGTCAAGAGTCGTTCTACACTTTCCGGCCGAAATTGAGACATTGCGTGTTGCGAGGCGAACCTCACCAGGGGAAATGTAAAATGATTTAAATAGAATCATTAATCCGAGTGAGAACCTAACCCACAATCAATAGCGTTTACAATCAGACAATGTTCCACTATACCACAACGGTCTGATAAATTTTGTATATTTATATATGTACATATATACATTTGTATACTTTATATGTTACCAATTCGAAGTCAATTCGAGGCTCCGGTCTTACAATTGATTGTTTTTTGATTGATATTTATTATGCTTTTGGCATAATAGACTGATAATCAATGACGAGAATGTGGTCTTAAATGACACATAAAACGATTTCTAGGCTATTATAAAATAAAGTGGTATTATCTGTAGCTTATAATACAAACTAGAGTTGTGCCGATTTTGACTTTGGCCGACTAGCCGATTACATAGTTGTAAGTCGCCGACTTTTCGAAACGAAAAGTAACCGGCTTCACGGTTTCGAGGCCTATTGTGGGCACTGTCTAGGTTTACGACATTCGCGAGCTAGTCACAACCGAGCAGTTAGAATGAAAAGAACAAAAATATATACTTGACATTTCAAAATGTGTAAGACTGATTATAAAACAAAATATAAAAAAAGCTCTTGCGGCTAATAGCCCAATATAGAAAATCCGACCTAAAATTTGACATGTAAAAAAAACTCTTTCGTAACGAAAAAATTTTTTTTGAAAACGTATAAAAATTTGAACGGTGTGATCAAATTTTTATACGTTTTTTAAAAATTATTTGCAAATTTCCTAATTCTTTAAAAATGTTAAAATCTTTCGTAATTAACAGACAACGTATAGCCAAAATTATTGGCCATTGAAACGAAACTCGAAATTTGGCATGTAGCTGAATAGGTAGGGGAGTTTATTGGGAGGACTAAAAGGGAATTCCTAGAAATTCCTACGGGAACGGGAAAAAACGTAATTTTTCGTTTTATACTCCACGCACGCAGTTGAAACAATTGTTGAAGTGAAGTAATATTAATTTAATCGTCTTGCTACATTTTAAGTTCTCTATCAAAGAAAATTACTTAAAGTCAAAGTATATCTGAGTAGGTTATAAAGTATCTTCGTATATAACCGGAAACAGAGAGAACCTAGTCTTATTCAAATCGCTACATGAGTTTCATGAGAATGAAAATGAGAATTCATATGGATTCCGGGATCTCGGTTGTTTTTCGGTCCAGGTAATTATAGGATTAAATTTGATAAATCATGGGATTTTCGAGATTTTAAAGATGTAAGCAGAAGCTGTTCTTTATTTTTAAATACTAATAAGTTTTAGGAATATTTAGTTGTTTTGTCATAAAATATCATTAAAACAATTTTAAATTAATATACTCTAGTTTTTTTGTTACCTGGATATAGTTCCGGGACCGTCCCAGGATCCTGGGTTCGCGTGTAACCAATTTCGAAATCCCGGGATAAGAAAAAAGAGGTGGTATCGAATGCTCGACTCACAATTAATCACTAACAGATGCAAGCGCACCTAGTAAGCGCCTGTTACCTGTAAAAGAAAATTGTCATACTTATACAGGATAAAATATTTCAAATTACCCTTAAAGTAAGATAAAAAAATGGAACATTAAACAGTGTCCTTCTGCCTTCCACTTTGAAAAAGTGCAAAGAAAAAAAATTAAAAAAGAGCAAGAACACTTACCATATCAAATCAGCTCCATACATACATCCAAACATACACGCACACATGTCAGTGCGATGTGTCGTTGAACTTATCAGGGTGAATGCGATATTGGCGAGGCGGTGCGACGCGTGCCCGAGATAGTTTCTAACATTGCGTGAACTATACATTGCTGTATGTAATTATTAATAAACTATTAAGGCCACAATGGGTGCGTGTCTGTTATCCCAATGGTTGTAAAATCAATTCCCACTTGAGTTGAGTTCATGATTGTATTATATAGTATAATTAAATTACAAGATCAGGAAGACAAAAGTGGATCGAACACTTTGTATCATAAAATGATATGTAAGAAAAATCTAAACATACGCAAATTAGCGCTTGATGTTTAAGAAGTGTTTGCTTGTACATGCGATTATTATCATTTCAAATATCAATTATGACGAGTTCAAATATCGATTATTATGAGTAAAAATATATTAGCTTCCATAGGGGCCTTGTTTATTTTTTTCTGATATTAATATGTTTTTTATATTTATATAGAAACCAGTGATCAGAGTGATTTTTTACTACAATCTCTCACACATAATACGTAAAAAAAATAAAATACACAGATGAATAGAATGAGTTTAAATTTCCGCAATGTACAACAAATGAGTGACAGAGCGAGTGCAATCGTTAGGGACATGGCCGTACGTTGTAGTTAGCCGTCTCGGACACAAGGTCGCCCGACGCCTTCATCTAAAAATACACAGGCATGCAAAAATGTGCTACAAAAACATATTGATACAAAACGCTTGAGTTTCTTTCGATTTATTTATTAATTTAGGTATTATTTATTAACTTATTGACAGAGGTATCGTACTAAAATGAGAATAACGGGTTCAGCTCCCGCGTCGCGTCAACTAAGGTGACCGCTAAGGTAGCTTAAGCCTCAAGTTATTATTTTTAACAAATATTTTAAAAGGTTAAGTATTTACAAAGTTGAATTCATTTTATCTAATTTACATACCGTTTAGTTTTGTATGTACATTTGTTTACTTTTTTTTATTAACACGTGTCTCGTCTATCAATCGAGATAGACTTAAAACATTGCACTTTATACTGTACTTTCTTCGATTTGTTAGACCAATATTGGTATACATATTGAGTTACGCCATTTAACAAGCAATGTCTTTTGAATGGGTAAATTGATAGGAGAGCTTCAAAATAATAAATTAAAATTGAAAAAAAGAATTATGACAGCCATAGAAAATAAATATATGTTATGACTCTGTAAGTAACAAGTAAATATTAGTTTAAAAATCACCAATATTAATGAAACGTTCCGACTGTTGAATCACAGCTTTAGTCACTATTAACGTCAAAAATTTAAAAAAACAACGTTCCTTTGTTTGAAGCTGACGTTTGGTTTCTTAGAAATGAGTCAAATGCAATATATGTGAATTTGCAAGCAAAAAATATTTATATCCTTTTTGGTAAATACAGATACATAATTATTTTAATTAACGTTTTAGTTTGTTTAGTCGGTTTCAGGTAGTCAGAATGACGTATAGTTAGTTAGTGGTGTAGTCAAAATGACATATATAATATCAATTAGTCATTATTTTTTTTAATGTGGTATGCAACATCGAATGAACAGAAATTGAGTTTTTATTCGTTACTGTGGGGTAGTCAGAAAATGTATTAATAATTTAATAAGTAAGACGTTCAACTTACGCAATTTACATAATTTAAAAGAAACAATTTTTAACAAATTAATCGCGTGTATTATCGTATTTTAAACTAATTTACAAACCTCACGTTTCAAATACCATTCTACTCGAAAGAATGATTATATTGAAATTATTTTTATTTCTTCGTCTAGATACTATATCCTCTCTGACTACCCTGCTATACTGGAAAAAGTGTGAAGTTGCTATGTGCGTTTCTCGAAATGGGAACCGAAGCTACAGGTACAGGTAGGGGGTCAGCGTAGCGTAGTAGCAGTAATGGGTTCGATGCTTACTTGGAGGAAAAGTTATAAAAACTTATGCCACGTTCTGGTAAGAAGACAAGACTTTGTCTGACAACCCTGCGGTGCGGGAATAAATAATGTATTATTGTTTGCCACAATATCTTTGTAGCTTTGTTGAAATTAAAAAAGTTAAGTACATTTATATTTTCGTTATAAATTAAAGAAGGTTTAAAAGAAATATATAATATTATAATGTAATTTAAAAAATCACCGTTATATTCGTTAAAGTGGTCGCAATACTCCCACTTGGATTTCGACGCATAAACCTTTTTTTAAGATTCGCGCATGATAAAAAATATACTGTTGCTAAGAGCTCGAGTCAAACGGACGGGGACGACTTACTGTGACCTCAGGCCGCGTTCAGGACAAAACGTCCATTGTCTAAATATCCAAAGAAATGAAACACTAATATAAAACTGAATTGAGGGTAGAAAAACTCATTAGCATTCCGTGGTTTCACCGTGCCGTGGGTGTCCGTCGGGTTCAGAGAGATGAGCTTAGGACTTGCGTCACAAGTGTAGGCTAAAGTGGCTATGGTAAAATACACATTAAGTTTAACACACTCCCTTTCGTCCAATTGTTTTAAAAAACTGCACACGTGTCCGGATCAGTTGATAATAAAATATTATTGCATGAACTTAATATTATTGCATAAACTTAATGTCTTAAGCTAAGATTACCGGGTTATCATCGTCATCGTCATCTTATATAATAAAGTATGTAAAATATATACTTTAAAAATGTGACAATTTACGTATTTATATAATATTGGTATTAGAAGCTGTCGTTGCGCAGTGGGACTATAGTGGGTCCAATTTCCAATCGGAGAATTGATTATATTTCAAATACTTTTCATTTCTTCATTGAGGTCCTTCCGCCTCTGAACAAGTAAAAAGTGGAGAGCGGAATGTCATGACACTGGGTTCTCTCTGCCTACGTATATACGGAAATATAAAATGGGTTATATACGGAAAAACAATGATTTCAAAAAATATAAAAAAATACTATGAATATACCTACAACACCTTCAATGGCCGCACATTAAGTAACGGAGCTTATAAAAGCCTCTTAATACTTATTCCGCAAAACGCGAGATACGTGAAGATAAAAGAAAAAAAAAATAATTCACCTCATAATTTACTACATAAATATGTATGTAAAAAACTGTTCCATTGCTCATTGAGTGACTGTCAGACAACTCACAGACTTCCGTCTACAGGCCGTAGAAAACATGATGATGAAACTTAGCAAATAGTCATTAAGAGACGATTTCTTTCCATCTGAATTCTAGGCATGCGTGTTCAATGACTAGAGAAATACTCCCCAGCGTGGAATTCAAACCCACACCCACCCGCTTACACTCAGACGCTGTCCCACGACACGATGGCCTTAAAAAAATAAATTTAACGATATAGTATCCGTATATAAGATCGTATACATTATTTACTCTCATTTCCTTTGCAATGAAAGTATCATAAAATCACAAAGCATAGCGTCACTAACTCATTACGTGTACGTATAGCACACAAGTGTAAATGTCTCATTAGTAAGTTACTTAATTATCATGATTTACGAAATTTTAATTAACAAACCACTTTAAAATAATTATTTTTGGCTGGAGATAAAAAGGCAGTATATATGTAATATATATAGAATAAATATCTTTTTTTAAATGTAGATTGCGCTGTTCGATATATTATAATATATATCGAACTGCGCAAAACTATTGAAAAGTATTTTTGAACGCAGCGGGATTTGAACTCGCGCCTCTTGAAAACCGGTCAAGAGCTCTGACCGCTAAGCCATGCGTCATGTGATTCCCGCTGCGTTTATATTTTTATACGTTTTCTAAAAATGTTTTTAATTTCCGAAGTGTGAGAATATCACTTTAAAAATCTTATAAATACATACTACATTATGATTTAATAAACTAAATCAATATAAATCATAACAAAAAATAATTGTTAGATGACACCAACGTGGCGTAGTAGGACAGCATCTGACTGTAAACGGGATGGTTGCGGGATCGATTCCTTCTCGGGAAAATGATTATATTTAGAAATAAAACTATTTTATTAAAAATAGTTTCATTTAAGAATGTGCAGTAATCGCGAAAATCAAAGATCTTAATATTATTATATTTAAGTTATTTTCATTTCTCCGCTCTCGTGACAAGACAAACCGCGGCGTTGAGTTCCGCAACTCACCATGCAATGTTTCGATTTCAGGCGAAAAGCGGTCCGATCGAGTCATGACACTAAGTTGGTTCACTTTGCCAAACGAATATCTAATATTGTTAATTTTAAATAAAAAATAATGATATATAAAATTCAAGAAATAATTTGCATTTTTTAATAAATATATAAGAAAATATTACTATAATATACATCCATATGCATATACATATATACGTTTATGAATAAATAAAGCTAAAAGAGAATCTCGTTCCAACGTACCGGACACACAAGGTCACTCGAAGTTGAACGCTCGGACATCAGGTAATGTATGTCTGAAAGCATACTTATAAAACTGTTTAAATTACACACAAAATAGGCAGCGAGAACCTAGTGTCAAGACACTCCGTTCTCCACTTTCCGCCCGAATCCGAGACATTGCGTGCAGAGCGGAGAAATACGGAGTCACACTGCGCCACGATATCCTTCAAATAATATGTTTATAAAATAGAAAATATTATTAAACGAGTGTAAATTGAAACGATTTATGCAAATTAGAACTAGAAAGCTACGTAAGCGTTATATATACATATACACTATTTTGTATGCAAACAAGGCCGTTCTTGGCTGTAAATATATATATATATATATATATATTTAGGGATCCCTCAGCAATGTGAAACTAGTGAAATATCACTCTGTCCTATCGTCCGTCGGTCAGAAATAGGTTGTAAATAAAATAGATCTTAGAAATGGAAATTCAAACCCACCGAATCACATCAACGAATGCAGTCATGACATTCATGACAGCGCCTGATATAAATATTTTGAAGCAGCAATTTTTTTTAACACGCATCTATTAAATTCAAAAGACGACTTACAAAACGTCAATCAACATAAAATGCCAGCATTGGTAGTCCTACTTCAAGTTACGATCAGTTCGCAAGGCATTTCTACTGAGACGAGCCACAGAGAAAATCAACAGTTGCTCTTTTCAAACATAATTTTACAATCACAATCTGTCAATGTCTATCTAACAAGGTAACTTGCAGCGCTATTTTGACCCTCTTAAGGCTTTCCGATTTGCTTGAAAATTTGCACACGTGTCCGATGACAATAATATTTTCAAAGTACGAATTACATTAATTTTAATACTTCAATTAAAGCTTCATAGAAATTACTTAACTCGTACTACAATTTACATACTTTGTACAAACGTACTTAAAAAAGCGCAGTGTTAAGTTCCGCCACTCAACACGTAATGTCTCAATCTCCCAGTAGAATGTCTTTAAAACTAGGTTTTCTCTGTACCGGGCTAAGTGGGAAAAAGCGTGCAGCTGTAAAAGTAAAAAAAAAATTTTTGTAATTACACAAAATATAAAAGGTACCAAAAAACAATTTATCTTCTTAACTAAAACTTGCTGATGTTGAACGATGCTGTATTTTATTTTTCGCTTTCCTGTTACCCTTTACAAAAAGGCAAAAGTTCCACACTATACAGAATTGACTTCACAGAACACGAATAACAGATAAAATAAAAATGCCAATTCATATTCAATTAATTGTTAAGATAAAATTATAAATCAAAAATTTATTAAGATAAAAATATAAATTTCTCATGAATATTATTTTGTATAATCTGTGCTCAAGTAGCACGAAGGAATACCATTAAAAAATACACAATAACAGCAACAATACTTAAAAAAAAAGTATTAACACAATAATAATAAATAGGCCTTTCCGTTCCCAATATATTTACTAGTATGATTAATAGGAATTTTGATCCCAATAGACTTACCAGTGAAACAAAACAATATTAATATGAAGACCTATTAATTTTATTGACATGATCGGTGCTCGATATATGTAGTGATTTATGCCTCGAAAAATTCTAAAAAGTAACACGCGTGAAGTCCTCCAATCAGTAAGTCTATTAGAAAGGAAATTCCCCGCAGTGCTACTGGTAAGACTACACGAGAACACTACTGGGAATACACGAAAACTGACCTAAATCATACAATACTTTAATTATTATAAATTGACATATAAATTATCTTTGACCTGTCTAAATTCATCTACCAAAGAACTGAAGACATGAGTTGAAACTGAAGAATGGATGAAGATTATTTATAATGCAAAATGTGAATTTATGGCAAAATTTAAATTATAATTACGGCAATCCAAAAATACAAATATCACCTATATAATACATTTGTTTAATTAGAAAAGTATTTTCTTTCATCAAAAAGCATTATTCGTATTGCATGACTTAAATATAGATTAAAGAATTCATAGTGTCTATACATTACAAAAGTATTAACCTATAACAATTTTAGGCGACTAGATAGGCTATATCCGTATTATTCCGTATAACTGGTATTTAAAAAGAATAAGGTTGTTTCATATCTCTTAAATTGAACTTGTATTGAGGCCCACTTGGCGCAGTTAGAGGCTATCGTGGCACAATGAGACTGACTTTAATCACGATAGATTCTGGGTTCGATCCCCACCCAAGGGGAATGAGTATATTTTAATTATCTTGATAATTTTTCGAATTCAGGCAGAAAGAAGAGAACGGAGTGTCAAATGTGGGAAAAAGCGTAAAGCTGTAAAAAAAATTATAACATAGCAGTTCTAAAATTGTGACATTTCGCAAGTGACAGTAAAACAGAAGTAAGTTCGCTAATGTCAAAGGCGGTTCCGTAAATAGAGATACATTTACTAAACTGTGTATTTTAAAAAACTGTCAATATGAAATGAGTCATTAATATTAATAATTAAATAAATATCTATATTATATCGAAATAAACAATACCAAATGATGAAATATTAAATTTAATTATCACATTTCGAACATGTAATTCTTTATCTACGTTTCATGGAACATGCTTTATAGTAACGAATGCTTATATTACATAAGCTTCGAAATTAAATATAAAAATTCATAATAAAATCATTTTTCTATAACAAAATTTTAAAAAATCCTAACGAAATAAGTATCGTGATTCTTTGAAATAGACGCTGGAATAACTACGAATATGATTATTATGTATTATTTTCAAGTATTCTATATTCACTTAAAATAGGTAGATATAATCGTTCGTTAGTTTCGTTTCGATAGTTTTGTTTGTGTAATCGGTTTCTGCATTTCCAAGTTATATTCGCAGTTATTACTCCTAAGTCTGTCGTTTAATCATATACAAATAAAGCCTTTTAAAGTTATAGTATCCAGCGTGACAGCCTCTGATTATATATAAATTATTTAGAGTTTTTCCGCTCCTGTGACATTGTAAATCGTGTACGGAGTGTATTGACACTAAGTTCTCTCTGTGCTGATTAGCAGTAATCAGTGCATACGAGTAGAAATATTATATGTATAAATAATATTATACCTACAAAAAAATCCGTTTCATTAACCCTGTTTATTCCGATCGGAACAGATTTTCGTAGATTTACTTCTTACAATAACATATTTATGCAAAATTAATAGTATATACTCTTGGGAACTTTAAAACAAGAATACGGAAAATCATGAAATTTAATAATTGTAGAGTTTATATAAGACTTCATTTTATATATTTATTCACTGCATAACTTCACTGTTAGGTGAGTATATATATATGTATATATATATATATATATATATATGTACGCGTGGAATTCTAAAATAAAAGTAGCCTAAGTTACACTGTATTACATCAGCTATCTGCCAATGAAATTCCCGTGAAAATCGGTCCCGCCTGAAATATTGTAAAGAATGTTATTTTCAAAGATAATCTAGTGTCAAGACACTCCGTCTTCTTTCCACCAGGATTTGAGATATTGCGTGTTGGGTGGCGGAAATCAACGAAACGTTTTGTCTTGTATCAGAGCGAAGAAATGAACATAATTTGAATATCATTTAAAAATGTAACAAAGATAATACATTAAATTAATAAAAAATATATTATACCCACTGCCATATATTTGACATATACTTTTGAATAAAGTGACTTGCATACGTTGCCAAGGTAACGCATATTTTGCATGCCCATAGTTTAAATTAATGAGTTTGCGGTAGGAAGATCATTGCAGTATCTATATAATGAACATTTACCTCAACACTTAATTACAATAGTCGAAATTTAGAAGTAAGATCAAATTTCAAACTCGACTTGAACTCATATCAGAACTAGACACATTATTACTACGACCGTGAGGCCTTTGAATTTTATCGCCTAGTAATATTCAAAGTAACGGCTTATAATATTATTATTTTATCCGCTAATAATTAACTGTTACTAAGCTACATCAAACACAATATAATATTCTTTTAAGATTCTCGCTATATTAGATCACCCTGATATGCAAATAGAACCTAGTGTCAAGACACTCCGTTCTCCACATTCCGTCCGAATTTGAGACATTCCGTGTTCAATGGCATAACTTAACGCCACGTTTCCAAGTGGGATTCGAACCTACAACCAATCGCGTTTACAGTCAGACGATTAAACACTTCGCAATGTGATGATGATGGCCTCTAACGCCTTTTTAATTCAAAGTAACGGCCTATAGCACTATCATAATATCCGCCAATTATACTGTTACTAAGCAACTTTATGTAAAAAATTTAAAAGCATTTTGAGACTCGTCTAATACTGAACCCAAACAAAACAAAATCAAATACTTAGATAAAAGCAACTAATTTGATATAGCAAAGATCAATTCAAAAGGAGTTTTTGCACGTGGTACGTCAGTCGTCTGTCCATTATGCCTTGGGTAGCAACTGGGGAACTATTTAACTCGCAGGGTCAGAAATGCCATAGAACTTTTAATGTTCTTATTTGTATATACCAACTATAGATTAGCTTTTGAGCTTTTAAGTTATAATTTGTATGAATTATTAAGTTATATAGCCCATATACGTATAGTTTATTGGTTATTGACTTTAAATAAGACATAGGTCGTGGATTCGATTTCAACTCCAGACAAGAAAATACGACCTATACGACTACAATACTTATACAAAAGAAGAGCCCTAATGTGAATTATTATTACAAATCAAAATTTTTCAATCATGTAATATAAATATAATAATAACAAATTTTGGATCCAATTTTAAGAAAATTTTACAAGCATGGTAATAGAAATAAAACAGTCTATATTTTTCATCATAATGTATTAGAAATACATAAAATTTATAAATAAATATTACGCACACATTATCATGTATTTTGAATATCTTTTGTACTTCTTGGTCTTATGACAACTATGGCTTGGATCATCCAAAATGCAATAAATCTATAGTTGTATATATTTTTTTTACTTTCAATTTTAATTTCTCGATACTTTTCCCTTCGAATCTCAATAATCGAATAATTTCATTATTATGATATCAATAAATTATATCAATAAATTATAAGAACGATAAAATTTATCATAAAATAAAACATATTATCAAAGAAACCTTTGTTGTTTATTGATTAAAGTTATTTTTATGATTATAGAATATACGAAGAGCTCAGTAATAAGTCATTCCGTGCTAAACTTTCCGCTTACCCGCTTCACGCTTTTTCCCGCATAGCCAAAGAGAACTTATAGTCAAGACTTGCCAGAATTCGAGACAATACATGTTGAGTGGTGGAACTAAAAGCCGCGTTTTTTCATATTCACCAGAGCGGAGAAATGAAATAAATTAAATTATAATCATTCCACCGAGTGGGAATCAAACCCAAAGCCAATCTAGTTTACAGCCATACGCTGTCCTACTGCGCCTACCGTTCACAATAAGATATGTTAAACAAAATAAACACAATATAACAATTTACGTGTGAAGTTAAATAAGTTTCACAATGTAGACAATAATTTGATACGCAATTACGCGCCTAGCAACGCGACTAGACCAATTCGAGCCCAGATAAATTTTAATGTCCCTCGTCTGAGACCTGACCTTTACTCACGCAAGGACTTGAGGAAGGTCGGAGGAGGGCGGCGTCCCTCTGAGGGTGACGACAGGGGAATTTTATATTATAACCTCGAAACGCCCTTAAAAACAAGTTTACGTATCGTCCGCCATCTTGTGTCTACTTTCAAACAGAGGTCATTATACGTTTTGAATTTACATCGTGTTTTTTGGCAAACCATGCATTTTGTATTTATTATTTATTTTTAAATTCTTTTCATTTTATTATTTATTTATTAATTCTTTATTTATCTCAGTTTATTATATTTTTTCTTTTGGCCGTACAACATTCAATCTTTGCTTACAAAAAAATAGTATAAGCTTAAAAAAATGTAATTGGCGGTTATTTGAATGCTTAAGTTTTTCCGCGTGGTGGTGTAGCTTAATCGTTTGACTTTAATTTAAAAATAAATTTATTTACTAAAAATATAGTTTGTTTCAGAAATATTAGTAAGGTTACATAAGATGTAGAAAGTGGTTAATATCCAAATTTTTAAATTATTTTAATTAATTTGCGATAAGTTTGATAATGTAAGTACCGATTAAATTTTATATTTTAATAAGTAAAAAGAAATTATTTATAATGTTATGTTCTTTAGACATTAAATATGATAATATCTATTCATATTGTCCTAAAAATAATAGTCCACCAAACAAAGCCTCTGTTATGCCTACATTAGCCAATTAAAAGTAAATAGATCAAAATGTCGCCCAAAAGCCTTATAAATATTTGATTTAAATTATACACATATAAAAAAACCAGTACTTTTTGATCTCCCCTCGTCTCAGACTTTGCCACTTTAAAAGATGCTTCACCCTATAGTCTATACCTTTAATTTTCCATATTTCAACACTAATATACATTTTATGCTTATTTTATTGCATATAAACTATTGATCTAGAAAAAATTGGCAGCTAACTCTGTACATTCAAAGTTTTCAATAGAATATTTTGGGTTTCATCGTTTCTAATATTTTATCTTGTGAAATATTGAAAAAGTTAGAGAGTTTCATATAGTAGTAGTGAATCAGGTAACAAAGGTGTATTTTCATACATGTATGTAAAACTGATCCGTAACTGTGATTGACAAGCAAAGCACTGACGAACCTTTTATATGGCTGACGATGATTTTATAAACATTTTCTTGTGTATCTAAAAAAATATAAACCTATATGTGCCTGTGTACAATTTATATACTAAAAAAAACCATATATAACTTATTTAGAAAACGTATAAAAATTTGAACGCAGCGGGATTTGAACCCGCACCTCTTGAAAACCGTTCAAGCGTTCTGACCGCTAAGCAATGCGTTCTACCTCCAGCTACGTTGAAATTCTTATACGCTTATTACAACTTATATTTGTTGTTAACGTCTCTGTAGACAGATTGTTACAAATTTCTGCTACCCAAAGATAATTCTACGAACAATCGTCTGGCAGGAGAGAATGCTATTTATTAAATATATATTTTGTTAAAATTTTTTTATTCCCACACTAAGGAAATTAAAAATTATTTATTCAGAAAACGTAAAAAAACAAATTTTTGGACGTTTTCTAAATATGTCTTTTTCAATTTCCTTAGTGTGGGAATAACACTAAAAAAATTTCAACAAAATACATATATAACTTGACTAAATTGTTTTATAATAACTAGCATTTAAATTATTATCGTGTAAAAAATATTGTACAGAAAATAATTTACAAAAGTTTACTTAAAATAAAAATAGCCCGTGTATTATGAGGCTATATAATTAATTACGGCAAGTAGCCCATCAAATCACCTATTAAGTCGGTTGAGAGTATTTTGATTAATGAAGCTACCGGCGCTAGACCAATTAAGATTTTATGGTATTTAAATTCTTCAACGCCGCGCCGTATCTATGCTTCAACTTAAATGTAAAGATATTCACGTCGTCGTCTTTTTACACTGGCCGCTTTAACTCAAATTCATAACCAATTTGTCACGTAATAGATAATACAAGCAAATTTTACTTCTGTCCAAAGAAATGTTTGTTATATATTTTGTTTTATAGTGTATACAAGATGAGTATTGAACTCCACCGCCCACGACCCCGTGTAACACCAGAGGAGCTACACGCGCCTTTTAAAGGTCCGTATGTCGTACCGACCATTCCACAGTTTTATTGTACATTGATGAAAGTTCCTACAAAACCTCGTAGTAGTAGAGTGCCACGTCCAGAAAGTGAGGACAGTATTTATTTCTGTTATGTACTGTGCGGTTAGAAAATTCAGCGGCAGTAATTCAATATGTAGACCTGATCTTATTACGTTAAGGCTTCGTCCGGTCTCTCAGTTTTACTGATTGGTAAGCAAATGAAAAGTAAATTGCGTTACATAAAATCTATTTCCTATTTGATTATTATTTAGTGCTTAAATAAAATTTTCATACTGGGCCGATTGTATTCTAAATTATTTTTACATAACAAATAATAAAAATCACTATAACTATAGAAATTGTCTTATTGAAATTGAATTGAATTGAAAACTAAGTTCCAATTATGTATTCAGTATGTACGAATACAATATTAAGCAGCTTCACGTTAAGAACGTTGCCCATTTTTGAGACATTGCATGTTAAATGTTGGAGGTTTTTGCACTTTGTCTTACAAGAGCGGGGAAATATAAATCTTTCACCAAGTGATAATCGAACCGCTATACCACAACAACCGCTAAACGCAGCCCCACTACGCCAGGTGGATCTTATGTATATAATTATTAGAATATCCATACTATAATATTATTGATGGGATTTTCAGGAATCCTTACTTAACTCTTCCCTATGCAATCTATATGTCACCTATTTACGCGCAGTAGTTTGACTGTATATTGGCTATCGGTCAGTCAGTAATATATATATTTATATACATATATATATAGTACGGTCACAGTCGGGTAGATCCTATAAAATAAACAATATGTTATGAATATTTCCTGTTGTACGCAACGAAGCTATATTATTATATAGATGATACATTAAATTTGGCTTTGGCTTTACAAATACATATTTAAAAGTCTTTGTCCCTATATATATCGTGAAACTGCAAAAAATGTCCCAATATAATTTTAGTAATTTCTTTTGAAAAATCTATGCAAAATTTCTTTGTTTATCTGCAAGCTAAGAACTTATGCTAGTTCTCTATTCCCCCGGTTATTTTTCCTCGTGGCTTAGAGATGTGCATTCACACTATTTTCTGCATAGCAGGGTGTCAGAGAGAATCCAGTCTCAAGACACCGTTTGTCACTTTTAGCCCGAAATCGAGACATTAAAGCGGACTGTTCGCCGTACTTTGTTTTTTACCTCAGCGGAAAAATAAGGAAGATAATAATTAAACTATAATCATTCCTCTGAGTGGGAATCGAACCTACAACCAATCGCAATTACAGTAAGAAGTCTTAATTTATAATTTATTTATATATATTTTAGTTATAAGTAATGTTTTAGTTAATCATTTATAAATTTTGAAGTAAAGAAATGGGGAATCATTGTAACGTATTGAAAATGTAAATCTTTTTCTAATAAATAAATGAAGTGAATAATTGCAAAAGTACTCGCAGTTTTAAACTAATAACGACATAATTCATGCACTTTTTACAAACGTAATGTATGCAATTTATCATTTGATATATTTTTTTATCAATTCGCGACGATAGCAGCTTGTGTAATAATTAGACTTAAAGTATTTGATAATATTATATACAGTTTGATCTGTTTTTAAAATTTGTTAAAAGTTTTATATGTTATAGTTTTTTAAATATTACTGTGTACCATATTTCGCCACTTTTAATACTCAAGTATTATTTTGTTCATACGGAAAACACGAAGTTTACGTACGGCATACGAAAAAATGTCTAAGTTTAAAGCTAAGCGGATTTTATGCCGTAACCATATTATAATAAAGCATATTAACTGCGCCACGTGTCTGATATTATGAGCAATATTCCTTTGCTTTTTTTAAAATCACGTATATATGTAAGCAGGCGTCGCTTTGTAAGCAGGCATCGCCTGCCGCCTTGTATTACCAAAAAAAAAAATATATATATATAATCATATCCCTGAACATCGAACACACAACCAGCGCGCGTAGTCAAACACTGGTCCACTGCACCACTCTGAAGTCTTTACTTAACAGAAAACCTGACTAAGAAAATTTCATCATAACCTAGCTTCATAATCGTCAACATTTTGTTTTCCACTTTCCACCCTAAATATACACACTGCGTATATTTATACAATATAGAAAAAGTCTGTTGACCGCTCTGTTACGTTTAGTGTTAATTATCATACAACTTTAATTGTATTCGGTTAGTTTGGCGTTTGGCCTTTATCAAGCCTTTTAACCTTTTTAACAGATATGAAATGTATAAATTTCTATTCACATCTGTTTGGGAGTGTTCCTACGAGTGCTATTAATGTTTTTAATTATCTTATAATAATAAACATTACACACAGTATATATGTACATACATACATGTGTATCTCGATCGACGGCTCAAAGATATCCCACGGGCAGGGCCTCAATACCGATATATTCCGACAATTTTCTGTGTTTCAGCAGTTATTTGACATTGTGTTTCTTTTTCGAAAAAGTGACAAATGGCAAAATGTTGATGGAGATACACTTGTATATATTATATTATATATAGATATCAATTAATATAATAATTAATAAACGAAACTTGACTGGAAAAAAATAATTTAGTTTAGTTATAGAAAATATAATAGTAATTTCCTATATTAGATATGAAAATTGATATGTATTAATTTATATTATGATCAATAGTATAATTTTCGTATAAATTTAATATTTTTTACCTATATGTAGAATGTAGACATATTAATCCTTATTTTTTGACTGACTACTCGGCATGCCAAGTACTACGAGGCTAGTGCGTTAAATCTTTACCTTGCCTCGTGCTGTTAGCATAGAAATACAGCAAAGCCAGGCCAATTATATTTGTAAAAACCTGGTATACAATATACTGAAAGTTATTTATGTTGATTAGTTTAATATATTGAATAAATATATTTAGAAACTCAAAGAAATGTTAGCATCAAACGTCTCGATGTGTTAAGAAAGATAATTTAAAATATTATTTTAAATATAAGAAAAAAAGTTTTTTTTTAATGTTACGATTCAGTCAATCGCAATTACTGTTAGATGTTGTCCTGCTACGCCACGATGGCCTCAATTATTAAGTTAATTTTGATATAATGCCTTTTAATTTAATAGATATTTTTTTTATTAGGTTTTTTCTATACTATAGTCAAAAGATACTGACGATTGGTTTATGAAATTCGATGATTATTATGAATGCATTTGCAAAATGACGATGACTCATAATAGATACAATGTGTTTACAATATCGTTATTTGATATAACTTAGACTAAGAGATACTAAGAGGTAATTCACAATTAGAATATTAATTCTCAATTTAAACTTCCCCACTCATTACGCAATGCCTCGAATTCGAAGGTTGTCTCTGCCTATCACGCAAGTCCTGCTTTTTTATATTATAATAATTATTGAATAAAACGTCCTCGTAGCGCAGTCGCAATAAACAGCCGGACTGAACAGTTGGCGGTTGAAGATTCAAAACTCACTCAGTAAAATGTTATCATATTTGTAATATAGATCTCTAGTGTGCTTAGACAATAAAAGGTTTGTGGTACTACCCAATTGACAGACAATACTGTGAAATTTGGCATGTAAGTTCCTTAGGGCATGTAGGTTAGAATTTTCTGAAATTATTCCGGGAACGGGAAAAAACAAAATACACAGACGAAGCTATGGCGACAAATAGTCTAATAAAAATGAAACTGATCGCTCTACATACATGCAACTTAAATATATAAAAAAATAATATTGGGGGTATTTATTAACGTAGAGAACGCAAAATAAAGTTTTTATTTTTTTTCTGTTTGTCTGCGCGTTCGTGTACGCTAATCTCAGAAATAACTACACAGATTTCATTGCATTCATGACTTTTGTATTTTGCTAAGCTCTTCCGTTAACGTTTAGTGATTATTTTATTCCAATCGGTTCATAAATTAAAAAATATACAACAATTTAAATTAGAGTCGTGTAGTTTAAGCAGGCGAAGCCGCGAGCGGGTCGATAGAATATTATAAACCTCAAAAAACTATTTCCTACATATTAAGAATGCTGTAGAATAAATTAAGAGGCTCAAACCAGGAAGGCTAGTTATATTTTTTATATAATTTTTTAAACTTATTTTCTACATGGAAGCCTTTTCACAACTGAGTTTCTGTAAAGAATTTAATTATATTAAAAATAAAAGCAGTTTACACTTTAACAAGAACAGTATCCGATAAATATGTAACTGAAGGAAAAAAGTTTTAAATACTGTACAATATAATTTCTTATTAAAGATTTAGAGAGAGAGAGAGACACCGAAATAATTTTCTATACAAATAAATATCCTTTGACAGTTACACCGCTACCGTACGTGGAGCTGGCAATTATTTTGAATTAACTTTTAATTCAAAATAATTGCCAGCTCCACCATAGCTGACAACATTTAAAAAAAAAATATCTTTACGGCTATTTAATAAGGTACAGTGAACGGTGTCATTTAAACCCTCAATTTTAAAAAAAGCACTAAGAAATGTTAAAGAAAAACTTTGAACAAAATCCAATGTGAAAGCATTTTACCGTTTCGTCTAAAAGCAATCTTAGCCATAGAATAAGACACAAAAAGGTTAAATTATAATGTCGGTATAAATTGTTTCAACTAAATATTCTTTTAAAAAGAGCCAAGACACTTCTCCATAATTAGAAATGTCTCTTTATGAATCGTTTTATCGTAAATTTAATCCTTTTGATACAGAACTCAATATATTCAAGTATGTTATACTAGAGCTAGCTCAGAAATTTCTGGATCGATCCAAAAAACTTTATATGCTTTATATATAAAGTCCAACGTAGACTGTAACCGGAATTTCCTTTGAATGTCGTACTAAATCCTAATCCAAGTTCTCAAATTCTTCGAAGCATTTTGAAGACTGATTCTTGGTATTTTATCGGTTATATCGCAAGGTCGATATCTAAGGCCGATATTAGAAATCTAAATGCAAATAGCCGTTCACTGAATGACTCAATGTGGTATTGCCAATGCATTGACACTGGAACCTACGAATGAAAATAAGACAGACATTTTAAGTGATTTCATTGCTTAAGCTCGCTTAAGTAACAAAAATAACGCAAAGTCACGGCGAAGGCATTCAAAAACAAAGATAAGTGCTTAGGGCGGTCTTGTTGTATAAAATGTACCTATATATTTGTCCCAAACTTAACCAGTTTGAACGTTTCTTGTGATATAAATGAAAACATGAATAAAAAATTATAGTAATTAATCATAAATATTTAATGTGATAAGACAATATGTAGTTTATGATGCTTGAAAGATCCTACGATGAACATTGTTTTCGACCATTCGACTGGAAACGTCCATAAGTCATTGAATCAATAGCTATTTGTTTCTGCCACAATTTCTCTTCGATTTGAAATCTAACGCGAGGAATTCTTGGACAATTAGACGCATTCCTGTGACTCATCCAGTCGAGACGTCTTCGACTTTTATTAGTAGTTTGCAACGCGCGTATCAGTAATATTTTCGTACCTCTCGGGGTAAACTCAGCTTTACCTACAGGTCATAAGGTTTCGATTCATCGGAGTTCGCATTTAAGTAATCGGTGCAAAACGACGCTGCATGCGAGGAAAGTTATATTGCATTATTAAAAAGTATTAAATCGTTAGCGTTAATTAAATAACATTAACACTAAGGAGGCGCGGGCGAGGCTCGCTGAGCATACAAAAAACTACTGCTGTGATACTAATCGATTTACACTCGTTTTTATAAATAGCATTGTTCTTGAACCTTCTCCTGACATCTCGATGCGACCGGCGGGCGACGTCGCGGGCGCAACCGTCTACAGTCTAGACGCGCTAAATACCTCGAACACCTCGAATTTCACTTTTAAAGGGCCTTCGAGCCGCCGAAAACCGCAAACACAGCGCACACGTACAGTACATTGTAAAGGCCCGCGAGAGCGGACAGGAAAACGGCGCCAGCGGCCAGAGCCGACGAAAAATAAGAACCAGTTTGAACCGCCTTTGTTCAGCGTTTCGGCAGGAGTTCGGCAACATGGTGGCGGTTGCGGATCGGAAGCGCCAGGGTGCAGCAAGGAGGGGGTCCTGCGGGGGGTCATCAACCGACGCGACCAGTGCGTGACTCATCGTGCCACACTCTTTGTCTCGCCCACGGCTTACCTTCGGCACCCCAACATCGCCGCCGTTGCCACGTGTTGTTGCAGCCTCTAACTCTCAGCTTTCCTTTCGACCGGGCTGTCTCTCCGTACTCTAAGTGGTGTTCGATGAAAACCGCCGACACGGTAAGTGTACTCCAACAAGCGCCTGGAACCATTATCACCAGAGCACCTGATGAAGTACAATGGGCGTGCGGCGGCACCGTGCTCCCCCATGTGGCTCCAGTGGCGACCCGAGCGGTGGCCCCGCGCGCTACTTCAGGTACCTGACTTGCTGAACAGCCCCGGCGCCGGAGTAGCGCGCGACACCACCCGCTCCCCATGCCCGCTGACAGGCACTACGATGAAGCACAACTATGAGAGGCGTGCATCCGCGACGGAGAGCGCGGCTCGACTGCACCTCTGTCTCCGGTGCGGCCGCGGCGGCCCCGCGCGTTCCCCCGCCCGCTCCCCCCTCGTACCGTCCCGCCCCCCGCGCGCCGCCAGACGTCAGCTGACCGCTGCACCGGCCCTGACATTGGCGCGCCCGCCCCCTGCCCCCCGCGCGCCGCGCCCACCCGCCACTGACGCCCGTGCCGCCCCGCGCGGCTCCGCGAGGTCGCTGACCCCACCCGCGGAAGCCTCCTTGCAAATCTGGCGCCCCCCCCACGCGCCCCGCCGCCACCGCCTCCCCCCGACGCCCCCGACACGTCGCGGTGACATTCACCAACTTCGGACGTTGAATGATTGTAAACTCGCGTGTTGTCGTCTCTACTGACGCTTCTTACTCCCTGCAGTCTGCTGCCTGCCACTTATTACTGGCTCACTACACTTACGCCAAAATCATAATACTCTTTATTCAAATGAACCTACACAAACATTGTTCAGTCACCCATTAATATCGAAATGTCAGTCGAATTAACCGTTGACAAGAAACTGCCACTACTCGGAGACAGCTGGGCTATTTTATATATATTAAAATTTCTAATTAATATAAACTTACATTTTCTTTACCTAAAATAGTGACAGGACTCTAGTGGAGTCCAGGAACATTCTTCATCAAGTTTAAATCAATAATACCTAAATCATGGAAAAATCAACAATTTGCATGTTTTTAACACAACGAGGCATGAGTCGGTTGCAAAATATGTTACTAACTAACGCGTGATTCATCAGTTCACACTGCAGACGACTCACGCTTATTGCAATGAGCTTTGCAACTAAACTAGAAGCATATTTTACACTTTTTATAGGACCTTCATTCGATGTGATGAGTTCGTTGAATATTTTTTTAGATACACTTAAAAAAAATCTTTTTTTTCAATATTTTCATATCTCCTTCATACCGTGGCATAGTGAAAATAAAATCTCTCTATTCTCCGCCATTTTGAAGTGGTTTCGAGCTATTTCACGCAGTGACACTATTGGAGTGTAAATATTATACTCCTAATTGGACTAGAGACAATGCGTATTAAGTGACGGCATTAAGGCGGTATTAAGTGACCAACTGTCTACCAGATAAATATTTGTTAGAAAAACAAATTTTCGTTTTAGTTTATCGCCACTCAAAACGCAATGTTTCTAATAGATGGATGAATCTAATTACGTTAAAGAAATTCATATTTACTTTGTACAGGCAGATAAATGACAAATCATAAACAAAGAGAACCAAGAAATAGTTTATAATAATAGGATTTTCTTCAAGCTTTACGCTTTTTCCCGCATAGTGGCAAGACACTCCCGTCCTCCATTTTCCGTTAGATATGTAGCCGCGGGCTGAGTGGCGGAACTCAATGCCGCGCTTTTTTTATCCAGAGCGGAGAAATTAAAATATAATCATCGCCTTAGTGGGATTGAACCCACAACCAATGGCTTTTGCTGTCACACGCTGTCCCACTGTGCCACAATAGCCTCAATATTGGTAACTAATAATGTATGTATGTATTTAGTACAATCTTATCAATATGACGCTCCGTCACCTCCCACCGGTGTTACAGTTACGTCATGGTTAAATATAGATGTAGTGTAATGTACTCTTGATGTGATAACACGGTTACTTTTTATTTAATAAGGAAAAAAAATATTGACAATCTGTGTATTATGCCAAGGTGGTATGATGGGTGATTTCGAAAGCTATTCTAGTGTTAATTTATATTTACAATGCAGGTTTGTCTCCAATCTTGCTATAAAAAGTGTCGTCAACCAACACGCAATAATTCCAAAACCGGAAGCAATAGATCTGAGTGTCTGAGCACACGAGACCTATCTAAAGTCTTATTTTAATATAACATGCCATAGAGAAATTTGTGGTATAATAATGTAGACGTTTTGAACATTTTTAAAACAATTTACAACGACGAATGACGCGACATATATATTTTTTAAATTGGTAAGGTCTCGCAGTACAATACAATCATTTAACAATCTCGGCTCTGTATCATTTATGAATCTATATATCGGGTAGTACGTGTGTTATAAATCATGATTAGTTACCATCTGAAAGTATTAGATAAAATAACAATTTTTAAAGTCATCGTGTCGCGGTGGGACAGCCTCCGACTGTTTACGCGATCGCTTATGGTTTCCCCATTCAGAGAACTGATAATATTTAATTTTTTTTGTCATTTCGCCACTCTGTTAAAATAAAATGAAATGACTACCGCCACTCCACAGGTAATTTCTCGATTATCACCAGAAAGTAGAGAAATCAGTGTCTTGACACTAGGTTCTCTCTAACTGTCCTGTTAAATTTTTAGTACTTATTAAATTCATTTATGTTCGTATCAACTACGTCTAATCCACATCAATGGGGTCCGTATGAAATAATCTTTATAAATATGAAATATTGAACAAATATCTACAATAATATAAAATAGGCATTTATATAGGCTTGGATAATGAGTAGCGCGATGGCAGTCAATTATGCAAATAAATCTCCATTCGTACTTCTGCGAACGTGTCCCAGTTTCCCCGTCTCCATTAATAATAGACAATTTGTAGTCAGAGCTTACAGTAATTGATTATATTAGTAATATATTTATTATTATGATAGTCTGAGGTTCAATAATCGCGTTGGGTAAAATTCATGTAAAGTGGATCCCTTATTAATACGATTTTATTAGCTTTACATATATCTGCAACGCTATTATGCCCCACTTCTGGACAGTACAGTATATTCATAGAATGATCGTAATATTTTGACAAGAAAAATTATTATATGTGAAGGACTTTTATTTTCTTTTTTTTAACTAATATGTTAATGTTTGAAAAAAAATTTTGGTTGGATATAACTCAATCTAAACGGCTGTTTCTTATTTATTATATGTTTGTCACATACATGATGATTTTAAACGAAACAATCCGAATATTTTGTTATATATTATTGTCTATAAGACATGTATGTATGCATATATAACGACTTTTAAATGGGCTCTCAATAATTACACTTTTTCTCTACCGAATTCAAATAAAAATGTAGTCTTAGAATAATTAAGATTAAAAAAATATATATTCAAGGCTACGAACTGGTTTTAAAGTGTATCTGACAAATTTCCACGTATCTATCTTGTGTTATAAATATAAATCTTGTGTTTTGGATAGAAAGTTCACATCGTCGCGTGGAGTCGTCGAGTGGCAAAGTGGTGGTCATGTGTTTTAAATCGCCCACGACTTAATCCGCGTGGGATTCGTAATCAAAAGTAGCTTAAGTTACTCTTTATTATATCATCTATCTGCCAATCAGTCTCGTCAAAATTGGTACAGCCGTTTCAGAGATTATCCGGAACAAACAGACATACAAAATATTTTGGTATATGTACCGTTTGTACATATGTATTTAGTAAAAAGTGGTTATTTTAATATTACAAAAAGACACTAATTTTATATATTTGTATAGAAAATATTTTAAGGCCCTCTGGAGGCCATCTCACTGTAAATATAGAAATTCCACCACTCAGCTCCCAATTTTCAATCTCCAAATTGAGAACAGAGTGTCGTTACACTAGGTCCTCTATGATAAGCGCGCTATGTGAGAACATGTGTGAAGCTATAATAAACATATTTTGACTTTAAATTCATATATATTAATTTAAACGCTATTGTAGCTTAGTGAAGATGTGTCGGACAGAATGGTTTTGAGTTTAAATCCCAGTTGAATCTACCTATTTATATATTCATAATAGTCCAATAAGAAAATCATTATTAATAAAAATATGTTACACACACTAGAATGTGCTAAGTGACATAGCATTGTAGGTACATTGCTAAGGTACCGTCTATTAGACACGTCAACCGTGCTACTGGTACATATAAAAACTCCCAAAACATAAATTGAATATACTACCGTTACGTTCCAAAAACACCCCAACCATATAGCACAATATGCCTGAAACATTATAATAATTATGAAAATATACGGACTAATATATCTAAGACTAAGCGGCTTTCCACTTTAACCCTCGAACCTGAGGTCATCTCGCCCTTGCATTGTCTCGAATGTGAGAGCGACCCGAACGAATGTTCACCCCGAGAATATTTGCTACGACTATGATTAGTTTACTGTCTCCATGACTGATGTTACTGGGAAATTCTATATAATTGCATGGTAAATTATGCTATTTATAAATTGTCTAGAGAATCTTTTGTTAGGACACGCCGTTTTAAGCTGGTGGTTAAGTTGTGTTGAGTGGAAACACTCTTACTACTCAAGTCTCAGCAGAGCGAGCTCCTTGCTTTTTGCCGCATAGCGGGTAGTCAGAGAGGATCTAATGTCAAGATAGTCCGTTCTCTATTTTAATCCTGAAATTAAACGTCTTTGTCTTTGATACCAGAGCGGAGAAATGAAAATAATTTATAAATAATTATTCCCCCGAGTGGGAATCGAATTTACAACCAATCGCGTTTACAGTCGGACGCTGTCACGTGACGCCACGGTGGCGAAAAAGCGAGGGTTAGAAAAGCATAACTTTTGGTTGCTTTACAGATATGTAATATCCCTAAAATGACATTATGGACTGAATAGAGAAAAAAACACTATTATCTATTCAAGCAGACGACAGATACGAAAAGAATTATGCTACCTAGTTAAATTTGAACGGACTGACTACCCTGCTATGCGGGAAAAGTCTTGAAACAGAAAATAATCGTGTATAATCAGGCTAAGCCCAAGCGCCATGAGGGCGTCTAGTTTAACTTTTATTGCAATAAAAACTAATGATATTGACTTAAACGACGCCGAGGCTAGGTTCAACGTCACTAATCTATTGTGTACATTGTATGAGCGTAGACACTGCACCGTGACCGGTGTTAGTTTATTTTTGTTTTTCAATGAAGTGTGAATTTATCTTTGTTTATATTATAAAATTAATAAAATAATGACCTAATGGCTTGGTAATGTAGTATAGCTCGCTAAAGGTCAATACAAATATTTTTATTATTGTTTTTTAGAGACGATTGTGGCGCAGTGGGACATCGTCTAAATGTAAACGTGATTTGTTTTTGACTTTTATTTAATTTATTAAAAATTAGATAGAATATTTGAAGACTGGGTTCTCTCTGGTTACCCTGCTATGCGGAAAATAGCGTGAAGTCGAAATGTTGATCTTATGGTATAGTAATGTAATCTGAAAGACTAGTAGAGGTCTAAATCTTTTAGGACAACATTTCTTATTATAGTGTTTTGTGTTTGGTTGATATAAGTATCAGTGATGGAGTGTGATTTTTTTGTAGAAGTTAGCCGGAGTTAAAAGACATTATTAAAAGTGTAGGATCGCTCTGGATGATACTATAAATATTCCGTGTAGTTTACCAAAATTTATTAACAATTTATAATTATGATATAGTGATATGTAGAGATAAAATGCCAATTTCTTATAAAACATAATACAGAGTAACGTAATTTAAGGTAATAAAATTGATTATTGGAGTAGTTTTGTTGAACTATTAAATAATTGTATTTATTCATAATTTATTTATTTATTATAATTTACAAAAGGTAAGCCGGTGGGAATTATGTTTTGCTTCGCCACAGGTAAGAATATAAAAATTTATTGTAAGTACAAAATAAGTTTCTCGCTATTTTTAACATTTCAAAGTGCTTTTCTAACATTTTAAAGTGTTATTCAAGTAAAGTGTAACATTGTAACGTATGAACGCAACGGGGAGCGCTTGGGCGGTTTCCAACAGGCGCGGGTTCAAATCTCGTTGCTTTCAAAATTTTTATACGTTTTCTAAAAATGCTTTTCAAGTAGCTCCTTAACTTACGTATTTGGTTCTAATAAAAAAATTACGACCATTTAATGACAGTTAATATTCTGTTTGTTTGTACCTAAATTGGTCGGTTCTTTGACTCTTGTGCGCTTATAAACTCTAAACGAGTGACATCCGTGTTAGAAAATATTAATGAAAATTATTCAGTTCTGACTTTTTAAAAGGCGGTATCGTAGTTTGATGAATGTTATAAATTATATGTTCAAAGTTATATGTAGCTTTATTATAACTTTTTTTTAAAATAACTGCTTATAATTATTATTTTAACTTCTTTTTAAATGCAATTCACACAATTAGGATATTGAAAAAATTATAGAAAACGCATAAAAATTTAAAATTCGACATAGCCGGATGTAGAACGCATCCCTTAGCGGTCAGATCGCTTGGACAGGTCCCAAGAGGCATGGGTTCGATCCCGCCGCGTTTAAATTTTTATACATTTTCTAAAATATTTTTTATGCTTATGATTATTTAAAACAAATAAAATCTGTGATGATGATGCTGTGAAAATATTGTGTTATCATCGGTGCACACGAGTGCAAATTTTCAAACAATCCAGGTGATAAGTGGTTGAAGAAACCCTTGTATCTTACAATAATAGATAAGTACAGCTGAAAGTAAAAACAAGCTGGTTAAAAAGGGGGAAAAAATATGGCTGTAACCTAATTCTAATGTATACTTAAATATATACTTATTTCATCGAATTTAACCAAATTATATAGAGTAGTTTTCTCCTTGACGCGTCAACCCTAGGTGCCTTAACAACATGTATTTCACTTTATATAGACGAGTAAGTCAAACATATAGTAGTTTCTGTTATAATTATTTTTCAATTTAAAAAAATATTTTTAATTTTTTTTTACCGTTTTGCATTCTTTCTCTATATAAACTATAACCGTGCCAAATGTCATACTCCTCCGTCTGCGTAATTTGTATATAGATACTATATCTTTTTGATATGTAAAATGACTTTATACTGTGAATGATAGAACTAAGCGTCACTCTTTCATTAAACACCGTAAATTGTTTCAAGTGAGGTTTGAACCGACTATTATTTTACCATAGTCGTCGTATCGATTAGTATAGTAGTATTAAAACAAACTTGTATCTGTATCTGATTGATAATCTCTGAGGTAAAATAAAAAAATATTAAAATAAATAGGTTTATATATAAGTTTTTTAAACTAATCTTTTGAGTATTTTTTCTTTCTAAATATTCTCGAACGTGACTGTCACGGCCTAAAAGAGAATATGTACATGTTATAGATGTCATAGTGGCTCACTTAAGATATTTCTAACTGTATTCACTATGGTTTTAGATTCAATACCCACAAGAGTATTTATATTATATTATCATCGTTTTTCTGAAGGAATAAGGAAATGCTGTTTTGAGTTCCGTCACCCAATAATGTAACTAAAATTAGCGAAAAGTGGAGAGTCGGGTGTCTGAACTATAGGATCTCTCTGTATGACCAGATGCCATATGCCAAATAATTATGAATAATACCTATATTATATATACCTTATACTTGGCGGCTTTCATGTACACATGTTACTGCCATATGTCGAGTTATTTTAGGAAAGATTTTTTTTATGTCTCTATTTCGTTTTTATTATCTCTGTGTTCATTGTAGACTTATCAGTCTAATTTAATTACCGCTACATATTAGCATAAAGCTGTAATTTTTCTTTAAAATCCCCCTTTATAATATTATTTCTATTCATTTAACTTATTTAACATGCGTTGATAGAATATTAGGTGCCTTGAGGCCACTGTGGCGCAGTGTGACATCGTCTGATCGTATATGCAATAAAACACATTTTTAGAAATTTCCTTAGTGTGTAAATAACACTTTTAAATGTTAAAATTGATGAAAATGTATATACAATGGTTGTGGGTTCGAGTCCCACTTTGGTTATAATTATATTTAAATTATTTTCATTTCTCCGCTTTGGTGACAAGACAAAGCACGGTGTTGAGTTGCGCTTTCCAAGAGGTGCGAGTTCGAATCCCGCTGCATTTAATTTTTTGTACGTTTTCTAATTATATTTCTCAATTTCCTAAGCGTGCTAATAACACTTAAAAAATGTTAAAAGTTATATTGATTTTAATACCCTATTCTTTTTTAAATTATCAGTTAAGAAATGACCAGTGCGTCTTTTAGGCTGCAAGACCCATGTCTTTCCAAGAACTATTTCTAGCTGATATCTTAGTACAGCATTAGGTTCCGCCACTCAACAAGTGTCTTGAAATTGGACAGTCTTAATATAATTTTTTTCTCCATACTTTATTGTACAAAAAAATGCCAACGAATAAACTAATAACGAATTAATTGTCTTTTTTCTCAATTATTAGAGTTAAAATACTCCACCATCAGCTTTCAGCTCGAATTTGAAGCATTGCGCGTTGTATGGCGGGACTCAACGCCATACGTTGTCTTATCAGAGCAGAAAAATAAAAACTTATTCTATAATATAACAGTAAAAACTGTCGGTACATTAAATACTTTTACAAAAAAAGTCTAGTGTTACAAAAATAATAACAAAATATTAATATCTAATATATATTTCAAAATTTTTGTTTCTTTGTACACGTGCTAGTACCTATTGTATGAATTTGAATAGAAATTAACTTTTTTACTTATTATATATTCTCCAGACACTACGCTACTCTTCACTTTCAGCCCGATTCTCACATTACGTGTTTAATGGCGGAACTCAACGCCGCGCTGTCCTGAACTAGTAATTACCAATTAAAGTAAACAGTTATAATAAAACCGTTATGTTAAATTGAATATATAATTTTTATTTTATACTGCTATGTGCGTGGGTTCCGCCTATACACTCCATGCCTGAGTAGACGAGACCGATAAATGGTGTTATGTGGACCGTACATACATACATTTATATTGAATTATATAAAGAAACAATTAACAGGTTTTTTTATATGATTTGCATGCATTTCCTTTATTTAGTATAAAAATAATTATAATTAATGAGGCTATCGTGGCGTAGCGGGACAGCGGCGCTATTGGTCGTGGGTTTATGTCCCACTCGATGAAATGATGACATTAAAATTATTTTGCAGGACAAAGCGCGGCGTTAAGTTCCGCCACACACAATGTCTCGAATTCGGGTGAAAAGTGAAAGATGTAGTTTCTTGACACTAACATTTGTGATGAACTGAAGCTTATCGTATAAGCGCATATCGCAGGCTTATTTCTTTTTCATTGCGGCAATTTTCGGTTCACTTTAGTAATCGTTGCGAGATAGCCCAACGTAGTTTGGCTTTGGGCAGGTGAAAAAATATAAAAAAATTAAATATTATAATTCCTCCAAATGAGAATAGAACTTACGCCGTATCGTTGCGCCGATATGTCATTAATTTATTATTTTTAAAACAACTTTAAACTATGTATTTTTTTATTTATATGTACATTGACTTGTATACAGAACATAATGTAAAACAACACTGTTCTGTAGTTTTTTACCAAAAACCGTAAAAATGGCTTTTTTTACATCTAATATAAATTTTAGGCCCAGTTTAAATGAACTATATGAGCAAGGTCGAGGACAAAACGAAGTAATAAAACACAAACAGAATTTGACGCTATATTTGATAACACGGAAAACAATCTCGAATCATTTATAATTATATTTACATATCAATTACAAAAAAAAATTAAATTCACATTACAAATTGATTATGTGTAATACAAAATAATTAAATTCATAAAATTAATTCAATAATTCAAACTTCTTTATTAAAAAATAATATTTACCAAAAAAACAGTATAAATATATATCGTGTGTTTTTGATTGGCTTATTGTGAAGATACTCCCTTGTGAATTGAATTAAAAATAGCAAAAAATATATTAAATATAAATTAAAAAAATACATAAGAGATATATACAATCAACTTTAAACTTAATAACTTTTAAATAACTTAAACTTGATTGTTATAAACTGGTAACATAGTAAGCGCATTTATGTTGGCCGGATACAGCCGAGCAGCCAATGAGAGTTGACGAGTGACTAAAACACAAGACTTATGCAGCCAATCACTACCTAAAAGTCTGTTGCGACGTCTGTTTCAGCTCGCTTCCGTCTTTTGAACTTAAAACGCGCTTACTATACACTTAAGACTTGATTAAAAAATGTTACCACATTAAAATAATCATATAAAAGTATTAAGTTTATTACAACAGTAATAATGAATAAAAAAATAATAAAAATATAAGAGATTTAATAAAAAAAATATATTTATTTTCTATACATAAAACTTAAATTACAAATTTATATTACAATATGCGTATTTATAAAATAATATATCGCTTATCGAATAGAAAAATTACATAATTACATTAAAGCGGTTTTATAGGGGGAAAGTTCTAGAAGTTATTTTTTTGCAGCTCTATGTTTTTCCCGCATAGCAGAGAGTAGTCAGCGAGAACCTAGTGTCAAGACACTCCGTTCTCCACTTTCTACCCGAAATCGAGACATTTCGTGTTTAGTGGCGGACCTCAATATCACCAGAACGGAGAAATGAATATAATTTAAATATAATCGTTCCTCCAAGTGCGGATCGATAACCTCAACCGATCGCGTCTGCAGTTGGACGTTGTCCCACTGCGCACCATGGCCTTTAAAATTACGAAATTCAAAATATAAGGTATTTCCAATCATTGTGATGAAATGTTATAAAACTTAGGTAACTAACTACATTACTATCAAAAATACTGTATAATATATTCATGAGAAAAATCTAGAACTATTTAAAAATATCAAATAAAACGAACAATTTTTTTTGTAATTACGTAATTGTTCTTTTGGGTGAACGAATTATGTACAGTTAGTCAATAATATTATTATCTTCTTAAATGTTCAAACTTTAATTCGCAATCGATTTCAACAAAATCATTGACTAACTACAAACAATACGTTTAAGAATAAAATTCTTTTTTTTAATATTTCTTAAGACGGCCTCTATAAAAAAAATTGTCTAAATACATGTAATTTGACATATTTACAATTATTTTCACTTATATTTAACCTAAACTAATAACAGGACTCAAATATTAAATTACTTTATATACCAAAATTATTTAAGATATAATAAAAAACATTAGATTTATTGTAAATAAGGAATGATTATTAATTTATATAAAAATATAAAATTAAAGTACATCGCCATGTTAAATTCAAACCAAATATATGAACGAAAAAATATTCATATAACATATATAATTAATTGAATAAGCTGTACGCTTTTTCTCGCTTAGCTGGCTAGTCAGAGAGTATCTAGTGTTCAGACACTCCGTTCTCCACTTTCTGATCGCCTTCGACACATTGTGCGGTCAGGAGCGGAGCTTAACGCCGCCCTGCATCTTACAAGAGCGGGGAAAATAAAAATAAATGTACAATATATTGTTTTTTTTAATCTATAGTACCATTTATATCTCTTACATAACGTGAACTATTCACTCATTTACCCACTTAAGTGACGCTTTGTCTTAACAAGGTAAGTTAAAACCGCATAAAACCATATGAAATAAAAACGTCTCAAAACGACTTAACTTTACCTACAGTATTCAATTTTACTTTACAATATTCAATTTTACTACATTTACAATATGTACAAGAATAACTTTAAGTATTTCTTTAAACTACAATAAATAAAAAATCTTAATTTTTAAGTGGAGAATTTTGTATCATGACACTATCTGTTCTTTCTTCACTCACTTTCTTCTCGAAATCTAGACATTACGTGTTGAGTGGCGAAACTCAAAGTAGCGCTTTGTTTTAGGTACCAGAGCGGAGAAAAGATAATAATTTAAATACAATCATTCCCCCGAGTGGGAATCGAACCAACACCAATCGCCTTTACAGCCAGACGCTGTCCTCAGCCTCTACTTCAATAATGTACATTTGTAACTTTTTACTTAACAGTGAAATTTAAACCTACTTGGGGTTTCAGTAAAGTACACACTATGTATCTTTGTATACTATGAAGGAATTTTTCTTATCAAAATATTATAAGCATTTTTTTTATTTTCTAGTATTTTCAATATAATTATTCTTCCGAGTGGGGATTTCAATTGAACCCACTTTCATCGCGTCGCAGTCAGAAATTAGTCCCACTGCGCCACGATGGCCTTTTCCTGAATTAGATTAAATTAGATAAGCTAAGATTTTAATTCGTATATCCATTCCCGCTTGACGCAAAATAACCCGGTTGATGTTAAATAATTAAATTTAATTATAATTAATTATTTATATTAAAGTACGTTATCAAATATCTTATTCCAACATATACATAGAATGTGCGACACTCACTTTCCTTAATAATTTTATTTGAACACGAAACGGCCGTAAGAAGATTTGCTACGAATATTTTATGTTATAATAGAACCGTTACAGCTCATCTATAACTATTTTGAACTTTTCATCGTGTAACCTAAAAACGAAGAGTACATTTCAGTGAAACTATTGCAAAATAATGGTATTTTAAAGTGTTTATAATTATAAACGAAAAAAATTCGAAATTTCATAAATTAAAATACATGCAGGATTCAAACTCTTTAGAAACTTTATATATGTATAAAAACCGTTCCGTTCGTCCGTTACTCAATCTGAATGACTGACAGACAACGCACAGCGGTAACTACTTGACATTTCTATTAGACGCGTAGAGATTTCGGGCAACCCCTCTTAATTCCCTTTAACATGTTATTCACACACTTAAAAAAAGGAAAAACATTTTTAGAAAACGTATAAAAATTTGAACACAGCAGATCCGAACCCGTGCCTCTTGGAAACGCCTAAGCACATTAGCCAGAGCTAAGAATTTCGACGTAGGCGGATGTAGAACGCAAGATTTAGCGGTAAATTTTTATAATTTTTCTAAAAATGTTTATCAGTGTCCTCAATGGTCACCAAATATCAAAACGTCAGATTTCTTTGTTTTTCTTTCAAAATCATATACACAAGGTACAAGTGTAGGAAAGAACAAGAGAATTAGAAATTCCCCGAAATTTCTGTGGAAGTGGAAAAAAATACTTAAGTTTACAAATTATATTCACGTAAACGATGTCGTGGACAACTTCATCTGGTGATAGCTTGTTACGTACAATTTTTTACTAAATTCCAATTAATATATTTTTAACAATGAAAAAATATTTTTTTTTATGTGCTTACACATAATTACGACATACGTTTTATATATAAAAGTCTGACATACACGATCAATTACATTTTAAATATAAATATAAGCTTCAGATTCACGCTGTATCCCGCATAGCAGGGCAGAGAGAACCTAGTGTCAAGACACTCCGCTATATAAAAGCGGAGAACGTTATAACATGAAAATTACGATAAAATTTTGCAATTGGACAAAACAATTACATGTCAAAAGCTTAACATCACGTGATGAGGATGGCATCATAAAATCAGACAGCCACAGAACTGTCTGATAAGTTTCTGTTAGATTAACCGACACGTACAATAACATGTTTAAATACTTCATAATCATTATTTAAATACGTGAAACAAAAACTCTATGCCCTATTTTTACAAAAAAAATCGCATATGAAGTTAAATATATTTCATTATAATGTATTAGAAACACAAATATATTAGACACATGATAATGTGTTTGTCCTATATACTGTTGTATGAAGTAACAAACAAGTTTATTTAAATATAAACATTATGTTCATATTACATTACATATAACATTTATGTTTTTAACATTTTTTAAATGTTATTTGATTTGAAAACATTTTTTTTAGAAAACGTATAAAATCCCAAGAGGCGCGGCCCCGCTGCGTTCAAATATTTATACGTTTTATCAAAATATTTTCAGAAATTGGCTTGTAATTCAAACCACAAATCTAACAGTACAATATGTCTAAGTCCATATTTTTATAAATAAAAAGGATTTAGCTAAGGTAACAGTAACTTATTGTAGCAATGTCAAATAAAATCTTAGTAGCATTAAGTTATTTTCTCACGACTTAAAGACAACTTACTATTTACAACTTACGTCAGAGAAATTTTCTATCTAATGTACAAATAAATTATTTGAAATTATTATCTGTACACTAACTGTACAACGCTAAATGACGTCTCTACGTACTATTGATGAATATGTAATAATAATTATATCAAAACAATCAAATCAATGTCACATATAAATATTTTTCTATATAAAATGTCAATAATAATGTCAACGATTAAAAACTTATAAGTAACTTACTTACTAAGTTGTTTGCTCCTACATCAGTAGGCAAAAATTAAATTTCTCTTAAACAAGAATAATCAAAATCACTTGCTTAATTCTATTATATCAATCTCACCTAATAAAATTATCGATATTCCAACTTGCAAGCGACCCAAACATCCAAATATCCAATTGCACTAAAAAAGTTTTCACTTTGTCAAAATGTACAAAGTCACAAGTACCCACAAGTACCCACTTATCCATAACGTCCGAATTGGCCGCATACTTTAAAAGAGCGACCTGGCGGCGCTGCTGGGCGGGCGGGGCGTGCGTGGCGCGAGCGCTGGTCGCGGAGGCGGCGGGGCGCGGCGCACGCGGGGGGCGCGGCGTCAGCGGGCCGCCCCCCCGCTGCTCCACCACCGCAGGCACTGGGGGTCCACGCAGCGAGCGCGCACTGCACGACGTGTCGCTTCTTCAAGTACCTCCTAGGGGTTTGGATCAAATATTTGTATATATAATTTAAATTAACCTTTTATAAACTATTATAAACCTTTTATAAACGCAAATATAAAATATGTAGAGAAGTAGTGTTTTGATACTTCGTCCTTCACTTTTATAGACGAACTTAATGCATGGTTTGTTGGTTAGATAAAATATATTTTATTTAGCTTATGATATGCATAGAGTATAAATATAATACGAGGTAGAATATATTTTATTAGCTCCACGCTTTTTCCCGCATATCGGGGTAGACTCTGTCTACCTAGAACTTAGTGTCAACGCACTCCATTGTCCATTTTTAAAACACTACAAATATCACATCAATAAATACCCCTTTCCCATATATAACTAACTTTATACTTAATTAATACATATCCCTAAAAAGAAATAATACCCGTTTCGTGTTTACTCATTTACATAAATAAAGCCACGTTTTCAAAACTATACGTACCTAAAAAAATTAAAATCACTATAAACAATAAAGTCTTAAAAAAACACATAAACCCACCTGTTTCTTCAACACAATGTGTTTTCCCTTCCAATATTTCATCAGGCCTCGTTCTTGTAACGTCGACACGATGTCGGAGGACGCGATCGCCAGGTCTTTACTCAAGTCGCGTATACAGAGAGTGGGGCCGGGGGCTGAGCATAGTCTCTTTAGTAACGCCTCCTTCCAGTACGACCGGTAGGATATCAGCCCCAAGTCAGATAACGGCGTTTCTGGTGAACCGACCTTACCTTCGACTTTTGTGAGAAGGTAGCCTATGTAACAAATTATTTGGTTAAGGTCATTAATTATATTATATATAATAAACATATTATATATAATAAGTGAATACATGTACATATATTATTTAAATAAATAATATACTATTGGACAAATATCCATAAACAAGTAAGGTAGTTATTCCAGAACCTAACTAGAGAAACTAAAGCATTCAATGTAAACCTACACCTGAGTGGGAATCGAACCTACGACCATCGCGCGAATGCAAACATATACGTTGTTAATACGCATATGATTTCATGTCAACGTCAGATATTGAAAGCTTCACAAAAGCTGTACACGACAACTAGAAGAGTGAAAGTAAATTTCGAATATGGTGTTCCATTGCAACATTTGAAAACAAAAATATAAGTTGATTCATAAATGAATTTGATTCATAATAGCTACTAATACCCGCTAGTGGAAAGATTTTTCAAGAATTATACCAACAGTGGACACGTTGAAGCGTAAAATATTCGTTGCCTTTCTTCTTTCTATATCATTTTTTAAATAGCCAAATTTCATACTCCTGCTTGAGCATAATTATCGTAAAAAGAGGGCTAAAGTTTTTACGTATAAATATTGTAATGAATAACGCAACACCAATTACGTAAAAAAAATATTTTCTTCACACCAGTTTGAAATCGTCTACTAGATTTAAGACGTGCAAGTCTTGCCTATTGAAGAGAAACAGGAATCGAACCGACAACCATCTCGTATACAACCAATATAATATCCAAATTAGAGTAGACGAAGCGTAAACGCAACAAATAATTAACACCGCTATCAAAATTCCGGGTACCCCGCGCGGGGGTGTCTCGAGTCTAGACTGCAGACGGATCTATATTGCAATGCATCGATCGGCGCGGGTGAACGCCCGGCGCTACGCCGACATAACAAACGTATGACCGTTTCAGGTAGATCTAGATCACTATATAACTAGTATTTTTATTATTTGCTGTAATATTTTATTATATTTGTTTTATAAATTGAATACAAATGTTTTCATGTGTATATTTTATTCTGTATATAGGTTAATTTACAATTTACCTAATTTTTTACCGTTACTCTTGGACATTCAAAATGAATAATGATCGAAGAAAAGTTTGTACTTTTTTTCTATAAAAGTAGAAAAATCCTAAATTTCCTGGAATATATTAGGTTTTATCGTAGTTCCGTATATAAGCGGTAAGCTTTGGCCGCTTCGTGTACATCTAGGTCATTACACGAGCAATACTTTAATTATATTTTAATATATGTTTTAAGTATATTTAATTTATCCTGATTATATATATGTATTTACTTTATCTGCATGCGACACTAACTTCACGCCGACATAAATGTATGATCGCTTCAGGTACATCTAGATTACTTTATAAATATTGTTTGTAATATTATACATATTTTATTATATATATTTGTTATGTGTGTTTACTTAGTCTTGTCATAAATGTTGTAACAAAGAAAAAAATATATTTTTCTATTGTACGTAACATTTATTACTATTACAGTGTGTTAGTTTAATACATTAATGTAAAACCATTAAAAATATATAAAGCTTACTCGAAGTGGTCTCCATTGGCTTCTATAGTCGTTTAAACGTTGAGGCCAGTTATCAATAGCAGCAGGCACTCTTTCTATGGGAAAATTCTTCAATGCCAATCATATGGATTGTTTTAGTGACTCCAAATTATCATGACGCTTAGAGCAAGCCTTACTCTCTAAAACTAAAAAATCGTAATCCAATGGATTAAGATCAGAGCTAGACGACGCCCAGTCTTCAGCTCTGTTAAAGTCCGGAATGTTCGATTCTAACCAAGATTTAGTGGATCTAGCTTTAAGAACTTTGTTCTAGGTGCAATCTTCATCTCCTCAGATAAAATTCTTTGCTTTAGGACAGGATTTATTCGAATTCTTTCCCTTACTGCATTGATCGCCTTTATCTTACGAACACTACGTGGACGGCCTGATGTTTTCTGTCACAAACAGAGGAGGTGTCATTGTACCTATCAATAGCCCAGTACAAAAATATTTGACTAATACCAAGCGTATAGAGGATTTTATAAATTATATTTGGCACCATACCTATGTAATGCAATCACAGCGATTCGGTTCCCTGAATCACTTCACTCCAATTTAATATCACAAAATATTTTACATTATATTGGCGCGAAAATAAGAAACTTTATTAACAATCATATAAAAAATTACCGATTTTAAATTCGAATGTAATGTTTTGTTTATTTTTAATTATTACAGTATTCATGGCCAGACTAAGTATATACAGAATGTATATTACCTGAATGTAATAAGTAAACGACTTAGTTTACACCGACATAACAAACTTAAGATCGCTTTAAGAAGATCTAGAACACTATATTAATCTTATTTTTGTTAATATATACTTGTTTTTATTCTTTTTACTTTTACCTATATAACAAATGTAGCACCGCTATAAATGGTTCTATATATTGTTTACTATATTCATTTTATATATATTTATATTTATTGCGTCTATATTTATGTAATTCATCTGTATATAGTTAGTAAAAGATAAAGGACTTAAAGACAAAGGACTCTATGACGATATAACAAGCCTATGACCGCTTCAGTTTCTAGATCCATACTTTATAATATTATAAATGCGATAGTAGCTCTGTCTGTCGGTCTGTCTCTCTGTGACGTCATCACGGCCAAACCGCTGAACCAATTCTTTCCTCGCCCGCCCGCGTTCCCATATAAATCAAAAAATTAACTTAAATTTATAATTTAAAAGGTTAAAACTTTTTTATTTATGAACCGATTGAAATGAAATAAACACTAAATAACAGTAAACACTAATAACAAACAAACAGAAAATAAAATTAAAAATCATTGTTTTGGGTTCAGTTATATGTATAAATTACCCCCAATCATATGTTTTTTCATTTATCTTCTATGTAAACAGCGATCAGTTACATTTTTATTATATGTATAGGTATATCAGTATATAGTTTTAATACCCTGCTCTACACCGAAATGAAAATCAAAATATTCTTTATTCAAATAGGCTATTATAAGAACTTCGAATCGTCAAATAACATAAAATATCAGCTACCAGCGGCTCGAAAGGCAGTTCTGCTGAGAAAAGCCAGCGAAAAACTCAACAGTTGCTCCTTGCAATATAATAATAAACGTATAACTGCTTCAGGTCAATCTAGAGCAAGTCACTTAATACAAAAGTGTATGTAAACACATGATGGTGTGTAATATTTAATGTATTTATTTTTGTCAATTATTTTGACGTTTATTTTTGTATCTTCACGCACTTCCGCTATTTTAAAGACAGAGATAATCTACAATAAAACTAAAACAAAAAAGTAAACCTGCGCTTTCTACGCCTTCTCGCGTATTGAGTTGAGAAACTTAGGACGCACGCTGCTTAATCAGACCATGGAAACGACAGTATATTTTGAAGAACATTTTCAAATAGGATTTGTTTTTATAATAATTACGTAAAACAAAAAAAATACTACGACTACTTTCCAGAGATTCCTTTTATATGATTTATGTATAAAAAAGCAGCATCGAGACTTTCTCAGCGTTACAACCCTATTAGTCAGAGAGAAACTAGTATCAATACATTGCGTTACCCACAATCCACCCGGATTCGAGACATTGCGTGAAAAACGGCGGAGCTCGACGCCGCGCTTTGGCTTGTCGCTAGAGCGGAGAAATGAATATAAATTAAATATAATCATTCCTCCCAGCGAGAATTAAATCCAGAACCATCGCCTATACAGTCAGACGCTGTAACATTGCCACGATGGCATCACGTTTGAATTTGTAATGTAGACAAATAAAAAACATGTTATCTAATAATATATTACTTCAATTAAATATTTAATACTCCTTTGTCGCGTCTACGTACATTTTAAGGAAAAATAATAAGAAAGTGAGTCAAGCAGTTTGAAGTCATCTTGCTTTAATAACTCTACTGATAAAGACTAGACTTCCTGGCTCTAGTAATTTTAAAGTCGAGTAATGAGATCTGAATAATAAACTTTTATTATTTATATTTTTTTATAATTACTACATTTACATAATATAATAGATTTAAATTAAGATACATATTGAGTACACACCATACATATTTAAATTTTTTTAACGCTTTTTGCCTCACTGTGGGGCAGGCGGAGAGAACACCTAGTGCAAAGACACTTGGTTCTCCACTTTTCGTCTGCATTTAAAAAATTGTGTGTTGATTGTCTTACCAGGGCGAGGAAAGCAATATAATCCACCCAGTAGGGATCGTACCCACCACTATCATTTTACAGACAGACGCTGTTCATCGTCGCCACAATCGCCACAGATCATTAATTACAATAAATGGTCATTCGCCAAAGCAGTGCCGTTGCAATGAATCTAATGAGCTCCTAATGAGCTTAAGTAAACATTTATGACAAAGTCGAAATATTTTTACATCTAGAATTTACAAACGCATTTCCTTAATATTAAACTTAAGAAATATTTTACGGCGAAGGGGATCAGACCGGGTGTGATTTTTTTTAAATACCAACGAAAATATCTCAAGTGGAAATCGAACCCACCATCCTGGCGTATAGTCCGAAACTTTAATTTATCAGGAAGGCAATGGTGCTATTTTATACGTACAATTAATAACAAAAAATTAAGACACAAAAATGTAACTAAAAAATAGTACAACAGATAAACAATCTAGTTTCTTATATCTGTTGATTTGGTATTTAAAAATATATATATTATTAGATTTTACATGAAAAACGCACTGATAAATAATTGTACTCATAGACGTTAAATCAATTAACGTACGACTAAGATTAAGCTGATATATACCAGTACAAGTTTCTTATGTATAAATAGAATTTTATATAGATTTAATGCAAGTAAAGTTAAATGATATCTGTGGGAGTGACAGTGCATCATTCTTACACAACGAACTGAATTTTAGATCACATGTATCGTCACTTAGCGAACAATACCGCTTATGTCATCTTCACGAACTTTACAGGAGACAGAAAAAACTGTTTATTTAAAATAAACTAGGTTTTCTGTTTTATTATTAGATATGCCAAAAGAACGAACGAAAAGAAAGAAAAGAACACATAAAAGAACATATCGTGAAAATGACATGTGTAATACACATTGCATATACATGTTTACACTCTTTCCGTATTAATATCGTTAATGATTTAAATTTTGTTATTTTAATTTACTTTTCCCAAACAGTGAAATATTTCTAACATTTTTATTAGCAACATAAATAGCTTTGCATCATATCTTAATATAGTTTAAAAATTATATATATTACCGAAAATGACACATCGGAATTGTTTATGTACATACGTTGCTAAGTAATGTATACAATACTCGAAAATAAATGACCTGCAATGTTGATGAGATGATGCTGTATATTTTATATAACAAATGAATAACTAAAACTAAAATAATTGTCAAAAGCTTTTGCTAGTGGAAATAAATTTCTTAGTGTCGAAAATATGAAGATAACAATGACTGGAAATGCATGAAATTCTTAGTATTTTTTCTACACGGTTCGAAAGAATTTGTATGTAATTTCGATGTATCATTTCATGATTACCGGTAACGAATACTGTATTTTCTTACAAAATTACATATTTCTAATACTACACAAAAATCTCGACAGGGTAAAACACTTTAAAGTTTCAAAAAACTCTTTAGTTTTCTAAACTGATATATTATATTACCTTACATTACACACAAACATTTTTCAGTGTTTTGTTTTACTACTTACTAATTAATAAACAGCAAATTTTACATTCACACAAGGTTACTGTGCGTTCCCGGAATGACGAGTAACAATAAGTTAAGACACTCCATTTCTAGATTCCGTCATTGAGCGGAACCCAACTTCTCACTTTGTTTAACGAGAACGGGGAAATGCCAACTATATTAGCCATCGAATAACTAGAACTATTAATAAGCCACGATCACTTCAATAGTAATTATAAATTATATTGGGTTAAATATTCATATCGAATTCACCGTGGCGCAGTAGAGAAGCGTCCGATTGAAAACGCTAATGGTCGTGGTTGCGATCCCCACTCGGAGAAATTATTATATTTAAATATTTTTCTACTGGTAAGAGTTGTTGCATTTTGTCTTTTGCTAAATGTCTCAATTTTTGACGCAAAGTAGAGAACGGAGTGTCTTAACGCTAGACTCTTTGACTATCCTGCTATGCCGTTAATAGCGTTAAGCTCTAAATATTCATGTTCTAAAAGTGCATCCTTGAAACTGTGTGAAGTAATCAGCAAGTCCACGCTTGATATCAGGAGCCAAAAGTGTAAGCAAGTTGTTTTCTTCATAATTCCACCGTAGAGTAAGCCTGGAGTTAGCGGTTAGACACCCGTGCCCCGTAGAGCACGTGTCCCGTCAGTCCCGCGCCTGTATCCTTGCTCACCTGTGTTAGTGCATACGCGTTGCACTATAGTAACTACTGCATATTTAGTACATTTTTTCATTCAAATCCACTAATTTGCAAAATAACACTATGTATATAGAAAAAGCGAATGAACTAAGTTTAGTGTCATTGAAAATAAATAGTTTTCCTTATTTTGAATATTATTCTTATGTATTAAAAAATTTAATCACTAATAGTAGTTGAAATAAATATATAGTATATTCGTAAACTGTACTTACTAAAATCTATAAGAAGGCGACCATATCCCTGCCTCTGGTACGGCGGTAGCGTCAGGATGCATGACACGTTGTAATTGAGGAAAGAATTCTTTTCCTGGGAACAAAATAATATATTATTTAAAATTTTGAGATATTTATAATTCTATTGTTTATTTAACATTATTCATTTTGAATTTTAGGTAAAAGCTCTTGGCTAATGCCAATAGTCCAATGGACTTATTGATTTTTCAAGATATTTTTTATTAAACAAATATGTTTTTCGTAAAAGGATCGAACGCACGTCTCTCGGATACCGTCCAATTTCGCAGGATTCAATTTTTTATTACTGCTACGTTCAAAATGTTTAATGTCTTAATAATACTTTTCTTAGGATAAGAAATGAAAGTGTGTCTAAAATACTTTTAATTTTTTTTTTTTTTTTTAAGATTTTTCCTTTAAGGTAGTCTTGTATATTTTGTGGCTCAAGCAGCACACAATGTGTAAGCTGCGTACACAAAGAGAATCGATCAAAATAAAAACCTGTCTGTAGTTCCATTCTTAAATGGTAAACGCAGAAAATGCAGTACCGGAAAAAAAGAAATTTAAAGAAGCGTGTGAATAAATCAAAAATTCCGCTTTTTTAACAACTAAGCTAAAAAGAAATATTTTCTACTCAGTCATATAAATAAACTACAGGGCTATATTATCAAACTAATTGCGAGTTCTGAAATAATTTAAAGCCTAAAATCGTACATGGATAACAAATAAAATATCATAAGTCCTTTTATGTTCACGACATTTGATTTATAATAGAAATTAAAACGAAACTAGTATTAAAATTTACGGAATATAACGTTTATAATTCAATGATTACAATATTGTTTACGCTAAAATTTACAACACGACACGTCACCCACGTTATTATCTGTGGGCAAGAAAAAAAACCCCGCTAGTCGGTAGACAATTGGTCTATAATAAACTATAAGATATAGACGCAAACTTTTGAAGGTCGTCGAACCCGTCTGCAGCGGACAAATCTGAAAATCTGATTCGGCGATTCGACGTCCTGATCCGATAAAAGCTAAAAGGTATTGGGCGATAGCTAAGTACAGATGCCGGAACATGCAACAGGGCTGTCAACTAAGACAATAATTTTATTTATTTGTTACAGTTTTTATCCACTTCACGCTTTTTCTCTAGTGATAAGAAACTCCACTTTCCCTTTTCCTCAAAATTTGAGACATCGCTTGTTGACCGGCAAAACTCAACGCCCCCTTTTGTCTTAACAGAGAGGAAAAATGAAAATAATATAAATATAATCATTACCTCATTAGAATCGAATCCACAACAACTCGCGTTTACAGTTAGACGAAGTCTCACTGCGCCACGATGGCCTCGTAGTTCGTCGTTTGTAGTCAAATGTAAGGTTTCCGTAAAAAATTATATATAGCAAAATTTATATATATATATTATAAATAGCTCTATGGGATCTGAAAGTCTTGAAAATCAACTCGAAAACATAACTGAATAGAAATCAATCAAGAAACCTAACTGCAGTATCTTAGCGGTTTTAGTGACGGTAATGGTACCAATACTGTCCTAGGTAAGGTCACGTGGATGTTTGAGAAATAAAGAAAAATGTAATGAAAAAATCATTCCCTTAAAAAGATATAGCGATTGTAAAATCAATGAATCTACAAATTGACAGATACCCGTACAACTGAATGTGTAGAAAAGGGCTCATGAGACAAAAATAATGTGGTCAGGTGACCTGGGAACATGTTGAAGATGTAAAAAATAAAGTATGATATCTCATATAAAATGACAGTTTTTTTTAAAACGAAGAAAAAGAATTTTAAAACTTCCATTCTCAAGTATTTTTATTCTGAATAGTTTTTTTTGTAATTCCAGTTACTGCAATTATTTCTAGATATTGACACCCCTAGCGTAGACTAACTGGTACCTGGCGGATTCACAGTCTTTTTCCAATATAGTTTGTTTTATTTGGATCTAAATTGATAGGAAATATTTTATTAATACATTTTGTGACCGGAAAGGCTATGCATTATTTATCTCACAACTCAACATTACTTTAAATTTTATTTACATTATAAAAAGACGTTGTTAAGGAAAAAGTATTTTTTGTAAGGAAAAAGTATTTGTAAATTGAACTTAGTTAAGGCAGACAGGCTAGGCAGGCAGAGAAGATCAAGAATTATGATACTCCATTCTGCGTTTTCCGTACGATTTCGATAAATTGCCCGTTGAAAAGCGGAACTCTACGCTTTGTCTTACCAGAGCACTTCTAGTGTTATTTATAGCGTATACTTATTTTAATATTCCATAATAATACAATACACAATGGTTGTTGGTTGGATTTCCATTCGGGGAAATTAATTTATTAAAATATTTAATTTATAAATAGTTACAATATTATTACTATTAAAATATTTATTTGATATATTTAATTTATATATAAATAAAAATACTCTAGTGACGAGAGAAAGCGCGTCGTTGAGTTCTGCAACTACCCTGCTATGGGGGAGTAAAAAGCGTGAAGCTGCACGACGAGCCTTGCCACTAAGTCATGTATTTGAAATGAATAAAAACTATTTCATATAAACATTTGAATAAAACAATTAAAACACGAGCCTATTTTACGAAATCCGTTTAAATTCGTACCATAAGTTTATATTTTTAAGCTTAAAAATATTGTAAGCAACATCAACAATCAAAAGAACAAAATCAACATTATTACCAGATAACTTATATGGAACTGCCACAAAATAAGATAATAAATTGATGAGTTTTCTAAAATAGAATAGGTAGCCTAGTAGAGTTATTAGTTGCCTAGAATAGTTTAAACAATGATCAATTGTTATTTTAGGTAATAATCTTAAATTTCCTATTTTGTAAGAAATGAGTTTTTACGGCGGTACCTAACACCGCGTGTATTAGAGTCAGATCAGACAAAAAGCACCTATAATTTAAATGTAAAATAAATACGTAATAATATTAGATCCTTAACTATATAAACTAAAAGAAGCCTAATTTTAATAATTATTTTAGAGACCATCGTGGCGCATTGTGACAGCCTATGACTGTATGACCTTTGAGTATATACGATAATTGTGGGTTCGCTGCTCACTTGGGGGAATGATTACATCTAAAATTATTTTTATTTCTCCGCTCTAATTGCAAAAGCGCGGCGTTGAGATCCGCCACACAACACGCAATGTATCGATTTCCGGCGGTAAGTGGAGAACCAAGTGTCTTGACACTAGATTTTCTCTTACCCTAGTTACCCTACTATGAGGGAAAAAAACTAGCTTTAAAAAAACATTTTAACAAATTTAAAGATTTTATCATAGTTTAGCTTCACGCTTCTTTACTGTATAGAAGAGTAGTCATAGAGAACGAAGTGTCTGATGACTCCGTTTTCCACTTTCCGCCCGTATCCTACATATTGTGTGTTGGGTCGCGGAACACAACGCCGCTCTTTGCCTTACGTACCAGAGCGGAGAAATAAAAATAATTTAAATATATATATTATGCAGTTTCCAACCAACACACATTAATCGTTCACAATAGATATACAATTTAACATATAGTTATATGAAATTTTTCAATACTTGGTAAACAAAGGCGTATCGTATCGGTTCACCTTGGCAAGGTCTAGACGGCCCCCACTAAAGAATGTAAAGCTGGAAAGAACTTTCCAATTTCGGTACGCTGCCCGCGGCCCTTAGGGGCTCCTTAGATTAGGGTGGATTGAAGTGGCATAAACATAGGTTAAATTAAAACGATATTATTTATTTGTAATACTAGCTGACGCGGCAAACTTTGTTCTGCCTAACAATCAATTAATAAGCTCAATTTAGTATTTGGGTGCATGCCAGCATGTATTAAGATGTCCCATGCATTTACATGCACTCTTCAGTGAAGCACCTTGTGGTGAAAAAACAATTATTGTTTATTTTATAATATATAGTTTGCGAACTCGTAAACATGCCACGTATAATTGACCATGAGAAAAACATGAATTTTCAAATTCAGAACACAAACATTTACAGATTGTCCTTGTAAAATCCACCATGACTGTCGTCTATTGCCTTCATTAATGTTACAGACTACTTGATTTCCTTCTGATTGAGATTCCTTCAACAGGGGTAGATTCGTTTGAACTGTTGAGTCTAATCCAATTTGATAATGATTTGATTTGATGTCATCATATTCACGTTCCTGTTCCAATTTTCGAGTAAATGCGTCATTCATTTCACCCATTTGGCGCTGGCATTTCTAATTTGACTAAAAAACTACCGCACATGTCACCGTTACCTTGTATTTGTGCCACACGCTAGATGGGTTAAAAGGGAAGCATGTTGAAATTATGATAGCAAATTTCTATTGTATTTGTCTTGGAGGTGCAGTGATAATTGCTTCAACGATAATCGTACTCCACTGGTCATCGTATTTGTTGCAAATTGAGTTTCTCTAGCAAATTGAGCAATTGAGCACGAAATGTTGGGTATATTGTACCATTAACAAACATATCAACTAGTCAATTTAAAAAATCATTACTTCTGCTGTCAGATGCGTTTTGTTATACCATTGATAATTTTTAACTAACGATTTAAACGTTTTTCGTTATTGTCCAAATAAAACAAAGTTATCATTTACTTGTGTTTTTATTTTGTGTTGATGTTTTTTATTAGTATTTTTTATTGATTACAATCATATTTTAATACTTACATAGCCTAGCCTGACATAGTTCTCCCTGTCTACCCTGCATAGGGTATTAGAGAACCTCGTATCCTTCCCTCATTTAATTTGTAGACTTTGTCTAAGTATAGAAAAATATATTGCCGGAGGTAGTCAAAGCCTGACTGTATGTTTTTTCACCCAACAAATGTAATTTCACATATAAGGGGAGACCGAGAATGAAAATATAATCTGCTTTATTCAAATATCGCTGTTTTTAATCAATACGATATTCTATGGATGTTTAAAAGTCCTGCTATGTTTAAATTTCTAGTTAATAATTCTAAGTGCGAAGCACTTGAAATACATAAAGTACTCCCTTAAATTAATTTTACTCACATTTGTGACATTCTTTAAATAAAAAAAATTGCCAACATTTTCAAAATTTATCATATCAATATCCATACATCCGATGCCACTTCGTGATACCTCAAACGACAAGTATAATGAAGACTGTGAAGTCTGAACAGAATTTATTGCGTTAGAGCCGCGCCGTCTAGACGTCTGCTAGCGTGTTTACATCAGCACAGTGGTATTCAAACAGCGGCCAGTAACTTCACTCGAAAAGCTAAATATTTGTTACAAGCCTTACGTAAAATTATGTTATATATAAGGGCCAATCGAATTTCTAACCGACTATTCTCAGCACAACTGCCATCCGAGCCGGCCTATTATAATAAGAAATAATTTGACTCTCATCTTGAATCTTATAAATTGAAAATGGAATATGTCCTTTAAAGTATAATAATACTTAATATAAGTATTTCACATTTTAAATATAACTTAGCGAATATACAACAAATATAATAATTTATTTTATTTCCGAAATCAATACAATTTCTTTTGCGACACTGCAGCTTATGTTATATTCGAATCGGCCCGCGAAAATAATTGGTTTGAACAGCCCTGCATCAGTAAATTGTCACTGGGGTGCGAGAGGGTGAGATATTACATGTGAAACTCTCCTAATGCCCTTTGAGGGGACTTTGGTACTAATAATTTGGTAACGGTAGGTCTTTAAATTCACAATTTGCTGATCATTTCCTTTGCAATATGATTATTAAGATATGATTGGAATATAGGGAGTAACAAAGTCATCGTTGTGTAGTTAAGAGATATCTGATTTGTGTATGATAATTAAAAGTGGAATTTAAAAACCTCAGTCGGTTCTTAGATTCGAATTCAACAAGAAAGTGGAGATCGAAGTGTCTTGACACTAAATTCTCTCTGCCTGCTATGTGAGAAAAGCGTAAAGCTTTAAAAAAAAAGAGTTATTTAGCCAAGTGTTTTTTAATAATATACTTATTGATTAACGCTACGTTTTCTCGAACGATTTTTTCTCCTTTACCTGACTTTACCCGAAAAAGCGGTTTTGGAGGTCAGATGGCATTCGCTGCATTATAACCACTCTTCGCCACTTCAATGGACGTTAAAAAAAGAAGAGACTGGGTACGGCTAGGGCGTCGCCGCTTAACGACGCGCAGGCACATCGCGTTACACTTGCGACAAGTGGGTCTACAAGGTCTACGGTGTTATGTACAGGCACGGCTAAAGACACTAAGAGACAGAAACTCCGCTTTGCAACGTGGAATAATGGCTCTTTAACCGAACAATGCAGAGAACTCGCAGATATACTAATGAGACGTTGGGTCCAGTGTGCCTTCTTACAGGAAACACGCTGGATGGGCAATAAGTCTCGGAAAATCGGGCAGGGTTACCGGCTCATATACTCTGGGTCGCCTTCAGCTAAAGCTGGTATAGCGGTAGTGCTATCTGAAGTGCTTCAGAATGGACTCCTCAAAGTCAACCGGCGCTGCGATCGCTTGATGCGGGTGAGTGTACTGATTGAAAGTGTAATTACTAACTTAATCAGCGCCTATGCGCCTCAGGCAGGCTGTAGCGGGGCCGAAAAGAAGGCATTCTGGGAGCAGTTTGAAGAAGTTCTCAGTGCTATACCAGCTACTGAAGTAATCATTAGGAGGGGACTTAACAGGGTCACGTAGGTTAGGCTGAGGATGCGTTCGAACGTGCACACGGTGGCTTTGGTTATGGTCGTCGCAATACAGAGGGGGAAAATATTCTCAGAACCCTGTATTGTGTCTGATTTAGCCGTCGTGAATACGTTCTTCCAAAAGAGTCCTCATCACCTTATCACGTATAAGAGTGGGTCCCACTGAACTCAAATAGATTATCTGCTGATGAGACGTGTCATATAAGCTCTGTAAAGTCATTCCAGGTGAAAGCCTGACGGCCAATCATCGTCTTCTTGTCATGGTCTATGTCGTTACTCCGAAACATAGTAGTAGTTAAGAAACGGCGATACCTTTCCGGATTTCGGTAGGGGTTACCAAGGCTCAGCTCTTAGCCCATTCTTGTTCAATGTAGTGCTAGATAGGAGCTTGACGTCACGGAAATGAAGATGCTGAGGTGGATATGTGGCGTAAAGCAGCCTGACCGCATACGTAATACATTCATTCGAGGTAGTCTTAGAGTCCGTGATGTAGCGGACAAGCTCCAAGAGCGTCGCCTAAGATTTGGCCACCTTGGGCGTCGACCTGAGAACTATTTCGGAACAATATGCTTTAATATATCTGTCCATGGAGCAGGACCCCCCGGACGCCCAAGGAAGCGATGGCTGGATGTCGTAAAACAGGATATGAGAGCCAATGAATTTACCACTGATGATATCGAAAATCGTGCAAAGTGGAGGAGATCGAGTAGGAAGGCAGACCCTGGCTAGGCTGGATTAATGCCAAGAAGAAGAATAACACTTCCGTCCTAGGTACTTAGTACTTGGACGGCTTCCAAGAGGCACGGGTTCAAGTCCCGCTGCGTTCAAATTTTTAATCCGTTTTCTAAAAATGCTTTTTATAGGATACTAACAGGTAAATATCATGGACTGGACAGTATGAAAGTGATTAAATCAAATACTATTAAAGACATGTGTGGATGAAGGTCGTATGTCATAAAATTTGAATTTCAAGAAAATAGAGTAATGGTTTGTATTAAAATGATAAACAACTATAACTGTTAAATATTTTTATAATATGAACGGAATTGGTTATAAATATGCATTTTGAGTATTTTATTGAGAAAATGTTTAAATCTGTTTTTTATAAAAAATGAAATTTTTAATGTTTATATTACATGTACTTAAAATGCACGCAAAGTACAGCAAGAACCGAAAATGCGAGTCTCTAATGAAAAATGCTTTGATTGGTACAACTTAATAAGTTCCAATTTTACTATATCGATATTAGTATGTATATGAGAATATGGTTGTCTTCATAACCATATTGTAAAAGAACACACTTATTTTGTCCCAAACTCAAATATATTCATAAAAACTAAGCAAACAGCTATAAACGACATTTAGAGTCGAGCCACCGATTGTCAACGATCCAAGATTACCCCCGACTCGTTAGACTATCCGACTCTAGATTTAATGTACTAGGTAATTATCTGATAGAACTTGATAAATTATCTGTTTGCAAAAATGCAGCACACAATTTTCAAATATTATAATTTCATCTGGGCACAATTTATTATATCCAAAATTTATTCGGAATAAAAATTTCATAATAAATTAATACCAAATAAATACCGTCGTGGCGCAGTGGGACAGCGTCTGACTGAAAAGGTGATTAGTTGTGGGTTCAATTTTCGATCAGGGGAGTGTTTATATTTAAAATATTTTAATTTCTACACTCTGATACTTAAGACAAGTCGTGGCATTGACCTCCAACACTCAACACACAATGCCTCGATTTCGGGCGCAAAGTGGTTTGACCATAAGTTTTCTCTGACTACGCTGCTATGCAAATAAAAGCGTGAAACTAAAGAAAG